>CM070630.1:19671498-20871498 GCA_036346255.1 Ampelocalamus luodianensis | reverse complement strand
TCTCTAATGACCAATGGACGACGGTGCTACGGAATACCTGAGGTCTAGACAGTCCATGGTGCCATGCCATCCATTGCATAGCATTCTCATCATCTTTCATCAGGTGTCGTGATGATTCCTCCATCCGTGCCATTATTTTCCTTTCTCTGTTCTGTCGCATTGACTTTGGCTTCACTCTTCCACTTCAGAAAGCAATGCATTGTGTAGACATCGTGCACGGTGCTGTACTGCAGCGACGAGTAACGTGTGAGCGACTGTGTTTGTGAGAGAGAGACATTGGAAACTGAAACAAAAAAGGCTCATAAAAGCTAAAGATTGTATAGAATGATGCAGAGGTTTTTAAACTGCAGGTCTCACGTGGTTCTCCTTGAGATGCCGCACAGGAGAAAAGAACACTTGTGCTTCCAACAGCCTCTCTCCCTACTCTTCTCTTCTCTCACTCTCTGGTTAGTACCGTGAATCATAGTCTATTCTGGAAGTTATTTCGTTTTGCCTTCTAGTATGAAATGTGCTGGTATCAATTCATTCCGGCATACTATTTCGATTTTAATATAACAACATATATTTATTCATAAATATATATGTAATTATATACACACATAATTCTATTTGGAATATCACTTCAAATACATAACTATAGAATAAAAATAACATATAGTTAAACGATTTCATAAATACAAATATCATACATATTTAAATAATACAACACGAGTTTATAACTTCATACATTTAACCATATATGCACATATAATTTTATTTGGAATCTCATTTCAAATACATAACTATAGAATAAAAATAACACATAGTTCAATGATTTTATAAATACAAAGGTCGTACATAGTTAAATAATATAATACAAGTTCATAAATCCATACATTCTACTATAGTCTAGCATTCTAGTTTAACATAATTTCACTTACCGATGAAGTAATATTGGATTGAGCCTTTCGAGCTAATGCAAAGAGTGGTCAAATCAATTATAGTTAGTACCAAAATGGACCGGAATGACTGATATTGAGGCAGTACGGGATTGAAGCTACTATGTGCCGCCTTGGGTGTTGGTATGATATGTTCTGATCATTCTAATCAATACCGAAATGGAATTGATAAGCTTATCGTGAACACATAACCACGTCTAGTTATTGCTGTGTGCACAGCTCTGCACAGATTGTCTCCAAACAAAAGCAACTAGAGTATCAAGGTTCCTTTTTAACTGAAGAAACTTCTGAATTCGCCTCAGGTTACACGCCTTTATTAAGCTTTTTTATAGGCAACAGTGACTGCCATGATGTCTTCTTACTGCCTACCGGGCCCACACGTCATCCGCACTGGTTATAGAATCTAGGGCTAGCTTCGAGCTGCGTGCAGCCGTTGACATGTGGTCCATGGCAAGCATCAAGCAGGTCGGTCCAGACAAATTAAAAAAGATCAAGCAGGGAGCCTCCTACCAGGAAGAGTGAAGAGCGGTCAAATAGACAGTTCAGGGCCCAAGGATGCAATAATAAAAGAACATAAGAATTGGAATGGTATGCGTAGGAATTATGAAACACAAAATTTTCAGTTAAGTTATTTGGATGCTTACCAGCAAAAAGTAGTATAAGATTTTGGAGAGAGACCCAAAGGAAAATTTTCCATTAGGTCATTGTTTCGTTTGCTGGGAAATGCTATTAGGAAAAGTTTTCAATAAGATTCAATCCCTAGAAAATTCCATTAGTTTTCTTTTAATTCCAAACACCCCTTCAGATCAACCAAGCCATAGCTCCAGAATTTTTTTAAAAAAATGATCCAAAATGTGTCACTTGAATCAGACAACTCCCTATGCCTTCCATTTTACGGTGCAGACACTCTCGAACCCACACGTCAGTCTCCTTTCCTTCGTAAAAGGACCCTCCTAAATCTTTGAGAAAATTGATTATTTTTCACTAAATAACTCTCTTTCACGATTTACCATCGAATAACCGCATATTCATTATAGACATGGCTTTTCAATTTTTCTTCACTCCATGCCGTCAACTATCCTGTCAATTGCTTGCCGTTAGAAGTGTGTAAAGACTATATTACCCTCATGAACATGTGAGTAACAACCAAATTCCGGCGAGCTCCATGTTAGGCACGTCAAACCCGGAGATGTCGTCGCCTCCGCCGATCTAGAGGTGAACTCGGGATCGACGGTGCGCAAAGGGGACGAGGCCGGAGAGGACGATGCCGAGCGGAGGCGTAGCCGCGCCGTCACCCGTCATATGCGGGTCGTGCATGCCACTAGCGTTGTGCCTGTCGCCACCACATGCAGCCATCACACGATGCCAGACTCCTCCGCCTCGAGGTTCGGGATGGCCGACGCCGCCACGGCCATTGTCCGGAGGACGCCTCATGCTTGGTGCCCTTAGGCTTCGACTAGGGTGTGCGTGGCCGACGCTTGAGCCTGTGTAGCCACACTGCCATGTTGGGATTGATGGCGCGCGAAGGGGACGAGGCCGGAAAGGACGATGCCGAGGGGAGGCTAACCACGCCCGTCGCCGCACCCGTAGCGCCATGCTGCATTAGTAGCACCTAAGTTAAGGTGGGAAAGAATGAGAGGGGAGAGAGGAGAGAGAGAATGAGAGAAGGTAGGGGCATTTTGGTCATTTTGGGGAAAAAACTTACAAGGTTAACTGGTGGGTTTGGATGGCAAGCTAACGACAATGACATAAAGTGAAGAATATTTGAAAAGCGATGGCATAGAATGAATATGCAGTTATTCAATGGTAAATTAGAAAAAGAGGGAGTTATTGGGTGGCAAACAATCATTTTTCCATAAATCTTTTACTCCCAACGCAGCTTTGAAGTGAGGATTCAAACTCAAACTCGAAAACCACCAAAGCACCAGCTCCTCGGTGCTCACTCTACCACTTAACTCACTCAGCCCAAAAATGGGGAGATTGCTCCCATGCCTTCTCCTCGCCGCCGCCATCTGGAGCTCGAGCTCCACCGCTGGCGTGCGGTGCGCGCCGGTGTACGGGCCGGACTACCTGGTTGACGGGTCTCAGCTGGTGGACATGCAATACCACATGGGCCCCGTCGTGTCGGGGGCGCCCACCAACCTGTACCTCATCTGGTACGGCCGGTGGGAGGCCGCCGCGCAGGCCGTGCTCCGCGACTTCCTCGCCTCCCTCTCCGCGCCGGCGCCCTTCCCCGCCGTCTCCGACTGGTGGGCCCGCACGCCGCGGCTCTACACCGACCAGACTGGCGCCAACGTCACCGCCACCTTCGCCATCGCGGGGGAGCACTCCGACGCGACTTACTCCCACGGCGCCTCCCTGCAGCGGATCGGCATGCAGTCCGTCATCCGTTCCGCCGTCGTCGCGTACCCGGACCCCCTCCCGCTCGACCCGTACAACGGCGTCTACCTCGTGCTCACCTCGCCGGACGTGCAGGTTCAAGAGTTCTGCCGCGCCGTATGCGGCTTCCACTACTTCACCTTCGCGTCCGTCGTCGGGGTCACCGTGCCGTACGCGTGGGTCGGCAACAGCGGCTCGCAGTGCCCTGGCAAGTGCGCGTACCCGTTCGCCGCGCCGGAGTACGGCGGCGGCGGGGGGCAGGTGCTGCGGCCGCCGAACGGCGACCCCGGGTTGGACGGGATGGTGATCGTGCTGGGGCACGAGCTGGCGGAGCTGAGCACCAACCCGCTGGTGAACGCGTGGTACGCCGGGGACACACCGACGGCGCCCACGGAGATCGCCGACCTCTGCCTCGGCGTGTACGGCGACGGAGGCGGCACCGGCGGGTTCGTCGGGAACGTGTCCCGAGCCGCTGACGGCAGTACCTACAACGTCAACGGCGTCAACGGCAGGCGGTTCCTGGTGCAGTGGCTCTGGAACCCCGTCCGCGGCGCGTGCTACGGGCCCAACGCCAGCAACTGACGCTGCTCTTGCCCGGATCCATGGCCTGGTTCTTGCCAGGATGGGATCACTTCATGCCACTGCGCTCAATGGCGTAGCAGCAATGGCGATTCGATGGATCATCACATCGCGCTCGTTGTGATGCCCGAAACATCGGTCCGATTTCGTCTATTCCTTTCTTGATCGGAGACGCGGATGGGTCTAGATTACATGAATCGTATGGATTTTGATCGATCTGTAGGAAGGAGAAGACGCATTTTTTCTAGTTTATTTGCAGCGTAAAGTATGATCTCGATTCGGAGAGTAATGTTGTACCAGTAGAATTGCTTTTTAATTTCAAGCTTCTTCTCCTTGGCTCCTTGCTCAGACAAAGTGGTTGCTTTCTTCTTTCTCCCTTTTGACTCTGCTTTCATCATGGAAATCTCTGCAGCTTGGTCTCCTTGTCTCTGTCACCGATGAAGTGATGAGCTTTCTGCGTGCAGTTTGATTCAGTTCCTCGCTTCTTTGCTGATATTTTCTTTCATTTTCTTTTGATGACGTCTTCCCCCTTTTATTTGTTACTGTTTTACTGTGGACAGTGGATTTGAGACTCTGGAATTTAATCAGTTTTTTCTTTTCTTTTTGTTGCGAGGAAATTTTCTTTTTTGATGCACTCTGTGTACTGTTCACTCTGACAGACGATTTGGTATCTACATTGACTTGTGTTCGTTATGCAGAAGCAAACATTTCTCTTAACATCCGTGGAAGTTATTCAAATCAAGACTCAAGAGCGTCCTGAATGTTTTGTTTTACACGTGAGAGAAATCTCCTACTGTTTGAGCTAGAACTGTGGTATGAGAATACTCAGTACACTAGGGCATGGAACACTGAATACCAGTTGAGCTAGCACTGAACAAAAGATAGGCTATTGGTTCAAGAAACAATTTTTTTTCTTGATGGGAGGACTGAATGGGTTTGCGTCCCGTCGATGGTGATCGTTCTGTAGGAAAGAATCTGTTTGTTTGTTTCCAGGCTTAGAGCATAAAAGGACGACCGATTTGGAGTCGCACACAATCAATTATGCCTAAAATTTATGTGTTGTTTTCAAATTTCTTTCTTGCTCAAAGTGATTGCTTGCCTCCTCTGTTCTTTCCCCTTCAGACTGCTTTCACCGTGACTGTCACGCTACTGACCAAGTAGGAGGCGCGGCACCGAAAGGGAGACGAGGAAGGAGGCAGCTAACATGGGACTTGGGAGGGTGGGCGAGTGGGGACGCGTATCCTCTAACATTTTTACCATGGTATTGCGTAGGAGCCGTCGGATCAGAAAGTAAATGATGATATCATGTTTTTATTGTAGTATCGGTGCTATTTATGGATACTGTAGTATCATTGTGTCCATTCTTCTTAGATCGGATGACTCAAATCTGCAGAATGTCACAACACTGTAGTACTGTGACATTGCCAATGCAATGTGATGTCAATCCGGCGGGTGGGCATGCGAGGTGAGTTCATGTCGTTAATTCATATTCTTAGTGTTTGATATGAATTTCGAAGTAGTCTCTGTACTTAGCTTTAGGTCTTCCGGTCAAAAAAAAAAAAGTCGATGAAGGCGTGTAGGTGTACTGTTACGTGGTAGGGAATGCATTTTTTTTCTCGCATTTTTTTCACTCAAACTCAAGGGGTAACTTTGCTTCTTTTTATTTTTAGATCGACAAATCAAATTATATTTCTGTTCTAATTTATACCACACTTGCTCGCGATATTAAATCCAAATCAAACATGACAAACATGTGCACAACGCAAATTGTGCCATCAAATCGGAAGAATAAGCTACCTATGTCATGCTGGGTTCTTGCTTGGGTGGATTTGATTCTGCTGTCAAACATTATTAGAGATAGGATCCTATTCTTCGATAATACTCCGGCCAGGATGCTTTCCGTTCATATCATGCGTGTAGATAGCAGGAATCCTGTACTCTATATATTCTCATGAATACAATTGGTAGGGGCATGGACCAATTGTCCAATGCTCGCTCGGTACTAGAGCAGGCGTTACTCCTCAAACCCTAGTCCAACCGCCGTCGTTCTTCCTCCCACCACTGCACGCCATGAGCAGCTCCAGCACCGAAAGTCTTTCCTCTTCGGCTTCTATCTTGGCACCTTCTTCTCAAGCGACCAATGCCGCTTCTATCAAGACCCACGTCCCCTACACTCTCAATCCCAAAGTGTCCAACTACTCCAAGTGGCGCAACCTCTTCATCGTCACCCTCGGCAAGTATGGTCTCCGCAGTCATGCCGGATCGATGCTTTCTGTCCATATAACATGTGTAGATAGCAAGAGGGATAAGCATTGTTGTTTGTTTCATATACGATGTAACACACTCGCATTGCGAGTCATCCTGTACGATATAGGGACTGTCTATTCATAAGTTGTCTGAAATTTTCTTAAATTTAAATCACTTGTTGTGACTATTGGATCAATGAACAACCATATGACATCTATTGGATCAATATCCAATCATATGACACACCAATCTCTACACAAATTCAATGGTCACAACAAGTGATGATATATATATATATATATATATATATATATATATATATATATATATATATATATATATATATATATATATATATATGAATGCAAACAATTGCTGTGCAACGCTTGCAGGCTTAGGTGATGTTTACAAAGGAGAAACTGAAAACATGCTCACTAGGTGTTTAGTTCCTTTGATCACAAGTGGACTAGAGATCCTAATCGCTCTTCCATGCTTCACTCCTTCAATAGGAATTGCATAAATCTTGAAGCACTTGAAAGGGTACGTAGATGGAATGTACCATTGGTTTGTACTTCAAAATTTGTGCAGTTTTTAAGGGTAAGTATTGAAGCACCTACTGTATATGAAACCTGCCACTGATGGCAATTCTGAGCTGTTCACATTAGCAGGACAACAATTTAGGGTGTTCTGACAAGTAACAACAAATTTTGGTGTTCCGGACCAATGTCATGGCTCTTTGACAGTCTTTTTTTCCCTGTTGAATTCAGGATTTCTATGAAGATCGCGTCTTCAATTTTGTGAAAAAAAAAATAGGAGCCAAGGATGAACAATTGCCATCAATTTAAGCTACCAAAGACAATCACTTTATGTTTGTCCTGTGTAATACCACATCAGTAATATGGAAGGGGTTTGCTTTAGTACACCCTCTTAAAGAAAAGATTATGAACCTTAACGCAAAAGCCCTAACTAACAATAAGGGGTAGTTCTGTACTGATATTTGATTAATTTGATCCCACTTATCCAAAAGCACATATATCTGTTGGACATGAATAATACTAGTCAAATACTGGTGAAGGTATATGGTTTTGGGGCATTGTAGGGTTTCTGTAATATCCCAAAATTTGGAGTTCTTTTGAAGCCTTTAAAAATAAAAATAACCATTTGAATTTTCTTGGTTTAGTTAAAGCTTAAATTGATTTTTCAAAAATCAAAATCATTTAATGTGAATAATCTATACTTCAATTAATTTCAAAACTATTTTATTTGAGTTTCAGAGTATTTTTTAGAATTTTTGGAGTTTATTTATTATTTCTTTGAGCTCGGTTTTATTTAATCCTTTTTCTTAAATTAGGAAATTCTCTTTTTCTGGATTTTCCCTTTGGGCCGAAATCTTTTTCTTCCGGGGCTTTTTCTTTTTCCTTCGTCCCATTTTCCATTCGCCGTCGGCCTAGCCGCTCCTTTCCTCCTGCACGCGACCCAGCAGCTACCTCCTCCCTTCTCTCTCTCTCTGTCCCCGAGCCGCCGTCGCCGCCATCCTCTTCAACTCCGGTCACCGCCTCTGTTGCCGATCTCGTCGCTAGTGAGTCTCCTCGTCGTTCCAATCGTGTCACCTCGCGTCCTTTGCTGTCCTCTTGCCCTCCCTCCTCGCCGTCTCTCGACTGCCATGGTGCCTCACCGTCGCCGCCTTTCTCTTCCGCCGCCGGTCTCTGTCACGTCGCCGTCTCCAATGTCCTCTAGCCGCCCCGAGCCGCCTGTCTTGTTTGACGTGCTGCCGTTGAGCCTTTGCTCCCCTCTGTTTCCCTAGGGTGTCGCCGAGCCATCGTTGTCACCGTGCACCTGAGTCTCCTCTTCTGCCACCGCCGCCATTCTCGCCGCGCCACCGCCGCTGCTCTCGCTACGTCCTTGGGGTTCCGTTTTGCCCTTCGCCCGCCGCTCCCTCGCCGCCGTTCGTCGCTGCCATTGTGCGCCAGCATCATCGCCTCCTTCCTCTGTTTTGCTCCTCTCTCTCTCTCTCTCTCTCTCTCTCTCTCTCTGTCATGTGGGTCTCACATGTCAACTTGTCCCTTTGTCTCTCTCTCTCTCTCCTCGGTCCCACCTGTCAATCTCTTTCTTTCTCTCTCTTTCACTTACGAGTGAGCCCCACTTGTTAGTGTCTTTTCTTTTTCTTTTTCTTCTTTTTAGAGAATATTCATGAGAATATTCTTTTCTCTCCCTCTTTTTCCTTTTTGGGCAAATATTCAGAGAGTATGTTCTCCTTCGTTCGAACTCTGATTCATCCCGTTCATGTTCCTAAATTCCTCTTAAATTGAGATCTTTCTTTTAGAGTTGGTTTTGATGTTTTTTGGATTTTATTTGTTTTTGTTTTGGATTTATTTATGTTTCATCTATTGTTTTCTCTCTTATTTAGATGATTTGTTTCACGGAGTAGGAGTAGGAACAAGTTTTGAAGATCCAAGTGTGATAACTAAGTAAAGCCAAGGCAGGTCGTAATCAATTGATCATATTGAACCTATGTTTTCAAAAGTATCTTGTTTTATATTAAAATTGCATGCTACTTTTATATCAATTGCTTTTGAGAATAGTTAATCACCTATTTATCATTATGCCTCCATTGATTATTGAATACTATGAATCATTTATTACCACATGATGGTCATTATTTAGTTGGACTTATTTGTATCACCAACATGGGTATCGTTGGGATGCTTAGTTGTACGATATGCTCAGGTCACTTATTCAATAATGTTAATTTAACTTAATGAGATATGAAATTATGGCGGGTAGCCACTGTTGTGAAAATTTATTGTGCCATGGAAGGGTATGTCATCATTGGTCTTGGTTGAACAAAATGATTTCCGCTCAGACGAGCAATAGTGCAATAAAGGGGTGCGGGTAGCACATTGTTGGGTTGAGGTAGACTCACCTAAGTAATTGTCAAGGACTTAATCTTGTGCACCATTGAACTGGGTCATATCGTACAACCACTGGTCCAGTATGGGTGGACCTGCCTAACTAATTAGAAATGTCTTAATTTTGGTTATATTTGGAAGCGTGAGTTACGGGATGAACGTATACTGACAATGGCGCAAAAGGGGGGCCCTGTCTGGTCGGAAAGACATTCAGTGTTGAAAACTTAGCTAGCAGAATTGGGTTAAGAAGGAGCTTTGTAAAATCCTTGTGATAATCACTTAGTCGAGCACCAATGGAAGTGTGGTTGGATATATATGTTGATTTATCTCTTGTGGGTAAAGTTGTATAACCTAGGCAGAGTTAAAACTGTTTAAACAACCGTGTCCCCGGTTATGGACAATGCTCAAGGATTTCACACGAGAGGTAGAGTTTTTATAAAAGTTTGTCGGGAGGTGAATGGGAAGTTCATTTGGTGAATATGATATTCGCTTAGTGGATGGGTTATTCACTTTGTGGTTTGGTTGGGAAGTGAATGAGAAGTTCACTGATTATTTCAAAGAAAGTGTTTACTTTATTTTATTTATTGACTTTTCAATTACGCTTTGCAATCTATTTACCGTATTTATTGTCAATACACATTTCCTGCAAAAGAACCATACCGCTATTCCTTTGATCAAGACTTGCATGAATATTAATTGCATACTGTTCCTTACGACTTGCTGAATACTTTATGTACTCGCGTCTTTAAACTTTACTGCTCAGTTGAAGAATATCAGATTGCTCAAGAGTTCTACGAAGAGGAGTTCTTTGAAGGTTTTGCGAATTAAGATGTGTTCTCCATTTGATTGCCTATGGGCATGTTGATTGGTCTTTTCAAGTTTTCGTTTCGCTGCACTAGTTTTATTTGTGTCTTAAGCCCTGCTTGGCAAGTTAAGTAAATGCTGACCATAAGGTCCAGTTATTATTACTATTTGTTATTTTTAGACCTTTTTAGTTAAATCGTTAAATGGATGGTATTTCATCGATGTTTCACTATGTGAGTTAGCTACTGATCTGGGGCTAGTTTAGAATATACAGAGGGTTTCAGATGTGTAAATCCGGGTC
The DNA here is from genome assembly GCA_036346255.1 of Ampelocalamus luodianensis. Lineage (NCBI taxonomy): Eukaryota > Viridiplantae > Streptophyta > Magnoliopsida > Poales > Poaceae > Ampelocalamus > Ampelocalamus luodianensis. Next base: position 20,861,341 of record CM070630.1, on the reverse strand, counting down.
CTGACAGTTTCTTGTTTTCTGGTGGTGGCTATGGAGATTAAAGGGCAAAATCAATAGTATTTTTGGGTCAAAACATTCTCCATAGGAGTAAAATTGATCACCTTCGATCAAACAAAGAATAGGAAGGATCTCGATATGCAGAGATGGTGGGTCGAACCACCATTGTAAGTTTAGTTGGGGATAGATAGGACTGTGTTTTAAACCATAGCGAACAAATCAAAGTAATTATTATTAATTATATAGATTTGCCCTTAGTCGGTAATAACTACTTTTGGCTTAAGATTCACAAACGATCAAACGATCATACACCACAAGTTAGTAATACTCATTTTTTCCACTCATGCATGATAGTTACATATACAAGCCTATAAGATCAGATAGTCCCAATTTTGAGAGAATTAATATTAGTCAAATTATGGGGTTCCTCAGGTATTGACTTCAAAATTAGCATTTGTCACATCATTGTTGTTGTCCATTATTGCTCATTGCGCATAACATTTCAACAAGAAAATTGGAGTCACTGACTTTTATAAATGAATAACAAGGATAACAGCTTCACTAGCACATAACAATTAAAATAATGGCTTCTAAAATCTACTTTATGGATCTAATTTAATAAGTCTACCATATATGGTCGCAACACATGATAGCTCTTGAATTCAATCTGTCTCCAACAATTAGTTCATAAAAGGTCCTAATATAGTTGCAAATAGCAGATAACAAGACCAAATAAGATCAGACAACCTTATTACATTGAGAACCTCTGCTTGGGGTACATCATGCTACTATGAGAAAATGAGATTAAAAATATTTTGAAGAAAAAAATCACATTAATGTCGAGGCAAGAGTTACAACGTTCATAACGCAAACATAGCTAGCATGCTTATGCATGGAATTGGAGTAACGAAAACCTGCATGCATGCATAGAAGAGGAAGGAACGAAGAGGAAGTTAAGGAGGAACCTAATATATAAGTTATCAATAAGAATGGCATTGATGCGTGTGTGGTGTAGCTAGACGAGCCTTTTGAAACTACTCCTCCACTCGATTGATATCTGATATCTGGAGCTTCATCTATTTTTTTGTGTACTGGTCTTCCAACTTGTCGCGCTCTATATACGAAGCACCATCCGAAAAACTATGCCTTAACCAAACTTTTCTTCACATAATTTGAAGATTTTATTAAGACTTAATAAAAGTGTTATTATAAAAAAAAAACATTGAGGGTCTTGTAGTTCCCTCTATCTTGCCGAAAAAACACCGTGTATTAGAACTGAAATCCATGAATTTGAACAATTTCTTACTTCAACAACATAATTTTCAATTTATATAGGGCCAAACTTAATACCTTGAACCAAACTTTTGTTCTTAGAATTCGAAGATTTTATTAAGACTTGATAAAGTGTTATAAAAAACTTGAGGATCTTGTAGTTCACTCTATCTTGCCGAAAGAAACATTGTGTATTACAATTGATACACATGCATTTGATCAATTTCTTACTTTAACAACATAATTCTCAATTTATTTAGGCCTAAACTTAATATATTGCTAACTTTTTAATTAATTAATATCAATAGAAGAATATAACTTATCATTTTATACATAATTTAAAATTTTATTTGGGGATGGGTACTAACGTTAGATTAAAAAAACTCAATTGCCCCCCTCCATTTTTCCGCTCTCCTTACTCCCATTTGGTATTAGTAGTGTATACTGGAAAAGTGTATATAAAATATGTTAAATAAGAAAGCATGTACCCTAATCATTCATATTTTCTTTGGTACCCTAATCATTCATCTTTTCTTTGATAACTAGTCTTGTGTAAGTGTAGCATTCTACAATCCATACTTGTTAACCTAGTTATAGATTTCCCTAACAATTGAATCATTGCCTCATGGAAAGATTCTACCTGAGTTTATAGTCAATATAAAGGAACTATTTGCTATAGCACTTTTCTTGAAACTTCAATAAAAAATAGTTATATGTGATAATAATAATTTCCAATGCTTATATTGTATCCACCAATTTGGGAAAATGTATATTTGAGTTCAAACGAAAGTATGACAATGGGGTCATAAAAGATGCCGAGCATGTTTCAATGGAAGCCACAATTTGGCAAACATTCCTTGTCAGCTACATTTTCTATGTTCTACAATTTGGTTGTTATGAGTTAGTCAAATTGTGGCAAAGATAAGTGTCTACAACAAGTGGGTCAAAGTGATAAGAATGTGCTACTCGCAATAATTGTGGCTAGAAACTAAACAACCGTCATAGCTAATCACAAGTACCTAGCTTGAGTGTGGCTGCAAATCAAACAGGGTCATCGTGTGACGGCGGGTTGTGTCCACAATCCGCCTATGCGTTGTGTAGACTTGTTGGGTAAGCTAGAGGGCCCACCAATCTGTATAAGTTTGGGCTAAATACAAATCTCCATATCTACCTTATTCTTCTGTGGGAAAATCAATTATTTGTCACACCAAATGTTGCATTTCACAAAATAGTGTGAAATAGTGTGGCAAAAGCTATTTCACGAAGGGCAAAAGATGACTATTTCAATAAATAGCGTGGCATTTCACGACAGGCAACCTTTGATGTGGCATTTGGCAAGCTTTGACATGGCAAATAATTGATTTTCCCAACTTCTTTTCATCATCTTTCACACCATTATCAACACAAACCAAATAACTCTCTTCGCCTCACTAGGTCGCCGAACCCTCTCTTCGCCTAGGAGGCACCCTCGAACATGCCTTCACTCACCATGTCATATACTTGAGGAGTTTAGTTGTATCTATATTCAAGCACATATACATAGGGACAATTTCATGGGATCTAAAAGAAGTTGAGACGTAAGTCCCTAGCAAGGAAATGTATTATATTATCATGGCGAAGTTATTGTATAGGTCCACGATGTCATAGATTGACGATGAACCTATGTATCAACTGATTTACTGAAGAAAGGACCTATGAAACACAATTCTAAAATTTCCCCATCTGTTTTCTCTCCTATTCGTCTTTCTCTCTGATTTCTCCCCCAAATTATTCCCTTCCCAGTCTCATTTGTTGTTCTTTTCTTTCTGAGTAGTTTCATAAAACCCCATGTTTTGAGACATAGGTAACGCAAAACCCCATGGTTACAAATTTTTCAAAGAACCACATGTTCCTAGACAAAAGGTTTCAAAAAACTACATGTTGGTCATATCTCGTTCCATCCAACATGATATGACAGGTGCGACCCTACATGTCGGTCATACTAAGAAGTAGGGCTAACCTATCAACCTCATTTACTAAATTCAAGCCCACCTGTATACCACGGCGAGCAAAGCGACCTTCGGTGATGGTAAGCCGGTACTTCGACGCAAGGCGTCGACAACAATCAGCAACGACCGAGAGGGCCTGAAAAGGAGTGTGGTGGGGCCTTACTTGTATGTCTGACTAACAAGAACGACCCACCTATCATATCCTATTGGATGGAACATGATAGGGAAAATCGGGGTTTTTAAACCTTTCGCCCAAGAACATGTGATCCCTTGATATTTTTTGTAAAACCTGAGGTTTTGCGTTACATATACCCTGCCTCTTAGGTTCGCAGCCAAACATGCCACAGTTTTCCACACTACGAGTCTAAAACCTTTCGCCCAAGAACATGTTATTCCTTGAATTTTTTTGTAAAACCTGAGGTTTTGCGTTACATATACCCTGCCTATTAGGTTCGCAGCCAAACATACCACAGTTTTCCACACTACAAGTTAGACAAGTTTGACCAGTTAGGTGTCGTTTAGTTCGTAGCCACACATGGGCAAGATTCCTTTTTTGTCACAAGTCCCACGTGTTAATGGCTCAGAAAAGTGTGACAATATTCTTATCATGGTTTCACTTTGAACCATTCTTAGGAAATATTTTCACTTTGCACCACCTCTTTTTACTTTTTTCACTTTGCACCAAGGAACGTCCTGACAGTGAGAGAAACATGGGAGGCATGTGGGGAGCTTGCCGACAGCAAGGCACGGCCGACGAGGTGGCAGCACCCTAAAAAATAGAGAGAGCCATTTTGTCGTCACCGCCGTTGCTTTGGCCACCACCAGTGATGCTCCAGCTATTCTTCTCTGCTTTCAACCCATTTTCTAGCTCCATCTATCTCCTCTTCTCCATCCTGTGCCTCGTGGACACCTCCTACACCGTTGGCGAGCACCGACGAAGGCGGCCAAATCCTTATCTTGTTCAAAGTGCAATGCATGGTAAGAAGAGGTGATGCAAAGCGAAAAGATTTTCTAATGGTGGTATAAAGTAAAACCATGGTAAGATTATAGGGAAATTTCGATAAACACCACTACTAACTGACCAAATTAGAAATATGCCACTACTCAGTTCGAAATTCGAAGAATGCCACTGGAAAGCTTGGAATGTCCTAGAAATGCCATTACAAAGCCTTTTACCCATTATCCCTCAAATGAACCCCTGTGCTTGCCTTGGTATTTTCGTATGGACGCATATGCCCCTTGCTTTGCGTGACATCTAACTCCCGAGTTCCACCAATCCAAATCGATCATCTTGTACCTTGTCTCCCTCCTAAGCGTGCCATGGAACCCTAGCCCCTGCGCCATCCCGTCGTGGCCGCAACCCCCACCCTCAGCAGTCCATCCCGGCGTCGCGATCGCAACCCGCACACTCTGCCACCATCTCTTGGCCATCCCGGCGTCGCCGCCTGAGGAAGCGAAAGGAAGATGGATGTGCCTCTCCCTCCCGGGTCCCCAATGTGGTAAATAACTTGAACTCGATCCAGTATCGTAGCACATTTGGAGTTCTTATTTCCTCACTTCAACTCGATCCAATACCATAGTGCAATTGGAGTTCTTATTTCCTCTTTTTGCTAAATAGGATTGATCCAAATAACGCGCTTAGAGTATACATTATAGTTGAAACCTTTTGTTTGAAAGAACCGGATGATAGGAAATTGTACACCAAGGGCAGAACAATTAATTAGGTCCTCAAATCCAATCGCTTCACCATGCAATCGTTGATGGTGTCCTTGTCTAGTGAGGTTTCCTAGGGCAAATCACAGACTCCCACTGTGTGGTTCTTTAACAGAAAGATAGGGAGAATGTTAGGCTTGTGTCTGGCTGTCAGGTTCCCGGTATGTTTGAAATGTACAGGGATGAGAGGCATTTTGAACTTATAGTAGCGGTGTTCGACCATGGCGTAGCACTAACATATGGTGGTGAGGCACATTTGAACAACGATTCGGATAATCTTAGTCAAACCATTTTGAATGCTATGCGGACATACCCTTCCACCCCAAGTCAGCATGCATCTTGTCCGAAAAATGCAAGCTTAACTCCATAGTGTGAGAACTCTCAAGCAATTGGTAGTAAGAGCACTAACAATATTGAAGCCCTGCCACTTGATGATCCATGTGATGATCCAGATGAATACGTAGGTGTCGATGATGAGCACCTGTATGATGTTCATTTTAATATGGCAGTACAACAGAATGATATAACTGGTGAGACTAATGAAGTTGTTTCTGTTGAGGCTGAAATAATTGATGATGTTGACTGTGAGGTAGTCATAGCATATAACCGTGAGAACCCTAACATACAAGAGAATGCTATGTTTCCTGATATGGTTACCTTCAGAAAAGTGATTAGACATTACGCTGTCAAGATAGGTTTTGAGTTTGGTAATGTAAGGACTGACACTACAAGATTCATAGTGAAGTGTAAAGCTAAAAATTGTAACTGGCGCATACATGCTTCTAGGCTCCCGGATGGGCGTACTATAATGGTATGCAGTGTATACTTCGCATACCTACTTTTGTGAATGACCTATTATCTGTTTGTGTTTTCCTTCTAACTTTGTTTGTGTTTTACCTTGTGCAGATTAAGAAGCTTCCTTTTGTGCATGAGTGTTCAACTACCAAGCTTTTAGATGGCAAGATGGCTACTTAGGGCTGGGTTGCGGATAGACTTGGGGGTTGGTTGAAGGACAACCCATATGCTAGTGCTAAAAAAGCTCAAAGCAAGCTACAAAGAGATTACAGCATCAAGCTAAGGTATTCCAAGGCTTGGGCAGGCATGAGACTGGCTCTTGATCACATCCATGGTAAGTACGAAGAGAGCTTTCAGATGTTGTTCAATTTCAAAGTTGAGCTAGAGGGAAAGTCTCCTGGTAGTATAGTTGAGATTGATCTGAAGAAGCATGGCAATAAGATGTGTTTCCATAGAGTCTTTGTTGCAATGAAGCCGTGTATAGATGGTTTTCTAGCTGGGTGCAGACCTTACATTGGAGTGGACTCAACTCATATCCATGGTAGGTACAAGGGCCAATTGGCATCTGCTACATCCATAGATGGTCACAACTGGTTGTTCTATGTGGCTTATGCAGTGTTTGACTTAGAGACTCTGAAAAGTGAAAACTAGGAATGGTTCATGAGGCAGCTGCATAGAGCCATAGGTTCTCCGCCAGGGCTAGTCATATCTAATAATGCATGCAAGGGATTGGAGACTTTTATTGCTACTGTTTTTTTTCAAAAGCTGAACATAGAGAATGCATGCGATACTTGTACTCAAACTTTATAAAAAATCTCCATGACCCAGTGTTTGTGGATAACTTGTACCCAACTGCAAGGGCATACACTCAAGATAGGTTCAAGTTCCACATGAGAAACATATATAGAGCAAACCCCGAAGCTATAAAGTACCTAGAGATGCACCATCCGCGTATCTGGTATAGGTGTGGATTTTCTGAGGCTAGCAAAGTGAATTATGTCAATAACAATATTTCAAAAAATTTAAACAAACAGATAAAACCATTCAAAGGCTTGAATGCCGATGAGCTTGTTGATAGTATCAGGAAATGATTATAACTAAGTTTAGCATCTGAAGAGTCATTGGTAGGAATTTGGAGACTTTCATCCTACCATCTGTGCTAAAGGATTTGAATGCTAAGAGTAGGTTGTTAGGGAATATCAATATCTCCAGAAGCGATGATCTTGTTGCTGAAGTCACTTTGCTGGAGAATGAACCCAATCCAAGAAGGCGCACTGTAGACCTTAACAAGCAATAATGTTCTTGCAGGCAATGGCAGGTGTCTGGTAGGCCTTGTATGCATGCTATTACTTTCATTTGCCACATGAGGGGATGTAAGATTGAGTTATATGTGCATGACTATTATTCTGTAGCAAAATTTAGGGCAGCATATGCTGGTGTTATACCCCCTATGACTGATAAATCCACCTGGGAAAAAGTGGATTTGGGATTTGTAGTACACCCACCTAAACAAAGGAAGCAAGCTGGTAGGCCAAGAAAGGTTAGGATTAGGGGATGTCTTGAGCCTGACAGAAGAAGGGTTAGGTATAAAAGGTGCAAGAAATTTGGACATTGGGAAAGTGTAAGATCGAGGAGGCCGACTATAGGGGGTGAATAGGCAATTTTAAAATCTTTTGGCTAAAACCGAGTTTTATGCAGAATTATAAATCAATTCAGTTTGCACAATTAAATCCTAAAATAACTAATCTTTACTAAGTGCACCAACAATAAAAGATTATAGACAAGATAGCAAACATACAAAGATAATAAAGCAATTTAATTCTAGGAATGTAAATTACACGAAGTAAAGCACAAGAAAATAAACCACAATAACACAAGAATGTTTTTACCGTGGTGTTCGAAGACTTGCCAGTCTCCCCTAATCCACGTTGAGGTAAGCCCAAACCAATTGGACCATCTCCACAAATTAAGCCAAACACCTTAATTCTACTAGTGGTAGCTCTTTTCTACTCCGGGTAGGTGAGCTCTAACCTTTACAATACACTGGGCCTCTTCACAATCTTCTTTGAAGAGATCACCGAACACGACGCCTCCAACATCGTCTCAGGTGTCGGCAAACACCAAGAGTAATAAGCCAAACCCCTTGCTTGACTCTCACCATGTGCAACGAATGCACAAGCTCAAGTGGATACAAAATCCAACTCTAGATGCAACACATGCAGCTAGAGACATCTCTCCTTACTCACAAGGTGCAACACATGCACAATTGAGAGGAGAGTCTCACACTAGCTCAAGAGAGTGAAATGGGATGACAAAGATTGTCTCTCAACCGGTCAAGGGGGTATTTATAGCCCCCAACACAAAAACTAGCCATTGGAGACAAAACAGCCTAAAAACTAGTCGTTATAGCATTGGTGCGGAACTATCGCAGTGTAAACCGCGGTACTATCTTTCTTCAGTAGTTCCACTCTTATAAGGGTGGTAGTTCTGCATGCTTTGTTCAGCACAGACGACACTCAGTAAAAAGGTCATAACTTTTGACTCTGATGTTGGAATTGAGTGATCTTGGACTCTATTGAAAGCTTATTCAGAGGGCTACACAACCCACTTTATTGCATGATCTCAAACACATTAGATCAATACAGAAAGTACAAGAACTTCAGAGAGTCACAATCATGGTCTAATGTTTCAAGGAAATAGCAACAAGCAATCTTAGACCATGTCAAGGGAATACACATGAATCCCAATAATTTACAAAACACATTTGCAAACTTAGATCATACCACAAGGAGTAGGTACATGGACTTCAATCATTTGCAAAACACATTTGCAAAGTATAGTCACATGCTACAAGGATTAGATGCATGAGCCTCGACTATTTGCAAAACATATTCGCAAATAATAGCATCATGCCACGATGAGCTAGAGCAAGCGAGATTGAGCTATCAACACATGATGAGACTCAAGCTACTAGGTAAGACCCCTCTTAATAGTACGACAACATATACTAGCAATCCGGTTTTTCAACCAAACACCAAGACCGGTAAAAGACTAGGAACACATCCTTAGCCCTAGCTAGTCATACCTCTGCCTTGAGCATCTTCTTGAAACTTGATGACACATATTTTCACTTCAAGTCTGGGTCACTATCTTGATATGCATCAACCCATGATGCATCATTTACTTGACCTCCATCAAGACATGATGGGTCTTCTCTTGATGATCAACTCATGATCATCTTCTATTCGACATCTTGATATGTATCAACACATGATATATCATTTTCTTGAACCTTGACTTGATGATGATCAACTCATGATGTTATCCAAAGTCTTCATTACCCTGGAACATGACCTATTCATCCAACTCATGGAAAATGTTAGTCCCATAATGTTATTAACATTAATTAACATGGTAAACCTACATAAATACTTCTAAACAAGTCATTACTTTCAGGTGTAGTACTACCGCCATTGATCATGCGGTCATACTGCGATGCGGTAGTTCCGTCAAAAGAGCACCGGTACTACCGCTCTTCCAGGGGAGCAAACATGCTCCAAAAGGTGTCTCTTTGTAAAAAAACGTACCGCACGAAGAATTGGAACTTCCGGTGTGCGGTGGTTCCGCTCAAACAACAGCGGTACTACCGCTCTTCCAAAAGAGCAACAAATGCCTCTTTGGAAAACACGTACAACAACAAAGGTTCGGTACAACTGGTGTGCATAGTTCTGCTCAAGGAACGCCGGTACTACCACTAACACAGAAACGACCAAACCAACTCACCCGATCGGACTGGCCACGTGGACGGCTCAGAATCATTTGAACGTTCGGACCACGAGTTTTAACCACACGATCGGTTGATACGTTCGGACGGTCTGAACGTTCACCGGTAGTTCTGCCAAAGGATTTTGCGGTCATACCGCTACGCGGTAGTTCCGCCACATAAACTCTGGTACTACCACACATCGGTAGTACCGCTTACCAAATGCGGTCATACCGATTTCCACTGAACTTCTTCTAGAAGCTTTTCGAAATACAATGCATGACTCCTTTGTCTTGAGCCATGTCAATCTTTTATCACCTTTGCATTTATCTTTTCATGCCATCATTCAAACTCCGGGACTAAGCCTTGAAAACATCTTAGTACACACATTAGTCCCATAACATAATTGCAAATAATTGAATATAAAGCAATATGAGTATATATGAACTACACAAGTTTTATATACTCAAAGGATATGTTTCAAAGTAGAGATCCTCAATATATGTGGATAAAAGAATATGAATCAATACTAATGAAACCACAAACATAGAGTGAACTCCCCCTAAATGTGTGCATATACGAATGTGTAATAAGAACATATACACATATTCAAATTAGACTTTTAGTGGAGTTTAACCTATATTTTGGATCCGAGGAATGCAACAAGATATAGGAATATGGTGTCGAATGCATACCTCTTTGTTTTTCACCTTTTTATCCAAATAAGGCTACACAATATGTATATCAATAAAAGTGTTAGTCTCACATATAGATTTGTTATTAATCACCAAAATACTACATTAACTCATAATGGTGGGTCTAGATTCTTCAGAAAGGAATTGCAAGCTTTCACCTCCTGCTGAAGAACAGGTTGCTGCACATGACAATCAGCAAGAACCAAAACAGAGAAAGACGTAAATTTATGTACTCAAACCTGCCTTTTGGCATTTTTGTTTCATTCCTGTTTTTGCACTGTCACTTGTATTGTGTGCTTACACTTGTATTGCATATTTATTTCAGGAAAAGAACCCCTGTCACCAAGCTACAACAAAGACTAAGAAGGGTCCATCTACAAGTAGCAAAAAGATTGCTGGTTCAAAGGGGAAGAAGTCAAAGGATCCATCTACAACTAGCAAGAAGGTTGCTGGCTCAAAGGGGAAGAAGTTGTTAGACATGATTGTTTAGCCTTTTTCCTGGTTATGTATGGTCGAAGTTGTATGGTTAAGTGTTGAACCGGTTTATGTATGGTTGAAGTTGTATGGTTAAGTGTCGAACCTGTTTATGTATGATCGAAGTTGTATGTTTGACTATCGAACCTGTTTATGTATTGTTGAAGTTGTATGGTTGAGTGTCGAACTAGTCAGTCTGAGTTATGATCATCTGAATTATATGCCCTTTGTCTGCCCTGTTTCATCTGAGTTATATGCCCTTGAACCAGTCAGTCAAATAGATGGCAATACTTGCTTGCATTATGTTGGCCATCTGGTTGATGGAAAAGGTATATGTGTTAAAGTGCATTATGTTGCCCATCTGGATGATGGAACTGGTATATGTGTTAAAGTGCAGATAGTTATGTTGGCAATACTTGCTTGCATTATGACTGCTTGCATTCTGATGGTATACAAGTATCCACACTCAATTTCATTCCCAGTTAGTTCCTTCTTGGACCATGCATTCTATTGGCCATTTGTTGGCTTAAATATGTGTTAAAGTGGAGATACTGGATATGGATGTTGTTTTACTTGTTTCAGATGGGTAGAATAAATATTTGTCAATTTAACTCTGCTTGCATTCTGTTCTCAGTCAGTTCCTTCTTGGACCATCCATGTTTTGCACATATAGAACTCAATTTCCTTCTAGGTGCCACACTGGAACAAATTCATAAGCTATAAGAACAAAATGGAACAGACATTATTGTCGTAACATCAAGCATTCGTCATTTCATAAAGAATTGCAGATTGTACATATAAGTAAACAAAGCATGCATATTACAATGCAAGCATGTAACCCTACTAGCTTATCATAACAACCCCTTCTATACTCCTTGAAATCTTCAATGATAGCAATCATCTGAGCATTATGCTTCTTCATTTCACACACAACTTGAACTAGCTCGTAATTCTGCTCTTTCATTTCACAAAGAATTGCTTCTTGTTGTAAATTGTGCTCCTTTAGCTCCCACACAATACTACTCAGCCTATCCTTTTCTGCCACAAAATACTGTTGTCCATCCGAAGCTTCATTCTCCATAGAAATTGCGCCCCTCTCTATCAAGTATTGCTCATAAGCACACTCCTACTTGAAAAACAAATACCCAGGGTCATTTTGCACAAATAATTTGTGTTACAGCCAACACACAACAATTTAGGTGTAACAGGAAGAACACAAATAGGATACTCATTGTACTTATTGGAATATTGTTCTTGCACTTGTAAAATATTCTCCCTGGATTCGAAACTATATTGCTACACAACTTTATTACGGGGATCTTGCAAGATGGGCACGCAACGAGTGGAAGCTCTTTGCCTTCTATATTACTGGAGAATGATGCCTTCATGGAACTCCCTATCGCCTTGCGCATCACCATAGCTTGAGAATAGGGGCGCTCAGCGTGCAGTTCGGATGGCGGTGAGGGCTGTTGGAACCGGAGGAGAAAGGTGGGCACTGGAGGAGGATGCGAACACGGAGGGTGGAGCCGGCGGGATGGCGCAGTGGCCGGAACTAGGGTTCCATGCCGGCGCAGGGATGAAGGGGATGGAAGGGGAAGAAGGATGCGAACCGGAGGAGAAGGGTGGGCACCGGAGGAGGACGCGGACGCAGAGGTGGGAGCGAGCGGGATGGCGCAAGTGGCCGGAACTAGGGTTCCATGCCGGGGATGGAAGGGGAACGATTTGGTCGAGAATGGATCGGTATCGATCTAGATCGGTCGGGATGGGGATATGTGACGCAAAGCAAGGGGCATATGTGTCCATACGAAAATACCAAGCCAAATACATGACTTTATTTGAGAAAAAATGGGTACAGGGCTTCATAATGGTATTTCTTGGATGTTCCTAACTTGCCGTGGCATCCTTCGATTTCGAACTGAGCGGTGGTATAATTCTGATTTGGTCAGTTAGCAGTGACGTTTATCGAAATTTCCCAAGATTATATGGTCCTAAATAAAATTTACTCTTTTTTTCCTACAAAGCGTGGCACCGAATTTCATGAAATAACTTTAGACGAGTTTGAAAAAAAAAAAAAAAACTGTAGCAACTTCGGCGACGCTATAATATGCTCTTTCTTTCTTGCTTGCTCACAGTTTGTTTGCACTGCCGGCGACGGGACACAACGAGCCGGACTTCTTCCACACCGAAGTCTTCTCCTGTATCCGTAAAAAAAAAGGTCTTCTCCCGTAGGCGTGGAGCGGAGATCCATCCCGACTTGGATTGATTTCTCGTTTTTGCTGGTAAGGAACCATAGCTTGATTGGATGGATTGTTATCTTCCTTTCTCCTCCGTTTAGTTTGTTGCTGGTTTGTTTGCTGCGTGGTGCCCTTGTAATCTAATCCATCCATCCATCCATCCATGATTTGATTAGGTTCCTCTTCTTCAGGGAGCAAGAGCGATCTCAGTTGAGTAGTTGACCCATAGGATTTGGTACCCTAGGTGAGATGGTGCCGTTTATTTTCCAGAGATTTTGGGGGTTCAACTGAACCCCCATTCCCCTCGTTAAGTCCGGCCCTGGAACTCAAGATTCAAGAACCATCTCCAATGGATGATGCAGTAGGGAACATTCTCGCGTCTCTCGGCCGCGTACGCCTGGGCGACCTCGCAGCCTTCGAGGGCCTCCCTTCTGACAGTTACAAGATATGCGTATCGACTCTGACGCAGTCGCTGGCTCAGTATTCGGCGGCCATCATTCAGCTGCCTCCGGCTGAAGGTGCCTTGTTAAGGTCCGGTTTGGACTCCGCTCGCCTGTTCTTCCATCAGCGCGGGTATAATCCGAGCGAGGTTGTCCACTCGGATGACGCCCGCGAGTGGTGCAAGACTTCTGGTTACTATGCAGATCCTCAAATGTGGCTGGAAATGTATGATTACAGGCCTGGTATCACTGTGACGGAGCCCAATGGAGCGATGGAATTGCTTCCGTCAGGCCTGCCTGACATATTCTCGGTGCTTGGGAAAGTTTCTCGAGATATCTTGGATGCGATTAGCTTCTCGTTGAATTTACGAAGCTGCGCGTTTACTGAGATACTCGACAACACGCCCTTGAGAAGTCTGGAAGTATCGTCCTCTGTTCTTTCTGCATGTTGTCATTCAAGGCCGTCATTCGAAGGAGCACAGCAGCATAGCATCGGTTCTCAGGATGATGGGGAATTGCTCATGTTTTCTGAGCAGGAGCAACAGATTGATAAGACCTTGCTTACCCTAGTTAAGTCAGATAGGTCAGGCCTATATGTCAAAGATTTGAACGGACGCTGGATTCTTGTTGATGGGGACCTTGGTCCAAATGATGTTGTTGTCTATCCTGGCCTTGCGCTTTATCAGGAAACTGCTGGCTATGTAAATCCAGCTGTACACAAGACAGAGGTTGGAAACTTGCAGGGATGTATGTTTGGGCGGTGTTCTTTTGCGTTCAAACTCATGCCTAGATCAGTTGCAAGGCTGAGTGGTTCAGAGATGAGAGCTGCTGGCCACGGCGTTGATGCTCAGTTTCAGGTCCCAATACCAGTTAATGATTTCATGCAGACAGATCATTCCGCAGATCAACTTTTTCCCAAGAACAATGAACCATCATCTCTTGCAGAACAGGATTGTGAGTGTCTCCCAGTCTTTACTATGTAAATTATCCTTGAAGCTGCTGCTGTGCCCCATACTGTCACTATTGCCTCCAGGCGAGCCTCATTAACTTAGGACACATGATAATGTGTAAGATACCATTTGTTCATTCAGAAAAAAAAGGGCTAAGTGGCACCAATTGATCCTCCAGCATCACATGTAGCCATTATTAAGTTCTTCCTTTAGAACCAACACTTGCTATATCTGGTACATCTTGTCATTAATGTGTTCTCGGTAATCTATACGATACATAATAAGATTTGATCTCACAAAAGTGTAATTCATTTCCGGGTAGTGGAGTGTGGGGGTGCATAACTGTGTTCTTTACAGGCTGCTTATCATGAATATTATTACACGTTTTTTTTGTTGTACTCTTCATTATTATTGATCAACATTATGGGACTTCAGGAGCTCCAAGGGCATGTCAATGGTATAAAGAAACCTGTTTTGAAATCAGGATATACTTGATAGTTCCTTTGGACCATCCTAATGGAGTACTATGCTAAATGTTGGATGCGGTGGATCCAATTTTCATGACTTCATGGATTACAAAACTGGGGATCTCATAAAACTTTATCACTTTATTGGAATACCATGTATTGATAACTTGTTGAATTGTTTGGTGTAGCAGCATTTACCTCTGTGATGAAGAAAAAGAAGGGAAGTACAAGAGCAAAGCCACTCCCTCCTTCCAAAAGACTTCGCCTAGAGGCGCAGAGGGTGCTCAAGGAGCGAGTCCAGGATATTGCAGACAAGAAAGGCATCAAACTGAGATTTTGCACTCTCAAAGAATGTGAAAACCACATACGTTCGTTGGACAGTCCGTGTGAGAACATCAGAATTGAAATTGGATGGCCACCAGGGGTTCCATTTGTCCATCCACATGACCTCCCAAACAAGGCAAAGCTGGGGTTTCTGGAAGCCTATGAACCTGGATGGACTGCCTCCCAGCAAGACTTGGAGTTAAGTTTTACTGAACCATGATAACTGCCTTCTTGTTTAACTTTATCCGTGATGGCATTGCTGAAGGTATAATAGTACTTATTAGGTTGCAAATCATTTCAATTGTTGAGGTACAACATACAAGCAGGAGACCCGCTTGGTTTCTTTGATATAGATAGAAGTAATTTACATATATATTAAGGACAATAGTTTGTGGTTACTGCACAAGGCTGTGACTAGCACGTACCCTATTATCCAAACATTGTTAGATCTTGTAGCAGCAGCCTGGGAACAGCCTTTTTCTATGTTTTGTCTGTCGTCCATTAATAATTTGCACTCTGTTTGCTCCTACCAGTTTCCAAACCCAACTGTGTGGTTGTTTCTATCACACCCTGGCAAAAATCGGTAATTTGTACTGACTTTGCCCTGTGCTACCGCTCTCCAAAACCTGTCCTGGAGTGCCATCCACACCAAAAACATGCACATCAATGGCACCCAAGCCTTCCAAATGAACATTTTGAATGGAATTCTAGTCGCATCTGCACACTATATAAGCCAATCTTGCAGATTGTTGACTGTAGGATGTCCAAATCCAAGTGATTTTGTTCTGCATTGCTGTTTGCTGCACTGTGGCCCTGAGCTTTCCCTAGATTTCAACATACTCGAATAGGAGCTGGATAGTGAAGCTGTGTCTGATGTCTTCTATATATCTAATTATCTATCGCCAGCCATGATCACTTGCACTGATTTGTTTTTTCAATTGGAATGTTCGTAGAGGTTTGCTCAATTTCTGTTAGTGCTTGGCCATCAATCCTTCGAGAGTTCCAATTGCGATATTGTTGACTATGCATTTTACGGACAACTTAAAAAATTTAAGATGCTTTTACATGTTACTATGTACTACTAAGTACTAACATACCCACATCTGAATTCTCTCTTCTGCAGGAGCCAGTCTCTGTAAATTTAGATGCATTACCAACCCTGGATATGTTTTGAATTGCCAAGGTTGGCCAGTAGTAGTTTGACCTCACCTACATGTTGAGGAGGTAGGACTATATACTGACACCCAAATGCCGTTGACACATACTTGTAGCTTCCAGCATGTTTTAAATGCAACTACCTGCTGTTGTGGTTGTAAACGGTGCCTGTCGTTGTATGAATCAGTTACCAACTTGCTATAATTTCTTCTTTCATTCTTCATTGGTTTATCTGAATGACGAGAAGAGACGGATATCATACTATTTACAAAGTTTGTGTTAAGTTAATCTGCTACATAGTTCGCCCAAAGCTGAAAATTTTAGGCCCGAGTCGGGAAAAATTCGTGTTCGAAACAAACAGGCCTTGTGGCAGTAAAGCTTTACCGTTCGGTTTAAAAATCGGGGCTGCCCAGATGACGTTTGTTGCGCCCCTTTTCTTTTGTAAACGTTTTTTTTTAATAATAACAAAGCAATTTTGCTGATGTGGAGATCCAATTGTCACACGACATGCTCTGAGGTAAGAATGTCACCAGGGAAAAAAATACCGGCCGGTCCCGGGAGAAAAAATACCAACCGAAAAATTTGAAACTTGAATTTGAATTTTTGACTGTATAATGTCATTTCTAGGTTAGTTTAGACATTTTTTATGTTAGAATACGTATTGTATGAGCTAAATATACTTCAAATACTTAACTCTTTAATTTTACCACGATTTAAAATACCAATTTTACCAAGATATTTTAAATCATGATAAAATCAAAGAGTCCCTAATTTTACCCGCCCATCACCGCCCTCACCTCGCCGAATCTGGCCGCCGTCGTCGCCCTCTCTCTGTCGTCGTTGTCCTGTTGGATTTAGTCGCCAGCGTCCAGATTGGATCCGGTCGTTACCGCCGTCCCGACCGTGTCTTCGTCTTCCCGAGCGTTAACGATGTTTCGTGGGCTCAGGAGATTGGTTGACGTGGTCTCAAGCAAAAACGCGTGATGGAGGCATGCCTTCGCCACAACGTGTAGCTCCAAGCGAGTTCCTCTGCTGTTTGCCAGCGAGGCAACCATAGCTTCTCCAGGCTGCTCTGACAGTTTGCAACCACCCCGTTCGTCTGAGTTGTAAGCCCGATGCCAACGTAGAGATTTGGGGCACCCAGCCAGCGTGGAGCATAATTATACACGCCCTTAGGGCAACGTCTAGGGATGTATGTTGTCAGAACCGGGAGGTACTGTGCACACAGATTTCAGGAATTTTACACCCAATTTAAACGGAATGCTGATACCAAGCATAACACAAGATGGATGGAAGAAACGCAAAAATAATGAACACAGAACAAAAAAATAGAGAGAAACAAGCTGACCTGTGAACCACTCGAACCGGGCAGTTACCGGCTGCAAACTGGGATACAGGATTTTTTTTTTCTCTTGAAAAACACGTACTTGTAACTCTGGGTGGTAAAATGACTATCTTAACAATACACGCGTGAATAAATGAATATACTTGTCCACACCAGGTTAGCAAATATACATTTCACGTATATAGAGGCTTTTGAGAGTTGCTTCCCGCTGGACTACTAGCCCCTGGATTTTTACTCTTATCTGGACTAAGCGTACAAACACAAGATACCCCCCACACTGGAAACATTGGGAAAGGGAAAATCCCAGCGCTAAATGGAAGAAGAAGAAATGTTGAGCTCAGCGCTCAAGCCTAATGCTCGTCTTCTGAGACGATTTCGTCCACTTTATTTTCATCAACTACTTGACCTGAAACTGGAAGCAATGCGCCTGAATCTCCAGTCTCATCTACAGGAGCCGGTTTTCTCCGTCAGCTTCTCTGGGTCGCCAGCGCTTCCGGCGTTGTCTAATAGATTATCTTGTTTCGACTCCTCTTCATCACATAATGCAGGCACCGCAGCTGGTCTGCTGCTTGTCCCAGGTGCATCAACTATTGGCAATACAGAAAATTGTGTAGGTGAATCACCTGATCCAGACAATTCGCTTCTCAGAGCGCCGGGGTCAGGGGTATCCTTCGCTGGTGATCTACAAGATCCACTAGCCATGTCATCTACCGCAGAGAACTCAGTTCTCTGACAACCAGTTAAAGGAGCTTCTGACCTTGGCGTGCACGTAGCAGCAATAGCTTCTGAATCTTCCATGATTTTGTGTGACTCTTCAAAAGCGGAAGGAGGTAACCCATCTTGCCCCTGACTGCCAGCTGAACATGATGACGGAGAGTTCAAGTTGAGTGAAGGAGCACCATTGTTGTGATCAACTGCAGGAGACGTGGATGAAGCTTCCATGAATGGTGGTGCTGAAGGAGTAGAGCTGTGTTCACCTTGCCCAAATCTGATTTTGGAATGCTCTGTCTGGGGGGAAGCTTGCTGAACCTTGTGGACTCTTCTCTTCTTTGGAGCACTCCTCGGGTCCTTTGGGCGAGAAAGGCGAGGTCCTGGGATAAGGAATGGAGGTATTGATGGTTTTTGTTCTCCAAGAAGTAGGCACACAGACTGAGCAATTGCTGAAACAGTTGCCGGTAGCTCACATTCAGGTGGCTTAGATGGAGGAGCACGCACAGCCTCCTGAAGCCAATGCGGTAGCTTGTTTGATTTTGAACCTCCAATGTCACCAGAGTTCTCAAGTAGAGGATTTGAGTGCTTTGTGTGATTCAGATTCATCTCAATGGGTTGTTTGCCTAACTTAACGAGCCGCTGCATCTCATTATACAAATTGACCTGCCCATCTGAAACACCATGAAGGAGAATGTTCTCATGAGAACTAGATCCAACTTCATTCTGCTGAATGGAACTACTGTTTTGTCTGTTTATGGGCAGTGAGCCAATGCTTTCCTTCATAAAAGGATTTTGCATAAACGGTGGGACCAGTCCAACATCAGGTATCTCCCATTTGTCAAATGTGCTGCCAGGAAAATCTCCACCATAACCCGATCTATGCTTGAAATCCAGCCATGGTGTCAGTGATGGACCACCCTCACTAGAATTCATGTAATTAGCAGGCTCGACATGAGGAAATCTGGAGGGTATATCACTGCAACCTAACTGAATACCAGTTAGGTGGGACTGCAACTTAGGCGGCTCCATCCTCAATTTGGAGAAGTTACTTCCATTCAGTGCCCGAGACATCATTGCATCAGATATTCCAGGAAAAAATGTAGAGTTGGAACTTCTGGTGGCTGTAGTCATTGGTTCCTCTATTATTTTCTGCTCCTCCAAAATCCATCTCGAGGCCAGCTCTTCATTAGTTCGCTGGTTCAAAAACTTCAACTTTGGATCTCTAAGCATGGCATCCCAGTTACCCCTTCCATGCCTGCGAACTCCAATCCACAAAGCATCAAGTTCATCTTCTGACCAATAATCTGGTTTTGACCTCTTTTTCAAGAATTTGTTTGTCGCATACTGAGCACGCATTATTATATTGTCCAAGACCTTCTTGTGATTTTCAGGCATGGCTAAATGGATTGATTGAACTGGGCTAATACCCAGCCCTGGAAGAAGACCAGACATATCTGCAATGAACTTGTGTTTTTGCTTTGAAGTTCCAGCAATATCTGCCATGAAGTTTGGTAACAACGAACTATTTGGCAATTCTGGGACAGAATTACGAACATATTCCTTATTAGTGCCCAGTGACAAGTTGGGAAATAGATCTGGTACCGACTTCATATGCTTCAGTGCAATATTGTCTTCCAAACTTAAGTTCGGAAGACCCAGCTTCCCCTGAAATGAAGCAATGGAAGATCCAGGATTTTCAACAGGGTCACACAGCCCCTTCCCAGATATAGGAGGAATCTGCACACAAGAAACTTGTTATTCTTTTTTTCTGCTAATCAATGTAACTCTTAAACATGATTAAACGAAATGGCATGCTCTGCTCAAGAGAATGGCTACTCTTTGCTCTAGCAACAGTAAATCCGTAAAAATCAAATTTCAAAAAAAAATCAATCAGGTTGCTTGCAACATTTACTCCTAATACAAATAAAGTGGACTAGTATCTTTAACTTCTGACTTCTGAATAAAAAAACATGGAACAATAATAAAGTGACTATGAAATGATGCAGAGGACAGGAGTGTCAAAATAAGGAGCATTGCCAAATAGAGAGAGCACATACAGGATGGAAGGGGAAGTAACTATCTGGAATGATGTTATTCAGCCTTCGCAAAGTCTCCTCACATGAACCAGGAAACATAGGCTTACTAGGAGCTGATTGGCCATCATTTTTTTGTTCACTAGAATGGTCAGCACCAGGAGTAGAAAGCAGTTTGTTGGCTACTTCGCCACTAGCTCTTTTTTGTTCCTTCATGCTTGGCCCACAAATTGAATTTTTGTATGAGTTCACCTGATCAGCATTTGGAGCACAAAGGCCAAGGACGGGTAAGAGGTGATGTGGAGTCCCTGGATTTAAGACATCTGTCGTCTTTGAGTGGTGCTTCGATGAACCAGCATTTCCGGGAAGCTTGGCATAAAGCTCTTGAGGGATTTCAGGATATCTCTTTGCTTTCTTCGAGGATTGCCTGATTTCTGCAGTTGATTCACTGAAACGTTTGGCGCCAGATGGCTGCGCAGAATTGGGATCTTCTACAATTCTTAAAGGATTTACACCATGTTCATTAATACTAGAGTCATATAATTTTATGAACTCTTCAAGTTTATCATCAGCATAGTTCTTGATTGTGTGCCGCTGTGCAATCCTTTCCTTTTGCCTAGCTCGGAGTTTTCCACTGTTACAATCAGAAGTAAATCAATGCCTGAAAACGAAAAATGCACATGCAAAAGCAAGTGGGGATATGGGGAGAGGGAGGGGCATACTATTTTTCCTTCAAAGCCAGTCCAGCTGCGGTGTATTCTCGCTTTGTTTCATCCCCCTCATCAGAGTCCTGTATACCAATATCAGCAAATCATTGCATAACTACATAAACTACTGAAATATAATAGAGTGCAAGGCAAATAGCAAATGAAAAAACACAATGCAGTCAAATATCTTTGGAAGTCTCAGAATATTATATTTATATGGAAATCATGCAATATTACTCAAGATAGATTAAACAATTAAGGAATTCTGTGATATCTATCTCAATTATAAGGAAAAACATAGAATTTAGTACAAGCAAAAGGAAGTTCCATTGGCCATTTGATGCTTCAAGACCCTCGGTTTGTACAATGCCTGTGATTCAGACTATTGTTCTGGTTTGTCATTAGAATTGAACAAATACTTATATGTTCTGTCAACAAGGTCAAAAGATCCGCACTACAGACCACCAATGGTCAATTCAAAATACTCCCTTCATTCTCAAATACTTGGCACTTTTGGCCAAATCATGCGTATGAACTATGAAGGCAATCATGTTTTGGATAAAATGTGATCCAAATACCCTCTGATAGCATCACAAGCACAAACAATGAGGTAAAGTGATGGGAGATGGGTGTAGTTAATACGGGTAGTTTCGGAGCAAAACTGTAGGTCAAAAGTGATAAGTATTTGAGAACGGAGGTAATATATGCATTAATCTACATTACAGTAAAACCAATCTTGCAGTCTTTTTAAACAAAGCATTTGTGTGCGCAAACTGGAGCCTTCTATGGCATATCAAAAAAAAAAAACTAACTAATAGATGAAACCAGGTGTCCCAAAATCATTCTGGAGCCAAAAACCACCAGCTGCTGACACTCTGTTCGAATGTTCCTATAGCAGATTATGATAATTTTTCCATCTTTTTTAATATGCTATGAAATATAATAAAGAATATTACAAAAATCATTAAAACAGCCATAAAGAAATAACCCTAACTAGCTGATTTTCCAAATCCTTTAGTGGGTGGAATAAGAAAAACTGGCCCTGGCTGAGTTATCAAGTATCAGTACGAATCACGTTGGATGGAGCCAACAATATGAAATTTGCGAGGCAAAGCATGTCTCTAGGTTGTATTGCTACAAGCCTATAACAATTAAATAGTGCCGTTTTTTTGCTGCTTCTTTTCTCACTTTTTGCCTCCAATATTAAGTTTTCAGCTAACTGATGCCAGTGAGATAGACATATAAGAGATCATTAACAATATTTTCTAGAAAAAAAAAACTTCTCTTAATGCCTATCTTTTTGTTGCACGTGTAATTCTTTTCTACACTCATGCTTACAGATGTAATACTGTAAGCAAGCATGGGTAGAAATTTTATTTAATAAAGAGTATTTCATTAAACAGATCTTGCGAGTTGCGATAATAAAGCTCATTTCTGTACAGCAAGTTCACTCAAACTCAAAAAGAGTTCCCAAATAGGGCTGGAAACGAGCCGAGCCGAGCCGGCTCGAGCCAAGCTTGCTCAAGCTCGAATGGAATAGAGGCCCGGCTAGGCTCGTTTCAGAAACGAGCTAAAAGCTAGGCTCAGCTCGGTAGCAGGGCTCGAGCTGCTCGCGAGCCCTCACGAGCCAAGACACGGGCCACACAATGCTGCGCATAGGACCATCCTGGTGACTTGGAGCTGCGGGACGGAGGACATGGTTGCTGCGAGCCTACGGGGCCGTGGCGGCGTGGAGGACGGAGCGACTTGGAGCTAAGGGCCGGTGGCGCGGAGGACGTGGGTCTCGAAGAGGCGAGGAACCACCAATTACAAGCAAGAGGCGTTGGGCATCCGCCACAGCGACAAGGAGACGCTAGCGGCCATGAGAAGGCAGCACCACCGAAGAGGAAGCAGTTGAATAACATCATCCACACATACAAAACACCAATCGCAATATGCAACCCAAAAACATCATCTACATCCACATGAACCACATCTACGAAGGCCGGCGCCGAGGAAGCTCCTGCCGGCTGTCAGCTGTGGAAGATGATCACGAAGGGCGCCAAGACGGCACAGGACCGCCGAGGAAGCTCCTGCTGGGCCGACTGTGGAAGAGGAATCGCGACGGGCGAGGCGGCGGGTGGAGCTGGGCGAGGGGGAGGGGGAGGCGGAGGCGACGGGTGGAGCTTTGTGAGGGGGAAGGAGAGAGGGAGGTGGCGGGTGGTGGAGGCGAGGCGGGCAAGGCGGAGGTAGAGGAGGCGCGGCAGGCGGGGCGAGGGGGAGCCCAGGAGCCCAGGCGGGGGAGACGGAGGCGGCGGGTGGAGCTGGGCAAAGGGGAGGCAGAGGGTAGAGGTAGAGCTGAGCGAGGGGGAGGGGGAGGCGACGGCCGGCGGGTGGAGGAGGCGAGGCGGGTGGGGTGAAGGTGGAGGAGGCAAGGCGCGTAGGGAGAGGGGAATTTGGGAGGATGTATTGTAGGGGGAATTGGTGAGACGGTGACTGCGCAATCAACAGGAACGAGCCAATTTGGCTCGCGAGCCGGCTCGAGCTCGGCTCGATTTTTCACCGAGCTGAAAGCTGGGCTTGGCTCAGCTCGAAAAATCACGAGCTCGGCTCGCAACGAGCTCGAGCAGGCTTGCGAGCTTCGAGCTATTTTTCCAGCTCTATTCCCAAATCTGAAATTTGCACCACTTTTATACACCATACCATGCAGAAAACGAAACATGAGAAGGAAAAGTGTTATAATTTGGAGAGGATTTTGCTATTCACAATTGTGCAGCTTATTCATTATTGAGAAGATATATATAGGCATGATAGTTGGGCCTCATAGGCTACATGGGCCAAGAGATAGAGGCTACTAATATGTACAGGACTCTACTCTTAACACCCCCTTCAAACTTAAAGTGGATCAGAAAGATCTGATGCACTGAGTTTGAGTAGATGAAGCCGATGTTGTTCTCGAATCTGAGCCTTAATGAAGAAATCTGCAACTTGAAACTCTGAGGGTACATACTGAAGATCGATGGTCGACTACTGACAATGAGATTGTGTGAATGATGCATCAATATCAATGTGTTTTGTCAACTCATGATTGACCAGATCACTAGCAATCTAAATGACACTTGTATTGTCACAAAATAAAAGTGTAGGATTATCACACAGAACACCTAGATCAGTCAAAAGACATCGAAATCAAACAATCTCTAAGGTGGTAGCGGCAAGGGCTCGAAGCTCAGCTTCTGCACTAGAGCATGACACTGCAGTCTTGCTTCTTAGACTTCCAGGTAATGAGCAAAGTGCCAAGAGAGATGCAGCAGTCAGTGATAGATCGACGATCAACAGGATCACTCGCCCAAGTGGAGTCAGAGTAAGTGTGAAGCTGGAGCTGACTCAAACTGACATAGAACATATGTCTGGACGTAGTCCTTCTCAAGTATCTCAACACACGAAGAATATGACCATAGTGGACTGAGGTGGGAACACTGACAAACTGGTTGAGCACATGAACAGCATGAACAAAGTCTGGCCTGGTGGCAGTGAGATAAACAATGCTCCCAATGAGCTAACGATAGCGGGAAGGATCTGTTAGTGATACATCGCCTGTAGGACGAAGCTGGTAGAGCTCCATGGGTGTGGACGCATTGCAAGTATCAATCATACCAGAGCGAGCAAGCAGATCCTGAGTGTAACGACGCTGAGAAAGGTAGTAGCCATCGCCATCAAAATGAACCTCAATCCCCAGAAAATAGCTCAATGGTCCCAAATCTATCATCATAAATTATTCACTCAATTTCTTCTTGACAAAAGCATATCATCTACATATAGCAGAAGCAAAGTACGACCCAGCTGAGTAGTGTAAATAAACAAGGCAAGATCATGCTCACTTGGAGTGACGCCAGTAGCTCGAATCACAGAACAAAACTGCTCGAACCAAGCACAAGAAGCCTGCTTGAGATCGTACGCCTAAGACAACAAACATAGCGTGTATGAGCCTCAATACCTAGGGGTGGCTGCATATTGACCTCCTCATATAGATCGACATGAAGAAAAGCATTATTGACACCCATCTAAGATATAGTCCATGAGCGTACTACTGCAACAACAATGAGTACGATCTGTAGTCATATGAGCAATTGGAGCAATAGTCTCATCATAATCTCGACCATAAGCCTGCTAAAAACCTCTTGCAACAAAACGAGCCTTGTATTGCTCCAGTGAAGCATCTGACTCGGTCTTTACTTTGTACACCCACTTGCAAGTTATAGGAACAGCTCCAGATGGCAGTGGAACAAGATCTCAAGTACATGTACACTCTAAAATTGTAAGATCCTCAGTTATAGCCAACTGCCACTCAGGTATATTGGCTACCTCCTGATAGGTACTCACTAAGATACTGCACATACACGAGAAAAACCTCATCTCTCTGGTGCTTGATTAGAGGAACGATCATGTAGGGTATACCGTAATGTAGTAAAACTAAGCGCTCAGCTTTGTACGCTCACGAGGTACTAGGACATAGCAGACACAACCAAAGACACGAAGATGAGCATAGCGAGCAGGTGCTCTGTACAGGACCTCACCAGGACACTTGTCCTGAAGCTTGAAAGAGGGCAGATGGTTGATGAGATTGAGATCGCTTCCCCCAGAAGTAAGAGGGAACAAAGGAGGAAATGAGAAGAGTACGAACAGTCTCAATGATGTGACGGTGCTTGTGCTCAGCAACGCCATTCTGAGCATAAGCACTAGGACACAAGAGCCGAGGAAGAGTACTCTTAGAAGAAAGGAACTGACGAAAAGCTAATAAAAAATACTCTCCTCTAGAGTCAGAACGAAAAACACGAATGGGAGAAGAGAACTGTGTATGAACCATCTAAGCAAAAGACTGATAGATAGAAATCAACTGCGAATGGTGTTTCATGAAGTAGATCCAAGTGTATCGACTGTGGTCATAAATGAAGATGACATAGTAATTGTGACCACCATTCGAAGCAAATGGAGGACCCCAAACATCCGAATGGACAAAACCAAAGGGACAATCAGATCTAGAAAAGCTGGAAGGATATGGGTGTTGTACTTGCTTGCCAAGTTTACAACCTTTGCACTGAAAATTAGTGTCAACAGAAACAGCACCAAGAACACCTTGATAAATCAAGATAGAGAGGCGTGAGCCACACAAGTGCCCCAAGCGATGATGACATTCAGGAAAAGACTTGCAAACAAAAGTAGATGCATAAGGGCAAAAGAGTAGATAGGCCAACAACAAAGGATAAAGGAAAAGGAGCAGTACCAAAAATGGAGGATAAAGGGGAGACTCAGAAGATCAAGAACATAGAGCCCCGCAGAACCCCTTTGACAATGATATGTACCGATGACAAGTCTTGTTCGACGATCTAGCACAAAGCAAGAGCTATCATCAAACCCGACAAAACAGTTCATATCTGTGAGTTGCCCAACAGAGATGAGATTCATGAAGAGCGTAGGGACAAGTGAGACATCTGAAACTGCGAAGTGAGATGTGGAAAGAGTCCCTTGATGAGTGATCGTGCATGGCGTTCCATCAGCTGTTTGAATCTTGGTACCTTTTGCAGCAGGACGACATAATATGAGCTAAGATGCATCAGATGTCACCTGGAAAGAAGCTCCTAAATCCAACAGCCATAGGAGTAAAGCATTCGACACAAGACATGATGGTGTAGTAAAACCGATGGATCCACCAGAAGATGCATGTCGCAGACACAACTAGGCCTGAAGGTTGCTCATCTGAGCCTGTATCTGACCAAACCGAGTTGCACAAGACTCCAAAGCATTGACAATGACAGAAGAAGCAATAGCAGCATCACCTTCGAACGCCATGATCCAGTGACATCACAGCAGAAGCAGAGGAGGCTACTAGTGACGGCGCAGCAACACCAGCCGAAGCAGAGAACCCAGGGCATAGCACATCCAATGCAATTGCTGAGGAAGCTCGAAGCTGATCCAACACGGAGTAGAGGACTCGACACACAGGATCTGACGCGGAGCAGAGCAGAGACGGCCGTGAGGAGCGCAGCGTGCTCACCAACGACGATGCAGGGTGCGAAGCAGAGGACCCATGCCTCCTCCAGCGGCAGCCCAAGGGGGGCCTTCTCTGCTTCGGCTGGTGGTGGGTAGGGCGTCAAGGTGCTGGTGGAGGAGAAGCAAAGGAGTTGTGCGCACGAGCAAAGCAAGTGCTAGCAATGCCGGCGAGGAGGACGGAGTGACCAGCGACGACGATGAGGCTTGAATCCGACTGGGAGGTGGAAGGCGAGTGGATCGAGGCCGGCGGTGACTGGATTGAGGCAAGGCACCAGGCGAAAGCGCCGGCGTTGTGGTTCGGATCCGACCGGGAGGCGAGAGGATCAAGCCAAGGTACCAGGCGGAGGTGTCATCCCGATGCAGAGGAGACACAAAGCAAAGGCGGTGGCATGGTCCCGATGCAAAGGCACCAGGCGAAGGCGGCGGCGACGTCCCGATGGAGGCGGAGGGCAACGGCAGCGTCCCGATGCAAAGGCACCAGGCAACACTGAATGGCAGGGGCGACGGCCCAATGCAAAGGCGGCAGCGGCGGCCCGACGTAGAGGTGGTAGCAGTTGCCTGATGCAAAGGATGGAGCGACAGCATGATGCAAGGGTGGCGACGAGGAGTCGGCAACTCTAGATCCAACCGGGAGAAAGGCATTAAGGAAGTGAACCACGGGAGAGGGAGTGGAAGAGAGGTAGCATGCCGATGATAGCTCGCCGGTGACGGTGGAGGCCGACCGGGTCTAGTCCCTAACCCTAACACTAGGCTCTGATACCATGTTATAATCAATGTTCACCTAGGCACTAGGCGGAAGGCGGGCAAGCACCGGCCGCCTAGCGCCTAGGCGGCCGACCGGCATAGCAGGGAGGCGGACGGGAGCAGCAGTACAAAGTAGAGGCTGCGCCCGACATCAGCATGTGCAGAGCAAGAGAAAAGGCTGAGCAAAAGCAGAGCGAGAGAGCGAGCAGTGGGCAAGACAGAGACTGCGCACGGCATGTGCAGAGCAAGAGAAAACGCAAAGCAAGAGTAGAGCGAGAGTGAGAGCAGAGCTCACCTTGGCGACGGTGACAGGACGAGGAGGAGGCATCGCGACAGGGAGGAGGCGGCGCGAGGGGGAGGAGGCGACGCGGTGAAAGCCGGGGAGAGGGCGGCATGACGGGGCGCAAGGGAGCCGAGGCGGCGCGCGGGCGGAGTCGAGGCGGCACGAAGGGGAGCCGGGGAGGAGGCGGCGCGATGGGGGTGTGGGGTTGGAGGCGGCGGCACCAACGGCGGGGAGGGGTATTTGGCGAGCGACGAGGCGGGCCGAGCGCTTAGGGCGCCGATTGTCCGCAAATCGCTGCGGCAAGGCTTCGCCCAACGCCTAGGCGGCCTAGGTGCCCACCTAGGGGAATACTGGTTATAATTTGGAGAATTTTGCTATTCACAACTGTGCAGCTTATTCATTATTGAGGATATATATAGATACGATAGTTGGGTCTCAAAGGCTACATGGACCACATGGGCTAAGAGAGACTACTAATATGTACAAGACTCTACTCTTAAAAGAAAGAATAATAGGAGTAACAAAGAAAAAAATCAAAGAAACTAAACTAAAATCGATTGCGTACAGTTTGATTTGCGAAAAGGAAGGAAAGCAAGTCAAATGCTCAAGAAACTACAGAACATGCTATCTTGAACCCACATGACAATATCTTTATCGCACCAAAAAATTTCAATGATTCGTGACCATAGGACAAAAAAAAACAGTTTTAGGCCAGACACACCGCAAACTAACTTGCTTCAGGAAACCCTTGCAACACATTCTGTGAATTGGCATGGGAAAAATTGCTGCCACATCAGACGTATCATATCACACCCCATACCGCCACGAATCCACCACACCCCACCAACCTGGCATGGTGCCTTCACGCCGCCCCACATCTGCCTCAAAATTTGCTCGGATATAGCTGGGAGGAATTGTGAGGAGAGAAGGGCATGGTTGTGTGCTAATGGAAAGTGGTCATGGGGATGAGTGAGGAAGTGTTTGAGACTTCGACGGTCACAAGTTTTGTTTTTTGTTTTGTTGTTGTTGTTGAAAATTATCAATAAAAGTAGCCATTTGCTATGTGACTAAGTAGTCTATTGCGGCATCCGTTGGGTGTTGCATCAGATTTCTATCCATGGGATAGATGGGAAGTCTTTCATTAGGCATGAGCGAGTAGTAGAGGGATTCAAATCAAGAAAATCGTAGTACCACAAGCAAAATTGAATAGTATGGTGCCTGTGGTGCAATTTTGACTTACAGATTCAAAATTTGCAACATTAATACTCACGAGCCATCATAAAACCATAGTTAAATAGTTGATGTTTTCCTAAAGGTCAATATGCATATATGAAGAAAGGACATTTTTGCAAAACTATATGTTCATAGGGTTCTAACATTATGTCACAATCCAATGGATCTTGGTGGCCAAACATGCAAAGATCTACTCACTACTCACTTGCTAGGACAGATCTCCTATGTGATATTTACCAGCCAGGTATAGTTTTCATGCTGCTAATAGTAAAGCAGTAAATGAACCAGCAATGTTTCCTGCTCAAAAGAAAAATATATATGCACAACAAGGTCACGTCCAACAAAAAAGTACCTCACTTAAAGCTTCATTAGGAATTGTTGCAAATGTTTCCCTGTAAGAAACAGCCTTCCTTAAACGCTTGCCTCGACCAAGAGATGCCTCCTCCTCAATTTGATATTGCTCCCATCTGAAATACCAATTTGCATTTAGTAACCAACCATCATGCTGTGTGTGTGTGTGTGTGTGTGTGTGAGAGAGAGAGAGAGAGAGAGAGCACTAAGCAAATGGACCAATTATAGCAATTAGTAAAGTAACCATCATGGCCTTTCAGTCTTTCACTGCCTCACTTAGGCCTTGTTTGGATGGTCCGGGATGCTGGCCCATCTCGACCCATCCAAGCAAGGGCTTAATATTTAAGTAGAAACAAGAAATCGTCTGGGTGTGAAATTTTTCATAAGTTCAAATGAGGTTTTGGTGAACATATGAGCACCAGTCCCTATTTGTTCTGCATAACAGCAAAATTTCAAGTAGTGCATGATGCACTTTTCACAAATGGGGGTTCGTGCTACCACAAAATTTGACTCCACTGTGAGGATGTAGAGCATAAATGTTCAAAAGCTGGTATGTACCATGTGCTAACTTATCCAAGTGCATACATGCTAGAATTGGAGTATTTATCCTTCCTTTTTGTTTTCCTTTCTGACGTGTCAAGTTATGAAGTAAACAAGAAAACATAAAGCAAAAGACCATCATAAGCCAAGAGAAATAACAAGTACATGGTATTGTAGAGCACCTGACACGTAAAAGTTTATCCCATTCATTTTCTTCCACACGATTTGCTGCATCCTGCTTTGTTTCAGATGCTTGCTCGCAACCATCATTATCAATATTTGGAATGTCCTCAGTGGAACCAGGATCATCATTCAGCTCATCGTTCCAATCTATTGACTGCTTAACGAATGGAGGTAAAAGAAAGTATTAATTGAGAAATCCAGAGAGCAGCTATGAATTGCACAAAGTAAAACCTACATCACAATAACAGTGGTAGCCACCATACAAAAGAAAAAACAAAAGTAATTGTTAAGGTGGTCTAAGAACTAAAGATCCAAAATTAGTGGATGAGTCTGTCTGTAACAGAATACTGACAACAAAATCTAATCGAATGATATTGGTTAGGAACTTCCAAACTAGGTGAACTACAGTAATTTGGTGGACTACATGTCTACAACAATTTGGTGAAACATGGAAAAGATGGCATTCTTGATACCATAATCTACCAGGGAGTCATTGCATAAATATTCATCACTTGAAGAAGGTACACAAATTAAATTACCTTTACAGTGCCAAGCATATCATTGTCCAAGTCCCCATCAGTGCTTTCAGCTACTGTTGATGGAAGGTTGGATCTATCAAGAAGCTTCATGATAGCATTTTCATCCCAAATAAGTTTAGTAGAACCACCAACACATTTGTCCTCATACACATCACCTAGGCCACCAGTTCTCCTCCTATGCTTAAACTCAACATCAGCTACGTCATGTTTAGCACCAGAAGTTTCATTATTATCTTTAACATTCGTCCCATCGATATTCCTGAAGAGTTCCTCTGTTCCCCAGCGAATGATATCTTCCACTTCCTTCTGTGATTCTGATTTATTAACAAAAAGTTGATCGAGCATCAATTTCTTCTTGGCAAGTTGCAAGATACGCTCCTCAACACTAGCACGTACTACAAGCCTGTAAACTAAAAGTCTTTTTGACTGTCCAATTCTGTGTGCCCTATTCATGGCCTGTATATCAGCATGTGGATTGAAATCAGAATCATATATGATAACAGTGTCTGCAGTTGCCAAATTAATCCCAAGCCCACATGACCGTGTAGATAGCAAGAATACAAAACGAGTCTTGTCCTGATTAAAACGAGAAATTGCTGCCTGGCGGTCTGCCACAGATACCGAACCATCCACCCTTTCAAATGTTTTAGGACCAAACTCCAAAGTCAGGTAATCTTCAAGTATGTCAAGGAGTTTTGTCATCTGAGAAAAAATAAGAACACGATGACCATCCTTGTGTAACATTCTAAGCATAGAGTGCAACAAAGTTAACTTTGCTGAGGCCTTTATTCGCATTTCGTGCAAAAACTCTGGTGAACCATATTCAGGTTCAGTTCCAGGAATAAGATATGGATGGTTGCAGACTTTCCGAAGCTGCATAACTATGTTGAGCAATGACTGATGAGCGCCACCTTTTCCAATGTTGCGCAGTACTTGGTAGTTCTTTGTAAGCATAGCACGATAGTATTCAGCCTGGATTGATGTCAATTCAACAGGTACCATTCGCTCGGTCTTCGGGGGGATGTTTTGCATTGCATCCTTTTTCAGCCTTCGAAGCATATGTGGAGCCACAAGTTTCTTCAGCTCCTCCACTTTCTCTGCTGTTGTAAGGTCATTAAACTTCTCCTCAAACGATGCTAGAGAAGGGAAAGAAGCAGGTTGTAAGAAGTTCAATAAGTTATACATTTCACCAATGTTGTTCTGTAAGGGAGTTCCAGTCAACAAAATCCTGTGTTGAAATGAAAATGTATTGAGCAAACTGAAGAGTTTGCTGCTAGAATTCTTCAGACGATGCCCCTCATCAACTATAAGAACTTCCCATGACACAGAACGAAGATATGCAGCATCAACAAGCACCATTTCATAAGTGGTGAGCAAAACGTTGAACTTGTGAGACTTCTTGGTTTTACTTATCTGGCTTGCATCACCCGCATGCCATTCATATTGACGAATGATAGATCTTGCCCGTGCAGAACCATGATACTCCACAACATTTAAATGAGGTGCCCAAGATGCAAATTCAGCCATCCAGTTGGGCATAGTAGAAAGAGGAACCAAGACAAGACATGGCAATTTAATCTTAAATTCACAACACAGGGATGATAGAAAAGCACAGGCTGACACTGTCTTTCCGAGACCCATCTCATCAGCAAGGATAACATTTTTTGACTTGTACCAACATTTACGTAGCCAGTTCAATGCTTCCAGTTGATGAGGGAAGAGCATGCCTCCCTGAAGTTCTTTTGGCTGCTCAACCAACACATTAAGCTCTTGGCAGTTTCTTGCATTTGCATAGTCACCTCCCATATCCTTATCCAAAACCTGGCATTCAAAATTTTTGAACTGAGTGACCAAATGGATATACTTCACCATGGTAGGTTCATCTAATCTTTCCCAGGTGCATTCATCATAAGGAAGGCCGCACCATTTGATCAAAGCATCTTCTACTTCATCTAAAGAAACACGCAAAGCAATAACTCGTTGTGGTTGGCACCATTGTTCCTTGCAAATGTTTATCAAACCTGTTCCATACTTTGCTTTGTAATTTTCTAGTTTCCTTTTTGCTAATGTTTTTAGTTTAGATTCAGAAACCCAAGTGTTATGGATGTTTGATTTCCCAACCCATTTGACCAAAAACTCGTACGCAGTACCATCATGGACCTTTCCTGCAATTTCTTCTATTTGTCCATGTACTTTACTTTCAGGTGTATGCTCTTGTTTGGCCTGGGCTATTGCATCAGCTTTGGAAACTGAAAGTTCGATGTCATCTGTTTCTGCTGGAATATCAGATACTGCCTCATGTTCACCATTTGTTGAAGCTGTCACATTTTCTCCTAATACTCCAGCATCTTTTACTGTGATGGTTTGATCAGTGGAACATACTAATACTGATACTGTCTTCATGGTATCTTCTTGGTTCAGCGACTCTTTATTTTCATCGGATTTACCATTACTCTCCTTTTGCTCTTCAACACCATCCAAATGATTTTGACCACCATGGTTCGCTGATTCATCAGCATATACATCCTCTAGAGTGGTATCAGTATCATTGTTAGAAGACTGTATTCCTTCGTAGAATCTATTTTGAATGATGTGGTTAGTTTCTAGCACACTGGAAGCACTAGGTGGGGCCATATCTTCCAGCTGCAAATTGGTTGATTCAATCTGCTCTGGTGAAGCATGGAGCGGTGAACTGATTTGGCTTGTCTGGAGCCGACAGCCTAGGATGCGATCAACCTAAGCAAAGAGCAATGCTTTGTGATAAATAATCAGAAAACATAGAAAATGGGACAGCTCAAAGCTGCAAAAAAATGATTGGATGAAGATGCAATGTATATAGATAAGGTAGTGGTGTAGTGCAGCTACAGTGCTACCATACATCACTATCTACAATAGTAGGTAATTGCCAGAACAAACCTGCAGATCCTCCTGAGTCGTCATTATTTTGTCTCCTAGCACACCTTGCTCCTGCACCATTTTTTCACGTATATGAATGGCATTCTGAACATAAGTATGTTACAAAATTTGAACATTGGATAAGAGTGCAAATATCAAATAAGGTGTTCATCATGCGACAGAAATTGCATGAATTAAGACACAAACAGACATTAGAAAAGCAGTGAAGGCTGATCATGGTAGCAACCAAAGACAAATGATCAGAAATGCTGCCATGGGCAAAATTTATACCCGATGGTAAAATAAAATATAGTCAAGCCAGTTTTATGTTCGGGAAGTACAAAAGCTACCTTTGTTTCTTTGCTCATATGCTAATAAATGCAAACACATCAGCACCTCTGAGAAAACAGACAAGATGACCTTAAAAGGCAACCAAACTTAAAAGAGCGCATACAGTTAATTTTATGTATTTTCCAGGTGAGATCAGAATTCAGAAAGCATTATAAGATATACTATTAAAGAATTGTTAATTATGGCAAGTTTGCTGAGATAATTTTGCGGCTGTGTGCTGAATTATTCAGTTTATTCATAAAATAAGGGTTATAATCGAAACAAAAAATGAGCTTAAGAAAATTACAATAGGAATGGTGCCAATTCTAAAATAAAAAGTGTAGTAAAATGTACATATAATAAATGGTGACAGAATTAGAAAGAAAGAAACACAAGACATCTTGAGCTAACAACAAACATACTAAATGTGTTCACCAAGGTATACCAACAAGAAAATCACTTGGGAGCATTTCTGGAAAGGCAAAATATATATAAAAAGAATGTATTCGCTCGGTGAATATTAGAACACAACAAAGTGATCTTTGAATACCTCAGAATTTTTTTTATCAACGAATTTCAATTTCTTTTTTCCTTTCTTGGTACTAGATGTAGGTGTTCTTCCATCCAACGATTTTCTTTTTGGTGGTGATTCGCTGTGATCAAGAGATGTAGATGGTTCCATTGAGGAAACACTGTCAACATCCGTTGCCAAATATTTGAGCTTTTTTGCTTCAGATCTCTTGCTGTCTCTGTGACTATGTTGCCTCTTGCTTTTAGATTTCTTTGGAGACAAGTTCGTCGGGCGCAGATGTTTCTTCATTTTCAAAGCACATCCATGTTTCTCTTGTTTCTCTTCTGAAGACTTCCCAAGGAATCCTGACTTCAAGGGCTTAGTATTTGCTGATAGTTCCTTGGTTGAACGCTTCTTCAAATGTAATATCAATGGCTTCTTTTTCTCAACTTCATTATCCTTCACACTGAAGTCACCCTCCTTTAAAGCACCACCACATGATAGTTTTCCTTGTTCAATTGATTCACTTTTCTCTTGTGTGGGGCTTCGGGTGCTAAAAGAGACTTTGTTATGGGGAGATGGGCTATCTGATGTGGTGCTTGTACGCATTCTCCTTGCTCTTTCACGTTTAGAAGTGTCAGCATCTGCATTGCCTAACAACTTCAAGCTAACTTTTTTGGTACAACATCTTGGACATTGCCAATTCCCAGGTGGCGCACGCTAGATTAGAAAATGAAGAATGCAAAGAGATAAAAACTGGTCAGTACACCCAAAAAAAGCTGTCTAATCAAACAACAGAAATGATTCAAACCTTAAGAGGAGGATTAAGACATTCCAAGTGGTACGTTCGTGGACAGCTATCGCAACACAGCAAATTGCCACCAAGATCACATTCTACACACTCATAGAAATACTGAAGAAACAAACAGAATGTGTGTATAAGAAGACTTGAACAGCATGATAGAGGTGACGTACAAAGTAATGCAAAGAAAGTAATAGTGTATAAAGGCTTGAACTTGCATTAATTATGTACTTGCTACATGGATCGTTGGAGAGAAAGACGCGTAATTACTCAGCTGAAATTCAGTATTTATATTTTTATGTTAAAACATTATGCAGTTCAGTTGCCTAGAATTGTCACCACACGCATGTACGGTGACCTATTAAGATCTGCGATTCCAGTATTGTTTGCAGACATGTATCTTGGATGCAACAACACCACAAGAGTTCAGCCATATCCCCGTTACGTGTCGAATAAGCAAGCGTTAACATATCTAACTGACTGTTGCAGGCAGAGGTTTAATAAAACATGTAAGCTCCTATTTCTAAAAAAATTCGCTTGACTTACAGTATTTGTGTGAAGAAAAATCCTGAACTCTTAAAATCCAGGTGCTTCACCGAAGCCATAGTACGTGTGATCAATGAGAAAGGTATTTTATACATTGGAAATTGTTATTAAATCATTGCTTTACCCTTTAGCTTGTATTTACATGGAGGCAGAACACATGCAAGTACCTTACAAAGTAAATCACAAGCAATATCCACATGATAGACAAACAGGTAAACTACAAATGAAAAGGTATTAGAAGAGGAATTCACCCCATCTCGCCCTCTTATCTTTTTGGCTGATGGAGAAATGTTAGTGTCATGCTTGAACTTCTTTTTGATGGAACCATTGTTCATTGGAGAGTCCGATGTTGGTGAGGTACCCTCATGCTCATTTGATGAGCTAACTGTTAACTTGCTTCGTTTTCTTTTGTATTTCAAAACCCAATTTCCATCTGCTGCACTATCACATAAAGAGATCCTCTCCTTCATCGTCGGAGTATCAGAGTCACATGCTGCTAGGAGCAGAAGAATGCATTTCTTTATTAGTAGCTCAAAAATATCAAAATAGACCACCCTTAATTCAAATAAACTAACCTCTGTGTATGGTTAGAAAAACCTATGCATTAGAATACTAGTCACAAGTCCCAAGTGAGATCAAACAGAGCTCAATCAAGCATTAGAACACACTGCTGATGTATTAGAACAACCAAACACTTGAGGTATCTGAATTTACTCCGAAATTACTTGTATGATGTTCTTATATCGAAATGAAGAATTAGTTGACGAACAGTTCTACTCAAACTAAAGGTTATTATCTGTTTTCGTTAGTATGCGGTCTAAGGATAAACTCTTATTGCAAAAAAAAGGCACATATTGCAACAAACAAATGGCCACACTTGGATTATTGGTTCCATTGAATGCTTCGTTTTTCTTTGTACCATATTATCGAACAGCAATGCACATATACAACTCAACAAGCCAAAATTCAGGCATGGCAAACACAGGCATCATTCCACTCCCTGGTGCTACCTTTAGTCCAAACATCTCCATGCTTCACCTCGTACGCCTATCGCTGTCACGAATCTCTGAAATTCCACCACTGCATACTCTCTTTCAGACCCTAGAACAGAAACCAAACTAACCAACGAACTAGCACGCAGGCTACTACGACCGGCTCCCAATCGGATCACACAAACTGAAGCATCGCACCTCGCACAAGCACTACAGTTTCTTAAATAAGCTCGCCGCCGGCTAACAAACCTCACACCCCCAAACGCCCACCGCCCACACCCACACCCAAATCCGAATCTCCGCCCTAATACCCCACTCCATCCGCCAGTCAAACCCCTCCGCATACAAATTCCAGAGATACCCCACCCCGCGTAAACCCATCCAAACAGATGCTGAATCGCAGCGCCGAGAGAGCGGCCTCACCTCCCGAGGTCGCCGCAGCGCCCCCGAAATCGAGTCGAATCGACCGAGGCCCCGGCGGATCGCGCGGCGCGGGGCCCCCGGAGCAGCGCAGAGTCGGGCCGCCGGGCGAACCGAGCGGAGCAGAGGCGGCGAGGGCTAGCAGGCGGTGGGGGGGAATAGATGGGGAGCGGATGTGGGGAGGGGGCAAATGGGGAACCGGGGCGCAGAGGCAGCAGAGCGGCGCGGCTATCGAGGGGTAGGGGGGTGAGGAGCGCACAGCGCAGCGCAGGCAGCGCTTCCTTCACGCGTCGCTTTCGCCTGCCCACCAGGCGGAGGGGTGGGTGACAGGCGGGGCCCGCGGGCGGCAGGGGAGGGACACGTGGGGGCGGGCGCGAGGGTGCGGAGGGTGGGTGCCGGTTTCCGCGGTGCCGTGAGACGGCGGGGTGGGTGGCCGCGGCCGCCGATCCAGGCGCGCGCGACGGCGGCGGGTGTGGGGATGGATGGGATTCGGTGGATCGCTCGCCGTTTGGGAGGGGAAGGTTTGTACTTTGTAGTTGTATAAATTTTTTGAGGTTTTATTTATAGGTTGACAGTTTGAGATTTGGCGAAGATGTCTCGCGCTTTTCGGTCTTACGTCCTACCTTTTTTTAACTTATATGTGATTTCTTTGGTTCGTTAGGACAGTGTTTTCTTCTCAAGGTTGCGTAAGAGATTAGATACGTTGAGGAACCGTCGCTGGCGACTCCAGTCCGAGCGATTACCTCGTAGATAAACATAGAATCGTAAGAACAAATACAAGAACACAAGAATGAACAATAGATGAACACGGTATGAGAGGATCGCGCTTCTCTTTATTGCTCTTTTCATAATGAATCAGTACAATCGTTGGGGTCCTCCTCCCCTCCTATATATAGTCTACGGGTGGATGAGGTGCCCACTGACCGGACTCTGGCGGGCCGGTTTCTTAACACTCCCCTGTGCTCTCATCCTTCATGTCCATGCCTCGTCAAAACTCCATAAAACCCAGTGGGAAAAATTTGGAGAAAGAGTACATGATACACGTTCTCTTTGTGATGCACGAATTGCCTCATTAAAAACCTTAGCCAGAAACTTGAAAAACTCGTCAAGGGAAAAGAGTACAATCCACCCAATTTCATTTAATCTCTGGATTTATTCTTTGGGTACTCGATCTTCATGATCAAGCTTTAATAATGAGTTCGTGAAGGTTTTCCCCACTCGTGCACTTCTCTAAGTCTCATCATTCCAATTCACATATGCATCTTTCAAAGTTT
Source organism: Ampelocalamus luodianensis (assembly GCA_036346255.1). Classification (NCBI taxonomy): domain Eukaryota; kingdom Viridiplantae; phylum Streptophyta; class Magnoliopsida; order Poales; family Poaceae; genus Ampelocalamus; species Ampelocalamus luodianensis. The sequence continues at coordinate 20,822,605 of CM070630.1, read as the reverse complement.
GACGCTGGAAGTGACTTAGTGAATAAATCTGCAAGATTCTCACATGACTTAGTGTGCAGTACTTTAAATACGTTCATGTTTTGCAATTCATGAGCATAGAAGAACTTGGGGTTGATATGCTTTGTGAGAGGATTCTTCACATAACTCATCTGTACTTGTGCAACACAGGCTGCATTTATCTTCATAGATAATAGTGGGGGTTAGTTCGGCATTCAATCCACATGACTGCTGGATGTGGTGAATCATCCGCCGAAGCCAAGCACATTCTTGTGAGGCCTCGTGCAATGCTATGATCTCCAAGTGGTTCGTCGAAGTCGATACAAGATATTTCTTAAACGATTTTCATGGAATTGCAGTTCCACCACATAGGAGTTCATAGACTGTTTGCGATTTGGCTGTATGCGGGTCCTACAAGTACCCGTCATCTGCATTGTCATTCATAGTTAAGTCTTGGTTCTTTCTGTAGAACAGATTAAATTCTTTGCTTCTTTGGAGGTATTGAAAGATGTCCTTTATTCCCTGCCAATGCCTTTGGTAGGTTCTGCACTATACCTTGCTAGTAGGATCACGGCAAATACAATGTCCGTTCTAGTACAGTTTGCTAAATACATTAGTGCTTCTATTGCACTTCAGTGTGGGAATTTCGGTCCCAGGACTTCCTCCCCTCTTCTTTAGGTGCATGCGGGTCTTTGTCTTCTCGCAAAGATCTCCCGACCATTGGCACTTTCAAAGGGTATGCCTTTGCAAAGTCGAACCTTTCTGACACCTTCTGAGTGTAGGCTGACTAATGCACTAATATCCCTTCAGGGGCATGCTCAAGCTGCAAGTCTTAAGCAATATTTGGTTTTACCCAAACTTTTCATTTGAACTCCGACTCTGTAAGAGCTTGCTTTCTTAATATCCTTTCGGGGTTTAGATGATATTCGGATCATCTTCATATTCTAAGATTATACAAAATCCATTCTGGGGTCATCGTATAAATACACAGAGATTATTCTCATTGTTCGTGTAGCCTTTCTTGCATAGAAAGTCACTTCAAGCGATTATACCACATTCTGCCTGATTACTTAAGTCCGTACAATGACTTTCTGAGTTTCACACTGTACATATTTCTATTTGCTCTGTTTTGGTTCGGGACAGTGATACATTCAGGTATCTTCATATAAATGTCCGAATCCAATATTTCATAAAGGTATGCTGGTACCCCATCCATCAATTTCACTTCTAACTTCAAGTTCACTGCCATTGAGATAAAGATTTAAAAGGAGTTCCGCCATGACCGGGAATAGGTTTCTTCATAATCATCTTACGGATGTCCAATAAACCTTGTTCAACGAGTCTTGCTTCTTTTCATTTCTCTTCGAACAAATACCCACTTATGCCCTACAGGTGTACAAGGGAGGCGTGCGCTTATGTGCCCAAACACCTTTCTTTTACTTGGAGAGAATAATTCAATTTCTATTGCCTTCTTCCAATCGATCTTTTCTTTCATTTATCGAGTGATGCGGGCTCGGATCAAGATTGATGATTGTGGCAAGTTTCTTTGCAAAGTAAGTGTCGACATTGGTCGTTGTAATATTCAAAGGTTCTCCCGAGGTCATAAAGTTTTATAACTTATTTCTTCAAGGGCGATTCTTCTAATGCTTTTACTTGCTCACCGCCGCTTCCAATTGCGGGCAAGTCCTTTAGTTTTTCACTCCGATGTGTGCGCACACATCCATGCCGATGTCTCCTTCATGGGGATGTTTAATTCGTATGCCTTTTCAAGGTTCCATACCGATGCTAGGTCTCAACCGCTTCCCTTCAGTTGGGGCACTTGGTGATGGTGTGTTAAGTCCTTCTTATCCTTTTTCACCGGCGCCCCGGTTATTTCGGATTCGAGGGACCGGAGTTCTCGTCCTTTTATTACGAGGCCTCGGGCGGGATTAGGGATACCTTCAATGGTATTTCAACCTCTCGGTGCATTGCTTGCGAGCAAATGATACTTATTCACGCTCTTCAAATCACTAAAGTAGTCTGGCAGTTGATTCGCTAATACTTGCAAATCAATTATCTTCTGGACTTCAATTGTCTTCTAGACTTCAATCCAATTATCTTCTGGACCGCAATTATCTTACGGACTTCTCTATTTGCTTCACTAGTGCGCGGTCATATGCATAGATTTCAACTATCTTACGGACTTCAATTGTCTTCTAGACTTCAATTGTTTCCCGACATTATTATCAAGGGTTGATTTCCTCCCCCTAATGACGGGAAACTAACCTCATCTAATGTACTATCAACGAATCGGGCATTATACAAATCTCGATCATATGGTCCAAATACATGATTATGGATGCTTTGTCTCATAACCAACGATATCCCGGACTTTGAGAAGACCCATTGCGTTCATTGCGGTGGTGGTATAGGTATATAACCCTTGCAACCAAACACGTGAAGATGAGAAGTTTTGATCTTGACCCTTGCGCTAGTTGCATAGTTGGATGGATGTTATAGGCCGACGGTCTAAAATTAATGAGAGCTGCTACGAGCAGGACTGCGTGTCCCCAACATATAGTTGGTAAATTACAATTCTTCAAAATTCTGCTAGTCCATTCTGGGTGCAGATGTGCGGTATAGAATGATCAATTTTAATTCCCATTTTCATACAATAATCATCAGATGCCTTCGGAGTACATTCTCCGGCGTTGTCCATTCAGATGGACTTCACGTGATGATCAGGGAAATTATTATTATTTTTTAATTGTTAATTATCTGCGAGATTTAGCTTTGCAAAAGCATGGTTTCTCATAGACAATAAACATACGTGCGACCATTCCGAGGAAGCATCGATGAGCACCATAAAATACCTAAAATGACCCTTACAGGGGCTATATAGGACCGCAAAAGTTTCCCTGGATACGGTCCAGGAATGCAGGGACTTCGTCATTCGCTTTCAGAGCAAAAATGTCTAATAATTAATTTCCCGGTGGCACATGCGGGGCACACAAATTCTTCCAGATTCGGGAAATTCTTTATATTCATATTATGTCCATGTGAATTGTTAATTATATCTCTCATTATCCTAAGACCTATGTGGCATAATCTATAATGCCAGAGATAGATAAGTTCAGAGCTTCTAAATACGGTTTTCAAGGTAGTATAGGCTGCAGGTGCCTTAATATTAGTGTAGTATAGCCCAGTTTCATATGAAGGAAGACATTCTATTGCTATTTTTCACTTTCTTCACGCTTTGTAATGAGCAGGTATTCTGTACCATACTCTTCTTCAGTCTCTACACGGAAACTGTTAGCGCAAATATCCTTGAGAGTTCTAGTCGATTTTGGGTACAACAAGTCTTCTTCAATGACCAAAGTTGTGCCCATTGGGAGTATAATTATGGCCCTTCCTGAGCCTATTATACAAGTATCATTTCTGCGATTGTCGTAAGACTACCAAAGATTCTTCTTTGATTGACCGAAAAATTTCTATTTCTCTCGGGATGGTATTCGTTGTGCCGCTACCGCTAAGCACACTTCCTCCATAGGCGCCACACGCGTTCTAATATAATGTACTTTATTAATATGTAGCGAAAGCAAGCAACACATAAATAAAATACTTGGATATCGTAACGCAACTTGCTATTATAAAGACGGGAAAATAAGTCTTACAGGACTCATAATAAGAATTTAATACTTTGCTCTCCTAGAGCTTGCAACCATTATTCAATAATTCAAAATTCTGCTTCAATTACAAACTGCAAGTTTCTATAAAAGATCCGAGTGCAATGCGTGCACTGGATCTAATAGGCGAAGTATTCAAGAATTTCTGCCTAAATAGGCTCCATGCGCGATCTTCTCCTCTTGGGCAGCTACGGCTGTGGCCGCTGCGATATCCAAAAGAGGGATGATGGGGCTGCTACTGGGCTGTCCACATTCATAAGTGCAACTAATGGATGTGGGTTCTCTGTGCCTGCAATGGCGAGGTGTGCCTCATGCTATCATTTGCCCTTCTTCTTAGACTGGAAAACATCAATAACGTGTGACCCACAACCTTACCCTTCTTGTCCCTCTCCTTCCTGAGAGGATTTCTCACCTTTGTAGCTAATAGTAGGGCTTCATGGCCAACATTGCTATTAGGTGACTGTGAGATGTAGTTCTTTCTTAGAACATCATCTTGAACTTCCGCAACTTGCATAATATCAATTAATTCGGCATACTACTTGTAACCGTATTGACGATGGTTGCTTGCGGATTGCACCGCGTTTGGGTGAAAGGTAGAGAGTCTTCTCGATCTTCTGCTCATCCGTGATTACATTACCACAGAATCGAAGATCGATACAAATTCTATACAAATTTCGCCATCTTGGGTCAATTCTTGAATTCTTGATTCGTGATGCGATCATCTTCATATTCATGCAAAGGTTGGATGATTACTCTGTAATCTGCATAAAATGGTTGCAAAATTCTCATAATGCTCTTCGAACTTCAGGTTCATGTTCCCGTATTTTTCTATGCATTTTTCATGATTTACTGCTATTTTCAGTGATTGAAAGCAATATAAACAATCACAGATAATCAAAACAGTAAATACAATAAATAAATTGCACAGAAATAATAATAACAAAGTTAAACATACTTCAAATTCAAAAAAATATGCAAAATTTGGATTCATAAGGTCATTTTCTGCTGAAAAAAAATAACTTTCGGCAAATTTTGCAACTTTCCAGGGGTTAACACGCAAAATATCAATTCTGAGACAATTTGCGCGCAATTTTCCAATTTTCAGGGGCCTTTCCGCAAATTTTCTTATTCGCAGCAAAATCTCGTAATTTTGTAACTACGAGGCCTTCTTGCAAAGATTCCTCACCCGCGCAATGATCCTGTTATTTTAATTTCAAGGACCTTATTGCAAAATCGGATTTCTATTTCTTTTCCGTTTTTTCTTCTCTTGATCGGCCAAACAAAATTTTGGCCCAAGTGGCGGCCCATTTAGCCACTTCAAAGGGTCATGGGGGTAGGGTTTCCCTACCCCGTTCATCCGATGGTGGCGGCGCACACAAGCCCTGGCATGGGCCGCTGCATGCAAGGAGCGGCGGCGGCGGCGGCTGCAAGGAGCCCGCGGCGGTGGCGGCAGTGCGCGACGCCTTCAAGGTGGCGACAGGCGGCGCGAGGCGCGACAATGGTTCGGCGGCGCGGCGCGATTTCTCCGGCGTGAGGTGTGGCGCCGGCCGGTCGAACACCGGCGATGGTGGTGTCGTCGGTGCGGGCGTCGCGCCGCCGTGGTGATGCCCCCTTTTTCTCTTTGCTTGCCGCGGTGCCTCCTCTTTTCCTTTTCTTGGATGATGAAGGCGGTGCGGCGGTGGGCGGGCGCGAGTGGGGCTTGGGCGGCGAGGTGCGGCCGGCGCGGCGCGCCTCCATCCTCCCGTGTTTTTTCTTTCTTTCTTTTTTCACGAGCTATGGCAGGCATCTACGGAGGCGGTGGCGGGCGGCGTCGGCGTCGGTGTCGCCGGGGGCGTGGCGGCGACAGGGACGCGTGGCGCCCATGCGAGCCGGCGAGGTGCGCACGGTGCGGCGGCAGGCCCTCGGTTGGCAGAATGCTGCGGCAGCGTGCAAAGCGACTACGGGTCGGGGCTCCAAACGGCGCGTGTGGGCGCAGCGGCAGCGAGAGGCGATGGCGTGCCTGGCGGCCATGCGGCGGTCGTTGGTCATACGGGACGGCGATGCCTCTGCGGGAGGTAGCCTAGCGGCGGCTCCGGGGTTGCTACCCAGCGGTTCTAGACCAGCGGCTTCAGGCCGATCGCCAATTTTTTCAATTACTGTTCATGTGATTCATATGTGGTGCAATGCAATGTAAAACAGACATGCAATGAACTACCGTGCAATCAACATCCATTCTTTCATGCAATCTATCGATCGGCATTGTCGCGACTCCAAGTCGGCGCATGACATTAGAACGAATTTGCACCGCAGGAAACAATCTAGAAAGCAACAATTGCAGAATTGAAAGCGATCTAGAAAACGATTCAATCTACGAGTGTCGTTCATCGACGGTTACCTTTTTCGATGCGAGGAGAGTCGATCGTGCTGATAACGTGTTGAGGAACCATCGCTGGCGAGTCCAGTCCGAGCGATTACCTCGTAGACAAACATAGAATCGTAAGAACAAATACAAGAACACAAGAATGAACAATAGATGAACACAAGTATGAGAGGGGACTGCGGGCTTCTCTTTATTGCTCTTTTCATAATGAATCTGTACAATCGTTGGGGTCCTCCTCCCCTCCTATATATAGTCTACGGGTGGATGAGGTGCCCACCTGGACCCGGACTCCTGGCCGGGCCCGGTTTCTTAACAAGATAAAAGGCGTGTTTGGATGGAGATGTGCCTGGATGGAGAGGAGCTGTCGGATCTCTGCTTGGTTGGAGGTCCGAGAGCGTATGCCTAGCGGCGAGGAAGCCAGGCTCAGGCGTTAATTTTTGTCGTCTGGCTCCAGGCTCGCACCTGTCTTCCTCCTCGCGTGTTTCTTCCTTCATGCCGCTGGCGTTCACGATGAATAATATTATTTTAAAAGATATTTACAAAAATAAATAGTCGCTCTCAAAAATTACAAAAATATATTCTGTTGCGATTCAATCGGCGCAGGACCTCGCCCCACCACGCCGCCGATTGAGGTATTGATCGCGATTCAATCGGCGGCAGAAGCTATCGTCGCTCATTCAGCGGCGGCGAGAACCTATCGTGGCGACAGGAACCTATCGCCAGTTCAACTGGCGATATATACCTCAGTCCTAGCCAATTTTTGATTTTGCCTATTCCATTTTGGCAGTTTGTGATTTTCATAAATTTTAAACGGTACGAAATCTGTTAGACTCGCAATAACATTTTATCATCATCGTATGTTGTTCTACTACGATAAATTTTTGGAGAATTTAGCGAGAACGTTTGAGGTATGAACGATTCGTAAAGAGGAAGGTAAGTGATATTACGATTCGCTCGGGAATTCATACACACTGATATTACAGAACTTACAGCAGAACGTCGTAACACTTAATTGAAATGATAATTCAGAACATTGATAATAATATTTTTCATGGTCGGCGGCACCACACAGTGCCCATGGTCGGCCGGTCCAGGTCGTCCTGCGGGACGTACAAGCTATCCTCGTACGCTCCCAAGTCCAGGTGTGGCCGTCCGATCTGGAAATGCTCCAACGACCACAGCTGCAGTAGAAGCGGGCATCCCGAGAGGATAGAGCCGTCGTGCGCACGTTGGCACGCTGCCGCACAATCTTGTGACGTCGCGACAAAGACGGCCGGACCCCACGCGTGCATCGCGGGATCCGGTCGGCCGGTGAGTCCGCCACCTCGCGCGTCATTGGATGTAGTGCTTGTCGACCATTTGCCGCCGGGAGCCTGTGAACATGACCCACCCGAACAACCACGGCAAGTAGGCCTCCAAGTGCCTCCTAACGGTGAAGTCCCCGGTTCTCGCGCCATATGCTCGGCCGCAAGAAGACACGTACACGTCGGCAAAGTTCACATACGAATTGTTGCGAGAACAATAGTTACGAACACTTACGAAGCGGCGCGATCCACTTCAGCGTGGGCGTGCGGTTCTTTGAACTACGTACCCGCGCTCGCGGCGGCAAGACATCGTGGAACACGGCTGGGAGGTCCGCGGCGCCACATGGCGGGGACGTCGTGGCGCCGCCATCGGAGCGCTGCGTAGGGCAACCGGTCGGGTATCTCACGCCCTGCGGCGTCGGCGCCGTCTCCGCGCGGGAGGTGGGCGTGTGGGCCTTTGGCCTCGGCGGTCAACCGGCGCCGTCGGCGAGGCACGGCCGTAAAACGCCCAGACGCACGATCAAAGACGCTGGTCCTGCTCGTCCTCCCCCGTCGCCTCCACCATCCTCGCTAGTGGAAGGAGGTCTGCCGCTCTCAACCTGCGTTCAAACGATTAAGAACAAACAGGAGTCAACGCAAAATAATCAGACCGCGATTGAGTGTAGGAAGGTCACAACTTCACGTACCTCGGAATCCAGTCTCGGTGCAGTCTCCATGCCCTGATGGGGGTGCGTAGCCGAAACGCCCCAAGCTCTATCGGCACCTTGCCCTCCGGGGGGAGCACGGTACTGAGGCGGCTCGGTGACGCGTGTCAATCACTGGGTCAAGCAACTCGTAGTGACTCACGTCTGCCATACCTGAAAATGCAGCAAAAAACAAAGTTCATATTTTTTTCATGCGTCCTTACATAGCCTATGTAGCAACTACAAATTTTCTTTACAAATTTAATACATGTCATTCTATTTTTCTAGTTTAAATGGTATTTTTCGCACTAACAAGATATTGACCGCGCACTAACACAATAATAACAGCGCACTAACAAAATAATAACCGCCCACACATATTCTCTCATTGCTCTTTCGACCTAATCAGCTACTCCGTATTTATCTCACAATTTAAAAATGTGTCATGCAATTCTCCTAGTTTAAAAGAGAATTCCTATATTAATTATATTACTACAGCGGTCAACCAGCGCCATACTCAATTCTATATCGCTATTGTCGCAATTCTATGTCGCTACACAACTCAAAATATCTACTACACAGTTCGACTACATTTATCTAACCTACTCAATTCTATGTCGCTATTCTATGTCGCTACACAACTCAAAATGTGTACTACACAGTTCGACTACATTTATCTAACCTACTCAATTCTATGTCGCTATTTTGGTTTACTAACCTACAAGGTTTGGACGTAACGTACACAGTTTCAGAAAAATTTACCTGCAAGATGATCGATCGAAACTGATGCTCTGTCAATCTCTCTCCGCGATTTAACCTACAGAGCTTCGCTACTATTTTTCTCTCCTCTCGAACTCTCTCTTGTTTTTTTCCGAAATACAAATGAATTAAATCATCGAATCGGCGGCAGGACCTCGCAACTTCTCGTCGCGATTCAATGGCGATAGCTAGTTGAACCTGCCATGTGGTGGCGGATAGGTCTCTGTCGCGATTCAACAGCGATAGGTTCACAGGGATATATTTTTATAATTTTTGGGGGCGACTATTTATTTTTTGTAAATATCTTTTAAAATAATATTATTTTTTTAAAAAAATCAAGATTTGGCGAAGATGTCTCGCGCTTTTCGGTCTTACGTCCTACCTTTTTTTAACTTATATGTGATTTCTTTGGTTCGTTAGGACAGTGTTTTCTTCTCAAGGTTGCGTAAGAGATTAGATAAAAGGCGTGTTTGGATGGAGATGTGCCTGGTTGGAGACGTCTCTGGGAGCTGTCGGAGCTCTGCTTGGTTGGAGGCCTGAGAGCGTATGCCTAGCGGCGGGGAAGCCAGGCCTAGGCGTTAATTTTTGTCGCCTGGCTCCAGGCTCGCACCTGTCTTCCTCCTCACGCGCTTCTTCCTTCAAGCCGTTGGCGTTCACGATGAATCTCCGCCAGCACCGAGCCGCCTCCACCTCGTTGGCCGGAAGAACAGAGGATTAGGAAGGAAGTGTATTTCAGTTTTTACGCTACCTAGTTCTGAAAACGTATTTTCTCTATCTCTAGGCATGTATTATCAACCAAACAACATATCTCTAGGCTTTCCTCACTAGGCAAAAAATCATATGTTTTCAGACTACTCTCAGGCACCACTTTTTCTCATGCATGACTCTCAGGTCCTAAACCAAACAAGCCCTAATGCCATGAGTCTTACCTACAACATATGATATGAGTGTTACTTGCGAAAAATAAATATATAATACAATATCATCGTATTTTTATGTCGACCGATTAAAAGCAATGTTTCGGTACAAATAGTTGCTTGTTTAGTGGTGCTCGCTTCTACACTTTGTCTATTTTTTAATGGCATATTTTTTATGTTAGCGGTGAAACAGATCCGTGGAATAAATCTATCTTATTGCTGAGAAAGATGCTTTCTTTGAATAATATGAGAAGAGGAGCAAAGTAACAATAGACATGAACTTAAAACATGAGAAGAACAGTTAAACAAAAGTTGCAGACTACTCAACTATAAAGAACATATAAAAAAGCTCATAATTTTTACAAGACTAACAAAATAAAGATTTAAAAGGCCATGTCATTTGTATACAACCATCATTAATTTTCATGTGGTCATTGTGTTAAGTCATAGTACAATACACAAACACCTAAGATGAAACCACCAAATAACCTCCACACTAACACCAACTTGACAGTGAGTAATAGACAAAACACACAATTAAATGTCACCTTAGGAGAGAAAAATAAAGTCAACAGTTGTGGCTATTAGGGCATGTACAATGCAAGATTTTTATACATGAGTGCTTAAAGAGAAGGAAAATGGATACATCATCAAGCATTCATGTAAAAGTCATTTTCTCCGGTGCAAGCATCTCATTGTAGGTGCTTAGATGGTTGTATTGTCTATTAATTAGATAGTTATATACATGAGCACCGATGCTACAAAATAAGCACCATATCTCTTCTATGTGGCAAGAAAAAATATTTTTCCTTTGCTAAACACATCTCCCAGCACCGACATTATACATCCTTTTAGAAGATGATCATTAGTGATTGGTTGGCCGTTGGGGATGTTGCGGACGTCATCTTGGCGATCTGGTCTTCATTGGTTGGATCCAGTGACGAGATCGTGCTGTGGTGTGGTCTTGGAGCACTGGTACCTTTGATCCGGGGTGAAAATTCTTGATTTGGCCTTCGCTGGTTGGATCCGGCAATGACGTCGACCTGAGCGGTGTTACCTTCTTGAAGGCGTTGCTTTGGAGCTCCGGTACCTGAGCTCTGGAGTGAAAACTCCTGATCTGACCTTCACTGGTTGGATCCGGCGACGACGACGTGAGTCGTATCCCTTCTTAGAGGCGTCGCTACGGAGACTAGCCCATCATCACCTCTTTGTTGCAAAGCTGTTGTTCGCGTGTGACGATCTCCTGGTTGGTCTCGGTGGCGGGGCTAGGTGAGTTTTTTTAGGCCAACCTTTGCATGATAATTTGTTTGTTATTATTGGCTTTTGGCCGTTTTTTGTTTTAAGATTTAGCTAATGGTGATATAATGGTTGTGTGCATTCTTAGTTGATGCAGAGGCCAGAAGTTGTACTTCCATTATCTAAAAAAAGCTAGACAACAACTTACACATTATATCTTGTAACATCCCAAAGTTATATTACCAAAATAAAATAAATAAAAGTTGTTGTTTTATTGGATTTTCTGAAATTTGATAGAGTTATATTGTTTTATTTGTATTTTTGTTGAAATTTTAAAAGTCAAAAGTAAAATTTATTTGAAGTTCTTGAAGTTTTATTTGGTTTGATCTGAAAAACAAAAAATCAATTAATTTCTAGAATTTTCTGAGATTTTAAAAGCTTTTTCCTAAATAATCTAAAGTCAAAATAATTTTTTTGCAAAAAAATTATGGCCAACTTTAAGCTAAAAATAATTTTACTAAATCCAAAATAACTCTGGGAATTTCTGTGAATTTTCTCAAAATTTTTGGACTTAATTTGCTATATTCTAAAGCCTAATTGAATTATCAGAATTGAATTAATTAAGAAATCAAAAGAAAATCCCCAAATAGTGTTTGGGCCGAAACCTGTTCGGCCCGCTCCTTCCGCGTGTTTAACCCCCGCCCACATCTTAGCCGTTGGATGGAAATCCAACGGCCAGAATTCAATGACACGTTCGAGCAACCGAACGCATCCCCCGATCTTGCGCTGTTAGATCTAAATCCACCAGCGAGAATTCAATGGAACGTCCGAGCAACCCGAACATCCCACTCAATGGGGACCATCTGATTTGAATCCAACGGCTGCGCCCAACCCACACTTACCGATTCGCTCCCACTTTGTCCACCGTTCGATCAAAATCCGGCGGACCTGCGTCATCGTTCTCCTTTCCATCTTCTTCCTCGCCGCTTTCCTTTTCGTCGCGACGCGTCCGCCATTACCGGGTTTCAAAACCTTTCCAAAACCGGGCAAATCTGGCCACATCTCCCTAATCGTCGTGCGCATTTATGCCCAGGATCCCCTCCGCCTCCGACACGGCCTTCACTTTCCATCCCGGCGCCCTAAAATCCCTAAGTCTCGTCGCCGTTACCGCACGGACCTTCTTGCGCCCTACGAAGCTCCGGCCACGCCCTCGCCCTATAAAAGGGGGCACTAGGACCGCCTCCCTTACCGCATCTCAGCACCGCCAACCACTGTCTCCCTCCTCGCTCCTAGCGCCCTAGATTCGAAGTTTTCGTCGGCGGTGAAACTTCGCTTCTTCTCTGTTTCCGGCGCCGTCGTCGACGCTCCGGCCACTCCGACCTCACCATCAGCATCGCCTCATCGTCACGAAGCCCGCGCGACCACCCACTTCGCCGGAGGAGCCCCGCAACATCGACTTCGTCGACGACCGAAGCTCATCGCCGCCAATCCTGCCGCCGACGACCATCCGGCCACGCTCCGCCGTCGTTTTTGTAACCCACGTGATCGTACTACTCTGCTCGTCATTTTGCGCACACCAGTAGGGCTCGCCGCGGCGTAGAACGCCGGCGAGCTGCCCATCAGAGCACCGCCGGTCACGGGCTGACGTGGACCGAGCCACGTCGTAGCCACGTCACCACCACGCACGCGCCACACCAGCCTCGGAGCTGAGTCACCACCCACGTGGACGCCCACATGGCATACGCACCAGCACACCGCGTCAGTACACTATTTCATAAGCCGGGTTCACCGTGAACCTTTGACCGATCATGGACTCAGTCCATTGACCATTGGGCCCACTTGTCAGTGACTTAAATGATTTTCTTTAGAAAAAGAATTCGGCCGGGAAAAAGGAAATTCCCTCGCTGACTTCAGCATTGCACAGTAAATAGGCTTTCCTTTAGAAAAATAATTCGGGAAATTCATTTAAATTACAGATTTAGGTTTAAACTTCAAAAATTCATATCTTTTGCATATGAACTCCAAATTGGGTGGTTCAAGTTGCAAAATTTTTATAAAATTATAATCTAGATATCTAAACCAAAATATTTCAATTTGGAGTTCATTTGAATTGTTATTTGAATTTTATTTGAATTTAGCTTATTTCGCGATTAGATTTCGACGACTTCGGAGAGTTAGATTTCGACGCCGTTTAAAGAGCACATAAGAGGATTGATTTTGACTGTATGATCATCGTGATTATACACTTGGACTTCCTGAAGAAAGTACTTGTGAGTACTAGGTGACCAGTTAAGGAAAACAACATCACCTCATCAAGCAAGGCAAATTATACCCTTGATCATATCGATCCCATTATTTTAAATTTATTTAATTCTATTTTTAAATTACTATTGCATGCATAATTTTTATCCAGTTATTTTAATCCCCTGTTTAAATACTTAGTTATTCCAATTCCTTGTGTATAGCCAATTTGAATATTGATTATCATTTCCTTGTCACCATTAGATAAAATAATATTATAAATAATTAAATGCTTAGCCAATACTTAGATCAAATCTTGTATTTGGAAAGTTTTTAGCCAAATATTTCAAATTTGAATTAAATTGGATCTATGGTATTGTTTTACCATAAAAGGTTTATAAAATGTCTTTACCTGGAAAATAAAATGAAAATGGGTTTGGACTTGGGTGAAATGGATGATTGGTGGGTGCAAGTTTATGCATGGGCTCAACTGGGTAGGTTGAGGCCCAGGGTTCTGATGGATGTTGCCCAGGTCAATTAAGGACCGGTCTTCGAGCCGCATCTTGCTAAGCCACCACCGTACCACCACATGTCCTCAGTGTGGGGAGTAGAACCTGGCTAATTAATTCGCAATGTTCCACCGTGGTCGTTCTCTACAGATGCAATGGGTAGTTATGTTACGACTTATGTTAGTCCCACCTAGCGCAAGAGGGGGCCCGAACCCAGAGGTCTTTATTCCAAAGGGGGTGGCGAAACCTTAGCGAGGGGTAACTATGGTGGAATGACGCTTTGTAAAGGCCTGGTCACGTGCTCTAGACTACTTCCCCAAGGTAGTGAGCGGTGGTACCGACGGATGCCGAACAAACTAGAGAAGTCGTGTCTTGTGGGTAAAGCTGTACAACCTCTGCAGAGTGTAAAACTATTCGAATAGCCGTGTCCACGGTCATGGACATGCTGGCAAAGCCACTCAAAGTTAGACTTTGGTTTTGTTTGAAAAACACTTCTTCAAACTGGTTTATCCAAATGGGAATTGGACAGGAAGCCTTGTGATAGGAGGATATCCTTCACCATTCATGTGTGAATGTTATCTGACTATAAAATTGAGAATTTATAAAATAAATTTTAGTTATAGAATAACTGCTTTGGAACTTAGTACAAGTATTTAAAGAAAATATTGTTTTATGCAAATCAACCAATAAGACATCCTTTGTTACATCCATATATGCATGTCATTCTGTTATTCGACGGGTGTAACTTGCGAGCACGGAAGTTGTGCTCATACTTGCTTTCTGCAAATAAAATTTCAGAGGAGAAGAACTTCGTTACCAGTGTGGATCCCGACGACTAGGCCACTACCCAGTCGATTGCCTGTGGCAGATTGCTGGACTCTACTACTTTTCGTCTTCCGCTGTGTTCTTTATTGTTGGCATGTAAGCCTCTTTGTAATAAACTCTATTGATTATTAATAAAGTTGTGATATGAATTTGTTACCATATTTGTTTACTGTGTGAACTAGCGACTGATCATGGGACTAGTTCAGAAATGCACAGAGGATTTGGGATGTTAATCCTGGGTTCTGACATATCTCCTCATAAAAATGGCCCTTAGCCATTTTAATTCACATTGTAGTGGGCTATGTACTATCAAACTAGTAATCATAAACCACTTCTTAGTCGGTTGGTAAAGTCGGTATAGTACAGCTACACCCACCAGGTTCAAATCCTAATTGTCCACTTTTATGCACCTAAAAGTGTGCCTTAGTGATGAAACATACATCCATGCTACACATGGTTTATCTTCTACAATCTAGGCACATGGCAAAATGTACATCCATACTCTGCGAGGTTGTGAATTTATCTTCTATAATCTAGGCACGTGCAAGGATCACACTCAGCCAGATTTATCCACGGCCTATGTAATTCTAGTAACTAGGGATGCATTTGCTTGTGTGTACATAGTTTGCATGTGTTATTGTGCATCCACCATTGTAATAATCTTTGCTGCTTAAAAGGAGTTGCTGGTAAGTTCGTCTATCCTCTCGTTCGAGAAAAAACAAATTGCTCCGCCTCGTGCAATTCCTTCTTGATTTTATCGTTCCTTCCTGAACTGTTCCACCCATCCCCCTCTTCTCCCACATGCACCGTAGCAACTACCCCTCAATTCTTCCTCCCCCGTTAATTGAGCCCCAATGTCTAATCCTTAAACCAATATGCTCTCTTGTCACACCCCTCGATCGTCATTGCACCTACTTCGACCACCACCTCCCTCCTGGCCCACTGCCCCCCAAATCCTGCGGTATGTCACACTACTCGCCCTTGACACTACTAGCGACAACATAGCTCCGAGCTCATTGTTGCCTTCACATCTTAGGCCGTTGGTCACCAAGATTAAGTGCTATATCGCACTGGTCACTACTACAAAAAAAAAGTAATCACAGACGGTTCAAAATCGTCATCACAACCGATTTTCTGAACCGTTTGACTTTATGAGTCAGTAATGACATAAGGTCATCACAGACGGTTTTTTAACCGTTTGTAAAAAAGCTATCACAGACGGTTTGTGAGGACCCGGAATATTTAACTAGTAACACTTAACCTCCAAATGGTTCTAGCGTTACTAATTAAACATTCTAAGTCTCGATGGACATATGCCTCCCAGAATTGCAGCATATGCACATCATCACAAAATTACACATCATTTCCATACAACATACATCACTAAGTTCAACAACGACATACATAAAGTAAAGTTATTACAAAAGAGCTGACCGGCCAAATAGAACAATAAACAAGAATGACAGTGGAAGCAAAAGGTGCCATACGATGGCTAGAACAAAAGTCGTCCGGTTAGCCACACCACCCACAAGGCAACCGACCGGGCCGCCAAGCTAGACGCCTCGCAAGCTACCACAGCACAACTCACAGAAGTGAGGTCCCTCAAGCTCATCTTCTTCCTCTGCAACAATT
This sequence comes from Ampelocalamus luodianensis, assembly GCA_036346255.1. Taxonomy (NCBI): domain Eukaryota; kingdom Viridiplantae; phylum Streptophyta; class Magnoliopsida; order Poales; family Poaceae; genus Ampelocalamus; species Ampelocalamus luodianensis. The sequence continues at coordinate 20,806,478 of CM070630.1, read as the reverse complement.
ACATTTAAGCAAGATAACTGAGTACACAAAGGTACTCGCAAGACTGACGTGTGGAATAGCAGACCTATTCATAAACTACATGCAAGCTTATTCAGGTGGAGGTTGTATGTCTAATTTTGCATAAAGCCAACTTTATTTGCAATAATGTAATACATTTGAAAGCAAGTTTACAAATAAATTTTAATGTTGAAGGTAACAGCGAAAATAATGATAAATACAAGTAACCACCTAGAAGTGACTATCCCAATAGCCACCACAACATAGCACGAATCCCCGATTCGTACCACCCATCAAGTTTTAATTAAAAAGGATGTAGTCTAACTCTTGAAAGACCTTGCCAAGCGTGTCCATAACCTAGGACGAGGCTATTCGAATAGTTTTAACCCTGCAGGAGTGTACCAATGTACCCACACTTCAGACCGCCTTTAAGCCACAAGCACACTTCCGAAGGTATACCGGCACGGCTAAGTCCTACGAGATATTTTCCAATATTGTGCATTAACTACGAGCCGCTCGTATGGATAGAAACCCATACGCTTACATTGCAAGCCGAAAGACAACAAATCCCATCACGGGTGAAGTCTTTCGGACACTACAATGTTCCCAACACCATCCCTCCTGCGACTCCCTGCGACCCGGAGCCAATACACGCCAAAGTACTAAGTCAAGAGAGGTCCCATACCCTCTAGTGTGGTTAGCACGCACAAATGCTTGGTTTAGTGTAACAAGATGTTCGGTCCTTGTTGACCCGGGCACCATTCCACTCACACCCATAATCACACCAATCATACCATTGTGCCCAAGTCTAAATCATTTTGTTTTCAGTTTTAGTTTTCATAAGTAGACATGGCACAAGGCTGAAATCATAAATCATAATAAGTTTTATGTGATCAAGGTTATCGACAAGTCGATAACCGCCCATTTCTACCGAAGCTAAGCATGGCTAGGCAATTAATTCGCAACTACTAAGTGACAAGAGCTCATCCACGAACTCTAAATCACAGCAATAACCTAGGCTTACGGTAGTAGAGGATAATCATTTGCTAAGGAAATGCATCTACTAGGCCAACTAACGACAATAGTTTAACTCAAATAGCAATGCATACATAGGATTGGTAAACAACATAAATACTTAAAATACTGGGATTAACATGATCAAACTGCTTGCCTTGCTGGGATGTGTCTTGCTGTAGAGGGGAGTGCTCAGGTTCAACAAATTCTTCGGAACCTAACGCAAAAAGGCGATAAAACCCGATAAGAACGAAGAACACCAAAAGGAACCCAACAGCAAAGAACATCCAAATCCAATGAAATTTCTACAGCAGCTAGGGGCTGATTTTAGACAATTTTAGAAATAAGAATCACTTCATTTGGACTTAGTATGAAAAAGTTATGGCTAATCTAAGTTTTCTCAGCCTGAAAAATCATAATTAAATTAATTGTGGTTACTGTTCATGGTGAAAATTTCTAGAATGATCTGGAACTTGAAAATTTTATGGTAGGTAGCTAAGGTCATCCTAACAACAGAAAAACTGAGATTGCACAATTTGTAGTTATAATGAATTAGTTATGATTTTTCTAAGTTCTAAAACTAGTGAATCATTAATTTTAGTGGCAAGGATCATATGAAGACCTATCCTACATTACAGTACATTCCTAGTGGGTTTTAACAAAGCTTAGTTTGCTCAGTTTGGAATAACAGAGAATAAGTTATGCCTTTTACAAATTTTCAATGAATTTCTAGACAACCATTTTCACTAAACAAGATCATGCAGTTAAAGTCATTTTCTGCTACATAACAGTGCCTAAATTCATTCTCAGATTAAAGTTCACACTATAACAAAGCTACAGCAACTGGAATCATTCAAAAAGGAGTTAAAATGACGAAGTTATGCACTTTTGAAATTTGAAACAATAAAAGACTTAGAAAATTTGAGCTCTCGGGAGGTCCAAATGAACTGGAAGACAAAGGAGAGGTCGTGGGCCGTCGATCCTTCATCGCACGACCACGGACCTCAGCCTGCGCGCACAAAAGACCTCCTCCCAAGATCGGGAGGTGCGGACCGTTGAGATCGATCCAACGGCCACGACGGTGCATGCACAGCAGACGCAAAGGAGGTCCTCGCGCTAACGGAGGTCGTGGACCGTCGGATCAAGATCCGCGGTCCCGAGCACTAGGGGAGGTCCTAAGGCTTTCACTCAGAGGAAGGAGGTCTGGCAGTTAGATCTAAATCTAACGGTTTAGACCGAAGGAGGAGGTCCTAAAGCTACAGATCTAAAGGATGAGGTCCTAGGCGGTCAAGATCTCCGGAGGAGGTCTTGATGGTGGGATTAACACGAGGAGGTCTTGGATGGCCAAGATCTACTCGGGGAGGTCCTAAGCGATGGTGTTTTAATCGGAGGAGATCTGGACGGCTCAGATTAGACCTAGGGAGGTCCTGAACGGTCCAGATCAACGCGGAGGGAGGTCCTGAGACTAAGGATTTTACAAAAGGGATCTAACGCTCAGATCTAAATCCGGGGAGGTCGTGAACGGCTAGGATTGCGCCTAGGAGGTCTTGAGCGGGGTTTTCTCTGAAAAAGACCAGGGGTGGCTTTTTACCAAGAGGACCCCGAGGGTGGTCTTTGCAAAATGACCAGGGGAGGTCTTTTTGCAAAGAGGACCTCGGTGGAGGTCCATGGGTGGTCTTTAACAAAGAGGACCTCAAGGAGGTCTTTTGCAACGAGGACCCCAAGGCGGAGGGTGATCCTAACGGCTGGGATTTAACCTACGGTGGTCTTAAACGGCCATGATTTCAGCGGGGAGGTCTTGGCACTAAGAAAATACACGGAAAACCTTCTACGGTACAGATCTACTTGGAGGTGATCTCAACGGCTATGATTGCATCTAGGGGGGAGGTCCAGAGGCTTAAGTTTTTCGGAAAGGAGCCAAAGGCTCGGATCTAACCGGGGTGGTCTTGGCGCCACGACACCCAAGGAGGTCCTAGGACTTAGCGCGCGCGCTTGCGCTGCAAGACGGCAATAAAGAGCGACCTCGGACGGCATTAATGCTAATCATAAAACCATGATTCCTGTCCGAGTATGACACGGCAAAACACGAGTTCGGTCATAAGCTCCCCGCCGGCGATGGGGACCTCGCCGGCGAGAACCAAGGACACGACTGAGTTCTAAATAACGTCAAGAATCTAAAGGGCGTGCTCTCGGCGGCGGTGACGGCTGGAGCGTCGTGGCCGAGAGAGAGGAAGGAGTATAATACACAAAACTACGAAAACTAAACGAGGCTCACGACGACTAGAAAACGCAAAGACCAAGCTAAGAAAAGGGCACCGAGGGCGAGAGGGGACCAAGGTGGTCGGAGGAGCTTGGAGAAGGTCGACGAAGTCCGGCGGTGAAGTGCTTGCCGGCGAGGAAGAAGAAGATGACCTCGACCCTAATAAAGTAGCTCCCCAACTGGTTCACCTCTGCAATGTGAACCAAACTGAGTTAGAGCAACCCTAGGTGATCAAGTCGACAGTGAAAAGACAAGAATGATGTTGGGACCCTTTGGAGCTCGAGCTTGGCGCAGGAGCTCCAAAGGTGACAATGGTGGTGGAAGGGTGGTGTTCTCGGTTGCTCAAACTTGGGGCTCAACGCACAACCGAGGGAGTTCAAGCAGCAACCAAGGGTGGGAGGGAAGAGGAAAAAGGAGGTCTCAGGCTATACATAGCCTGGGAGCTCGACAATGGTGTGGGAAAAAGCCTACTGTGAACAAAGTCCATGCCCTGCCATGGACTTGCTTGATTGACAAGGCGGCGAGGATGACTTCCTTTTGGGCAAAGCTTTTGCGCAATTAATGCATGGTGAAAGAGGCGTTGGAAAGGCCAAAAGGTGGCGAGCCACTGCACCAAGCGCTCGACCACGACACGCGCGCGGCGCGTGAAAATCATGACGACCGGACCTCCGGAGGTCGTGAGGAGAAGAAGAGGTGAGGGAGGTCCGGGCGATCCCGTTGGCATGGGGTGGTCCTGGACGTCCCAGATCACCCGAGGTGGGGAGGTCTTAAGCGGATGAGGAGGTCCTGGGGAGGTCCTGACCGCCGGATTGCAATCCAAGGGCCCAACACCCGCGAGCACGAGATCGAGCCCGAGGAGGTCTAGGCGGCTGGCCCGACCGAGTCCAATGGCTGGGTTGGACTCGGTGCAGTCGACTCGAGTCTAGGGTTCCAGAATTTAAACTTCAAAGGAGCTGACCTTTGGAGACTTAAATAGAGTAGCAATTCAACTTAAAAAATCACGAGATTTTTGCGAAGCTTCTTTGGATGAGCTATTTACCTTGAATAAAATTTGTAGAGGTTTTGGTGTTGTGGATTTTCCTCCAAAAATCTTAACAAGGTGCTGGTCCAAGGTTTGACCAGAATTTAATTGGGTTTGAATGACCTCCAAAAATATTCAACAATTTTAGAAAATTGTGAAATTTTTCAGAGGGGTCACATACCAACCCAAGAATTTAGGAAAAATATTTTCAGGAGATTGTCACAAGATGGAACAAGAATATTTTTGAAGGATCAAGATTTGGATAAGCAGACTTGTGACTTTGTATTTCCATAACTTCTTGTACAATACTTGTTCAGTACAACCAGGAAATACATGATGTAAGAAAAAGTTTTAATTTCTACTCATTTTCTTACATTTGAAACACAAGCCCAAAATTGGGATGTTACACGGTTCTTGTTATGTTTTTCTATTGCAAAAAAAATTTGAATTCTGAGTCAAACCAATCAATTGCTGGACAGTTGGACCTGAGTATCTGCATATGGTTGATTACGCAATCTGGAATGAAAGAAAACTTAAACTAGACAGCGAACGAGTGGAAAAATGGGTGCAGAAACTTTAGAGGCAGTTTTGAGGCCCTAAACGACCTTTTTTGGATTTTTTTTTTCACTTTTTCAGAGCCTCGCGAATGAATCTATGGATTTTCGGATTGAATTTTTCATTAGCTTTCAAACGAGCTAAAGAACGTAGTAATTCGAGTTCGTATGCAAAAGTTATGGCTATTTTACCGGACAGTGCGCAAAAACAAGTCTGAGATGAAGAGGGGAACGATGGCCTGGTACTCCGAGTCAGGGATGCTGAGGTGCTCGCTGTCAATGTCCGCAATCTTATCTTGATCTATTTATTCACAAGAAAACCACAGTCACCACTGAGAGCCACCAAAAGCAACAAGGTAGGGGAGACGAGAAGCGATTGATCACTTACTAGTATGAGGGATATCAACCAGGAAGAGAGGGGGGATCAGATAGAGGATATCACCAGCAATGAAGGAGAGACGGCAGCAGCATCACCGTTGTGTCACGACCGGAGGTGGAGGAGCTCACGATGGTAGTCGGCGGTAGTCGAAGCTTGGCGTGGGGGAGAGGGAGAGACTGATGGAAGACAAGGCAGGGATGCCTATAATATATAAGGATAACACCAAAACATTTCGCACCCCAGGCACGCGTCCAAAAATTTCCACCATCCCGTGCTACAAATCACAGATAGTTTCAAACAAAAATCGTCTGTGTTGACCATAATATCACAGACGGTTCATGTTGAAAACCGTCTGTGAAGTATCACAGACGGTTCTGAACAAGAACCGTCTGTAAAGTACTAAATATCACAGACGATTCTTGTTCAGAACCGTCTGTGATACTTCACAGACGGTTTTCAACATGAACCATCTGTGATATTATGGTATTATGGTCAACACAGATGGTTTTTAGCGCAGAAAGTAACACAGACGGTCGCTAAAATAAAACTGTCTATGATTGTGTTTAATACAGAGGTTTTGGTCAACCGTTTGTGATCATGTGTCCAGTATTACCTTTTTGTAGTAGTGCTCTGGCGCCGCTCCCATCCCGCCTCTGGCCTCCTTGCGTGAGCCCCCATCTCTCCTAGCTCGCCTTCAGCCTTCTCATGCAAGCCATCCGCCTCATCGAGGATGACCACACAGATCGGGCATCGTCAAGGCATCACCTTCTTTGCTTGACGCCATCCTTGATAGGGCTACCGTCAACCAATATCCATCTAACCACTACCAACCACACCTGAGTCTTCAACAAAACCTTGGTTCTTTCCACTTCCTCCATCAACAACTTCTCTCAACATTATTATTGCGAAGAGCCTACAAAGCTCGGACCATAGCGATCAATGGCATCGTACATTTACTTGAATTCATCATTGTTGATGGCGTCGAATGCTATACCTAAAGATAGAAACATACAAAGTTTGCGAAACAATACAAGGATGACATATGAATATTAATAGAGAAAATTCCCTACATGTCACTGAAATTTATCGTGATCCCTTCCACGCCACTAAAAAAAGTTTGATTCGTTGTATGCTACCAAGTTTTTTCCTTTGTTCCCTTTCATGCCATTTTCATCACCTCCATTAGTTGGAGTAATCGTTAAACCCAAAAAAAATCTCTATCTTACCCCTCATCTTCTTCCTTCTCCACTCTCCTCAACACCCTCTCTCTTCTCTCTCCTACCACCGCCAGCCACCACCTCCTACTACCCCTCTCTCTCCCCGTTCTCGGCCGGATGCAGCTGCCTCCTTCTCCACCACACGGGCGGGCACTTGCACCCCACCCTGCCATCATGGCCCTCGAGGACCATACTGTAACATCCCAAAGTTCTGTTACCAAAAATAAAATTAATAAAGTTATTATTTTACTGGATTTTCAAAATTTTGAAAGAGTTTTCTTGGTATTTCTTATATTTGAAGTTAAAAATATCATTTAATTTCCTAGTTTTTAAAGTCAAAAGGAAATTTAATTAATTTCTTGGAATTTTTTGGATTTTTAAAAAGGTTTTTCCTAATTTTTTAGAAATTAAAAATAATTTATATACAAAAATAAAAGATGAATTTAAGTTGGAAATAATTTTATTAAGTTCATAATAATTCAAGTAATTTTTATGAATTTTTATAGAATTTGTGAATTCTATTTGCTATTTTCTAAAAGCCTATTTGATTTGTTGCATTTTCTAAAATTGGAAAATCAAATTAAAATTTGCAAATTCTGTTTGGGCTAAAACCCATCTCCCATCTGGCCCATTTTCCCTCTTTTGCCGCCTGGCCCACCTTCTCCCACGGCCCAGCTAACACACCAGCCTCTCTCTCCCCATTCTCTCATCACCATACGGGCCCCACGTGTCGGCGTCACCCCCTTTTTCCCCCTCCCCTTCTTCTTCCTCCCCCTTCTTCCTCCTCGCGCTGAACCGCACCCTGTAAGATCGAGGAGGCCGACTAGAAGGGGGGTGTGGATAGACATTTTAAAAACTTCTATGCGCTAAAACCGATTTCTAATGCGGAAGCTTATAACAATACAGTTTTGCACAATTAAAGCCTAAATCAACTAGGTTCAACTAAGTGCACCAACAATACAAGTCAATTGATGAATATTGCAATTAAGCAAAGACTTGTAATCTATTCAATTCTAACAATGTAAATAGCACAAAGTATGACAAGCATTCATACACAATGAATAAGCAATTTAATACAAGAAATATAAATTGCACAATGTAAAGTAATAGAATGCAAACCACAAAAGACACGGCGATGTTTTACCGTGGTGATCGGAGACTTGTCGGTCTCCCCTAATTCACATTGAGGGAAACTCAAACCAATTGGGCGGCTCCACGAATTAAGCCTTCCTCCGAGGTATCAACACCTCGCTCCACTAGGGTTGCTCATACTCCACTCCGGGGATGGCGAGCACCAAGCCACTCACAAACACCGGGCCTTTTCACAAGCTTCACTTGAGAATATCACTAGACCACGACGCCTCCACGCCGTCTAGGTGTCGGCAAACACCAAGAGTAATAAGTCAGCCCCTTGCTTGACTCTCACCGAGTGCAACACATGCACAATTGAATGCTCAATCCAATTCTAGTTGCAACACATGCAACTAGAACCTCCCCCTTTTGCTCACAAGGTGTAACACATAATTTTAATTTTGGGAGTCTCAACCAAAAATCAACCATTTTGAAGATATGAAAATCACAAAGTTTCAAAAAACTGAAAGTTTCAGATTTTTCAGATTTGACAATTCCATTTAAGCTTCAAAGGATGGCTGAAAAACTGGATAAATGGTTCCAATAAATCTGAGAAAATTTGGCATAGAATATCAACTATAGAGGATCAAATTTCATCATTATAGATTCCTCCAATTATGAACCCATTTGGAGATACAAAAATCACAAATCAGCTCAAAACATGCATAAATATGAATTTTCAGCAAGTTGATCAAAGAGAGAAAACGTCAAAACTTTTTCAAATCAAGTCAAAATACTTTAAAATTTTGCAGAAACAAACTTTGGACTTCTAAGAAACTTTTCCAAGAAGAATTTTTGAAAAAGGAGTCTCCATTCAAAAGATATGCCAGAATGCGCTTTGTAGGCCAAAATTTTAAAGTGAAGAAAAAACAAAACCTTTTCAAATGAAGTCCAAAAGCTTTGAAATTTTCCATAATTTAACTTTGGACTATTTAGAATGTTTCCCAAAAAGAATTTTTGAAAAAGAATTTTTCTTTCAAAAGATATGACAAAAAGCGCTTTGTAGGCAAGAAAAGAGAATGATTTTGCATTAAAGGTTCAAAATGCAAACCAATTTGAATTTCTTAGAGATTATCACTTTCTTGGCTTTGTATGAATTAGAAATACTATTTTAGGCCAAGATACACAAAGAAATCCGGCTCAAATAGCGAAACTCACTATATGCAAGAATAGGTCATTTTTGGTAAAAGCTTGTTTTTCGGCGAACTTCAAATGGATACAACTTTTCAACGGTTGGTATTTTGTAAAAACTTTGAACTAAATAAATGTTTGAAATGACCAACCCTTCGAGTTTGGTATTGACAACTTTTTGAAAAACTCAATGGATTTTGATTTATGAAAATATGTCGTTTAATTCAAAAGCAAGAACAAACAAGATCCTTTTAAGACCAAATTTGCAATTTTGTTTCTAAAATAGGAATTTTTACTTAAAAAGCATTGAAAAAACATTTGAAATACATATTTAAATACTTTTTCATAAATTTTGACCTTTTAAATAAGATATTTGACTTTTGACTAAGGAGGTTCTTTGAAAAGGCTAAACTTGCATATTATTAACAATCTCGCTTCAAGAATATCAAATGAAGCAAATGAGAATGAAAGACATGTATTCACAAGATCCATAAATCATTTTGGGCAAATAGGTAAAATAGTTTTCCCAATATTAATACTTTACCGTCTTTTAAGTAAGCCCAAAATATTTAATAAGTTTTTCATAAAGAACTCCCCCTTACACAAATGTTTACTTCTTTGACACACAAAGGCTCTCTTAGTCCAATCAATCTCCCTTATTGACGTTAAACACTAGAAGATGTCTTGTTTGTGGACCACACTTCAAAGAAAGTTGTGAAACACTTGTAGATAAGACTACCACTTATAGATGCTACTTGTGGATACCACTTGTAAATCCATATGTCGATAAGACTTGAATTCTCAAGATGCTTGAACTTCTCTCGCAAAGATCTTCAAAGAAAGCATCCAAAGAGAAGAGAGAAAGAGAGAATCCACTTGAGAGAAAAGATTATACCAAGTATAATTAATTCCATTTGTAGAAACTTGGTACACTTGGAAAGATGTTACTTGATGATACCATTGGAAGATACCACTTGAAGAAATAGGCATACCGAGGCAATATGACTCTTCTCATAACATCCAAAGCATTTGATATTCATGTATTTCTTTCCTTTTTGCTTTGGGATGCTCTTCATATTTTTCTTGGCGATGAAGCCAAGTCCTCTCTTGTAATCTTCCTTGTTAGGGCATATGGAGGAGAGGTGACCCCTTTTGATGACAATCAAAGCACTTGATATTCTTCGTGTGTCTTGCATTGTGTCTTGTCTTGCTATTCTCCCTTTTCTTCATCTTTAGCACATCATAATTATTTTGAAGAGAGATATGCTCTTTCTCTAAAACCTTGAATCTCTTCTTTTCTTTTCTAATATATTCATTTAATTCTTCTAGCACCTCCATCAATTCATCATATGAAGGCTCATAATTATTTACCTCCTTTTTACCTTTAGCCATAAAGCAATGAGGCGAAGTGGATGGAGTTGATGTCTCATCATCGTCGGAGCTAGAAGTTGAGCATTCTTCTCCCGACATCCATTCTTGTATGCAATCGTCACTTGTGGAAGTGGATATTTCATAATGGCATTGTAATTGTGTCCACATCTCATGAGCATTCTTGAGATCGCATACTTCATTGAACACATCTACGCTCAAAGCACTAAAGAAAGCGTTAATAGCTTGAGCGTCGAGATGTAAGTATTTCTCTTCCTCAATTGTTAGACCAAGATGATCCAATAGAGGAGAAAAGCCTACATCTACAATCCACCATATATTTAGGCCCATGGCCTTAAAATAACATGACATGCGGATTTTTCAATGAGCATAATTTGTGCCAACAAATTGAGGTGCTTCACCTAGGTGCATTATATCACTAGTCGCCATCCTTTACTCTCTAGACGGTTAAGTCTAATGAATGAGAGACCAAGCTCTGATACCACTTGTATTTTCATCTTTATATCCAAACAAGACTAAGCAATAGATAATCAATAGAATTGTTAGTCTCACAAATAGATTTGTCATTAATGAATACATACATGTTTGGATTTTTGCTTTTATATCCAAGCTGAGACTAAACATGATATAACAATAAGAGTGTTAGTCTCATAAGTGCATTTGTCATTAATGAATACATATCTGTTTGAATTTTTGCTTTTATATCCAAGCTAAGACTAAACATGATATAACAATAAGAGTGTTAGTCTCATAAGTGCATTTGTCATTAATCACCAAAATACTTCATTAACACATAATGACGGGTCTAGATCCTTCACACCCACCGCCATTGCCGCTCTGCCCAAGCTCAACATTTCGGTCGTTTTCTTCCCTTTTTTCCGCACCAACGTGCGCATTATCTTCCCCGCATCACGCCGCGCCTGATTCAACCCTTCTCCCCCTCTTTCGTGCGCGTTTTTGCTGGCTTACGCAACGGTTGTCGCATTTTTTGTTGAGTGATCTCCCGCCTTCGTACCCCTCCGCCCCTATAAAAGGGAGCACCGGGTGCACATCTCCTCCTCACCATTTCCCCTTAGGCTCCACTCCTTCCCCTCCTCTCCATGCTGCAATCGCTAATTCTTCGCCGCCGACCACCGAGTGCTTTCGCTGCCGTTCTCAACGCCGCCCGTGGAGTTCCGCCTCGCCGGAGCGCCACCGGAGCCACTGCGTCACCATCAACCCGAATGCGCCGCCGCCTATCTCCTCGTCGTCGGCCATCCTTGCGCGCCCAACCGTCGCCAAGGTGAGCACCATACTCCCCGTCTCCCCCTCTTCGTGTTGCACACCTCGCCGCTGGCCACCGCGTCACCGTTTATCGGCAACCTCCAATTCCCATGCGCCACCACTGCTGTCGAGCCACGTGTGCACCACCTCACCGCCATCGTCCGCGTAGCCGCATGCGTGTCGCGCTTACGTGGCACCGCTGGTCAACCAGTGCGTCCGGTCCACCGTGGACCAGGGCAGATCTCGTGGACCCAGTTCATAGACCAGGGCCCACCTGTCAGGAAAATTGAATCCTCTCACTGACGTCATGCTGACGCAATAAGTGGATTTTCCTTTAGAAAAATAATTTCAAAAATTCAGAAATTTCCTATTCTATCATTTTATGTGAAATTCAATCTTTTGAGAGCTCGTTCTCCTTCATTTGAGATCTGATTCTAGTGATTCAAATTTCTAAATTCATCTAAAATCCTAATCTAGCTGATATGCAAAAATTATTTAATTTGGAGTTTATTTGAATTTGGTTTGAATTTGCCTTATTTTCGCATATAGATTTCGTTGACTTTGGAAAAACCAGATTTCAACGTCGTTTTAGAACAACAATTAATTGAGCGATGGAAGTTAAATCTTTGATCATGTTTGATCCCAATATTTCAAATTATTTAAATTAGGTTTCAAATTATTATTGCATGTTTATTTCTATTCAATGTAATTTAAATACATGTTTTGAAATTCTAGTTAATCCCAATACATTTGTATGGCCAAATTTTTACATTGAAATATTCATACCTTGTCACCTTAGATAAAATCTAGTTGGTACAATAGTACGAACTAGAATATTTTGGGAAAAATTAAGTTTAGCTATGCTTAGACTTGAAATATTTGATTTGGGAATTTACAGCCAAAAAATAAATTTGTTAAAAGTGTATCCATAGCATTGGTGTGCCATGGAAGTTTGCAAATGATTTAAAAAATGAAATAAAATTAAAAACTAGTTTGGACTTAGGCAAAATAGATAGTTGGTGGGTGTAGGTTTATGCACGAGCTCAATTCAGTGAATGGTTGAGTCCCAGGGGTTATTTTGGAAGTCGTCCAAGTTAATTAAGGATCGATCTTCGAGCCGCATGATGCAAAACTCCACAGTACTACCACAAGTCTAGAATAAGACAGACATGGCTAAATAATTTGCATTGTTTCATCGTAGTTGTACTATCTGGTTGCGTGGAGTTTAGAATGACCTACTTTTTATTTATTCCCACATAGCGCATGGGGCTTCCAACGGATGGTTGAGTCCAAAGGAAGTGAAACCTTAGCGGACATAACTACGTTGGGATGACGTATTGTAAAAGTCTCGTGATAATCACTTAGTCGCACACCTATGGAACTGTATCAGACGGACATTATAAGATGATTATCTCTTATGGATAAAATTGTATAACTTTTGCAAATTATAGACCTATTCGAATAACCATGTGCACGGTTGTGGACATGCCGAGCAAAGCCACTCAAAATTAGACTTTGATTTTATTTTTAAAATGTTTTATAAAACAGTTTATGATATAGATGGGTGTCTGTGAGAAAAATTGTGGGTTGAAGCCCTAGGTTGGTGCCCGTGTTTAAGTTAGTGTTAGGTTGGTGCCTACACTAGCTTTATTAATTCATTTAAAACTCAATTCTAGATATTATAAAACTTGAGCTTTTGAACTTAGCTATTGTAATTAAAATGTCAAATATAGCTTTTGCACAAATAACCCTATAAGCCTTCATTTGATAATATCCATGCAGGCATTAACTCTGTTTTTTTTTTGTGTAACTTGCGGATTACATTTTTGTACTCAGCCTTGCTTAATAAAATGTTGTTAAGAGGAGAAGGATTTTGCCAGTGCTGTGGATCTCGACAACTAGACCGCTACTCGAGTCAATTGCATGTGGCAGATTTGCTGGACTCTACTAGTTCTTCTTCGTCTTCCATTGTATTATTTATTGTTGGTTTGTATCCTTTCTTGTAATCATCTCTGATATTTATTAATAAGTTAAGTGAATTATGGATGTTACCATATTGGTTTACTGTGTACACTAGCTACTGTTCCAGGGACTAGTGTAGAATACATAAAGGATTTAAGGGTGTTACTCCCAGGTTTGACATGTACCACCTCCTCCTCACCCCCCTCTCTCCCCTTTCTCGGCAAGGCGCCGTTGCAGCTGATTAAGCGCCGTCTGTCCTCCTCCTCCACACAAAGTGGGCGCCGCACCCACCACATGCCGCCGTGGCCTCGAGGACCGTACCACCACCTCCTCCCCCTCTCTCCTTGTTCTCGGCCAGGCACAGCTACCAGCAATTGCGAACTACTGCTGCCCACGACAAGCCCCTACTGCACGTCCTCCTCCATGACAGAGACAGGGCGCTCACACCCCACCCCGCTGTTGCGGTCCTCGAGGACCGCCTCACTGCCCACAATTGTGACATCTAGGAGCTACTAGTTGACAACCAATACTTCGCCTCCACACATGTCGCGCTCCAACAAAAGGGGTGGAGGATACGAGTGTGTGATTTTTGGATCTTGTTGTGTGTTTCTTGGCTGTTCTTTTTTTATTTCGTTCATGTGATGTTGCGCATCGGTTCCAATAGCAAAAAAAGATGGAGAGAGTGGAAGGAGGAAGGGGATGAACAAGAAGGGCAAAAGAGTCTTTTCACGTGTCAGTTGACAGAGAAGGTGACGAAAATGTCATAAAAGGGAACAAGGAAAAACTCGATGGCATACAAGGAATCAAATTTTTTTAGTGGCATGGAAGGGATCAGGGGTAAATTTCAGTGGCATGTTGGGAATTTTCTCATATCAATAACTTATAACTTCTTGATAGATTAAGAGTTGCAAGTTATACTATGAGCATAAAACCATCTCACAACATATTACTTCACCTTAGAGTTCTATTTTTCCAAAGTGCCTCATTAATATTTTGTTGCCGGTTTTGTTCTCGCTCAAAGTAATAAAAGAATCAATAGGACAAACAAACTTATCTATGGGCCCTAACTTACGAGGTGTCAAACCTCCAACCTGTTCAAGCTCTTTCATTATCATCACCCTCTTCTTCAATGACCACTTTATTCTAACCTCTTTTTCTCTTGATTTCTTGGCCTTCTTCTTGGCTTGTGCCTCCTCAATAGATTTCCTACACTTATCTTGCTTTTCCTTGGTGGACTTTAGGCATTTAGAAACATTTCCTTTAATGTGACCAACATGTTGCTTGAGCATCTATACCCCCTCCAAGAAATTACTTCTCACATAGTTTGTGTTTCACTTTGTTCATGTTGTTTGCATCAACTATCACCCCAAATTCACATCCTACATCATCAAAATTCCTCGTGAACTTGCTAAAGCAACGAATGATGACATCCTACATAGACAAGCACAAACCAAACAAGTTATAGTGACTATTAATAGCAGCAGTAGCAGTAACTACTAACTAATGAGTAGCAATAGCAGCAATAGTAAGTGCTAGCTAATTACTAAGTACTAACTAGTAACTAATAAGTACTTACTACTAACATAAGCAACAGCAAAGGTTGCTACATAAGCAGAGGCACAGGAAGCACCGAAGCAGAGGTAGAGGAAGCATAGTAAGGCATGAATTCTTTTGCTTGATGAAGAGGACATCTCCTTGATCATATCTTTCTCTTCCTTGTACATTTTATGGTGGAAGTTGTTCTTGACAAGTCAAAGTGAGTTGTAAGGTGACCAAAGTCTCAAACTCACTTGATAGAACCCTAAGAAGTTTTGCAAAATATCAATATCGGTTAGATCATGAGATAGGTCTTTGAGCTCATTTACTATATTGTTCAACCTAGAATTTATCTCATCGATGCTCTCATAAGGCAACATAGTAAATTATTCATATTTGACCTTCAAAATATGCAATTTAGCTTCCCTGACAGTGGATATCCCCTCATAAATCTCTTTGAGGGTGTTCCAAATCTCATGAGATGTTGCAAGACTACTCACTCGATTGAACTCATCAACGTTCGAGGCACTAAAAATAGCATTCATAGCTTGAGCATCGAGTTGCAAGCTTTGTTATTTCGTTTGAGTGGGATTTAGTGGATCAATAGGTGTAGCAAATTCCGTATCAACAATTCTCCATATGTGAGGACTCATGGCCTTAAGATATGTAGACATTCTAACCTTCCAATAACAATAATTTGTGCCATTGAATTGAGGAACTTTACCAGGTTGCACAACCACTATAGTCACTATCCTTTACTCTCTAGGCGGTGAAACCTAATAAAATGAGAGACCATACTCTGATACCACTTGTATTGAGGAGACTGACTAGAGGGGTGAATAGGCTGTTTTAAAATTCTCTTTGACCAAAACTGAGTTTATATGCGGAAGCATAAATCAAAACGATTCTGCACAATTAAAGCCTAAATCAACTAGTCCCAACTAAGTGCACCGACAACCTAAGTCTATGTCAAGGTTTCTAATCCTAAGGTGAGAAGCAAGCAATCCAATTCTAGGAGTGTAAATTGCAAGAATAGAAAGCACAAGAGAGCAAACCACAACGACACACGACCTTTTTCCCGTGGTGTTAAGAGACTTGTCAATTTCTCCTAATCCACATTGAGGTAAGCCCAAATGAATCGGACTGGCTCCACGAATTAAGCTAATACATCGAATCCACTAGGGTTGCTCTTCCTCCATTTTAGAGAATGTGAGCACTGAACCACTCACAACACTTGGACCTTCTCACAACCATATTTGAGAAGATCACTAGCGCAACTCCTCTAAACCGCCTAGGAGACGACAACCTCTAAGAGTAACAAGTCAAAGACGCTCACTTGAATGAATACCGAAGTCCGATGGATACATAATCCACCACGAAGTTCAACACATGCACAAGGATTTGCCTCTCCAAGCTCACTAAGTGCAACAAATTGTTTACACCCATTTTATGGTTATTTTCATATTTTAAATTTCTGGTAAATTGGTAAGAAATTACCACAATTATAGATTATTATCGCTAACCCTAACCCGGAACCAGAGATTGTATTTTTGGAATATTCTTTGCAGAAATAATCGAAAATCATTAGAAAATACTCAAAGAACCATTATGGGCCATGCACCGGGGATACTGGTCTGTGGGCCAGCTAGCACAAGCCTAGAGCCAGTCAGTGCAGTGCTCCATCAGGACTCTGACTCTCCTCTGAAGGATCCTCAAGAAGCCTCCTGTATGGATTTTGCACGAAGGATTGCCGACTTGGACAACATGACTCTAGACTCTCTAATTTTGGAATCTGACATGAATTCTGGATTGAAAAATAGAAGGATTCGGATAGGGCCCACATGTCATACACATGTAGAAGCTTCCGGGGAGCGAATGACACACGAACGGGATAGTTTGTGCCCATGAGCCGACTGGCTCAACCCTTGAGCCAAGCGGTGCATGGCATGAGCCAGCCGGCGCTCGACCCCCCTCCCTCGATAGCCTTTAATAGGGGACCCCTCATTCAGTTTTAGACATCCCTCTTCTCATGCCCCACAGCAATTTCGACGAATTTTGACCCTCAAAATATGTTCTTCTAGTTGATAGCCTAGATTATATTAGTTCTTGAGCGGCGAAGCCCTGTTGCAAGTTTTGGAGCTCTTCTTCAACTTATGTATGAGATAACAATGTAATCTCAAGTAGTTGTTGTAATCTTTTCATGTTCTAGTTGTTTCAATCTATCTCAGTTGCTTTTTTTTGCTTCTATTTTACAATTATCTGATTATGCAGTATTTTATTTCTGATCTATTTGTTTGTACATCATTTTAGCTAGTCGTTATAATCGTGGTGATTATATCGATCAAGTGGGTCCTTGCATATTGGTTTACGAGCTTGTTTGTAATTAGCGCATAAGTTAGAAAGATCCATACATTCGGGGGTTGGAGTCGTGCATAGTGGTGACAACACTAGGGAATAGAGAATGACGTACCATCGATGGCTTGCTTACGTTTGGTGTATTTCTCATAACTTGTTTATGCGGTAAGATATGGATGACGAGTGTGATGATGTACCGTGTAGTTGGTTGCGGCCATTGATCAAGGTGGGCATGTTCGGCGAAGGGTGCTAGGTCCCCGGTGAGAGATTTATCGCATCGACTAGAGAATGGTAGTAAGTGGATTAAAATGGCTTCTTTGTATATGAACAACTGCTATGCAGACCAGAATGTTGGGCGACTAAAAGACAACATATACAGAAGATGAGTGTGGCGGAGATAAGGATGCTACAATGGATTTTTTTTGTCACACAAGACGAGATCGAATCCGCAATGAGGATATACATGGTAGGGTGGGGGTAGCACCAATTGAAGAGAAACTTGTCCAACATCACTTGAGATGGTTTGGACATCTCCAATAGAGGCCTTCTGAGGCACCGGTACATAGTGGAATTTTAAGATTTGAGACTGAACTGTAAGAAGAGGCATAGATCGACCAAGACTAACGTGCGAGGAAGCAGTTAAAAGAGATTTGAGGGATTGAAATGTAGCTAAAGAATTAGCTTTAGATAGGAGCGCATGGAAGTTAGCGATCCACGTACTGGAACCATAAGAAGATTTAGGGGCTGTGTTTTAGGTTCTTGGCTTGGATGGCAGGATGTACAACTTATGGTTTTAGTCTTGTAGGTTATTATTATTATTATTATTATTATTATTATTTACAAGACTCTCGTCTCTTTGACTTTGAGGAGGTTTCATTCCTAACCTACCCCAACTTGTTTGGGATTAAAGGCTTTGTTGTTGTTGTTGTGTTGTGGCCTTAGGGTTTAGGAAAGGATCATTATTTTATACTATGATTTTTTGTGGGATTATTTGTGCCGTTAGAAAACCCTAAGTTAGATAGAGGAGGTTCCCTATGGATTCGATAACCCTGGAATACTCAGGTGAAAAGCTACAATTGCCCCGTGCGCTTGCGGTTATATTTAATTACTCGTAGTCAACATCAACATACAAGCACATAAGGGGTGAGAGGGCTTGTTCTTAACTCAAGGAAGAAGAATGGGGCACCAACATTCTTGCCCAGCCGACCACAAGGCAGTATTTATAACCCACAGCAAGAAACTAGCCGTTGGAGTGAGATACTAGCAAAATCAGGGGAATTCGGTCTGACCGCCAACACATTGGCCGGTCAAACCGACCACCACTGCAGTGGTTAGAAAACTAGCTCTTGCAAGCCCAACTAGTCAGACCACCCACATAGGGACCGGTCAGACCCGCCAACTCATGGTGGTCAGACCACTCCACGCAGGAGCACAAAAACATGGCTGAAAACGCTACTGGAAAAGATTGACCACGACGGTCAGACCGAGGTCCGGTCAGTCTGCACGAACAACTACGTCCAGTCCAGAATGCAAAGTACCAGAAGCGACCTTTAGAAAATTGGTTCTAGAAAAGATTGACCGGTGCAGTCAAACTAGGGTCCGGTTAGATCGCTACCCATAGCCGGTCAGTTCGCTTCTTCGGTCAAACCGTTCAACACATGGCAGTCAAATCGTGGTCCGGTCAAGCCAACAACTAATGCCTGGTCAGACCGACAACTAATGCCCGGTCAGACCGGCCAACACATGGCGGTTTGACCACTTCCAAATTTCCAGCATGGACAGAGATCCATGCACTTCAACAAATTTGCAAAACACATTCACAAATTGTAGTGCCATGCAAACAAGGAATAAAACATGATCCACAACAATTGCAAAACCCATTTGCCAACTTTAGAATCATGCGATAAGGATTAGGAACATGGACTCGAATAGTTTGCAAAACAAATTCGCAGACTAAAGTCACATGCTACAAGAAACATGCATGAGCCTCAACTATTTACAAAACCCATTCACAAATACCAGCAACATGCTAAGGAGAGCTAGAGCAAGCATAATGAGCTATCAACACATGACACACTCAAACTATTAGTCAGGATCCCTCTTAATAGTACAGTAACCTACAGTAGTGATTCGATCACCCAACCAAACACCGTGATTGGTAAAATAGCTAACAAACACATCCTTATCATATGCTAGTTATAGCTTTGCCTTGCGCATCCACTCGGAGCTTTCACTTGATGATGATCATGTTCCCTCCAAAACCTGGTCCTTGTCTTGTTCATCAACACAGGATTAACTCAAGCTTCAAGCCGGGATCTTGACTTGGTGCTCATCTACACATGATGATATCCTTCACCCCGAACCTTGACTTGATGACCATCAACACATAATATTGTCCAAAGTCTTCATCATCATGTAACTTAACATATTTGATCAACTCATGAAAAATATTAGTCACAAATCTAGTTGTCATTAATCATCAAAACATACCATTAGCACACAATGGATAGACTAGACCATTCAAATGGCTCCGATTAATCACTAACTAGACCCGATTTTCTTAACACTAGTGAGGGGTAAGTGTAGCTCTGAGCCAGAAAATGACTATTTGGGCCACGCCACTGTCTTTGACATGGTCTTCGTATGGAAATGTTGTTTGACGACATCACGTGTGTTGGCGTGGCCAAAAGGGTTAAAATTGAAAATAAGTTAGATGAGGTGTCATTAATAAAAAAAATATTAAATAAAAAATCCAAGTGGCATGACACGAAGGTAACACAAGCAAAATATGGCAGCGAGATCAAGGATGGCGCAGGACATGTTGAGTGTGGTGGCCGAGGGAAGGGTATATGCTTATCATGGAGGCAGAGGCACGACGCAGACTAGGGCGGAGCTTGATCTAGCGACATAGCAGACCCGAGGGCGTAGTGCTGTGGCAACCCAAAATCGGATTCATTTCAAGTCAAGTGATTGCATCAGAGGCGCAACACTTAACAAGAAACAAAAACGATTTCGAGTGCCCGTATATGCGTCTCATGTTAGCTCCCAAGGATCAATGGCTAACATACACATATCCAAACACAACATTGCATCACATACATACTCAAATATACAATAATAATAGAATCATTATTACAACATTAATAAATAGAACCTTATGGTCCAATTTTGCATAAGAGGGCCGACCGACCAAATTTAATCATACACAAATAAATCGTAGCGGCAAATAAACTTAGAATTAAAAGGGAATAACTAGGTTGGCATGCCCAAACCCACAAGCAACCAACTGGAGTTAAAGCCGTTGCATCTGCTTGTACTAAACCTGATTCGAACGACGTTCTCACTTGCAACATAGACAAACCGATTGAGTAGAAAAACGTACTCGCAAGACTTATAAATAGTAACATGTAATAAATGCATTCAAGTATCAAAGGATAGGCTAACATGGTTCATTTTCAGCATAAGGCAAGTTTTTCATTGAGATAACCGATATAGATTCAAATTTCCATTTGTAAAACAGTTAGAAACATTATATAACAGTAAGTATTTCCAATTCATGATCAACAAACAATAGATACTCCAATTTAATCAACACACGAACTTGCCGTTCGTGACACATATCATTCCTTAACAGATCAACACGTGAACTTCTCGTTCATGACAACATACAAGTTCTGAACCATTCAACATACGACTTAATATTTCCAAACATACCTTGACCAAAAACCCATAAGCTAAGTGTGCATGCTTTCCCACAAGCGATGTTCATGACCGGACACACGGCTTTTTGAATAGATTTTTACTTTGCAGAGTTGTACAGCTTTACCCACACGATATGAATACCTCATAATGTTGGCTAATACACTCTTGCTTAGAAGTGTGACTGAGATATCATAACAAGTCCGTTACAATGCCACGTTCCAATTTAATCAACACACGAACTTGCCGTTCGTGACACATATCATTCCTTAACAGATCAACACGTGAACTTCTCGTTCATGACAACATACAAGTTCTGAACCTTTCAACATACGACTTAATATTTCCAAACATACCTTGACCAAAAACCCATAAGCTAAGTGTGCATGCTTTCCAACAAGCGATGTTCATGACCGGACACACGGCTTTTTGAATAGATTTTTACTTTGCAGAGTTGTACAGCTTTACCCACACGATATGAATACCTCATAATGTTGGCTAATGCACTCTTGCTTAGAAGTGTGACTGAGATATCATAACAAGGCCGTTACAATGCCACGTTCTAACTATCAAATCACTTGAGAAAACAACACCATGGCCGAAAGTTGCTTATCATCACCATGAGTGTACCCCGTTGTGTAAGTAAGTCCCTTGCGTAGCTACCCACAAATGCAAAAGACCCTTGAGGGCAAATCGCATGCCCCCACTAGATTGACAAAACAACAACAACAAATAAACATGAGCCATCGGTAAAGCCTTAGCAATTACCAATGCTCCTCAGGCATGGGAACCTACCCGGATCTTACCCGCAACACTTGTCAATCTAATTGTGTTTTGATATATAACACATGATAAATTATTTAGCCAAGCCTTCGCCATTACCCGACGTGTGGTTGCACGTAAGAGTTGGTTCATCACACCACAGACCGATCCTCAAATACCCAAACGGGGCTACACGAATTTGAGGCAACCTCCCTTCATCACTCTATCGCCTGTCCAAGTCCAACACACAATAACCCTACCCAACAAGTCCACAAGAACCAAATTCAAAGATCTGGACACATCCCTTAAATTCCAATATAATTCAATTCATCTCAGTCGATAGACTAGCTCCATCAACCACTTTTGACTACAACTACTAGCATGACTAAGCAGTGTTCTATAAATCTCCAAACAACCCATATAACATATACCTTAAGCATTGAAGTTAACAAGGTAATCAACTTTCAAAGGAAGGCAAATGCGGCAAAGAGGATATAACTAAAGCTACCCATTTGACATACGAGTATTAAAAAGTAAAGCAATGCATAGAATACTTGAAAATCAACATAGATACTTTCCAAAACTAACAGGAGCAGCATGCATCAAAGGAGGGGATTGCTTGCTTTTACTGGTGCCACACTTGATTGCCCTCTGGTCACACTTCACGAATATGTCCAGATCGTCGAAAATCTATCGAACGAACGATATTGCAATAAACACTAAATAAGCCAAAAAAATCCAAATTGCTCAAAAATGTGTAAAATTTACACAGTAGTAATATGAAGATTTTATATGGATTTAGGTGAAATAATTAATTTATTTGGAATTAGTATGCGAAGGTTATAGCAGTTTGAAAATCAGCATTTGAGAAATTGCTGAAAAATCATGGTTCTGTTACTGTTCATTCGAATTCAAACATTTCGTGAAAACTTGCAGAACAGAGGTGGGGGTAAGCTTTACAGGGCATGAAAGATAATAAAAATTTATGATCAATAAAAATTGAATCACTCTATTTGGAGTTCAAATGAATTTTCTATGCATTTTTTTAAGTTAATTCAATTTCTAGTGTAAAAACAACTCTTTACCGAATTTAATCCTAATTCCGAATTTTATCTATGGTAGTAACATGTTCCAAACCTATTCCAAGTTAAAATACATTAAAAATGGAAACCAATAAAATTGGTTTCACTCAATTTGGAGTTAAAATAAAATACTTATGAGTTTTTGAAGTTTAAACCCCATTTTCATTAACTATCTCATTGACCTGATGTCCTTGTTATAAATATGGTTTAGGGTTCCCCGTTTATTTGGACATCTATTCCTAATTAGTTTAACTCTTTTAGAGTGACTACCAATAGATCTTTATATTTTCCTAATCAACTTATTTAGGCATAAGTCTTGGCTCTTGTTAAGAAACCTGGGCTCAGGCCTGCAAGCCTAGCCCATGATGGGCTCCTCATTCCCTGTAGACTATATAAAGGACGGGACCTTCAACCATTGTACGTGTCTTTTGAGAAGAGAAATAAAGAGAAAAAAGAAGTGTCCCTATATCTCTGTGTTCAATCTATTTTTGTCTTGCATTATTCTGTGTGCGATTCTACACTTGTCTATGAGGTGATCGCTCGGACTGGACTCGTTAGCGACGGTTCCTCAACATGTTATCCGCACGATCGACTCTGTCCTACCTCTAGGCCTACTCTACTCAGATCGAAAGGTAATCGTCATAGCACGACGCTCGTAGATCAAATCGTATTTTGTGGATCTCTTTCAATTCCGCAATTGTTGCTTTCTAAATTGTTTTCTACGGTGCAAATTCACTCTAACCTACCATGAGCCAACTTGAAGTCGACGACACAGTGCCAATCGGTAGATTGAATGGAAGAGTAGATGTCGATTGCACTGTGGATTGTAGATTGCAAATCCGCTCTAATCTACCGCGAGCCGACTTGAAGTCGCTGGCCAAGCCGATCGGTAGATTACATGAAAAGAGTAGATGATGATTGCACAATTCTTGGATTAACAGTAAGAAAAAAAAACTCGCGCACGACACCTATTGCCCCGCACAGCCGCATCATCGCACCGACCCGAAGCTGCGCCGGCCAGAAGCCACGGCACCGCCACGGCGCCCGAAGAAGTAGCACCGGCCCGAAGCCGCGTCACACGGCCGCGCTGCCATTGTCTCCGCATGGCCACATCGCTCGGTCCTGCACGCTGCGTGCGCTTGCCGCCGCACGCTTTAGCCACACCCCGCCGTGGCCACCAGTAGGCCACGGGTCCCACACGGCGATCGAATCCCCCTCATGCGGCCTCTTCGGCCTGGAACCACCCCGACCCCAAGCCGGGGTATTACTTTTAATCACTGAAAATAGTAATAAATCATGAAAAATGCATAGAAAAATATAAAAAATATTTTGAGAAACTTTGCAACCATTTATGCAAATTACCAACAATAATCTTATGAACTCTTTGCATGAATATGCAGATGAGTGACATCACGAACTGGGAATTCGAAGGGCTGGCCCAGCATGGCCAGAATTACATGACTTGAGCATCAGATGTCGAGATCGTACTTTGGGCCAAGAAGCTCTGTACTGCTATCGGGCTTGGCACCTCAAAGGATGCTAATCCCACCACTGAGGAAAATGATCAGGCACTTTATTTCCTCAGACACCATCTCTGCCTAACGCTTAAGAATAAGTATATGGCGAAGAAGAGCGTACTAGCTTTGTGGACTGTACTAAAGAAGCAGTTCGAGAAACTGAAGTACATCATTCTTCCTCAGGTAGAGCAGGAATTGTCCCAATTGCATTTTTCTGACTTCAAGCCATGGGAGAGTACAATTATGCCTTGCATGAGATTTGTACCAATCTTCAACTCTGTGGTAA
Source organism: Ampelocalamus luodianensis (assembly GCA_036346255.1). Lineage (NCBI taxonomy): Eukaryota > Viridiplantae > Streptophyta > Magnoliopsida > Poales > Poaceae > Ampelocalamus > Ampelocalamus luodianensis. Next base: position 20,781,923 of record CM070630.1, on the reverse strand, counting down.
GGTAATCACAGATGAGCAGAAGATTGAGAAGACTCTCTCTACCTTTCACCCAAATGCAGTGCAATCCTCACGCAACTATCGTCAAGACGGCTACAAGGAGCATGCCGAATTGATTGACATCATGCAAGTTGCGGAAGCTCAAGATAAGGTTCTAAGGAAGAACTACATCTCACAACTGCCTAGTAGCAATATTGGCTATGAAGCCAATGCTAACAGCTACAAGGTGAGAAAGCCTCTCACAAAGAAGAGGGGTAAGAAGGGTAAAGTCATGGGTCATAAGGTCGAGCCAAATGCTCAAGCCAAGAAAGACGGACAAAGGAAACGCGATGTCAAGCCCTATGGCCAGCAAGACCAAGAATGCTACAAGTGTGGTACATGGGGGGCATTGGTCATGGGTTTACCGTGAGACGCAGTACTTCATTGATATTTTCAAGTCTAAGAAGAAGGGAAAAGGACAGCATGAGGCACACCTTGCCATTGCAGGCACAAAGAATCCACAACCATTGGTTGCACCCATGGATGTGGACAGCCCAGTAGCAGCCCTAATCACCCCTTCTTTGGATATCACAACGGCCACAGCCGTAGTTGCCAAAGAGGAGAAGATGGACAAGGGACATATTCAGGCAGAAGTTTCTTCGTACTTCGCTGATTCAATCTAGTGCACGCATTGCACTTAGATTTTTATAGTCATTTACAGTTTATGGTTGTGATAGAACATTGAATTATTGAATAATGATTGTAAACTCTTATGATGAGTCCTGCAAGACTTATTCTTTCATATTAATAATAGCAAGTTATGTTCTGTTTTGGAGTATTTTATTTATGTGTGGACTGCTTCCTACCTCATATTAATAAATACTTTATATGAGAATGAGTGTGGCATTCTATAGAGGAAGTGTGCTTAGCAGATAGCGGCACAATGAATACCATCTTGAGAGAGATGAAATTTTTCCAGTCAATCAACAAGAATGCTGGTGGTCTCACGACAATCGTGGGCAGTGCTACTTGTATAATAGGCTCAGGAAGAGCCACAATTATACTCCCGATGGGCATAACATTGGTAATTGAAGAAGTCTTGTTGTACCTAAAATCGACTAAAACTCTCTTAAGTTTTAAGGATATTCACGCTAACGGTTTCTACGTAGAGACTGAAGAAGAGTATGGTAAGGAATACCTGCTCATTATAAAGCATGAAAAAAAGCAAAAAAAAAAGGTATTAGAATGACTTCTTCATATGAAACTAAGCTATACTACACTAATATTAAAGCAACTGCAGCCTATACTGTCCTAAAAACCACATTTAGAAGCTTTGAACTTTTATGTCTCTAGCATGATAGATTAGGCCACCCTGGTCTTAGTATGATGAGAAATATAATTAACAATTCTCAGGAACATAATATCAATGTAAAGAATTTCCCAAATCAAGAAGATTTTGTGCACCCCGTATGTGCCACCGAGAAATTAATTACTAGACCTTCTACTCTGAAAGAGAAGGATGAAATTCCTACATTCCTGGACCATATCCTAGGAGACATCTACAGTCTTGTACAACCCTTATCAGGGCCATTTAGATACTTTATGGTGCTCATCGATGCTTCATCGAAATGGTCGTACGTATGTTTATTCTCTACGAGAAATCATACTTTTGTAAAGCTAATCTCGCAGATAATTAAAATTTAAAATAATATTCATGATCATCATGTGAAGTCCATCAAAATAGACAACGCTGGAGAATTTACTTCAAAGGCATTTGATTATTATTGCATGGCAATGGGAATTACCATTGAGCATTCTGTACCACATATTCACACCCCGAATGGACTAGCAGAGGCATTAATTAAAAGAATTAAATTTATTGCCACAACAACTCTCATCAATTTTAGACCGTTGGCATATAACATTTATTCACCTATGCAACTAGCGCAAGGGTCACCACCGAAAACTTCTTATCTTCGCAGGTTTGGTTGCAAAGTTTATGTTTCTATACCACCACCGTAGCGAACTGCAATGAGCACTCTCCAAAAGTTTGAGATATACGTTGGTCATGAGACAACATTCATAATTAGGTATTTGGACCCCATGACTGGAAATTTGCATACAATCGCTTCACTAGTAGCATATTTGATGATGATAGTTTTCCGTCATTAGGGGGAGAAAATCAACCAGTTAATGAAAAATATCAAGAAATAATGTGGCAAGCCACAGGAATCCAGGCACATGACCTGCGCACTAGTGAAGCAAATAGAGAAGTCCAGAAGATAATTGATTTACAAGCATTTGGCCCAGCAGTCCAGGGCTTCTCCCACTACCGTCCTGTCCTGACTATGAACGGTACATTCCTTTGCGGGAAGTACAAGAGCACCATTCTCACCACTGTTGCTGCTGATGGTAACGACCAGTTACTCCCAGTTGCCTTTGCAATTGTGGAGAATGAGAACACTGACAGTTAGATGTGGTTCCTAGCCAACATAAAGCAACATGTTGTGAGGGACCGGCCGAATATGTGCATCATCACTGACCGTCATGCCGGGTTGTTGTCCACGCTGTAGACCACGCAGCACGGTACGAGCCCGCCGTTCCAATGGAACAACATGCACACACGTTGGTGCATACGACATCTAGCCGCCAACTTTCACACGCACTTCCGGAGCAAGGACCTCATGAAGAAGTTCAAGAAGCTCTGCCTGCAGAACCAGAAGTGCAAGTTCGATGCTGTGTGGCGGGAGTTTGAGGTCGAAATCGAGTGTGCAAGTGGAGGTTCTGGGTCAGGCGCACTGCAAAGCGAGTTCGCTGAGTGGATGAGCATGCATGCCCCCGATTATGAGAAATGGTCGCTTCTTCACGACACCTATGGTGCTCGCTACAACATCATGACAACCAACATGTCTGAGGTCTACAACGGTGTGTTGAAAGGGGTCTATGCCCTGCCCATCACCGTCGTTGTCAATGAGACATGGAACCACATGGTCGGTTACTTCGTCAATCGGGCAATGATGGGCAAGCAGTATTTGGATGAAGGAAAGCAGTACTCGGAGGTTACCCTTGCCTACATGGAGAAGAAGATTACCAAGACTCGATCCCATGTAGGTCACACAATGGATGGCGTGAGGAGGAAGTTCGAGATCTGCATGTGGGACAAGTATGTTCGTGGCCACATGAGACGTGACCGAAAGCATGTTTGCACCATAGGCGATGTGACAGTTTGCACTTGCAACATGCCTAAACTCTTGCACAAGCCTTGCTCCCACGTATATGATGCATGTGCTGTATTTTACAAATCTTGTAGTATGTATATGTCGGAGTACTACGACATACGTCACCTGTATGATGCTTGAACGGGGAGTTCAACTCCTACGCCATGGAAGGCCACTACAGGGACCTATGGTCGGGAGCAATGAAGTGGTCACCGAATGAATCACTGCGGCATCCAGGGCATGGGAGGTGTTAGTCAAAGTACATCTGCAATGATATGGATGCAAGCTAATGTGTAGACTGGCTAAGGCCAACGAGGTGTAGGCTATGCAAGACTCGTGGGCACTCGTTCAAGAACTGCCAGAATAGACCTTCTTCCTCCAGCGCCACTTAGTATTTGTAAGCTATCCGGTGTACTGAGTCATGTTGGTCGTAGTGATGTGAGTGTTGTTGTGATTTGCGTTGTAACCTGCACTGCTTTGTACGATGTTACAAGTTGTTATTACCGCTTCAAGTTGTTATTACTGATTTATAAGTACGGGTATCTGCCTTGTTTGGTCACATCCTACTTTGCAGAGAGTGGTTACGTCACTGCGCAAAGCTACCTCGTTGGGTCACGTCCTGCTTTCCAGAAAGTAGTCATGTCCTTCTTTGTAGAGAGTTGTTACGTCCTGCTTTCCAGAGAATGATCATGTCCTGCTTTCCAGAGAGTGGTCACGTCCTGCTTTCCATACAGTGGTCACATTATGCTTTGCAAAGCGTGGTCACATCCTACTTTCCACACAGTGGTCCCTTCGTGCTCCCAAGACTAGATGAAAGGATAGAAAGAGTTGAGAAGATGGTTCAGAAATTAGTTAAGATAGTTAGTTTTACGGTCTTTCTTCTATTATATATTGTTCTTGCTAAGTAGAACTTCAGTTGTAATGAGATTATACTATCCACTCTTTATCTAAAAAATATTCTACTGAGATAGGTAACGAAGTAGAAGTGTCCAATTACGATACCATTACCACACTCTGTTCGGATTACAACTTACTAATTGAAGTACAAGTTACAACATGATAGCATTTCTAATCTTACTACGACTACGCACAGAGCATCAAGTGGTGCTGCACTTCACGCCGGTGTTCCTACTGGTCACGCTAGTGTTCACTGTTCCCGACCATAGGACCGTGTAGTGGCCTTCCACACCGTGTTCCTGCCATAGGTCTCTGACGAATCTGTTCCTGCGGAACGTCAGCCTTTGGGTGGACTGTGGGTTCTACCGTAGGTCGTAGCGGGGCTCCTCACTTGCTGTGTCATCATACTGGGGGATCACCTAGGGGAGTGGCGTTGAGAACATCTCGGTGATCTAATCCCCTGGCTGCGTAGTAGGATCCGCGGAGGGGCACCAACTCGGCTGAGCTTGCGGGGTGAACTTCTTAGGGTATCATGCGGCCTTATCGCCCATTGATATTGTCCGAGAGTGTGGTGCTTGGCGGGAGAATCTGGGACAACCTCAATGGTTCCGGGTTGCACGTTTGTGTTCTTTGGTATGGCCTCTTCCTACCTCCGTGACGACGACATCAACGTAGAGTCCCTGCGTCACAACTGTGCTGACGATTGGCCACCGATGCTGCACCGTTGGGTCGACTCGCTTAGACAGGAAGATGGAGGGGGCGAGGGTACGCGACGATACTTCGTTCGATGCCTCAAGTCGACATCTATGGGCCTTCCACAGCTCATGCTGCGAACGACGTGCTTAACATCGTCAATAATAGTCTTCATGACCGCATGAAGTCGTTCAAGTGTGTTGTTCGTACCCCGCTCGACTTCCCGATGGCTGCGCTGCACAATGCTTTGCAAACGGTCCAGCTGCATGGTTACCGAACAAACAAAATTTTGTTAGTTAACCCTATTTTAGAGGGTGTTTTATCTGCTACGTGCTCAATGTACCTATTCGTCACAACGCGCTGCACGGTGCAAGTCTAGCCCCAAGCCCAAGCGTTCAGCGTGGCTAGGATCTACATGTCAGGCCGGGGGGCACCTGTCAATCTCACCGGCGTGTGCCGTACGTACCACTCCAGGTACATGCCGTAAGTCCCTGCATCGTAAGGTCGTGCCTCGTGGAAAATGCAATCAGTGGTAGATTGCCATGCATCTATACACGACTGCTACGTCAGAAGACACTCACCGTTCTTGCAACCCTTCTTCGTCTGCCTGATGGTAGAACAAAATAAATAAATTATGGTATTAACATAACATATGAGTAACAGACGTACAATATGAAACAATGTAACATACTTACAGGTGGCTACGGCTCGCAAGCAGTCGCCCTGGAGCTGGGGGATCTCCTGGTGCAACTGGAACTGCCTCATCACCTGTTGCAGGTTGTAGGGCTCAATCATGTTGGAGAACACCAGATGACAAGTTGTCCTCCAGTACGACGCATCCTGGTGGCATAGCAAGCTCAAGCCGTTGGGCGCCGTGTCCTGCACGAAGGAATCCATTCAAGGAGCCCATATTATATCGTCCTCATGCAAGGCCTCGAATTCGTTGTGGAACTCGAGGTATATGCGACGCGCTCTCTCCCTAGCCCACCCCAGCACTGCCACGGTCATCGGGATCCCATGGTCAGGCCTTCCACAGGATCCTCGTCGTTCGCCCTACCGTAGAAATGCTCTGTGCGCGGGTAAGGGTGGATTGCGGAGCGGAAGTACGGGCGTTCGACCACGAAGTGCTCCCATGACCACAGCTGTAATAGTGTGTGTCAACCCAAGAGCACGAGCTTAGTTACCGTGTGATGCTGCGAAGCGTCGCACAGGCCGCGGTACGTAGCGCACAAGACAGCTGAACCCCAATTGTACTGCGGTACGTCCTCATCGTCGAAGTCCACGATGGACTCTATAAGGTGAATGTAACTAGAGTACACCATGTCCCCCTGCGTGCTAGGGAACATGATCCACCTGAATAGAAACAACAAATATGCAATTAGGTGGCATCGAACCACCTCCTCCGTCGCGTCATTTGGGTAATGCATGAATCGTCACAGTCAAGCGTGTGGAACGCCCTTACACCTCTCGGGGATAGGCTGCCCGAAACGATGGTCGAGACGCGCCTTCCAGTCCGACGACTTCAGAGGGGGAACAACTACAAGACCTTCCAATGGCAGGCCAGTCAAGAAGCTGGCGTCCTATAGTGTCATGGTCATCTCCCCCAACCGAAAGTGGAACATGTGGGTCTTCAAAAGCCAACGATCAACCAGGGCGAAAAGAAGGGAGGCGTCAATCAGGAGGTTCTGCCCCCATGTTCAGCATGCGGGCAAACGCAATAAGTCTAGACTGACGAAGCCTCCCAACATACCGGTCGTCCAACGGCTAGGTCTCCCTTGGTCCCTGTGTCACTAGGGTTGGTGGCCCATCGCCACCGATTCAAGCGTGACAGCGATGCTGGATGTCCCATGCATCCTCAAGTACGGGTGGTAGATTATATGTCATTCCTACAAATAGAGAACAACTCATAATTAACGAATTCATTTAGGTGATAGATTACATGCTATTGCTGCAAATACATTACATGACATACAATAATTTTGCATGTAACAGTTGCGACTGATATAATGCACGTGCATCATTAAGTAAATACTTAACACTAAAAATTGCAATAACAAAAGTATTAAATACCGCGAGCGAGCAAACGAACGATCGGAATTTGTTTAGCTAATCTAATCAGAATGAGAGCTTTGGCTCATGACAAAATCGTCGGCTGCATGTTCATTTAAATAGGCAGAAAACGTAGACAGCGAATGACTCGACGAGACAGGACGTGATGTAAAGAGGGAAAAACAAAAACACAAGGAGCCAAAATGGATTTCGGCGTGCACAGCACCAGCCTACTGCGCTCGAGGCTGAGGGCAGGTGGCCTGCCGCGCTCAGGACCCGGGTTGGTGCTCTATACAGGGGCTAAATCTGTAAATTATGGTGGAATGAGACTAGTTTTGCAAATAAAGAAGATCCGGGGGGCAGAAATGCCAAAAATTCCAGGTCCACGGAGAGGGTACGCGAAGTCGCAAATACGCGATGGTGGCTCGCCGTCGCTGGTTCGTGCTCCGGCAGGACCCCGGCGGCAAGGGGGAGGGCGAGGAGCACGCGGTGGTGTACTACACGGACCACGGCCTCGACGTCCTCCGCTTCCAGATCTTCTCCCTTACCTCTGCCCCGCCCGAACTCCAGAAGGTTCGCTGCCCCGAAGCCCCGAAGCCCGCGACCATCCGAGCGCTGTGGCTCTGCTCTGCTCTGCTCTGACGCGATGCAGTGTGGTGTGGTGCGATCCTGTGGAGGCGGATGGGTCCGTGGTGGACGACGGCACTGACCTGGAGTCCATCTCCGAGGGCCTCCGCCTCGTGGTCATCGACGGGGAGGAGGGGGATGACGCGGAGGCGGCGAGGGCGCAGGAGAAGTCCGACGAGGAGCTCGCGAGGATGATTCAGGTGCGACGTCATTAGTTAACATCCCTGATAGCTGATGGCCTTTTGCGATTGGAATTGGAGTACCTGTTGGTCGGCGATAGCGTGGAAATCGATTTGATTTGCTTTGGTTAAGATGGACGGATTGCGCAATGATTTTAGATTTTTTTTGGCCCTGCCTGGTAGGGGTCAATTGGTTTTGTTTTGTTTGGTAGGGTAGTGGGTTGGAGGTTGGAGGAAACGAGTGTTAAATTAGCTGCATTTAGCTTGGAATGCGCTGCAATTATGTTGCACTCTGGCTTGGATGACACAAGATTGATGGTATTTAGAATTGGTTCACATGGTTTAGACAACAGAGTTCTATTTTAGTTAGTTGAGCTTTGGTTTGAACCCCACCCCACCGCTTCCTGCGTGATCCGAGTGTGCTGCTTCGCTTTGTTCGTCATCTGATGTGATGCGATGTGTTGTGGTGAGCGAGTGCAGATCGAGGTGGAGGTGGATGGGTCCGTGGTGGGCGACGCACCGTCCTGGGTCCATCTCCGAGGGCTTCCGCCTTGTGTCCATCGACGGGGAGGAGGTGGATGATGCAGACAGCAGCGGCGGCTGCTGCTGTGAGTGCACGGGAGAAGTCTGACGAGGAGCTCGCGAGGGTGCTTCAGGCGCTAGGGGTGGATAACAGAACGGCTCGGCTCGGCTCAGCTCAGCCAAACTCGTTAGTGAACACGGCTCGGCTCGACCTGAAAGCTCGAACTGGCTCGTTTGGCTTGTTCAAGCCAAGCACTAACAAAGTAACAATGCCATGTATGTTAATATGTATAGCATGAGTTCTTGACACTCACCAAGGAGGTGGCCGCAGTGGTCAGCGCCGGTTGGCCGAAGCGAGGTGGCTTTGTAGCGGAGGAGACGAGTCGGTGAGGAGTTCCACGAGTTCCACGGTTCAACGCCGGTGTCGATTGCGGATGGGGAAGCGGAGGTGGACGCCGGGCAATTCTGGGACTCCATGCTCGATTGTCGTTCCATTGCTCGCGGAGGCCGGGAAACAGAGGGGGTGGGACCGCGGGAGAGGCCGAAGTCGGAGTGGGCGGGCGCCGGGCAGAGGCCTTCCGGCCTTTTCGGAGGGGGAGGGTGGAGACGAAGGGGGTGGGATCGCAGGAGGAGGCTGGAGTCGGAGTGGGCGGAGGCTGGACGCTAAGGGGGAGGGCGGAGGTGTCGGTTGTGGTGGCGGTGTCGGCATCTCCTGTGTCGTGCTGTGTGTGTGTTGGCTTGGCTGTGCTTGTGTGCTAGCTAGTTAGGGTTATGCAACTGTGGGCTAAGTGGGCCATGGGCTTAATTCTTGGCTAGGCTATGGGCCGAATTGTTTGTTGGGCTGGAAAGCTAGGTTCTAATTTTTTCGAGCCTAACGAGCAACTCGTGAGTTGGCTCGTTAAGGAAACGAGCAGAAATGACTGCTCGGCTCGGCTCATTTATGGCATGAGTTCGAACCAAGCCCTTAAAGAGTCGAACCGGCGCGCGAGCTTCGAGCTTTTTTCCCACCTCTATTCAGGTGTGGTGTGATTAGTTAACATCCTTGATAGATGATGGCTTTGTGCGATTTGGAATTGGGGTAGGTGTTTGTCGGGCATAGCGTGAAAATTGATCCGGTTTGCTTTGGTTAAGTTGGACAGATTGAGCGATGATTTTGATTTGGCAGTGGCTTGTAGGGGTCACTTGATTTTGTTTGGTTTGGTAGGGCAGTGGGTTGGAGGTCGAGGAAATGAGTGTTAAATTAGCTGCATTTAGCTTGAATGGCATGCATTTTTGTTCCACTCTGGCTTGGATGACACATGAATTTATAGTATTTAGAATTGCTTCGCATGATTTAGGCACCAGAGTTCTATTTTGTTTCAGTTTAGCTGAGGTTTGAACCAGGTTGGAAGTATCTGAAATCAATTCAGGTGTTGAATAACTTGCGTTAATCTAGGTTCTTAGGTAGAACACTTGAGTGCTGTTATTCCATTGGGGAGTGAGGGGAGTAACAAACATGTCAATTTGGTGAAACATGGGTACTGCATTTTCTCCATTGCAGTTTGGATGGTGTATGCAGTTTTTTATACTGTTTTCAATGGTTGGAGATCAGTTTTGTACTTTTGTTTGATTGGGCACTGGAAAGGAGCAGAGGTAAGTTTGATTTTGGTGGGGCTTGACTGCAATTTGTTCAAGTTAGACTCCCCTCACAATTTGAGGTGGGCCAGGTGACCAAGTGGCCCATGTGTGGTTGCGTGCGTAACTTGTGGTGGCCTCATTTCTTATGGGTTTGATTTGGTTTATCTGGTAAGAAGCTGGAATGGAGTTTTTTATTTTCATTTATTTCTTTGCTTCGATGTTCTAGGAGGCAGGCAGATGTTGGACAAGGTTCATTCAGTTTGGTTGCTTTAACCTGATTTGATTTTGATTTGACTTATCTCACTATGTTGATTGGGTTGAGTTCACATGTTCAGTTAGAGCATGCAAAATATGCATTACATCTCAATCTAGGTTATTGTAGATGTGGATAGACCTGTGGGGCATTTTGATTTTGTTCATGTTTTGATGGCCATGTTAGCTGGAGTAACAATACTGGAATTATATAGATTTGTTGGAACTGGCTATCAAGCCATGCAACTACATGTCTATATGAGTCAGCTACTTCAACTATTTTTGTCTGTGCATGATGTGTTTATATAAATAAGGCTATTTGAATACGCTGTTGGAGTTGAAAAAAAACTCATACTTGTGTGTATGGTTATGGTATGAGTTGGGTCAAGAGGGTTAATCCGCCCACATATGAAATGCAAGCTACATATGTATTTGACTTTAAAAAGCTAATGTCAAAGGTGTTATTTTGCCCAGTTAATTTGGCATGGCTGCCCAGCACAGAACAATCACTTAAAGTTGGTTCTGATAGCACACAGTATATTGGGGCTGTTTGGATGGCTACCACAACAAGTTAGGCAAAGTTAGGCAAGAAAATGTGTCTATGATGGGCGGTCTAGGGTGCTAAGAAACTGTGGCACAACACAACTTTGACTAGGAATCAAACGGTGGCCACAAAAAAGTCAAACTTGACTAACTATATTGTGGTAACGATGGCAAAGAAATGTAGTAATTCCTAGTTTAAGTACTTTGCCTATGTTATGGACTAAGATCCCATCGTGACTATTAAAATAACCTCTAATAATAATCTCTAAGGAAACCTATCAATCCAATCTCCTCTTTCTAGCTATTAAAAATAACCTTCCTAATAGATAAGATATATCTTTAACAATAACTTGATAGATAAGGAATCCTAAAATAACTTATCTAATCAACCATTCTTTATCCTAGAAAACTCGGCAACTATCTACGGGTGTGCTACAGTACCCATAGGCACTGTTCACACATCACTACAGTGCCATGGTGCTGTTCACATGCCTGTTACAGTCGCGCTGGGATCTTAGTTCATAACATTATACCCCTCGTGGTGAAGCAACTCGTCCTCGAGTTGAGATGGTGGCCACGGTTGAAGTCATTGGTGGCCTCATGTTGATGAGAGGGTACGATGACGACGTCGTGTCGCGTAGAATAGGATCAACGAAGCCTCGATGAACAACATCGAGAATAACAACCCTCTGGCGTCGGTTGACGTTGCTGCCTCGTAGGAATTGTCGGTGGCAGAGGCAACCGGCGTGGGCAACAGTGACATCCTTCTTACCCCGAGATGCAACGGTTGTAGGAGAGAGGCGACGACGTCATTGACCCCCACACGATAGCCATTGCGCATCACACCTTCGAAGGCATGGCCTTGGCCGGCCGCATGGAGAGGACTGCCGCCTGACGACGGTAACCTTCTTCCTCGGCAAAGGCACCAATGGTGCATCCAAGGGCAGCAAAGTCTGAAGAGAAGCCGTCGATGGTGAGGGTAGTGACAGCGGTGGCGACTGTGCTGCGACACAACTTGCCTCCTTTGCCTTGTCCCTTGCCACTATCATCTCCTGCAATGTGTCGGATCTCCTGGCAGATAGCAATGGCTCTGTCACACGATGACTCAGCCATGGAAGCCATGGGTAACTCGGCAGCAGAAGCCATAGTGAGTGGCTTTGATACCAAATGCAGTGGTAGCTGTTGGGGTACGGGTACTCGCCCTTGAACGGTTGGCCATGCCACCAGCAAGGTTCAGAGGCTTAGTTGAAGAGGAATGAGAGACTAAAAACTTTGTTTATTCATTGTTTGCTTGGTAATGGATACACACTATCCCTTTTATAGGGACGACCCGATTTGACCCCTACGAAGTAATCTCCAAGGAAACTTATCAATCCAATTTCATCTTTTCAACTATTAAAAATTGTTAGAGATATGTTAGAGATAGAATAGGGACTCTTGTGTATTGCCTTATCTGTATATGACATACACCTTTTGTACTCCTATATATATTGCCCATTGGGCCTCTTCAATATACATGCAATATTCATAACATGGTATCAGAGCCGAGGCTAGGGTTAGGGTTACTGTAGCCGCCGCCGCCGCCTCTACTCGCCTCCGCTGCCGCTGCCCCCGGGAGGACCGTTCTTTGCTCCCGGGGGTGGCCTTCTTCTAGTTGTCCGTCGCCTAGAGGATGCGGCGGCGCCTGGAGTATCTTCCCCGAGCCATCTGGATCCACGGGCTCGGCCTGACGTCGACGTCGTCGCTGGAGGTCGCCGCGCCAAGGAGGACCCGCCGCCTCCAGATCCGATCTTCTGGGATTGGGCCGCCGCCACCTCGGCTCCCCCATCGGATCCGGCGTCGCCTGCTCCCTCCTCGTTGCTGCACTGCACTGCACGGATCCGGCGCCGCCTCTGCTTCAGCTTCCGCTGCCCAAATCCTCCCCAAGCTACGGCTTCGGCTACTCTGCTCCCGACCGTCTTTAATAGATAAGATCTTGTCCTTAACAATAACTTGATAGATAAGGAATCTCAAAGTAACCTACATAATCAATTATTCTTTATCCTAGGAAACGCGTCAGCCATCTATGGATGTGCTACAGTACCAACAGACACTTTCCACCCATTGCTACAGTGCCAGTACAGTAGAATGCGCCTGCTACAGTCACACTGGGATCTTAGTCCATAACCGTCTTGGGGAAAAAAAGAGAAGAAAATCGAAATTAACCAGTTGTTATCATTCCTATCGGAATTATGCTTATTTCTTTGAAAATTTCTTAGGCGGAAGAAGAGGCACTTCTCCTACAACAGTACAGAGAGGTGTTCAGAGAAAGAGTTGAGCTTTACATGCGCCAGGTTTTGATGGTGAGAATTAGAATGTGGGAGTATTTCATTTATGAAGTATTCCCTTATATTATGGTTTTTTTTCTTTCTAATATCTGGTCCTTGTCTGTTGACACTTTTTTGGATGTAGTACGAGGGTCCAGTGCGTCAAGACGCAAGAGAGCACGGAAGATGGTTCCAATAAATGAACTTAAGGAGAAGGCGCTGGTTTCAGTGGACAAGGTTTCTGTTTCTGTTCTATTTCTGATAGTTCTCTCTCTCTCTCTCTCTCTCTCTCCCCTCCTTCATGTTCTCCATATTTCAATATGGCTATGTTTCCGTGGATTTATTGCTGAAGTTTCTTTTTGGTACAAGTTTGTCTCCACAAGTAAAAATGTTGTATTTTAGGATTCTCTTATAAATTTACCATCATGGCTGTGTCCGGATATTTTGTTTTTTTGGTAATGATGTGGATCATGGAAAAATTTGCTATATTGCATTGTATGTTTGAAGAGATGGTGGTCCAAAATTCTTACAAAAGATTCTTTAGTCGGAAGGGAACTTCAGTCCTTCGAAAGATGAAGAAGATCACGCCTTTCTGTTGGAATTGCTTTTCTGGTTTAAGCAATCATTCAGGCCACTGAAACATTTTCATGCCTTCTTTTTTCAGTCATTACTTTCTGCAAATCTTGAGTGTGTGCTTCTGCTATGATCTATATTTCTGTGGCATTAGTACTTCTACCTAATTATTTGTTTGATATTCGTAAGTCCTAACTGAAGTACTCTTTCGTCCTGCTAAGATATTTTTTTATGCATATCTCTAAATCGGCATACTAACACTGTTTCTGTAATAGCGGCAGCAGTACGACTCAAATTTTTTTTTTTGTGTTTGTTTGGATATTTTTTTTTGCGTGCTTGTTTGGAGATTCTTGATAGGACACACCATATGAATGATGAGAGTGTGATATTGTAGACATGCCAAATTATATAAATTAAGCATCAACACATGTGGGGTTCTATTTTAATTGCAAACGCCATTTTGAAACATATATAGTGGAATCTTGAATTTAGTTTCTGAAAAGTAGTGCTATTTGAAACATTAAACAGTGGCATCAAATGAGTCAAGCAAATCAGAACATGGCTGACTGATTAGTTGTCCCAGAACAAATTACTCCGGTGATATTTACATGGCTTCACTTTTTGCCTATGGAACATAGAAATTGAGGAGTGATGCTATTTTGATGTTTTCATTAAGTTTATTTATTGGGAACAAGGGTGTTCATTCTAGTTTCTAGTAATAACTTTGAGCTCTATTATGGTATTACCTGTGGTATTTTTGCTCTTTGGATTTCAATACTTTTGCGATACTCAATACAGTCTGTACATGTGATAAAACAGCCTAGAATGGAGCTCATATGAGCTTCATCTTTTAACAATGATGCTTTATCTTTGCAGATGGGTTAATGCACAGCACCTTGTGACAGCTGTGGCTGTGAAACATCCATTGTTGGAATGGGCAACTCACTTCCCTCGGAAATTGAATTTGGCGCCTCCCGTGTCGAGATCTATAGGTAGCAGTCAGATAATGAATGTTATTCAGTCGATCTTACATCTCGTATCTTAATTCAAAGTTAATTTAGAATGATCATATCACCTTCGACAACTTTCAAATTTGGTATCCTAGTAAATCATATTGCTACTACTTGAAGCCTGGTTACATATGCTATTTTGTTTTCCTACACCATGTCTATGTTGTTGATAAGGTGTGCTCTCATCTGCTTCAACCTCAATCTTTTTCAAGTATCATTCTAGTGTTAATAGTCTTGTACATTCTCTCTTCCTCTCATAGCCCATGAGATCCATATAATCCTCTCTCTCTCTATATATCCTCTTATTAATGAATAAGATGCACAGTTGTGAATAGCAAAACACTTCTCTTTCCCTAAAACTCACATGGTATCAGAGCCACTTTTACCCTAACCCTAATCCTGCCGTCACTGGCCTAATGGTGCTTGTGACCTCATCCACCGGCCTCCCTCCTCCGATCCACTCCTCGGGCGACCTCCACTCGCACCTTCCTCATCTACTCTGCCTCCTTGTGCGATCGGGATCCACGTTGTCGCTGCCCCCATCACGACCGGATTCGTGCCGGCTGAGCGGCAACCACATCCACGTTGCCGCTGCCCCCCGCACGACCGGATCCGCGTCGTGACCACATCCACGTCGCCGTTGCCCCCCTCACGACCGGATCCGCGTCGTGACCACATCCACGTCGCTGCTGCCTCCCTCACGACCGGATCCGCCTGAGGATCTGTGACGGCTGAGCGGCGACATCACGACCAGATCTGCGCTGACTAAGCGGTGACCACATCAATGCCGCCGCTGCCCCCTTCATAATCGGATCCGCGCTGCGACCACATCCACGCCGCTGCTGCCTCACTCACGATCGAATCTGCCTAAGGATCTATGCCGATTAAGCGCGGTTGAGCGTCGACCACTGCGTCGCCGCTGATTCCTTTGCTCCGACGATGACCTCACCATCTCCTCTGTTGATGAGGGCAGTGGCGGCAAGAGGCTAGTAGGTAGCGGGACTAAGCACAACCATGGCGGCGACTGCGTAGAATGTGTCGCCTCCCCTGCACTGGCCGCTGCTCACCATCAAGGGCCGCACAACCATGGAGGAAGCAATAGTACAGAGGGAGCAGCGGGTGGAGGCAGAACCTGCCGGAGACCGAGAAGAAAGGGGTGGAAACACTTGAGATCTGGGGATGAGGGCAAGAGGTGGCGAAGTGACCAGAGTGGGTAGAGGAGCGTGGAGGTGACGAGGAGGAGAACGCGCATGTCGGCGAGGACCTTGTCCCCGACGCGAAGCTGGACGATGGCGGTGAGCTCGTTAGGGCCGTGTGCCAGGAGCCACGTCGTTGCCTCCACAGACGAGAGCCCCCGCCCGGAGAGCACCAAAGCGAGGGGGTGCGGGGGCGGCAACGTCATGGGAGGAGGAGGCCGCGGCGAGCCGAAGGCCCTGGGAGGCGGGCGTGGCGCACGGGGCGCCACGCGCCAGGGTGTCGAGCGGCGCATGGAGGAGGCAGAGGCAAAGGGGGCGGGCGGGGGAGGAGGAAGCGGAGGGGGCGTGTGGGGGAGGCGGAGGTGGAGGGGGTGTGCAGGGGAGGCGGAGGTCGAGGGGGCGTTAAGTCGGTGGCCAGAACCGGAAGCTGCGCAGGAGTGGTCACGGTTGTGATCGTCGAAGCGCCAGAGCGAGGGGCGCGCAGGGGAGGTGGTGTCGAGGGAGGCGGAGGTAGAGGGGGCGCTCAGGGGAGGCGTAGGCGGAGTGGGCATGCAGGGGAAGCGGGGGGCAAAGGGGACGCGCGGGAGAGGCGGAGGCAGAGGGGTGGGCAGAGTTGAGGAAGAAGAGGGAGGAAGAATGAGAATAGGAGATGGAGGATGACATGTGGGCCCACTATATTTTTATTTGTTGACTGTGATGATTGATGCTATGTCACTCAAAACCAGACCATTAGTAAAAAAATCACAGCCATGTCAGTGCCACGTCAGCTTAAAACCGGAGTGGTATGGAATCAAGGGGGGTAAAGTGAACAATTTTATGAGTTGAGAGTGTCGGTTGTCCGATTTTATAGTTTATGGTTGTTTTTTAGATTTTTGAAAAAGTTTAGAGTGTAAAATGAACTTTTTTTCCTTTCCATAACAAGATCACTGCTACGCGCTAGCTGTACATGACACTGCAAACCTTATTGTCATCCGTTCAACTGAACACCTGGCCCACTAATATTTATTTCTCATAGATGACCCAAACGGTACACTTCCTCGGTCTCTAGCTACGGTGATGCCTCTCCAATACCTGAGCCTTGTACCAACCGTGGGTTTGTTGGACTGGTATATGCTACCCATATCTTACGGGCTAACTACCGCGGTTCGAGCCTCACCAACCATATACTCTGGCTGCTAAGCCTTAAAGAGGACTATTATGATAACTCACCGCACCCATTGAGATGAAAAAGAAAAAGAAAAAGAAAACCTTGTGCCTCCTACAGCCCCTCTTTGGCCAAGTAATGTTGTTTCCACTGGCCTTGTTTTGCAGTTTTGCATTGATATCCAGCGATAACACTCTTTTCTAGCCAGTGTTGCTTTCAAAATTGCATCTGTTTTCGTTTGCTACTAATCTAGTTGCTCCTTTTTTAAAATATTAATTGGTAAAACATTCCTCTTATGTTTCACATGTATTTTATGCCTAGTATGCATATGGGCAAAGTTGTCAAAATCGAGATCTTGAGTCGGATCAGAGGTGCTTCGATAGGATCATATTCTGGGATCGAATCGTAGAATCTAAGATCCCACCTGATTCTACTAGCTAGTATATTATCTCAATCTACCACATCTTTCGATTATGATTTTAGCATTTATTTAGTTATTTGGCACCTAATTAGATTTATAGTTGCCTATGTTATCATCGTTATATAATAATTAACACAAGTTGGCTATATAATGCATATTTTTGTGTACATATTGTAATGTCATGCTTTAAATTATAATTTAAAAGCTTTTATTTACAAAAAAATATTGTGAAAATAAAATATTATTTGTTGTTTATACAACTTATTATTATATATGAACGAATATACGGTGAAATTTTATATTAAAAAGAAAATATGTTGAGTAATTTTTAATAATTAATTACTAGAATCAGTAGGATATATCCGGTAGAATCGTATATAAATTATGTCTGTGATCCTATAATTTTTTTTTGCTAGAATTGTGATATTAAGATTCTACCCAGGGCCGTTCCTGAGTTTTTTTGGGCCTAGGTCGAGTACTAATACGGAGGCCTAATCCACTCTCTCAAAATATCTATATATATTTCTATATACGTATATATAGTCTTATAAATACACATCAATTAAGAAGATAATATTCAATGCACTAAAATAACTTATATAGAATATCTCAAAGTTCATAAAGTGGACAAATGTAATAATAAATTACTTACTTGGCGCTTGACATTATTTTAAACAATTTCTTCTAACATTTCGAGATGCAAAGTCATTGATTATACTATTGATATCGATCTCATCCAATAACTTCTTCTCGATGCATAAAGTCGCCAAACCATTTAACCTTTCTTGAGACATTGTTGACCTCAAATAGTTCTTCAATAATTTCAACTTTGAAAAGCTTCTTTCGGTGATCACGATAGTCACGAGCACGATAAATAAGATCCGGTAAGCAATGGAAACATTTGGATAACAATCCACCTCTCGACATGCTCGAAAATCTCCATAGCGGACAATGCACCATCTGGCAATGTGAATTTCATAATCTTCAATTCGAAATAAGATCATGTACCTCAACATCGGATGATCCATTAACAGAGAAAGTTTACGCAAATTTAGTGCGGCACTCTTCAAGTTCAATATTATCTAATGACTTCATGGTGCTTGAGCTCATTAAGAAACCAAATATGTCTTTAAACACCATGAGTTCTTCAAATCTGTTCTTCAAAAAAGTGATTGCCATATCAACCAGAACAAAAAAAATATTTAACTTCAAAAGCCTTCTCTAGTTCTCTACGTTCTTGCACTTGATGTCTTGATTGGGCCATACTCCATGGAGTCCACATACATTACTAAGATATCTTAGTCTAAGTCTTAATGTCTTATATGGGGTGGGGCCTAGGGCGATGGCACACCCTGCCCACCCCCAGGGCCGGCTCTGATTCTACCTAGGACCACTCAACCTAGGATCACTCGAATATATATAGATTCTGATAACCTCGATGGATCGCTTTTCTATAAAATCTTTGCTAATAGAACTATCACTGGCATGCGGCAGGCCCTACTGACAGGTGCAGTTTACGAAACCATGACTAGCGATCTAGTGAAAAACCATCGGTAGAGCACCTCGACCCTTCTTTGTTTTTTAACCCATCCATCGCTCCTGATCAGAAAAATTCACAACCTCGAGGTCAAACATCAATTCCTGGATCATTTGCATCCGTACTTTTCACAATCGGTCGGTAATTAACGACGATCAGCCGTTTCACTTCAAGGTTGTTAGGATGTCCTAATTAATTGGTTGCGTTCTACAAGTTACTGAACACAACAAAAACTGAATTTTTTTTCCCGCTTGCCTGCTTGGATGGCTACCTCAAGCTCGGTCAGGGGATAACATTTTGATCGAGATATCCCAACCTATATATCAAGCAGTGTTGGGCAATATTTCTTCGAATTCGTGGTTATTTGTATCCTGCGTCGCTCTCAGGTCTCAGCTCCAATCATGGTGAGACTCCCAATTTGTGGCTTAATTAATTAACTCGATCGCCTACACAAAGCTCACCTAAAAGGAGGAGATTAATTAATTAAATAATTATTGAGCTGGAAATTGAAGGGTGCCGCTTAGTTTGTACCCTCGCCATCCACTAGCTGCCTATTGCAGGAGGTTTCTTGCTGCTTGGTGATTATGAATCTTGGTGTGTGGTTTTTCTTCTTCTTTTCCAATGTTAGCTTTCTTTGTGCTTGCTTGAGCTATGGTTAAATCAAAAGATGGGGCGTAGAGTAGTGTTTGACTAGTTTTCTCATGGCTCTTTTCCTTTGTTCCTTTGGAAGGCTTGATCAACTCTGGAAAATATCGTCTAGTTTCTCATTGTTTTTTTAAAAGAATCGTCAAAAGTTGTTTGAATGCACACATCCTCGGTTGCACTAGGGGATGATGGACTTGACTTCTCTCACTTCGTTTATATGAATCGTAAGCCCGATCCTGCATGCATCTAGCCATATTTCATTGGCTAGTTTACGGGCCACCTATATATCCATATTACGTTGCTGCTAATGTCTAGGTCTCGGGCTTCCCTCCCTGTATTTCATTCAATTGCAAAATGGTAGAAAACGGGTCGGTTTTGCCATGTGGTTAACCCAGCAAAGTTTTTTTTTTTAAAAAAATCTTTATAGTCAGTCAACCACATCCTTTTTTTTCTCTAGTGTAAAGACCCCTCTCTCAATGGATGCCCCACTTGATCACAAAAATCTCTGAGCCAGCTCCTATCTGAAGAATATATATATATATATATATATATATATATATATATATATATATATATATATATATATATATATATATATATATATATATATATATATATATATATATATATTCCTTCTGTCTCACCCGTATGCCATGCCCAGACCAAAGATCGATAAAAAGTAGTGAAGTTGATAGTATCTAAACCAATTCAACCTGCTACTCTAAATCTAATAATGTCAATACAACTAGAATGCACAGGGTTCATCTTCGCATTTTGGACCATTGTAGTTTTCATAGTTCGTGTGAAAATCATCCTGTTTGACCAAAAAATCATCCTGTTTGACGAAATAGGGCCCAACAAAAGAACATTTTTAGGTGCTACAGCCGCAGGTCACGTACGCACGGCTGTAGGAGAAGTTAATTGGTGTCCGAATTGATTACGAGACGGAGCTTGTCTCTTAGTTGTTTAGCAATCAGTTCATGAGATTGAGTTAGGAGTCCTTTTCGGATTGAGTTAGTGTCCTAGTCGCGGTTGAGTTAGGTTTCCTATTCCATTCGGCTGGATCCTCCTGTTTCTCTCCTTCCAATCCCATGCTTCTCCTCTAATCCCGGCACACCCTTCCCCCCTGCACCTCCCTTCTCCACCGAAGCCTTCCGTCTTCCACGACTACGCGTTATGTTCTGGCACGGGACGTGACAGTGGGTATATTCGCTCATAAAGTGAGTATAGAATTCAACAAATAAGTTAACATAACAAAAAAAAAAGATGCTAAAAATGCTATCAAGGTACGCAAGTTGCAAAAATTAAGTTAAACCAAAGTGATATTTGGTGCTCTCCCTCTGCTAGGAGAACAATGCTTTTCAATGGTTGCACTATGATTTTGGGAGGAGGAACTAAAATAACGTTAATTTCGACCTGCTATAATCATAGGAATTTTGTAGATAGGGAGCAGAACAAATAATTCAGAATTCCTTTAAAACTCCTCTCCAAAGAGTCTTACATTTAGAAGATACTTTAATATATGCAATAATGCAACAACATCTTCTTATATATACTATATACTTTCACAAGTCAGGATGGATTGTAACTGCTCTATCTGCAGCTTTGTTTCCAATGGAAATTACAAGGGTGTTTTTGTCCTTGTTGGAAAAGGAACTATCAAGTTCGACTCTATATATAGTTGTAAAATCCGCCGGCAATTGGAAGACAGACTGGGACTGATCATCACAGAAGCATGTATCACACTTAAACCATTAGTAAACATTCAAAATATAATTAAGTTCATCAACGTGACTAAACTATCTAGTCAACAAGTAGCGGTTATATACGTAGGTCAAATATATTTGTTTACATAGAAGAATTTGAGTGAACCAGCCAAGATATACACATATATACATTCTATTTCTCCGCAAAGAATTCCAATGCGAATAATTCAAACTGGATGTACATATATTCAGATATATATTAATTATACTTTTCTATTACCAAGAGATCTCATACATACCGGATAAATGAATGGAAATATGCAGCAGCTGGCAGTACATATGATACATGTGCTGAAATGTGCACTATTTTATGTCTTTCAAATTATTTTTTTGAAACAAATGTCTTCAACAGATTGTTGATGCGGGATATATCTTTCTAAATGTAATGAAATTTTGCTTTATACTCCCTCCGTCCAACAATATAGGGCATATTATTTTGTCTTGCACATAGAGCAATGAGATATAAAAATGACTAGACTACCCCTAATTATCATATCTAAGTACTATATTCAATGCATGCATGTAGGAAATACAAAGTAAAGTTGGATATTTATTAGGGATATAGATGGAACGACACACTTATTTTGCATTAGAATATAAAATAGTACACTATATTTAAAAAAATATGTCCTACATTTTTGGATGGAGGGAGTTTTTTTATATTAATTCTAGTATCGAACAATTTAATTTCAAGACATTAATTGTTGCATGCATTTGTTAAAAAGTGTTGAAGTGTAGTCATAGGAAAATGCCACATTATGTTAGCCAAAATTCCATACCTAAATTGTTTCATACCCTAGCATTTCAAGACCAGAAAAAGGAAGGTTACTCTTCATGTGAAAAAGAGGATTACCATGCAACTCTATTTTTAGTACGGCTTTTAAGATTACACACCAATGCTTCACGTTATACATTAGCTGACAAATTGGAAATATTTTAATCATAAAATATGACTCAGGGTGACCTTCTACTTCCATGTACACGTACGTGTGCTTGCAATGCTCAGTTATCCTTTGGTTTCCAAGATATATATATGGAGACAAAAGGTGTTACTGCAAGCTTGCTAGGTGCAGTGTATGTTGGAGAATGCCTGAGGGCTTTTATTCCTTGTGTAATGCATGCATGCATGCATGGTACTTATCGTCTTATCATTTGTGTTGGAGAAAACTTGTATGCTTCCTAATACATTGGTAAAATTAAACAACTTTTCTTGCACTAACAGATTAAAACGTATTGTCTGCTAGTAACTGACTTGTTCCTTTACATGAGTTTGACAAAGTGCAAGAAAAGGATGCAAAAAATAAAATTTAAAGGGATTCATCTGTGCTAATTAAGAAATGTGCCGTTTTCCCCATGTGAATAATCAGCTTTGCTAGATTTGAAATGAAACAATTAATTGAAAAGACCAAACACAACATATCAACAATATATATATGGTTATTACTAGCTAGGAAGAAATTTAAATAGCCTTATTGATATCTCAATTAGGTCGAGTTCAATTTGTCACTCAGCTCAGCATGCATTTCTTGCTCGATAGGACGATCTGAATCAAGAACGCTGGTAATGAACATCAAAAGGGAAAGAACGCATCGAATTAAAACATGGAATTTAACTAATTAGGTGGTGAGGATAATGAGCTTAGCAATCCCATTGCAGCTGCTCCATGGCGTTGCCGGCGCCGCCGGAAAACATCCCGCACGACTCCATCAGCTCCAGATCGAACGCCGTCGTCGCACCGGCGCCGCCGTAAACCGCAGACGAGACGTCCATCATGTCCACGCCCTTGCCAGCTGCGCCACCACCGTTCATCACCGTCGGTGGCCCAACCACATCCTGCTGCTGCGCCACCTCTATCCCTGCACCCATGCCAGGGCCCGGCTCGACGGTGGTGGCCCACATTGCCGCCGTCTCATCCATGAACGGCGCTATTCCCGGGTTGAAACCATTACCGTTAGGCATGCCGGCGGCGTGTTCCATGGAAGAGGAGGAAGACGAGCCGTTCATGAAGTCCATGGAGGCGTGGACACCGGCATTCTGATCCCTGAAGCTCATCAGCACGCCGCTGCCGTTGTCCGTGTACGGGTAGCCCGGTATCGCCACGGCGGCCTGGTGATCGTATTCGTGCCTCATCAGCACGCCGGGGACAGGGACGTCGTACAATGCCGGCGGCATCGCTGGCGGTGCAACCGTGACGGCGTCAAAGGCCGCCTTGGTCGAGGAGCTAATGGTGAACGGCGTGGTGGGTGGCGCGCCGTTGGTGACGGCGCCATTGGACTGGAATTGGGCAGGATTGCTAGGGTTTGCGGAGTTGCCATGGAGGAGGGTCTTGGAGGCCGGGAGGAGATTGTGGGTCCTGGGATCGAGGCCCTGCGCGATGAGCTTCTTCTTGATGCACGTGTTCCAAAAGTTCTTCACCTCGTTGTCCGTGCGCCCCGACAGGTGCTTGGCGATCTGCGCCCACCTGCGAGTGCAGATCAATCGAATTTCTGAGTTTCATGTACCGACCAGTTCACTCGAAAGCAGAGAAGTCGCCTGTAACACGTATGTGCGCATACCGGTTGCCGAGGATGCGGTGGACGTCGATGATGGTGCGCTCCTCCAGCTCGGAGAAGGTGCCCCGCTTGAGGTCCGGGTGGAGGTAGTTGATCCATCGGAGCCGACAGCTCTTGCCGCACCGCTGCAGCCCTGTGATCGATTTGGCAACCATGAGAACAGATATGCAGTAGGATGGATAAATGGATGGGGAGATGGAGCGGTTCACCGTACCAGCGTGCTTGGGGACGGAGCTCCAGCAGCTGTGGCCGTGGGCGGTGATGTGCTTGACGAGCTTCTCGTCCTCCTCCGGCGACCACAGCCCCCGCTTCACCTTCTGCTTGCTGCAGCAGCGGTGACCCATGGCCGGCCGGCTGCGGCTGACCTAGACAAGGCACACTCGTCTCTCTCTCTCTCTCTCTTTCCTCTCTCCTTGCTCTCCAACAGTGTGTAAGTAAAGCCTTACACACACGCACGCACAAAGGTACACCCCTTTGTGTGTGGGTCAATTGACCTTTATGCCTCTCTGTGTGGGGGAAGGAAACACCAAATAAAGTTAATTGTCTGATCCATCGAAAAAGCACAGAAACTAATTAACTAGCTAGGGATTATTTAAGTGATAATTAAGCACAGTAATAGTCAATAGCGATTAGTGAGTGCATCTATCTAGGGAGTAATTAAGTGATAATTAAGCACAGTGATAGTCAATTGCGATTAGTGAGTGCATCAGGATGGTGGCGTTGTTTGCACTCAACGAGCCATGCAGGGGATCTTTCTTGAATCTTCGCCATGCCCTAGAGTACCAAACGATCGCTGTTAACTGTAAATCTAATTATCGGTTGCTAAAACTTGTGAGAGTGAGATGCTTTACATGGAAGCAGCAGCCGGGATTCTTGAAGCACAAGAGATGATGCTCAAATGCTCGCTGTCGGTGCATCTTCTATTACTTATTTACTAGCTAGGAAGGGTCATGAACTCTTGATAAATATATATCGGATTTACTATTTCTAAGTCGCTTGAAATTTTCTTAAGTTTAAGTTAATTGTTGTAACCATTGGATGTATGTAGAAATTGATGTGTCATATAATTAGATATAGATCCAATAGATAAAACATATGACTTATACTTAATAAAATTTCAGTCACCTTACGAATAAACAATCCCAACATATATATGCTCGGTCATTGTTGCAGTCTTACATGCGAGCAAATACCGTTTTGTGAAATTAGGTGTTGTAATTGTTAAGTAATATACTGTACTTATATATTTCTTTGACCCCATATACTCTACTTGTATGATGAGATAAAAATAAACAAATAATAATAATAATAATAATAATAATAATAATAATAATAATAAGAAGAAGAAGAAGAAGAGACAGGGATATCCGCCATATATAGTTGCAAGCACTGTGATGTCCTCGTCTGGTGCATATATATACGAACGGTTCGGATCGAGCAGAGTGGAAAGTAGAGGGGGATTTTTGCAGTCCTTTGATTTGAGCCGTTGATCACGACGCAAATGTGTGCAGTCTCTCGAATCACGATTTATTGAAACTACATATTACAACGCAACCTTATAAAGGGAATCCATGTCGTCTAAGGTTGATCAGTACTGCGTCGTCCTAGGAAAAAGTGCAGGTAGTACTAAACTGCACCTGAGTTATTCTATGCTTAGGCCAGCCCACCGAGCGTCGACCGAGCCACCCTTACAGAGCGTCGAACATGCCATTTTGGCTCACTAACCCACGATCCCTCACGCGTTACGTCACACGTCCAGTGCGCGCTATGACAAGGTTGAAAGTAATTGTGATAGCAATTTTACTGCCGCACATACCATCACATTTATATTTTTTTATGACTTTTTCATACACGCGTAGCTGGATGTGCTAGTAAACTACTAGTGGAGTCGAGTAAATCTTTTTTTAGTAAATACACAGAGAGGTTTTTATTTGCGATACTTATATCATTTAGTTACCCTCGTCGTTACCAAGCTAACGGGGAAAATCGTTCTTGAATCGAAGCTTCCAATCAAAAGTTATCGCGAAAACAAGAAAAGAAACATTCGTGTACAAAACAATTAACCGATTGTTTGCTAGTTAGTTGTCTACTTGTCTTTACTAGTTGGCTTAAATAGCAATAAAGTCTTGTGGACGTTGCAGTAAATCTTTTTGTAACAGAGCAGTAAAGTCACGTGGATGTTTTAATAAATCTTTTTTTTGTAACAGAGTAGTAAAGACATATGGAGGTTGCAGTAAATCTTTTTGTAACACAGCAGTAAAGTCATGTGGAGGCGGTGGTAAATTTCTTTTAACGATTTAGTAATTTTTTTAGTAAATGCACAAATAGATTTTTATTTACGAGATTTATATCATTCTGTTACTCTGTCCTCACCAAGTTACCGGTGAAAACCGTTCGTGAATCAGAGCTTTCAATCAAAAGTTATTTGCGAAAACAAGAAAAGAAACATTCATGTACAAAATAAAGAACTGATTGTTCGCTAGTTAGTTGTCTACTTGTCTGTTCCAGTTGGCTAAAGTGGCAGTAAAGTCATGTAGAGGTTGTGGTAAATCTATTTTAGCGATGTAGTAAATATTTTTTAGTAAACAAATAGAGAGGTTTTTATTTGCGAGATTTATATCATTCTGTTAGCTTCGTTGTCACCAAAATACTGGTGAAAACCGTTCGTGAATCGGAGCTTCTAATCAAAAGTTATTGTGAAAACAAGAAAAGAAATATTTGTGTACAAAACAAGTAACCGATTGTTTGCTCGTTTGTTGTCTACCTGTTGTATTAGCTGGCTAAGATTGCAATAAAGTCATGTGGAGGTTTTACTAAATCTTTGTGTAACAAAGCAGTAAAGTCACATGGAGGTTTTAGTAAATCTTTTTTTTTTTTGTAACAGAGCAGTAAAGTCATATGGAGACGGTAGTAAATATCTTTTAGTGATACAATAAATCTTTTTAGTAAATACACAGAGAGATTGTTATTTACGAGACTTGTATCATTCTGTTACTCTCGTCGTCAGTTCGTCACCAAGCCACCAGTGAAAATTGTTTGTGAATCGGAGCTTCCAAACAAAAGTTATTGCTGAAACAAGATAAAGACACATTCACATATAAAATAAGGAACCGACAGTTTCCTAGTTGATTGTTTACTTGTCTGTACTAGTTGACAAACATAGCAGTAAAGTCATATGGAGGCGGTAGTAAATCTCTTGTAGCGATATAGTAAATATTTAAAAAAAACACAGAGAGATTTTTATTTGTAAGACTTATATCATTATGTTACCCTCATCGTCACCAAGCTGCCGGTGTAAACCGTTTATGAATCGGAGATTCCAATCAAAAGATATTTGCGAAAACAAGAAAAAACCTTATGTACAAAACTAGGAACTGATTGTTTGCTAGTTAGTTGTCTACTTGTCTGTACTAGTTGGCTAAAGTGGTAGTAAAGTCATGTGGAGGTTGTAATAAATATATTTTTAGTGACATAGTAAATCTTTTTTAGTAAACACACATAGATGTTTTTATTTGTGAGACTTATATCATTCTGTTACCCTCGTCGTCCCCAAGCTACCGATGAAAATCATTTGTGAATCGAAGCTTTCAATCAAAAGTTATTGCGAAAACAAGAAAATAAACATTCGTGTACAAAATAAGTAACCGGTTGTCGGCTAGTTGGTTGTCTATTTGTCTGCACTAGTTGACTAAGATAACAATAAAGTCATGTAGAGGTTGCAATAAATCTTTTTTGTAACAGAGCAGTAAAGTCACGTTGAGGTTGCAGTAAACCTTTTTCTAATAGAGCAGTAAAGTCACGTGGAGGCGGTAGTAAATATCTTTTAGTGATGCAGTAAATCTTTTTCAGTAAACACACAAAGATGGTTTTCTTTGCGAGACTTATATCATTCTGTTACCCTCGTCGTCACCAAGCTACCGGTAAAACTGTTCGTGAATCGGAGTTTTCAATCCAAAGTTGTTTGTAAAACAAGATAAAGACACACTCACGTACAAAACAAGGTATCAATTGTTTTCTAGTTGACTGTCTACTTGTATGTACTAGTTTGCAAAGATGGCAGTAAAGTCATGTGAAGATGGTAGTAAATCTCTTTTAGCTATGTAATAAATCTTTTTTAGTAAACGCACTGAGAGGTTTTTTATTTACGAGACTTATATAATTATGTAACCCTCGTCGTCAGCAAGCTACCGGTGTAAACCGTTCATGAATCGGAACTTTCAATAAAAAGTTATTGCTAAACTAAGAAAAGAAACTTTCATGTAGAAAACAAGGATACGTGTGGGTTTTACCGCTAGATTAGATGATACCGAGACTTTTACCACCGATTGGAACACGCTTGTGTTTGTTTTACCGCTGATCCCACACGGGAAGTGCGCGAGCTAACGCGTCTTGCGTATATAAAAGGAGAGAGAGGATGGGGGGTTTTGGCATACCATTGAACTCTAGTACCACATATCTCTACAATCCATCTAGCATGGGCATTGCAACCTTTAAATCCCATCATCTTTTCTCTCTCTCCACTACACACATCCATGTGCAAAATTCATGGTGTGAATAGATGGTACTAGAGTTCACTAGCATCTAAGATTATATATACATGCTATTTTCTGGCCAAGCGTAGAATAACTATTCTACGCCCAGCCTACCCACTGCGCCGGCCGTGTGCAGGTGGAACGAGTGCGCGCAATCCTCCTCCGGGGCAGTCCAATAAGAACAGTTTTGGGCCAGGAACCTTGCGCGCCACACACCACACATATCGAAAGTAAACGCAGCATGTGTAATAGTAAATATAACACCATTTTTACTATCAAATTACCACGTAAGAGTTATGTTCGTATTGATGGTAAGAAATAGTGTATGTGACAATAATTCTAACACTATTTTTACTATCGAGCTATCTTATAGCGTACTGCTTTTTTTGGGACATGGTCACACGATCTGCACACGCGCGACAGTAACATGCAATGGTGAGAAAAGTAATTGTGATACCCTTTTTGCTGCCCCATCACACGTAAGTGAACATTTTTTCCTCGGGGTCACGATCCCATGCCGTCTACGCTTAGCGTGACAGTAAATCTTTTGTGATGCTGCAGTAAAAGACACAATGAGATCGTAGTAAAATATCTTATAGTGCTGCAGTAAAGGCACAATAAGGTCACAGTAAATCATTTTGTAGTGCTGTAGTAAAAAGGCACGGAGTTTGCAGTAAAAGACATAATGAGATCGCAGTAAATATTTTGTAGTGCTGCAGTAAAAGGCAGAATGAGGTCGCAGCAAATCTCTTGTAGCACTGCAGTGAAACACAAGGATATTTGCAGTGAAAGGCACAATAAGATCGCAGTAAATCTTTTTTAGTGCTGTAATAAAAGGGGAAACATCGGAATAGGTGGTGGGGTGGTGGATTGAGGGCACGCGTGTGGTTTTACAGTCATTTGTGCCGCGCTCACACAATACATTAATTAATTGGCTTAGGTATAATAAATCCAAATTTTTGACACAGTAATTTTTTTTTACAACATTACAACATACTCACCATGGATCTCTTTTAATTAAGCACATTTTTTCCAGCAAAATAGTTCAAACGGATTGTAAATAAGATAATGGTTTAGAAGATATTTGTCGTTTAAAGTATGCAATTAACCCACGGTTCTCTCTCCACTTGCCCCTCTGGACTCAGCGGGTAGTAAATCTCTCATAACGACGCAGTAAACGACACGTGCGGCACACGGATTTTACTATTTGTTCTGAGGAGGCACGGGGGATTGTGGGCTTCAACGTGGCAGTAAATCTCTTATAATAATAAGTAAAAGACATGTGTGGCATACGGGTTTTACTGTCAGTTCCGAGGGGACGCAGGGGGATCATGGGTTGGGGCGTCGCATGGCCCATGCTACGGCTTAAGCGCAAAATAAGCTATTCAGCGAGCGAGCGCTACCGTGTCTGTGTGTGTGTATAGGAAAATGATATGGTACTCCTACTTCTCATATACCACTTAAATCGTACGATGATACCGCTTTATCAATTTGAGTATACTCTAATAATGATTATAAGATACCTCGAATTGAGTTTCATGAAAAATTTCATTAAAATCCACTTTTATAGCGAAATCTATCTATATACTTCTTTTATATATGAAAAAAAGTATATAGCAAAAATAAAAGGCTCAAATGAATTTTTTTTAGTCAAATCGCATTGAAGTATCTTATAATTGGTATTTAAGTATACTGAAAATGATAAAGAAGTATAATATATTCGTCTATGTGGTATATTGTGTGTGTATATATATATATATATATATATATATATATATATATATATATATATATATATAGAGAGAGAGAGAGAGAGAGAGAGAGAGAGAGAGAGATCGCATGCTGCTCCACAAGTCATGCCCCCTGCCCTACGGCAGCTAGCAGAAGGGAGATAGATGTCATATATATGCAGCATTTGATCCAGTAAGACCGATGCTAGTTTACTCATTCAGAGTAGAAACGTCTCTGGCTATGTCGGTCACATTGACTTGGGTCCACTTTGATGGCTACACAATACGTCGTTAAAAGTGTATAACTCACCGGATTAATTAAAAAGACAGATATTTACCCCTTTTTTTTTAACTAGCAACCTAGCTACACGGGTTCTTCAACTCAGTTTTTGGAGGCTCATCAATACGTATACTACCCGGCTCCTGGCAATTTACCGTCAGTTTCTTTTAGGCAACACGAGCTAGTGTACATAAATTGTAGCCAAAGTTCTCCAAATTGTCTAATTGTGCCCTAGCTTACATCTCTGGGCTTCACATTTAGCCAGGCAAATTAACTTCCTTGGTTGTGTACTACTTAGATCATTCGCTAAGTACTTCAGTATGTAAAAATGGCGTGTCCCCCGAAAAACATACCTCTGCGCTATATATAGGTATAATATTCATCAATTCAAGTAGCCATAATAATACTCCCATGTTGAATTTTTAAGAAACATGGTTTGACTTGGCGCGATATCTAAAATTGAACTTTGCCCGTTAGTTTCTTTTACAATATATTGTTCATAACTACGAAATCATAATCATAAATTAGTTTCAAATACTATCGAACCAAACCTTTCGTGTCAAAAAAGCTATATATTTTGTTTGGACTATTTGTTAAAAAATTATAAAGTTTGAATCTTAAAATGCGTCATGGAGTGAATAAATGGTTCTGTTTTTTTTTTTTTGCGTGAACTCATGCAAATGAGTAATAATAATAATAATAAATCCAATGTGGCTTAACTGGAGCATAACCCACCGTAACATTTCCTGCATATGCATGTGGGGGCAAATTAAGGCCCCGTTGCAGCTAATGATGGTAGAAAAGAGGGCTAAATCCAACTTAGTACATAATTGCAAGATGTAGGAATAATTCAGCAGATTCCAAACTAGCAAGCAGGTGGTTTCCGGTAACCATTGGCGATTGATCAATAGTACATTAATTGTACGTCTTCTTATACCAAAAATTAATCCTAGCTTGCAAGGACTAGCCATGATTTCAATCCCGGTTAAGAGCTCCTCAGACACATTACATTGGGATTACGAGTCAATATTCCATACGACTAATTAAATAGAGACCAAAACCGCCAAGCAATTAATATTGCTTATTGTCCATTGCTTGCCAAGACAGGTAGCCCTTGTCCATTGGCCTCTCTTTCTCATAAATGGATTATCTGTATTAAAGGATTCAACGCAGAGAATCTACGATGCATAACATTAGGAAGCGATATCCACCGTCCGATAAAAAATTCAAAGATCAAGATCGATATCTACAGTATTTTCGCTAAATTAAATATTTCGTTGTTGCTCTAGTATTTGCTACGGTATCACCGCAAAGCACTGTTCACACACTCACAAACATTGTTCGCACAATAAACCCTGCAGTAAGACAGAAGATTCGGATCCCCTCTCTCTACCTCTTTTCCAAACCTTTCTGTTTGTTCCTTTCTCACTCAAGATCCTGCAAGCACTGTGCAGTGCGCACACGAAACCTCCTGCACCTGCAGCCCTATCTTTTTTTATCCCCCGCAGCCTATAGCTAGCTAATTAACAAAAAAGCAAAACAAAGCTGGCCAAAATCTTGTGCTTTAAGCTGCCAGTGGGGCAGTGCAAAAGAAGTTTTAGCCTTCTTCCCACCATCGTCACTAAGAAATGTCTTTTCTTGTTGCAACCATGTCACTCCTGGGCCCTACATATATGTCATCTTATCTTATGCAAATATAATAAAGGTGCACGCTCCGTGTCATGGCATACGTCTCGGACACGACACAATCACACAAACATAGCTGCACATGAGATATCGTGGTGGCGATATATGTCTTTCTCGATCTACCTAATGTTTTTCACATTGGAGTCTGCTTAATTATGTGAATTAATACATTATTTGGCTTTGGTCTAAATTGTGTTGGCACGGAGAGTATTTGGAGCATATACTCTCAAGCATATATAGATATTTGACTTCTAGCAGTAAATAAACAATACGTTACTAAGGCTTCGTTTGGATGGGTACAGAGA
Organism: Ampelocalamus luodianensis; assembly: GCA_036346255.1. Classification (NCBI taxonomy): domain Eukaryota; kingdom Viridiplantae; phylum Streptophyta; class Magnoliopsida; order Poales; family Poaceae; genus Ampelocalamus; species Ampelocalamus luodianensis. The sequence goes on along the minus strand of CM070630.1, from coordinate 20,749,667 downwards.
TCAGAAAATCCTCGTTTTCTCCTTTAATTATGTAGGTATATAGTTCTATGGATCCCACTCATTCTGAATCGGCCAGAAAGTCCTAATTCCGCGATGATTCTAACACATACGTAGTGCATAAAAATGCTATTTCACAAATTAACTTGTGAGAAGTAAAAAAGACACGGTTGGCTACTATGACTGTCAAAAGATAACAAACCGCCTAGATGACTGAACCATCGCCGCTGTCAAAAATTCTTGATTCCATTTTACCGGCACCGAAATGGAAATTTCATCGAATGTTCCAATTAAGCTGAGCCACAGACGCTACTCAAATTATCAGGGCTTGTTGTTTGAGTACCATCTCCATTCTCCAATGGCTATTTCTATCTTTTGGGACATCCATGAACAATATTTTAACTTGTAGTATGTCGTTGTCTCGTTTGTTGTCCCTGCACCCCACGGACAACGTGTAATTGGGACCTCACAAATACATCAAGGAATGCCATTTTTTAATACTAAATCCGTATCTAGCTCGGTTGACGAAAGGGTACGGAGTGTCCCTGCCCGTCCGCGTTCGAGCTAAGCTCGGCGCGCGCTTGTGAGGAGGTTTTGGCCCTATTTCTTCTTTAATGCAGCCAAAATGGCCACCAAAGAAATAAATACTAGACCCGTATCTTTAGATAATCTCCTACTGGACACCAACAGTGACTGTTGCTAATAATTTATGACAGGTCATCCAACACATATCGAAAGCTTGACACCTGTTTACAAATCGATCGATCAGCAACTGCGCTGAATGCATTGCATATGAATTAATTGCAAAACTTCTATAAATAAATATGAACAACTGTTGGCAGATTTTTTTAAATAATCTTTTTGTGGATATCATGGTGATATGCTCATGATCTTAGGATGATGTGACAATTGACAATAACGTTGAAGGTTTGCGGAAACACGCGTTTCGGCAAAGTTCGATTCTTTATCGAGCCAGATGATCGACCGCCTTGTGGCGATCGACCGCCACTCTAGCGATCGACCGGTTTTGCTTGAGCAAATGGTTGGCGGTCCGACCGGCAAGGTGAGCGGTCCGACCGGCCATGCTGGCGGTCTGACCGGTTTTGACTTAAGTTGCTGGCCTTCTTGGCAGCGATGTGTTGGGTGTTAGATCAATCTCATGGGTGTCAGTGCATATGTGTTGCATGATGCATGTTTTGACTAACGTTTGTCAAGTTGTGAAGAACTTGTTCCCGATTTCGATTTGCTTGTCTATTGTTGTGCAGGTTGCTTGGTGGTCAACAATGGTCAACGGCGAGATGATCGGGACTAGGCTTGAGAGGCGAGGTTGAGCGATCGGCGATGCGGGAGAAGTCATTGGACTCAAGCATGGTGAAAGATGAACAAAGGTGACCGAGCAGGCGGTTCGGTGCGACGAGGTTGGATCAAGCGGCGCGGGGTGGTGCAAGTGCCATGGTGGTTTCGGTGGGAGCGGATGGGAGGCGGGCGACATGATGAGAGCCGTTGGATCAACCTACACATGGCGGAGCATGCGACTGCTTCGCGAAGTTTGGACTCGGTCTTTGAAGAAGGACCGAGAAGGGGTATTTTGGTAATCTTACCCAATACCGCCTTGGTGACCTTTTGTCAACCCGCGGCGCAAGACGGTGCGTGGAGAAGCGGATTAGGTCAAGAGGAGATGAAGATGAAGCTTTAAAATGCGTGCGTGTGTGACCCGTTTGTGTTGGGCCTTAACGGGAGCCCATTAGGGAAACTCTTCTAGAAGGGCTAAGCCTCCACCATAAATAGAGAAGAGAGGTGGCTGCACCCCCTCAACCCATTCATGGTGTTTGAAACCCTAGTTTGCTTAGGGAGAGGATTAGTGGAGGTTAGGGTTCTAGAGAGTTGGATTTGATTTCGTGCTCATGTATTGAGTCTTTGTCCTCCATTGATGGAGTGGCTGTAAACCAACACCATATCAAATCAATCCAATGAAAGTTCTCTCAAATATGAGTCTATTTGCTTTCTTTCTCTCTATTTGGTGATTTGTGGTCTTTCTTTGATCCGTGAGTTTTTGGTTGATTTCTTGCCGTGATCTAACTTGCTGCAACATGTGGGAACTCATCTAGGATCATCTTGATCATCAATCACCCACGAGCAAGTCTCTAGATCATATTTTGTTTTAAACTCGGTTTTGAACCACCTTCACTCAAATGGAGAAATGTCTGAACTTTGGCAAGAATCTTCACGATCGTTGCTTGGAATAGGTTCCTGACATCCTCGAGAAGGTGTGTGTCAAGTTTCATGAGGTTTGGACGCACGAATCAAAAGTTAGCTCAATTTGCGTTTTGGTTTCTCGGGCTGATTTCATTGTTCATTGAACTAGAGGTCTGACCGCTCGTAGGAGAGGTCCGACCGCTAGGCCAACCGGTCTGACCGCCCCCGTGAGAGGTCAGACCGCCCGAGACTTAGTGTTTTGAGTTTGTGTTGCTTTTGCTTCGGGGTTTTGATTGGATTCAATACAAGTCTTCTGCTGTGCTTGATTGATTGATCTTCATAGCTTTCATAGCTATTGGAGTGAGATTCGTATTGAATTTGATTTGGGAGAAAAAGAGTTTGTGCTCCTATTCACCCCCCTCTAGTCGCCTTTTCGGTCCAACACTTTTTTATTCAGAATTACAGAAATAATATCACTTATTTTTTTTTTACATAAATGACCTCGTGTCGCCGTACAGTTGGGCGACTTGGCATAGTCGCCCAACCAGAGTGTGAGACGTGTGCGAATTCGTCAACGAAACGGCGATTTCACTTACCTCGGCATTGTCGCCATATGGCTTGGTGATATTTCCCTGGTCGCTATACGATTTGGCGACTATGTTCCGCCTGGGCCCAAGTCGCCGAATCGTATGGCGACTTCGGGTGGCTATAAAACCGCGCGCGGCGAACCGTCGCCATTTGGTTGAGCGAGCCGAAAAGAAACCAGCGCAGAGGAGAAAAGAGGAGGGGAGGAGAAAAGAGAGGGGAGAAAGGAGGAGAGAAGAAAAGAGGAGCGAAGAAAGGAGAATGAGAGGAGAAAAGAGGAGGGGAGAAAGGAGAAGGAGAGGAGAAAAAGGGGAGGAAGAAGAAGAAGAGGAGAAAAGAGTTCGCGTTGCATCGACGACCACAACGGTGAGTTTGTAGTATTATTTTGTACAAATATATTCTTTAAACCATGGTAGGTTAGCAATCAATGTCATATGTCGTGATAGATTATTAGTAAATATTTAGAGATAGCATGATTAATTAGTAACCATTGTAGGTTAGGAAGCAACATCATGTATAGTAACATATTGTTAGCATATGTTTAGGGATAGCATAATTAATACAATTAGTTTAGTAGTTTGTATAGAAAAAAATAGTCGGCGAAAATAAATTTAGTTGTGCTATTCGCGTCTTTGCGCTAATTTAAATCAAGCATGATGAATGATAACGTGTTATTTTTGTATTATAAAAACATGTCGATAACCCGTGCATTATGGAATGTTAAATATATGTATTTATTTGCACAATAAAAAAATGATAGAAATTACTTTATAATTTTGGTTGGATTAAGGAATTATGAAAAAGTAAGACAAAAAGCACAGATACATGGTACCGAACCCGTAGGATTATGAAATATGTGAAATTTTGAATTTTTTTTCATATAGCTTCACCCATTACAAATATGTATGGTAATAATGATGTTTTTAATATTTTGCAATGCATAACAGCCGGTGCAGGTGTTAACGTCGTCACCCATTATAAAATACTAAGACAAAAGGCACAGATACATGATTCCAAACCCGTACGATTCTGAAATATGTGAAATTTTGAAATCTTTTCCATAAAGTTTCACCCATTACAAATATGCATGGTAACGACGATGTTTTTAATATTTTGCAATGTATAAGAGCCGATATAGGTGTTAACGTAATATAGCCTTCTGTAGGAAAAACTACGTGTTTACCACTAAGGTTTAATGAAATTGTATATGTATTAGCACTGTGTTTCATAATATAATTTAAATGCTCAATAGTATTAATGGTTTTAATTTGTAAATTCGCAGGTATAGCTCACGACCCTGGTGGTTCGGACTGGCATTTCGGCCTGTTGGACTGGTTGGTCGATGCGCAGCACCGCGCGAGCCGTCGTGTCCCGCCTCCTGGTTGTGGGGATGACGCGACTGACTTGGGGGTGGTTCATACGCGGACACCTCGACGGGCTTGGAGACTAGACCCACGCTAGGAAGAGAGGTTTGTCCGCGAGCTGTGCCACTTGTTTTGTGTGATATGCTCACTATGTACTTACTTCTTCGTGCTTTGCAGGCTGAGTCGTGCCGGCCTTCTACCTCTCGCGCGGATGGTGGAGGCCACCGAAGAGGATGGCGCTCTTGTCGACGACGACAGGGAGGTCCAGGCCGGTCCGGAGCGGTCACGACGGTTCCCGTTCGACCGGTCTCTCCTGACAGCCCTAGTGGACCGGTGGTGGCCCGAGATGCACACCTTCCACCTCCCATTCGGGGAGATGGCCCCTACGCTGCAGGATGTCGCAATGCTGCTCGGCCTGCCTATCGCCGGACACCCTGCTGGGCAGGTTTCAGGGTGTTCTTGGGGCGGATGTCGTGCCACCGTACGTCGACTTCCCGGTGCGACAGCGGCATGGCCTGCCTCTGCGGTGGCTTTCGCAGCTCCGAGTACGTATGATACACATTTTACATGTTTAGAGATGCACTATCCTAACCGTATGACAGGCGTACTAATTATTCATTTGTGCGTAGGTCAAGCGGATGGTACCGCAGCCGACCGCCGAGCAAGTGTCGCGGCACCTCGAGGCGTACCTGCTATGGATGTTCGGCTGGGTCATGTTTACCAGCAGCCACGGTGACTCCGTCGACGCCCACCTCGTGGGCTACGCAAGGGCCATTACCGACGACGAGGAGCTGCAGATCAACTAGGGATCAGCTGTACTTGTCGCGACGTACCGCGGCATGTGCGATGCATGCTGTAGGACGAGGCCGTCATCTATCTTGACAGGTTGCCCCCTCCTACTGCAGCTGTGGTCGTTCGAGCACTTCTTTCTCGGACGGCCCATGCTGGTTGACACCAGTTCGTACGGCGCGAACATGTACCATGGGGACACGGTCGACCGGCCGACCGTAGGGTCCTTGTCGTGCCGTAGACGGGTACGTACTCTCCTACATCTTCACTACACATGTATTACGGGTCATCCTTTATAACTACTGTTCTGGCTTGCAGGCACAGTACGCACACGTGCAGGTCACACGTGTATACGAGTACTTCGTGGAGCAGCTGGACCGCCTCACCGCTAACGACGTGCGCTGGGAGTCGTACTGTGATCAGGAAACGGAGCAGCGTGCTCTTGCGAGCCTGTCCTCGCTCTGTTTGTGAGACCGAGCGTACTAGTAGACGTAGAGGAATCTCGTCTTCGATGTCTTCGTCGAGGACTACGCGGTGCACAGGGTGATGCGCCAGTTTGGCCTCCGCTAGGTTGTTCCAGTTCCTGTCGGGACGAGAGTGCCTGACTCTGACCATGCGTGAGTTGCACACATTACATGCTGGAATATGTTTTCGGTAGTTATGCTACGATGGCTTGTGATTGTAGTGGTCCGTTTTGCAGGCATAGTAGGAGTGGTGCCACCAGGACGCAGTGGCTGGCAAAGATGAATCCGTGGGTCACGCGGTGGGTGAATGCCCACGAGGACTTGGTGCAGGAGGATGCCCCGTACGACCCCACCTCGTACGACGAGTACCTCTGCTGGTACGCCTCGCGGACACGAACCAGGCTGGTTCATGTCGTTGACCCTCCTCCCGATCGCGTACCAACCCCGACCGATACGTACCCTATACACTTCGCGTGGAACTTGCACATTGTGGTACGTACTATCATCGTTTTTGAAATGTGTGAGTACGGTTACCTCGATTATAGGTTCACGCTTCCATTTTCTCCTTACAGACGGACATCACCATCGGCATTGCCATCGACGGGCAGTCGATCCTGGACAGGGCTGCCATTGGGGCCGAGGTGACGCGCGATGAGCTATTCCAATTTGTCCGTAGGGCCTGCAGTGCGGCTAGGCGTGCCATTTACCTAACGTCGTGCAGGACAGTCCCGGAGGTGGCCACGTTGGCACATACTCGAGGCCGGCATGTCCTATAGCCCAGTCAGGAGGCTCAGGAGGTGCACGTCCCGTGCCCCACCTGCGCCTACTCCTTGGCAGCCAGGATCGTCTGGGTGGGCACGTGGGTACGCACCACCACAGCCGCCGCCCCCATCGTCGTTGCAGTATCCAGTCTTCCCAAACCCGTATGGTCAGTACGACGGCTATGACTATTTCTCACGCATGGCCCCTGACTCAGGTATGTTTCCTCTCTTCAGGTTTATGATCATCAATGTATTGTACATATTAACATTATTTGTCCTGCAAGTTTCCAGGTCCAGGTGTAGGGACTTTCGCTCTCCCCGCACGTCGACGTGGACGTGTACTTCACTGAGCCACCCGGGGATGTCAGGGGAGCAGCTGAGCCCACACCTGTGGAGGCTCTTTCCGGGTTGCAGCTCAGCAGGCCCCAGTGGTCACGCCGACACCAGTGGAGTCCACCCCCTTGGGAGCACGGATCAGTAGGCCTCCTAAGCGCCTTTCACTGTCTAGGCCCCGGCCCAGGCACCCTGCGCTTTGGAAGCCCAAGCGGGGGTGTCTGGTGGCGCGGACGGTGTGGGGCGTGGCGGCGGCGAGGAGATTTGCGGGTGGCGTAGCGGTGGCGATGAGGGGCATTCATTTTGCTATGTGTACTTGTATTATTTGTTTACCTAGTGTGGTTCCTGATTACGATGACGTAGTTCTGCAAGCACTCCCTCTAGCATTTTCTTTAACTTGTATTATGTGTTTACGTATTGTACTTCATAGTTACTACGACATGGTTGTCTATGCGTTCCCTTCAGTATTGTTCTATTTCGTATTCGCAGATCAATTTTGTATGTTCACGTCGCTGTGCAAAGCTGACTCGCTGGGTCACGTCGCTGCACGAAGTTGTCGAACGGTTCAGCGACTACGACCATTGGGCGATGCGGTTCGGCGGTCGTCAACGCCAATGAGTAGTACACGTGTCGCTCAACCGTTGGGGCCATACTACCTGCTAGGTCGTCCAATGCTTCAGCGACTTCACGGTCGTATAGAAAGGCAGACCAGATTTGTCGCCATTTCTTTCGCCCTTTCGCCATTTCTCTCAGCAGACAACCCATAGCAGAGCAGATCGGGAGAGGAGAAAAGGGGAGGAATACAAAGATAGGAGGAGTGAAGAGGGGAAGAAGGTACAGAGAGGGAGAAGGGGAGGAGCTCGAGAGAGGCAGAGAAGGGGAGGGGAGGAGCTCGAGAGAGGCAGAGAAGAGAAGGTCTCCACGTGAAGGTAATAGTATTGATTGTTGTTAGTCTCGTCCAAATGTACGCGACGTGTGGCTACTTGTTGATTTACCACGTATCTTGGGAAAGTATGTGCAGAAATCTTGAGAAATCACTAGTCCAAATGTTGAGAAATCGCTAGTTGTAATGTTTAAATTTTTTGCAATGATAAATCAGTCAGGTCGGAGCCCACAGTATTGAAAGTGCATTACGGTGTTGGTACGGTTCATGAAGGTCCATATGGTGTTGATCTATGTGGCTTGCAGCAAGTAACTCTGGTACATCCGGACGGGGAGAATGCTCGAATCGGAGGTGTCCTATACTGGCTCACCGGAAGCTTCTCCTTGGACCCCCGAGGTGTGTAGTGTCTTCGTACAAGGGCTTTGGAGCCGGTCTGCCACAGACATTCGGTGGGAGTTGCGAAGCCTGATGCGCACGGCTGCGTGGAAGGGATTTCTGGAAGGCTACAGGCGCCGTGGCTACAAGTGTGTGCTACTCGTGCAACCATGTCTGAAGGGAGCCATCGGAGGCCCTTCGGACGACTCTCGTGGGGTTGGTGGGAGCCGGTCCCATGAGGTGACCGATGCTGCAGAGACACGAGAGGACGAGGTGACCCATGTTGCGGAGGCACGAGAGGACGAGGTGACCCATGTTGTTGAGGCCGAAGAAGAATATCGCACGCCACACGCTCAACCCAGTGCACAGGCGGATGTGGGTGAGCAAGTGGAGAACATAGTGCGTCAAATGGAGATCGATGACTTAGCAGCTCGGGCGGAGGAGGAAGCTTTAGAAGAGGACGGTGATGACTCTTCCGAGGAGAATGAAGGTCCCATCCCACAGGAATGGAATAGGGTGGGCGTTGAAGGTCTTGTTGTGCACAATGAGCATGAATGACCATGGGGGTACCATGGGACGGAGGTTCGGCTTCGTGCAATGTTTCCTGACAAGGGATCATTGCAAGATGCCATTAAGCTGTGGGACTTGTCCATGCAGCGACCATTTCGTGTACTAAAATCCTGCCAGGAGCAGTACACCGTGGTCTGCGCACAGGCTGGGTGTCCGTGGCGTGTGCACGCACGGACGCCCAAGTACAAGACTCACTGGATTGTCTCCAAGGTGGAGGCGCACTCCTGCTTGCTCAATAGTGTTCTGCAGAGGCATCGCAACCTGACGTCCACCTTCATTGCCAATGTGATGTACGGAGAGATAGTGAAGAAGACGGACCAGGAGGCCAAGCACATCATGGTGGCTATCGAGTAGAAATTCAAGTACAAGATTAGCTATGCGAAGACATGGCGTGCTAAGTAGAAGGCTTTAGAAAGGAGGTTTGGTTCTTTCGAGGCGTCTTACGACAACTTTCCTCGTATGCCCCAGGTGTTGTAGGACAGGAACCCGGGCACATACATTGCTGTGAAGGATAAGCCATCCAAAAGACCACCTCTAGGTTTTATGGTATTGCAGATGGCGTTCCTAGCATTCGATCCCTGCATCGATACATTCAGACACATGTTGCGCATGATCTCAATGGACGGGACATTTCTAACTAGGAAATACAAGGGCATGATCTTGACAGCAATTGGCGTTGATGGGAACAATCAGATTATACCCTTAGCCATTGCTTTGGTCGAAAGTGAGTATTTTGACAGTTCGTTGTGGTTCCTTCGATATCTAAAGGAGGGAGTAGTTGGCGCACGTCCTGATGTCTGTATAATCCATGATCGCCACCCTGGGATGATGAAGGCCATTCGAAAACTTCAGCAATTCCCCAACGAGCCATTCCCTTGGCCAGACATGAGGAACAGATGGTGCATTCGCCATCTGGGGCGAACTTCTTCATACAGATTCAGGCAGCAACCGTTGATGAAGCTGTTCAAAAGGCTTGCTATGCAGAACCAGAAGTGTAAATTTGATGTGCTGTGGGAGATATTGGATGAGCACACCAGGAAGCATGTCGTCGAGAGGAATAAGCGTCTACTTGTTCCTGGGGCGGCGCAGCCCGAACGCCTCACACCACTGCAGGAGCTTGACCCTCCCCATTTGACACAGAGGACCTCCAGGGACATTGGATGCTTCTCTCATTGGATAGAGGCGGAGCCATTGGAAAAGTGGTCCTTGTTGCACGACACGGACGGTGCAAGGTACGGCATAATGACCACTAACTTAGCCGAGGTGTACAACTGGGTTATTAGGGTCCTTCGTTCTCAGTCTCTCGTCGCCATTGTGGAAGGCGTTCTGCACAGTACAATCGGATATTTCAGAGAAAGGCATGCAAATACGGCACTTCATGCAGCCAACCCACAAACACCGTATTGCTCGAAGATTACAGCGTACATGCAGGCCAAGACCGAGAAGGCTCAGTCACACACGGTCTTCGTTATGGGCAATACAGAGCATCGTTTCGACGTGCTCCTTCAGGACATAGTCGGATTTGGGACGCTCGGTCCCTTGTTACCCACGAGGTCATCCTTGAAGACCATGTGAATGAACCTAGCTGCACATGCAACAAGCCAAAGCTCCTTCACAAGTCATGCTCTCATGTGCTAGCCGCATGTGGGACCATCCACATGGACCCGTCAAACTTCATATCGGAGTACTTCATGAAGGAGAGGGTGCAGCAGGCGTGGTGCGGCGAGCTAAGAGGCTTCAAAGTTGTGGGCAACTTCGCCACGTCTGATACTGCACAAAGGACTTGGATTCCGGATCTTGACCTATTGAAAGGGGGGAAGGGCCGTCGGCAGAGTCGTCGCATTAGGAACGATATGGACGAAGGGGAAGCTCGAGCGGCGGGTAGACGTTGCAGCCGGTGCCGCAGGAAGGCCACACTGTGAGAACTTGCAAGGCGCCTGCCGATGCGTAAGAACACCGGCATGACGTGCAGCATCGCTTCTTCTTGGGTGCACTGCAACATTTTGTAACTTAATGCACGCGTACAATGTGTTTGTTCAATGAATATCGACGCCTGTAGCTTAATGCACGCATACAATACATGTTTCCTCAATGAATATCGACCATTTAGTTACATGCTTTAGGAGATTAAACACAATTGCGTACAGAATGGGACAATACCGAGGTACAAGCATCTCCACCCATGCTTAATGGTAGAAGGTGCCTCACACTACCCACATGGAGTGTTGCATAGGGGGTACCGCAGGCGTGGCTGGTCGTTATTGTAGTGACACACACATATACAGTTAGGGTTTGCGCAGCAGCATGTGGGATTATACGAACTTCCTATGTTCACGACCTCCTCGTTGCCCCTCTCGCGCTGCATCTGTTGGCGGAGGTCATCGTTTTCCTCGTTGAGATTGTCAACCCGCGCCTCCAACTCAAAGATTCGGTTCCACAATATATCCACGTACATCACAACATGCCTTTCATGGGGAGGATCAATCCAGCGGACAAAGTCGCATTTCGCTATCTGCTGCAAAGGAGGGTTAACATGGAGGCTCTATTAGCAGTAACATAAAGCAAACTATTAGCTAATTGTACCCCAAAGTGTGGGCATTAGAAGAAACGTCATCTGCTATCGAAAGGGCCATCTAGGACCTGCACGACAGCGCCCTCCCTGTGTCCACATTTTGGCCATACCGGTTAAGCACGCTTGTTCGGCATCAACCGGTAGTTAGGGCCGATGTCCTCCCTCCTTTCGAGGGGAAGTTCTTGCTTCGGTGACCCCAGTTGGACTGGTCCCTCGGCGTCTGCCATGGTGTGTTACTGTACCACAGAGAAGGTTCTTCTTCCTACGATGGTGTGTTAAATAGTTTGGAGGGTGGAGTGGTCCTACTTTCGGAGCGTTGGGCGTGTCAATAAAGCGGGGTAGCTTCGCGCAATGACAAGACCAGACGGGGCAACTTTACGCAGTGAGAAGACCAGACGGGGCAGCTTTGCACGGTGATAAGACCTAACGAGGTAGCTTTACACAATGACAAGACCAGACGAGGCAGCTTTGCGTAGTGACAAGACTAGATATGGCAACTTTACGCAGTGACAAGACTAGACGGGGCAACTTTGCGCAATGACAAGACCTGACGAAGCAGCTTTGCGCAGTTACAAGACGAGACGAGGCAGCTTTACGCAGTGACAAGACCAGACGGGGCAGGTTTGCGCAGTGACAAGACCTGACGGGGCAGCCTTACGCAGTGATAAGACCAGACGGGGCAAGGAGAAGGAATGACTCCCACTATAAATACAATGCTACTCGGCCAGGAACTCCACAACACTACCTACATAAGATGGACAAGGAGAAGTAATGGGAGAAAATCCGCAAACTCTTGAAGGACTAGGTGTCTCCCCACGAGACCAGTGCTCGCCATCATGCATTTAGTCAGCAGCCTTACACACACCAAACTTTTCTGGAGCTTGTGGATCTAAGGAGGCTTCCTCGTAATACTCCCAATGATTATGGGTTGAGCCGTGCCCCCTCCTATGCCAGCTGAACACCCTCCGAAAGGGCCCCCATGGGGGTGGCGCCACCCCTTTGCTGGTGTAGGGACGCCTGCAAGTGCGTCAATTCAACTAACAAGTGGACCATTGGGCAGCGCTATTGGTGCTACGCAAACTACGACGCAGACTACCCTGACCGCAGGTTTGACATGGAGAGCTACAGGCAGTTAGTAATGAAATCGTATTTCAGTGTACACTACTATTTTTCTTCCCATTACGCCGTTCTCACGTCTCTCTTCCCACCGCAGTCTCCGCCGCACCTATGCGACTTCAGCCAGTGGATCGACGACAAGATTCACCCATACGATATGTGGATACTTCTGGCATGGAATGGATGGGCCAGGGAGGACTACGAGAACCGTGAAAGGCGTCTCGCAGAGCTGCAGGCTGAGAAAGACGTGAAGGACAGGCGGGATAGGCTGCGCGAGGAGCAGGAGCTTGAGCATGCCAGGCGACAGGAGGTCGAGAGGGAGCGAAAGAGGGCCATCGCGGCGAGAGCTAAGGCGCAAGGCGATGAGTACAATGCCGAGCTAGGCCGCAAGGGCAAATGGCCACGTTTCACGCAGTAGTTCGACCCTCTTCGTCCACATGTCCCATGTATTTCTATTTCTTTAAAGGCATGCGTATACCGTCCTTGCTTCGTTAGCTTGCGTGCCATGTAATCCCCCTTGTTAGATCAACTGTCATGTTGTTATCGTTGCATTTTTTCCCCAAAGTTCTCCCCCGTGTATGAATTCCCTAGCACATCGCAATACCACTTACCTTCGTACTGACGACTCAATACTATCTCAATCATCCTCATAAAATTCTTTAGAAAATTAGCGCACTACAACGATATATGATAATCATAAAATGTTATTGCGAGAATGACAAATTTCGTATCCTTGATATTCTACGAAAATAACAAACTGACCAATCAACCTTAACACTACATTTTTCTTTCCTAAAAAGGACCAATATACCACAAGATTTGCTAAATGTAATATATGCGAAATGTGATACGTATTATAACACAATTATTCCAATTGAATTTGGTGAAAACTACAGCTAGGAACTAAAAATCGCCCACTGGTTGAGTGACTACCAAAGTCGCTCGGTGGTTGGGCGACAAGGATGAAATCGCCGAACCACCGAGCAACAATAATAAATCGCCATTCCTTTCGGTGATTATGACATGTGTCGCACTCTGGTTGGGCGACTATACCAAGTCGCCCAACCGTACGGCGACACGAGGTCATTTATGTAAAAAAAAATAAGTGATATTACTTCTGTAATTCCGAATTAAAAAAAGATTATTTCGAAAAAATTCACTGTTGGCACCTCGTTTGCTTTATGGGATAGAAATATTCCCACAATACGTAACATCCTAAAAATATAAAAATTTGAAAAATAGAATGGAAATAAGTGGGAGAATGTTTTTGAATCCATTTTGTGTGGAAAACAACTTTTGCATATTTTTGAACTTCTTATATAAATCAACCAATGGAATTTCATGCAAACAGTCACTCGTAAGAATTTTCGAGAAAACAACAGATAAAATCCTGTAAACTTTACATAAGAAACTACACGGTATTAGAAGCCCTCACAAAAAATTCATAAATTTTGGAGCCTGTTTGATAGGTTTACAAATTCAGCAAATACTCAGCCAGTTTTGGAAAATCTTAAAACTAATTCAAATTCCCGCTCGCCAACGCACCAGGGGCCCTCGCCAGCTCCGTCATTCACCCGCTATTTTTCCCTAGCCACCCACCATTTTGCGCCCAGCTACCCTATCACCTCTATCAGCTCCCGCCCATGCTAGCTACCCTATTCATGGCAATTATATCCCGTGTTGGCGAAGAGACTAGGGCAGACCGCGAGTATCTCGCACTGCCGCCGACATCTCATCATTTTTCTTGCTCAATTGTCCTAGCTATTTAAGCTCTAGAGCACGCACTATAATCCTCAGCTCACCCATGTTCCATTTCGCACAAACCCGAGCTTCATAGCTCCTTGGTTTCGCAGGAATGTTTGCGTTGTTCTTGACACTGGTGAGCGCGTCTCCACACTATTCTCGTTGTGGTGAGATTCCTCACCCACGACGCTCATGTCATCTTGATCCTCATGCATCACTCATCCATTTTCTGTGCTTAATGCAGCCCTGGAAGTCTTGTAGCTCGATCGCATTCGCCTTCATCCTCAGCTCCAGCATGAACTCGAGCTCGCCAATGTGTTCCCATCGCTCTAGTGAGTTTGAGCCCAAACTGACCGCGTCATAAGGTGTTCTACAATCCATTGATGCTAAACCCTCATTCAATGCAGGCAATCTTGCCCTAAATTTGAGCTTCACTCTCATTTTCCCGATTCACAGCCACTGCCGCCATTCTATTCTTCTTTGAAACACGGTGAGCCTCGGGTCGATTCCCTGTGTCTACACCATCCTCAGCACCTCAGTAACCTAACATGACACTTCTTGTAGCACCTCCCTTGCTGTAGTGAACTACCATCATGGACCTCCTCTGCGCTACCGCTGCTCGTCGTTGACAAGTTGTTCCAGAGCCTCCTCGACCTCATCTTCAGCACCCTTGTGGTCGTGGTAAGCCACTGATTCTCATGTGTGCATCAATTTACCAAGGCCGAGTCCCTAGTGCGATTCCCCCTTATCCATTCATGGCGCCGTCACGGTTGCACGTCATCGCATGCCTTCGGTGACCCTAGGTCCATATGCCCGGCCCAGTAGCATCGTCTCGACTCACTGATTCCAGTGCGACACTCCTTTAGCTCAGGGAATGCCTCCTACGCAAAGTGCATGACAGACCCGAGAGGCTCCACCGCTCATCTTCATTGAGCCACCGATTTCCTCCACCTCTCCGGCCACTTTTGCCTCCCCTGGCATCGCATGGACTGCCTCTATCCATTTTTGAGCTCCCCCGAGCTTTTCCACTGCGTACCTCGCCACCGACGAGCTTCTCCCCCTCTCGGCCATGCGCGCACCCAACTCCTCCTTTCTTTCTTTCTTTCTCTCTCTCGACCAGTGGAACCCACTTGGTTGATGATTAATTTAACACAAAGATAGTGATTAAGAGTACTAAGAGTATGACATGTGGGACCAACTGGAAATATAATAAAAAAATCTAAGTTTAAATGTGTTTAGTAAATGAGCCACTGACATGTGGGACCACACACTATTCTCGGTTTTAAGAACACATTTTAAAACTTGGGAGACTGACATGTGGCCCCACCCGCCAGTTCATTAAAATTAGAAATAGGTTTAATTATTAGTTAATAAATAATGAGTCGATGACATGTGGGACCGCCTCTAGTTTATAAATAAAATCAAGAAAACAAAAATATGAGTCACTAACAAGTAGGCCCCACATGTAAGTTAATAAAAATAAAAAAAGAGAGAAAAGTCGCTTTTAGTTCAGAGGAAAATACATTTTCTCTACTAGAAAGCGTAAACCTCAGTAGAACTCAGAGTAAAATATGTTTTCTCTGTTAGAGCGTAAACCTCAGAAAAATACGCTTTCGACGTTAGCTTTTTTAAAATTTATGGAATTTTCAAACCGAAGAAAATTAAAATGTTAATAACTTTTGTATACAAACTCCAAATCAAATGAATATTTTTTTTTTATAAATTCATCTAAAATCATGCTCTACCTGAATATGCAAAATTATTTTGATTTTGTTGCTGTTGAAATTTTTTCTATATTTAATTTGCTTCCACCTCTTTTGATCAGACCTCGATTGTTCGAGCGAAATTTACAACGATCCTCCATCCTCTTATTCAGATCAACCAGAGAAAGGAAAGCACCTTATTTTACCATGTTGATCATACTATTTTACTTATTGTATTTCTTTTTGCAAAATCTATTATGCATGCATGTATATTTGCTTAAAATTGCTATATTTGGGATAACGGTAGTTATATTCCTATTCGATGCACGACCCTCCTTAAAATATTGATATCCTTATTATTGTAGCCATTAGGGTATGGTTTAGACAATGAGTGATGTCAAATTGGGTTTTTCGAATACAAATATCTCATAAATGCTTAGCCGGGCTTTAGTCTTTACAAAAAATTAGAAAAATGGATGACATGTTGAATGTGAGTTTGGGAGATTTTGAAATGATGGTCCAGAGGGTTCTACCTCTATTATTTTGTATTAAAAAAATTTAGTTTGTGACGCAGGCAAATTATATTATAATCTGAGGAGCGTGAGAGGTGTATCTCACAAGTAGATAGGAGGAGATCCTCGCCCGGGTCAATTAAGGACCGAATGCCAGCAAGTCCTATCTAAGCCTAAGTGTACAACCACATATGCCTGTATGTGATGACATTAGCTAATTAAGTCATTGAAAACTAGCCTTGCACGTTGGTAGACCGTAGTAGTGCGAGCATGACCGGTGTAGGCATGTTCAAAGGGGCTCCTTTCACCGAGGCGTTGGGAACAAAGCCTTCCAACACAACGGTAAATGCCTCACTAAGACGGAGGTGTACCTGGGTGAAGTGAGGATGTTCATTCGCTGGGCTAGTGCAAGGTTAGGACTAGGTGATGTAAAGGCTTCGATACATGCTCTACACTGCTTACCAAAGGTAGTGAGTGGTGGTATTGAAGGATGTTAAACAAACTAGAGAATTCATATATTGTGGATAAAGTTGTACACCTCTTGTCGGTGTTTTAGAACCGATCTTACGTAAAGATTGTTTGATTCGGGGGGTCTCCACAATTGATCACACAGACGAAGAAGACACGGGGATTTTTATACAGGTTCGGGCCTTCTCCGGTGAGAATAACAACCCTACTCCTGTGTATCTTGTATTTGCTCTTTGGATTACAATCGAATAAGTATTTTCCTAACTGTTCTCCAAAGAAGGCTCTATTTCTTCTTTGCCCAAAAGCCTCCCCTCTATCTCTATGAGATACCTATTTATACTAGCGGATGGGCGTTGTCCTTTCAGGCTAATTAGTCGCTCATTATTATGCAATAATGAGAGTAATTCTGGAGTAGTAACCTCCCATGCGTCAATCGATTACGATCGAGAGATAGTGGGAATTATCTACGATTATGTCGAGATAAGCTGCGTATTTTGACCGCTTAGATTCTCCTTTGTTTAATGGGCCGTCAAGCGGGTGGGTCCATGAAGTCGTGAGGAACGTATGTGCCCCGATCAGAAAAACTTACGACCGGACATACCGTAACGATCATACCATAGTCGTAGAAGAGCTTACGACTAGGTAGTAGTCGTAACGATTATACCATGGTCGAGAAGAGCTTATGACCGGGGGTAGTCGAGGGATTATCTGGTGGTGGTAGAAGAGCTACGACCGGGGGTAGTCGTAGGGATTATACCGTGGTCGTAGAAGAGCTATACGACAGGGGTAGTCGAGGGTAGCCTACGACTTCTGACTAGTTCTTCCTTTTGATATTTTAAGGGTATGTCTTATGGCGTCATATTTCTTGATTATGGAGTAAATAAATGAGGATTATTTAGATCCTCGTCATCTAGCTTGACTTCAAGTGAAAATAACTTAGTTGAGTGAAGGGTCGTGAGGCGATCCTTTGACCACTAAGAATTCGTTAGGAAAGCGTTGAAGGAAAAACTCTTCAACCCTTGTTTCTCTCGACCAGGAATATGCTTGATCGAGGTAATTGGTTTAAGGTTGTCACGACTACGAGATGTCTTACGACTTCGAAGCCGTCGTAGCCTTAAAACCGGAAATAAGGTTTTCCCGGTTGGTCTTTCACTTGACCCGGGGGTCAAGATGGTAATTTCACTTGAGGTGTGAAAAGGTGTCTTGGGACTTTCCATAGGGCGGTAAAAGCACGTCCGTTGAAAGCGATTCGGCGGTGGCGACTGTTGGGATTTCGCGACGTTTCATCTCAACTGTGCGGTTATAAAACGGGCCGCAGGGGAAGAACTTAGGGTTCTTACCTTTTTACCCAACAGTCTATTGCTTTCTTGTTTCTTCCGCCGCCGGTGACTCCGTACATTTTCTTGAAGCTTTCCCAACCTTAAATCTTCTCGTTCTTGAGAGAAAATGGCCGGATTGTCTACGAATGGGCCAGTCGGAGATGGATGATGCAAAATGATCGCTGCTTTGCACGAGAAGATCACGAGGGTCTTCTCGTGACTTGGATTGCGGCGAATGGGCAGCATTGGCCTTCGGGAGAGGTAGGCCAAATTCCCGTCTTCCAGGCTTACTGTGAGTGTGGCCTTCGATTGCCTGCTCACCCTTTCCTCACGCTCGTACTCGAGCACTTCAGGGTGGAATTAGTGAACCTTGGTCCTAATTCCATCACGATGTTAAGTGTATTCGTGTACTTGTGTGAGGCCTACCTAGGATTCCGGCGGACCTCGAGTTTGTTCGGATTATTATGGAATGGCTCGTCAGCCGATCATTGTAGTCGTGATGCAAGCTCCATGACAACAAGTCGAAGGAGTATATTCAGATGTTTACCGATCGTCTGGCGGGTTGGAAGAAGAGGTGGTTCTCTTGGGAGGTTACCCAGAAGATAGCCTCTCGTTCGTTGGACAAGCCGCCGAGCGATCTTCTTCCTGGGACTCGACTCCCAGTAATATAGACCGTATAACCCCCTATATTCAAGCTATCAAAGACTTGAAGTCGGTGGGGCTCACCGGTTGGCACGTGGTGAAGGACTTCATCACGCGCCGGATTAGTCCTTTGAAGACAAAGGTCCCTCCCATGTGGAGGTACTCAGGAAAGGACGACCCAACCAGGGACTACAAGGACGGTGAGTAGAAAAACTTACTCTTTTGGTTTTATCCTTGGTTAACCCTGATTTAGTCTGTTTAATCGTATTGTCCATATCCCCAGATCTTTCGCAGGCGGAGGTTGACGCACGTGTCCGGCTCATCTGCGAGAAGCATCCGGCGAATATGGCGGTCCTTCAAATCCTCGTAGTTTTGACCACAGAGGAGAAAGAAAGACGCCTAAAGGTAATCAAACGACTATGCCTTTAGGTGTTTTATTGTCGTAGAATAGTATACGACTAGCTGATTTGTCGCAAAAAAACTTACGACTGGGTACTGATCGTAGAAAAACTTACGACCGGATGTAATCGTAGAATAACTTACGATTAGACAATGTCGTAGAAAAACTTACGACTTAACGTAATCGTAGAATGACTTACGATTAGATAATGTCGTAGAAATACTTATAATTTTTGAGCTGATCATACAGACCACTTTTCTCCTTCTTCAACAGAAAGTTGGCATGGAGAACCGCCGAGACGACGAGGAAGTCGAGCTGGTGGTTGTAGGGGCGACTACGCAGATGGAGTCAGCGAAGTCCCCTCCATCTAAGAAGCGTCGACTGGTAAAAGTCGGCGACAAGGGGGGTTCGAGTTTTGCTCCTTCTGCTCCTTTTGCTAAGTTTGCCGCAGATCTAGCTGCGGCAAGAAAGAGAGCAGAAGAAGAGGCTCTTGCCCTTAAGCGCAAGGTCCCCAAAGTTAAGGTACCTTTCTACTACGATGACAAGTCCTTCGCGGTTTACGCTTCGCGGCTTTGTAAGACGGCTAGAAAAGGAGAAGCTGGAAGGAGTTCATGTCTTTGTGAAGAAACCGCTGCTCGGTGGAATCGAAGCCGGGGAAGCAAGATTCTCGTGGTGGTCGAGATCGATCTCGTCCACCGGGAAGTCGGGAGGAGATGACTCATGTTGCCCGAGTGCATCTCAACCAATGGTGGTTGAGAAGAAGTCGAAGAAATCTTCCGTTGGGAAGGTTGCTCCTAAATTTGGAGTTAGGTCCAGCAAGACAGAGGTATGTAAAATAAAACACATAAGTGTAATGACTACTTCATCGCTTTATTTATTGACTTATTGTTGCGCTTTGCGATTCTCGGCCGGCTTTCTTCGTGAGGGAACTCTCATAGAGGATCCCGTTATCACCCATTCAACCAGAAGGGTGCGACAACGACGATGGTGAAGATCTAGCTATCGCCCCCGCCGCGAAGAAGAGGCCGATTCTTTGAAGTCGCTCACGAATGCCAATGATGTTGAAGTCGCCACGACATCCGAGGTGTCGTAGAGGCGTGATGGAGCCACACAAGCCTAGAGGAGGCACCAGAGACGGCGGCGGAGAGCGGCGACCGCGTGCGGTGAAGGAGGTCGCTGAGGATGTTCCCTCCGGCCCTCCAGGTGGAGTTCACGTGACTGAGTCAGAGGAAGAAGAGTATTTCAACTTTTGCTCTGACTTCTTTGGCCCTGACTCCATAGTAGGATCTTCCGCCTACCGCTCCCGCGATCGAGTTCCCCACCCCAGTAGCATTGTCAATTGCGGAGACGTATTTGACAATGAACGACTTGAAGGGGTATGGTGGAAGCGAGTCGAGGAGATGGATGAGCTGAAGGATCCATCACGAATAGTCTCCATGTTTGCTTGGTCAAACATGAACGTAAGTATTTATCGATACTCACTTAGGGTTTTATCTCTTTATCTTATCATTTCTCTCTTTTTCAGAGAGCCGTTGAGCAAGTCGCTACGATTTGCGAGTACAATCGGCAACTTGTCAAGCTTCGACAAGAAAAGGCAACACTCTGCGAACAAGCAGAGAGGTGGTGAGTGACCCTCGTAACCAATTGTCGTAGAAAAGCTTACGACTTATACTAGTCGTAGAAAAAACTTACGACTAGGGGGTGGTCGTAGAATAACTTACGACTACCCATTGGTCATAGAAATGCTTATGACCACTTGTTTTCATGTCCGCTCTTTTATCTTTACTGAGTTTAAGAGCGATTTAAAAGATCTTGGCTGATTCGCTCGACTTTGAAAAGCCGAGTCAAAGAAGCTAAGGGACAAAGTTATCGACCTCTGAAGAAGCTTCAGAGGCTAACTCGCACTAAGCGATTGCAGAAAAAAAATAAGCGACGTATTACTACGATCGCTTCGATCTTGGTTTCGCATCCCTTTGCTTTTTGACCTCTTATTCTTTTGTAGAAAAAGAAGTAGAAAATAAGACCCTTCAGTCCAATATGGGTGCTCTCCGGACTGAGGTTAATGAGAAGACCTCCGTTGTCCGCGAAATCTCCCGGATCGCGAAGGAGAAAGACCAAGAGATTGAGAACTTGGGTTCTCAATTAGCTGGTAAGTAGAACTTTTACCCGCTATTTATTCATTCTATCTTCTCATAGAATCATTTTTCTTATTCAATCCTCGCTCTTATCAGACCGATTGACTGAAATAAAGCGACTCCATGAGGTTTCGACTTATTCCCAGGAGGAGACAAAATCAATGAAGATCAATCTTCAAGATAATATCTCACTTCGAACAATGTACTCGACGGGCCGTGTCGGGAGGGTTGTTCCTCGTGACGACACGATGGCCGCTCATACGAGTGCCATTGGGGAACAAGTCGGTACTCTGGACGAGATGATATCTACTATGAAGGCCAATCAGAACGATTCAATAAGGGAAGCGGTCAAAGGAGCCGTGAGTTTTATTTTAGCAAAACTCAAGGCCCGCGATCCTAACCTTGATCTTCATTCGTTGAAGCCGACTTCGATCGCACGAATCTGGCCAGAAGTCGATCAAGAGATGCGATCGGTTGGCGAAGGTCGCGGAGGAGATGCGAGATAGAATCTCCTAGACGAGTAGTCTTGTAATATATTCTTGTATAAACAAGTCTTTTTTGGTGGTGACGCCTAAATATATGATCCTTTTTCCGCAAATTATCTTGTAGAGTAAATAATAACTCGTAAGATAAAAGAAGAAATAGTTAGACCAGATATGAGCAATTCCTCCTTCCTTTTGTATCTTTCTGCGAATCATCTCATAGAGTAGTTAGTAACTCGTATGATGATATCTTTAGAAAAATTAGACTAAGAAATGAAGTCATGTTTATAACTTTATCCTAGTTCAGGCTACTTACTTAGTTTATTTTCAATAAACTAGGTAAGTAGTAAAGAAAGGGTTCGAAAAAAGAGAGGTTTGTTCTGCCTTAGAGTTGTCAAATATCGACTTGTTTGCACTAGTCGAAAGAGTAGAAACAGATCGACGCTAGGAAGTTCCTCTAGTGGACGGGACCACGTGCAGAGAAAAAGGCTTCGACTAGGTGATGTTACCATCTCGACTGCATTAATTAACTCGATAACGGCGACTAGAGCGAAACAAGCTTCTCGAGTACCTTAAGGATTCATTCGGCTACATTCATCTTTAGGACTTAGTTGTTCGGCGGCAAAAGTAGGAAACCGAACGACATTAGGAAGTTCCGTCTAGTGGCGAGAACCACGTGCGATGTGAGAGGCTTCGACTAAGTGTGTTTCTTCCTTCGACCAAGAAACTAATCAAGTTATTTGAAAAGGTAGCCGAATGCATCTCAAAGAAAAGGTTACTCTTCTCGGTTTATTTTTCAAATAAGCTAAGGTGATATGAATTAAGCTTAACAACTTTCGACCATTTTTACGAGCTCAATAAGCTTTGTGCTCGATTGTTTAAGAACGCAGCGATATTAGGAAGCTCCTTCCAATGAGGCGTAACCACATGCGAGAGGAGAGACTTGACTAAATGTATCGTCCTTTTGCTAACCATTGTGCAGAAGGATGAGAAAAAATGGTCGAAAGAATAAAAGAAATTCAAAATAGACAAAAAGATAGGAGAACTGTTGCTTTATTGCCGTTGAAGTTTGTTACACATAAAATTTAAATGAATCGTCAATGTTCCAAGAATTTGAGAGAACACTACTGTCTTCCATTGCAAGTCGCATCGATCCCTGACGCTTACGTTCGACCACGGTGTAAGGACCTTCCCACTTGGGGAAAGTTTGTTCGATTAGGCGGGATTGGATAGGTCTCAATACCAAATCACCGCAGCGAGGTGCGAGGTTGAACCTTACGATCATAGTATCTGCGCGGGGCTTGTTGGTAGACCGCGGAACGGAATAAAGCTTTGTTCCTCTGTTCCTTGAGCGAGTTGATGTCGTCGTCAAGATGTTCTTGAGACGAGTCGTGAAACTTGTCGACTCTTTCCGACTGATCTTAATTTACGGAGGAAGCATGGCTTCACACCAAAACTAGAAAGAAAGGTGTTTCTCCGAGTTCGGCTAGTCGTCGTACAAATTGCCCATAATATCAAGGTAATTCTTGTACCCAAGCCCCGAGCGCTTTACCGGTGATCAAAGACTCGGGTCTTGATTCCTTCATTATCGGCGTTCGCTCTCTCGATCGCCCGTTGCTTTGGGGTGTGCGACGAGGCGTAACACAAACGAGTTCCCAACTCGCCGCAAAATTCTCAAATTTTGCGCTTCTAAATTGTTTACCGTTATCCGTGATAATTCGACTTGGTACTCGAATCGAGTGATCACGCATCTCATCATGAACCGTTTTGTCGCCGTTGTTATCGATCCGAGTTCGGCTTCTATCCTTTGGTGAACGTATCAATAGCCACAAACAGAACTCAAACCTCCTGGAGCTCGGGTAACGGTCCTAGGATATCGAGACCCCAAGTTGCAAAAGGCCATGACAGAGGAATTGTTTGCAACGCTCGAGTGGTTGGTGTATTTGCGGCTATGAAACCGACATTGCATACATCTTTTAACCATCTCCTTGGCGTCGTAGAGGGCTATTGGCCAATAAAAACCTTGTCGAAAAGCTTTACCAACCAGTGTTCTGTAGGAAGCATGAGTTCCACAGATCAATTCGTGTATGTCGTGAAGGGGTTTTAATCCTTCGCTTTGCGGAATACATCGCATGAGCACCCCTTGGGTTCCTCTTTTATAAAGAACACCTTCGACCAAAGTATACATTTTGGCTTTTCGGGATAATCGATCTGATTCTAGATCGTCATCGGATAAGGAACCCTCTTGAAGATACTCATAAATGGGCGCCATCCATGTATCTTCGTACTCTAGAGAGGCTGTTTCTATAGAAGGTGTCTCCAGTTCGTCGACTATGGACGGTTTCTAAAGCTGTTCCAGGAACACCACTTTCGGTACTACAGATCGGGAGGAAGCTAGACGAGCCAGTTGGTATGCGAGGAAATTATCCTTTCGGGGGATAAATTGTACCTCAAAGCCCAAAAAGTGCTTTTCTAACTTTCGTACTTCCGATAGGTACCGGGACATGGTCGAATTGGAGCACTGGTACTCCTTTCCGACTTGATTCACGACTAGCTGAGAGTCTCCTCTTACGAGCAATCGTCGAATCGAGAGTGCTTTAGCAACTCGTATGCCAGCTAGCAAACCTTCGTACTCTGCCACGTTATTAGTGGCCTGAAAGTTTAATTGTATGGCATACTTTAAGGTTTCTCCGGTGGGAGATTCTAGGACCACCCCAGCCCCCGAGCCACTTATCGTAAGTGACCCGTCAAAGTACATCATCCACTGATCGTGGGAATCGTCTTGGGGATCTGAAGCGAGTTCAGATTTGTCCATTTGGCGACAAAGTCTACCAAGATCTGAGATTTAACGGCCGTTCGGGACACGAAATGGATGTCGAACGCCCCAAGTTCGACTGACCATTTTGCCATGCGTCCCGCTGTTTCCCTATTCTGGAGGATCGCTCCCAAGGAAAACTCAGACGACACAGCTAGTTTGTACGTCTGAAAATAATGCCGCAGTTTCCTCGAAGACATGAGGAGGGCATAAAGAAGTTTTTGAACACGAGGGTGCGCTCCTTAGGTCCGTGCAAAACCTCACTCACGTAGTATCTTTGGTCGTTGTATGTTCTCACGTTCTACGACCAAAGACTACGCCATTGCTCGTGGCGTGGCGGCTAGGTAAATTAAGAGCGTCTCTCCTAGCTTCGGGAAACTAAAGCAGAGCACTCGTAAGATACCTCTTGACTTCCTCGAAGGCTAAGTTAGCCTCTTCGACCATTGAAACCTTCATGTTTCCTTAGAAGTTTAAAGAAAGGCGATCCTTTTCTCCCGATCGTGCTATGAAACGACTTAACGCCGCCATGCACCCCGTGAGTTTTGGACTTCTTTTTCGTGGTCGGGCGATCCGAGTGATGGCTTTGATCTTTTAGGATTTGCTTCGATTCCCGTTCGAAACCAGAATCCAAGCAATTTTCTGAAGAGACCCCAACACACACTTCTCGGATTTAGTTTCAATTGGTGTTTTCGAGGTTGTCGAAAGTCTCCTACAAGTGCGTGATATGTTCGAGTCGCTTGGTGCTTTTTACGACTAGGTCATCAACATAGGCTTCCAAATTTCGCCTAGTTGAGGAGCGAAAGTCGTTTGCATCAAGCGTTGAAAAGAAGCTACAACATTTTTAGGTCGAATGGCATTTTGACATAGCAAAATCGCAAACGGTGTAATAAATGCGGTCTTTTCTTCATCTTCTCGATGCATACCGATCCGATGATAACCGAGTATGCATCTAGAAAACTCAACATTTCACATCCTGCGATAGAGTCAACCGGTGATCGATGCGAGGTAAAGGGAAATCATCTTTTGGACAAGCTTTATTAAGATCGAAAGTTCACGCACATACGCCATTTGCCGTTAGACTTTTTAACCATTACAGGTTGGCCAACCACTGCGGGTGGTTGACTTCTCTTATAAAGCCCGCTTTAAGCAACTTGTCCAATTCGACCTAATAGCATCTCGTCGATCAGGCAAATCTCGTAACTTTTGTTTTACGGGTAGTTTATCGTGCCGTAAGGCTAGCTCGTGCTCGATCACATTCCTTGGGACTCGGGCATGTCGGATGCTTGCCACGCAAAGACATCGGCGTTTGCACGGAGGAAGGTGATGAGGGCGTCTTCCTATTTAGGGTCGGAAGAATCCCCAATACGAACAGTCTTCGAGGGCTCCTCTGCGTCGGAGGAACCTCTTTGACCTGGTCGTTCGGCTTAAGTGCGACTTTAGGCTTCGACTTGCTAATCGGTCGACTTTAAATCTCGAGTTGGTAGTTGTCCAACCATCTCAAGGGAACGACGGTCCGCAGAATACGCCATCTTCTTGTCACAATATATTGTGATCACTCCTTTGGGACTGGCATCTTAAGACATTGGTACCATAATGAGTAGCTATCAAAATTTTGCGAGTAGGTCGTCCGAGTATGGCGTTATATGCCGATCGAAATCGACTACATCAAAGGAGACTTTCTGTCATTCCGAAATTGCTTGGTGATCCAAACGTTAAAGGAAGAGAAACTTGGCCAATGGGTTTGGCGAAGACCGATGCGATTCCGTGAAATGAATATCGCATCGGTCTTACCTTTGTCCTGGGTACTTGCATCTCGTCCAGGGTACTCGTAAATAATATATTTAACGAGCTTCCACCATCAACTAAAACTCGATTGACTCGACAATTGTTGATGGTGGGTTCGACTACTATCGGAAATCGACCTGGTCTAGTCGAAGGTATCGGACAATCACCTTTCTCGAAAGCAAGGGTGATTTCCGACCACTTCGGTAATTTATTGACAAGAGGAGAGTCGATTGTGTTTACCTCACGTTCGACTGCTTTCAGCTGTCTTCGTGATTCGTATGCCGAAGACCCCCCATAGATGTGATCAATGGTGTGCTGCGGGTCCTGGAACGGCATCTCCTCATCGTCCGACTCCTTTTGTCCACTGGTTTGGCCCACCTGTTCAAGAATAGGAAGTGGCCCTTTGCCAGAATAATAGTCCTCGAGTTTCCGTAAGAAAACTCGGCAGTTACGAAGGTCATGCCCTTCTTTTTTATGAAAAGGACACCACCTAGGTTTGTCGTTTCTCCGATCTTGGTGTTTACCTTTACTTCGATCGGGATTTTGCTTGGGGTTGTGTGGCTCCTTATCGCTTACGGCTAGGACCTCCTTAGAACTGGCATCTGGAGATTTTTGACTTTTCGCTTTGTTCTTAGATTTCCTAGCCTTTTTATCCTTTTTCTTACCACTTTCGCCTGCTTCCCGAGGGATGCCATCTTTGAGATCGATGGTATTGTTCCATTCGACCGCTTCAGCAACAGTCGCATATCTATCAGCCATCTCAAAGAGCTCAGCGACGGTGGCAGGTGGATGTAAGGCGATGTCCTCTGTTATTCTTCTGCTACGGACTCCCTGTTTGAAAGCCCTGATCACAGATGAGTCAGAAACTTCTGGAATAGAGTTTCAACTGATCAAGCTACCGATGAATTGTTGTAGCGTTTCATGGTTGTTCGCCTTATCCGGTGCGAGTCATCCTCCTTTCCCGGCGATTGTAAGTTCCATGGAAATTAGCCGGCAGAGATCACAGAGGTGTTGCCACGCAGTAGATCGACTCAAATGGTTGGTTTAGAAGCCATGATCGCGTAGATCCTTCGAGCACGATCGGAAGGTAATTCGCCATGACATGCTCTCCTCCTCCCGCACTCGGATAGTGTAGTGTAGATTTGGAGGAACTCGATGGGGTTTTGAGTTCCATCGAATTTCTCCATATTCGCTTGCCGAAATCGAGGCGCCAACGAACCGCTCGAAGGTCGGCGAACGCCGACATCCCGAGATAACCTCTTGTCTTCTTTTTTGCAGAAACGAAGGGTTAATGTCGCCGGGCGATCGAACTCGTCCATACCCAGCCATGGGGGGACTAGGCCTATAATAGGCCTCAGCCTTACGGGGGAAATACTCCTCGTACCCGCTTGCCGCGGCGTGCTGGTCATTGAAGTGGTGAAAGATCACCCTCCCGTTGGCTTGTGGCATTTTCTCATGTCGAGAACGACATGAGGGAGAGTCGCGCCGCCTTCCATGCGACGAGTTTCCTGAACGGCTGGCAGAAGAAGTAGCCGCACTATTACGACATCGTGGTTGTGGTCGACCTCGTCGCTCGAGTTTGGCCATCATGTCACGAAGTCTTTGTGCGATCTCCTCGGCAAAAAGATCATAACCTGGTGCTCGAGCGAGTTCTTGGGTCGGGTTCTCCAGCAAATCATTGATGTGCTGGAGTTCTTGAGCTTTCTTCGACTGGAAATAAGCGCGCTCAGGGAGGTTCTTCTGAGCCACTATTTTCTTCCATCAAATTACCTCAGAATGGTCTATTTCAGACCCTTGAACTTGTTTTAATGGAGCGCGAGAATGTTGAGGATGTCCCGCACGTTCATCAAAGTGTTCGTTTCGTTCACCAGCTGTGGTGTCCTTGCCATTACGACGAGGTGGTGTAGAGTATGCTCGGCGGGAAGCATGTCCAATCCTTCTTCTGGGAGAACGATCCTGATCAGAGGGAAGGACGAAGACCTCCCGTGGATGACTTCCACTTGCGCTCGAGATCTCCTCACTGGAGGAGTGGTCGAGCGACACCATCTGGCAACTTGGAGTAAACCCCTCCAGGTAGGGGAACTCCGGGTTATAACCGTCTCGATGCCTCGCAGTGGCTCTGCGACGGGGCGGTTGAATTTGATGAACAAGATGTTCGATCCTCTTCCTCGCGAAATGCTCTGAGAGAGAGGACCATCGGATGTCGATGGAGCTCCGGGATAATGGCTTCGTAACTTGTCTTGCCAACTCGAATCGTCTTGGGGACTCGAACACTTAGAGGAAAAGCTCGTCGTGTTGCGAGTTTGCCCCGAGACAGAGACGTTCTTTGGTCAAGTTGACCCTTGCCTCTGAGGAAATTGATCCCTCGGTGGGCGCATCGTCGTGGGGATAAGGATCCTCCTCGACTCGGTGGTATGCGTCTCGAGATCCGATAGAAGATCTCCGAGGCGGCAATACCGTCGAAGATTCGATACTCGGTTCAGATTCGAGACCGGCATCCATGTCGATGTCTGCGTGTCCGCCAAGTCGAACCAATTCTCCTCATTCCATTCTCCCGCATGGTAGCATAAAAGAGAAAAGGAAGAATCGTTGACAAGGAATTACCAAAGGATCCCCACTGCGGCGCCAACCGCCGGTGTTTTAGAACCGATCTTACGTAAAGATTGTTTGATTCGGGGTCTCCACAATGGATCACACAGCATTTAAGAAGACACGGGATTTTTATACGAGTTCGGGCCTTCTCCGGTGAGAATAACAATCCTACTCCTGTGTATCTTGTATTTGCTCTTTGGATTACAATCGAATAAGTATTTTCCTAATCTGTTCTCCAAAGAAGGCTCTATTTCTTCTTTGCCCAAAAGCCTCCCCTCTATCTCTATGAGATACCTATTTATACTAAGCGGTAGTGGACGTTGTCCTTCCAAAGCTAATTAGTCGCTCATTATTATGCAATAATGAGAGTAATTACCGAGTAGTAACCTCCCATGCCGTCAATCGTTACGATCGAGAGATAGTGGGAATTATCTACGCTATGTCGAGAGATAATCGCGTATTTTGACCGCTTAGATTCTCACCGCTTAATGGGCCGTCAAACGGGTGGGTCCATGAAGTCGTGAGGAACCCGTAGCGAGCCCCGATCGTGAAAAACTTACGACCGGACATACTCGTAACGATCATACCATAGTCGAGAAGAGCTACGACTAGGTAGTAGTCGTAACGATTATACCATGGTCGAGAAGAGCTACGACCGTGGGTAGTCGAGGGATTATCCCGTGGTCGAGAAGAGCTTACGACCAGGGGGTAGTCGTAGGGATTATACCGTGGTCGTAGAAGAGCTTACGACCAGGGGGTAGTCGTAGGGATTATACCATGATCGTAGAAGAGCTTATGACCAGGGGGTAGTCGTAGGGTAGCCTACGACTTCCTGACTAGTTCTTCCCTTTTGATATTTTAAGGGGTATGTCTTATGACGTCATATTTCTTGATTATGGAGTAAATAAATGAGGATTATTTAGATCCTCGTCACCTCTACAAAGTGTAAATCTATTTAAATAGCCATGCTCGCGGTCATGAACATGCTTAGTGCAGTCTTAATGGGTATAGTCTTGGTTTTCATAAAAACAGTTTTGTTGAAAAATGAGGGAATGATTTTTGTTGTGTTATTTGAGTTTGAGTGCCATGTCTATTGCTGAGAATAAGATGTTTCTCGCAGTTGAGGAGGGTTACGAGTTGTTATTTATTCAATTACTTACTTGTTGTCCTTTATCTATTTAACTACTCTTTAAATTTCCGTTGCAATATACTACATATTGATATTGTAAATAAAATTCGCTTGATGCTGAAAATAACTTGTAGCATAGAGCCTCATCCTTTGTTAGTCATGCGTATATATAAACTTTACGATACACTATAAGTATTGCTGAGTACGCAATGTACTCAATCTTGCTTAAATTGTTGTTCAGACTTAGAAGATGAGCCTACGCGAACGACGCTTTCTTTGCACCTGGTACCGGAGAGTTCGGTGATGGGTCTTTCTAGGACTTATTTCTTGTCGGTTGTCTGAGGGTTTGGATGGGCATACTAATGGACCATTTTAGTTTATTTACTATGTTTCTACTGCACTCTGTTTTTACTTGAGTTTTATTTGTCCGGACGGCCCTTGTAATATAAAGTTTGTAATCGGTTAAGTTATGTATCATATTTGTTTCATTTTGTATGTATATTCGTATTAGTGTGATTATCAATATTGTAGATGTGTGTACTAGCCACTGATCAAGGGACTAGTACGGTATACATACGAGGGCTTCGAGTATTCAAAGCCCGGGGTCCGACACAATAATCCTGAAAAAGAATCCTAGAAGTTATCTCATCAATCGAGAGAGAAAATTATGTCAGTGGGGCTAGATTATAATGGTGTAGATTAATCAGTTGTTGATATTACAACTGTTATAGTTGTATAACAAAAAACTATATTTTTAGTCATGAGTGTTAGATTCGTATAACAATACAACGATATTTTTAAATATAAACATATATATTGTCGTATATAGCCGCATAACTATGTGGGTAGTTCAACTATAGTTTGATGGAGCAACAAACAGATACAATTCTAGAAATTAGTGGCTAATATTGAAACATGTATTTAAGATTGAGAAATTTTGATCTATGTCCCTGATGTTTTCGGGCTTTTGGATTTTACCAATCCTTTTTACCTTATTGGTTTTATGCCATCAGAATTGAAAACTTCTTTAGAAAATACCACTCTGACAAGGTCAAAGCTTTTTGACCAAACCAAAATGATCTTTATGCCCTTTCAAATTCACAAAAATTTATATCCAATGTCGTTTTACTTGTTTCCCATACTAGCATTTCAATGAACACCTAGAAAGGAGAGACAAATGATAGGTCACGGGGATAACACGAGAGGAAAGGAGAAGAAAATGATATAGGAATTCTTGTATTTTGAGAAAACTTGAGTCACTAGTCCAATTTTCAAAAGAAGTTTGCAATTTTGATGACACAAAACCAACAAGGCAAAAAAACTATGGCAAAATCCATCAACCCGAGAACATCAATGACATAGACCAAAATTTCATTGGCAATTTCAAAATATAAGGTGTGCATGCAAAATTATTAACATCTTAAATTATTTGCCCTTATTTATCACATCTTCCATCTCCAACATTTATAAGTAACACTCTCACAAACTATTTTATCACTTTTCCAATGTATATATTTATAGTATGATCATTTGCTCTTGTCTTTCTCTTGGTTTTAGATCCTTTTTAAACCTGTTATCGTAGCAACGGAACTAGACAAGAGAGAGAGGGGGACCCTGCGTCCCGCATATGCAAAGGGAAAAACCCAAAGGCCCTCAATAGAGGGGAATGGTGTCAAGTGTATTAATGTGTCTTTATTGCCTTGAAAAGGTCATCCTTTATTATATGGGGCAAGACCCTATTTATAGTGACCTACACAAGGTATAGAGATATTACGGTTCTATCCCTAAAAAGGGCCCAAGCTACTAGGGACTGCAGGTCTTTTGTCTACGTAGGCGTAGCCTCTAGTGTACAGGGGGCCTCCCTGGTCCATCCATAGCTTTGCTTCCCTTCGCTCCCAGAGGGGGGACCCTAAAGCAGGGACCCCCTGGGCCCCCCTCGCTCCTGTGAGGTGGTCAGGAGTGAAGGCCCTCGGGGGCCCCCTCGCTCAGGGTCGTGGTATCCCCAACTTGATGCCTTCGGCAGCCCTCGTTCGCCCTTCGCCCTATGCGTGGGTACCAGCGGTACCCCTCACCAAGGTTGCGGTGCACTCGGCTTGGCGCCCTTGGTGTCCTTACCACACCCTCGCGTTGTGCGAGGGGTGCGTTTGTGGCCTTCGTCCTGGCTTAGGCGCACTTCTAGCTTGGCGTCCTCGATTGCCTTCGTAGGCCTTCGACGGTCTTCTTGGGGCCTTTCGCCAGATTGTGGAGCCAAAATATGCCTTACAAAAAAAGACAAGGAGTACATATTTTATTCTTATGGTAAGATGATTTTACTTATCTTTCTTCTTAGATTAGTGCAACATATATCTACAACATAATGCTATTGCAAGTTCTTTTTTGAAAGACTTTTGGAAAAAAAAAAAGAAAAGTTTTGGAGCAAGTTCTTTTTAAAAAGATTTTTTTGGGGGAAAAAGAAAAGTTTTGGAGTTGTTTGTCTTTATAGACACCGTAGTAATTAAAATAAGTGTTGCATGGATGTAGAAAAATGTTGTAATGCATCAAGTGAAATCACTGCCACAGAGCAGATCTTTTGCAAATGTTAAAAACCGTTAGGAAAATAGGGTAACCGTTAGGAACTATTTTTCTATCGGCAAACCATTAGACTACCTGTGAGGAGATTGAGGATGCAAAAATTCCATTTTGCCTCAAGGTTAACCGATAGGAAAATAATTCCTGATGGATTGTCCTGACAACCACCGACACAAAACTAATTTCTCACAATTTTTCCTGGCATTAACTAACAAGAAAATGTCTCCCACGTTAGGTTTTGGAGACCGTAATCCCTGTCAGGGAGCCGTTAGTAAAACCCATATTATTTTCCTGACGGTCACCACCAGGAAAATTGTCTTGTTAACAGTAAAGAAGAAAAATCATGTATGTTTCTTATATGAATACATGATTTTTGAACTTTTGTATAAAAAAATTGTAAAATTTCAAAAAAAACATGAATTTGTAAGAATTTTAGGGAAACATAATAAAAATAGGCGAGAGAACAATTTTAGGCATATTTTCTTAGGGAGAAATTTATTGAGCACCTTTTGAGAAAATTCATCTAAAGCAATAATGCATTTCATGAAGAAAGCAGAAAATTGCAAGAAGTTTTGAGAAGTTCATCGAAGAGATAAAGTTCTGCAAAATTTACATAAAAAACTATACTAAGTCAGGAGCCCTCACAAAAATTCGGCAAAACCCTAAGCCACTTAAACCCAAAATCCTAATTTGTTTCGCTTTCCTCTCACTGACGTGCGGGGCCCACACGTTAGGAGCTTTCTTCCACCTCACTCTCCCCCTCGCCAGCATGCGCTCGCGCAAACTCCACCCGTACGGCCACGGGTTTTGCTGTTCACCCATCGTTTTGACCTCTAACCACCCCCATCACCTCCGTCGGGCTCTACCTACCTCACCCACCCCATTGATGGTCGTTTTCCCTGCCCGGACAGAGAGAAAGCCGTGAGAAACTGAGCCGGACACCTTAATATCGTCATCATTCTCGCCTCCTTCTCACCACTTGAAGCTCTCTCGAGCGTGTCAAAATACTTCGCTTACCTTGCCATTTCCATTCATTCCCTCCTCGGTAAGTTTCATCCACTCACTCGCCTAGAACACTCCAACGTCCCGAGCGCCATCGCACGCTCTTAGAACCCTAAAAACTTAAAATAATATAATCAATGATGAACGATAATAAGTAGTAACTTAAATTCATTCAAATAATAATAAACCATAATTACAAATTTATGTTGATCACATCGCAATACAATTTAATACAGTGTTATGGCTGAAGGGATACGAGTAGGCTATACTAGCTGGTAATTCAAAAATTCTACCGTGTAAACCAAGAAGCCATGCAAGTAAGAGATCATAAATCGTTACCACTAGACGCGCAGAGCAGCGGAAGAAGAATTGGAGCAGCCTGATCCAACATAGAGCGCATCGATGTAATGGTCGTAGTCGATCGTCCAACGTCCTCGATGCCGATCATCTCCTCTAGCAACCAATTGCCATCCTTGTTGAATATCGTTGGTCGTCCTTGAGCGCAACAGCAATCACAATAGTGCCTCTATGGTATCTACACATCCGTACATCAATGTGGTAGCACCAACTCGCACGGTAGTGCTCTCGAGAAGATGGCGGCTAGGGTTTCGGTGGAGCAACGCATGTTCTTTGTATCTCTCTCAACCTAACAGCCTCATGCATCCCTTTATAAAGAGCCCATGATGAATCACATCCGAA
The DNA here is from genome assembly GCA_036346255.1 of Ampelocalamus luodianensis. Classification (NCBI taxonomy): domain Eukaryota; kingdom Viridiplantae; phylum Streptophyta; class Magnoliopsida; order Poales; family Poaceae; genus Ampelocalamus; species Ampelocalamus luodianensis. Next base: position 20,715,668 of record CM070630.1, on the reverse strand, counting down.
CTCATTTGTTCCAACCTATTAAGTGTGTGGTCCTATAGGTTCATTCGTAATCGATTGTGACTCGAAAATTGTAACATCCCAATTTGCCTACTTTTTGAACATTTTCAAAATTTAAAAATTAACCATCTGATTTTATTAAGTTGCCAAAGCTTAACTTGAAAATTTACAAATAATTTTTTTTAAATTGAATTAATCAAACTTCAATCAATTCAAATTGGTTTATTGGAGTTTTTTTGGATTTTATTTGATTTTTTAAAAGTCAAAATTATTATTTTAAGTCATTTCTGGATTTTATAAATGTTTTTTCTAATTTTTGAAATTAAAAAGATTTTATTTGCAAAATTAAAAGCTAAAATTTAGTTGAAAATATTTTTATTAAGTTCTAAATAATTCCGGGACTTCTGTGTATTTTTCTAAAAATTTTGGACTATATTTACTATTTTCTAAAAAGCCCGTGTGTTTATTTCCTTTTTCTGTAATTCGAAAATGCATCAAAATCCGAAAAAAGGTTTGGGCCAGATTCTCTCCCTCACCCAATTTCCACGCCAGCCCGCTCAGTCGTGCACGTTCGGACGGTCCGAACTTGCACGCGGGCACGATCGAACCGGTCCGATCGTCCCTCTCGCTCACTGCCTTATGGGGCCCACCTGCCAGCACACCCTTTCTTCCCTGTTTGTTTCTTCCCCGTGCGCAGACTCGAATGCCCACCATTGACATGACATGGAGCTCCATCACATCACGGATTTTCTCCCCTTCCTCACGTGAAATCACGCGCCTTGAATGCCCGATTTCCAACCAACCCGTTCCATTCGTCAACGCCCGTACTCTCCACACGGAGTCTCCGGAACACACAAGCTCACCGCAAAACCTGCCATCGCTCCGTGCTCATTCTCTCCCCTCTGGTCCTCCCCGAGCTTTATAAATGAGAGCATCGGATGCCCCGTGGTCCCCTCTCTCTTTCCCCTCGCATCCTCCTCTCCATCTTGCCCTAGCTAGGCCGTATTTCAAGAAATTTAGCCGCCAACCGTGGAGCGCTCCGTCGCCTCTAGCATCCTTGTTGGAGCTCCTCCGCCGTCTCCATCACCACCTTTGGAATTGCGAGATCGTCGCGCTTTCCTATGTGCACCTCCCCATCCTCGGAGCCCCACAGGAGCACCGCCGCCGCCTTCACCCATCACCATCGCCGCTCTTCATCCTCGCCGTCGGCCTTCCCTTGGCACCGCGTCACCAAATCTGTGACCATCAGGACCACCTCAACTTCCTCTTCACGTTGGTGCCCTCGCCACTGGCTGGGTCACCACTGTCGCTAGTGACCCTCGTTCTGTGCGCACCGCCGCTTCGGGTGCTGACGTGGCAGCGCCACCTCATCCTTTTTGGCTACGTGGCCATCCACGTAGGCCCACATGGCATTTCCAATCTTTTCCTTTCGGAATTTAGTTTGGCCGAAATCTAATCCTTCGGGGCTAACATCAGCATGACGCAGTAACCTGATTTTTCCTTTACAAAAATAAATCCAAAAATCTGGAAAATCCTAGTTTTCTTCATTTCATGTGTTCTCAACTTCTGAGAGCCAGTTGTCCTCCGTTTGAGCTCCGATTTGAGTGATTCAGATTTCTAAATTTATATAAATGCATTATCTTTCTGTTGGTGCTTATTTGTTAATTTTTGGATTTTATTTGGAATTGTTTTATTTATTTGGCTTTGTTCGCACGTATAGATTCCAGCGTTTCGAACGAATTCATGGACCCGACGATCGAAGCATCTCAACTCTTCAACGAAGGCAAGTAATAGACTTTTGATCATGTCGTATCCACTTTATAAAATTATATTGTTTTATATCAACATGCTTTGCTAGTTGTATAAAATAGTTTCGGTTGTATAAAAATGGTTTGGAAATAACTAATTACCTAATTGCCACTATGCCTCATTGGAAAATTTGAATGACATGTACCCTTGAACACCGTAGGATGGGTTAATTTTAGTTGGACATATTTTAGTACCAACTTGGGTATCGTATATGCTTTGCCATGCTTTAGCTATCCGATGGATTCATGATCACATGCTCATATATTTAAACTTGACTTAATGAAATATGGAAATGTGGCATGACCACTGTTGTTAAAAGTTTGATGTGCCATGGCAAGGGTTGCCATTTGGCCGAGTTGAACCCAAAAATGATTTCATACTTAGGCGAATGATTGTGCAATAAAGGGGGTGTAGGAAGCACACTGGGATGATGATGTTTAGCCTGAGTAGTCACTAAGGACTTAACTTTGTGGACCATTGATCTGGGCATTACCGTACAACCACATGTCCAGGATGGGGTGGACCTAGCTGAATAATTAGTTATGTGTTGATTCGGTTCTGCTTGGGTTGTTGAATTGGTGCAAGAGGGGGCCGGGGTGGCGAATCCTTAGCGAGCAGAACCGGGACAAGGCAAAGCTTTGTAAAAGCCTTGTGATAATCATGAATTTTTTTAAAAAATAATCTATTTTTTATTATTAATTACAAATTTATTTTTGCGATCTTTTTTTACAGGAAAATACTACTGTCGCCTAATGGTTGGGCGATAGGATCCAGTCGCCCAACCATTAGACGACTAAATATCTATCGCCGAACCGTTCGGCGACAGATGGCTGTCGCCGAACCGCTGGTCCACAAGAGCTGTCAACAAGGACCGGTCGAACGGGAAGCGTCGGGACCGCTCCGGCCCGGCATGGACGTCTCCGTCGTCGTCGATCACGCGGTCGCGCCGGCTCGTCCTCGCCCGTGGCCTACACCATCCGGCGAGGTAGTAGACCGGCGCACGAGCCGCAAAGCAAGAAAAGGTTAGTACGAAATGTACGTATGGCGAGAAGATAGTGTCGACAAATGCTAACCTGGCTGTCCAGCGTGGGTCTAGCCTCCAGGTCACCCGAGGTGTCCGCGTGCGATCACCCCCAACACAGTCGTGTCACCCGCACCCGCAGGATGAGGGACACGACGCGACGCGCGATGTAGCCGATCGATGTGCTCGTCCAAGAGACTAAAACTCCAGTCCGATCCGTGAGCCATACTTGCAAAACAACTTGAAGTTAGGAAATACGTGGAAATATAAAATCGAATGTAAAACCTGGCGTAAATTTAACTTGTAAACAAACAAATCAATAAGTACTAGGCCACCCGGACAATACTTTGAAAATTAGGTAGTAGCAGAATAGTTATATAAACAATACAAAGTACACTGATTTGCAATTTCCGTCCCACTTTGCACACTGCAAGAAGTGGTACCGCAAACCATGGAAGTGCCTACTCCTCAGCTGGTGCCTTGCATCGTCTAGCTGTGTGGCCCTCCTGGCCGCAGAGCCCGCAGCGTCGACCCAACGCCCCGGCTTGTGCTTCGTCCATATCACTGGTAATACGACGACTCTGCCGGCGACCCTTGGCACCCTTCAGCATGTCAATATCCGGAATCCACATCCTGTTTGCAATATCCAAGGTGGCGAAGTTACCCACAACCCTGAAGCACCTAAGCTCGCCAGTCCAAGCCTGCACCACCCTGTCCTTCAAGAAGTACTCGGACACAAAGTTCAATGGGTCCATGCGCACAATCCCACATGCGGCGAGGACATGGGAGCATGGCTTGTGTAATAGCTTCGGTTTGTTGCATGTACAGCTAGGTTCGTTCACGTGATCTCCAAGCCATACCTCATGGGTGACAAGAGAACGAGCTGTCCCAAATCTGGCTCTATCCCAGAGGAGCACGTCGAAACGATGCTCGTGATTGCCCATCACGCACCGTGTGCGATCGCCCTTCTCTGTCTTCGCCTGTATGTATGCCGTAATCTTCGAGCGAAGACGGTGTTTGAGGGTTGGTGGCATGAAGTGCGGCATTTGAATGCCTCTCCACGAAATACCCGACAGTCTTTGTGCGTAACACCTTCCACGATGGCGACGAGGGCCGAGAACGAAGGCCCCTAAGAACCCGCTTGTACACCTCCGCAAGGTTAGTGGTCATTATACCATACCTTGCCCTGTTTGTGTCGTGCAGCATGACCACTTCTCCAATGGCACGGCCTCGATCCAGTGTGAGAAGCACTCGATGTTCCTCAAGGTCCTCCGCCTCGCTCCAGCAAGTTCAGACTCTGGTCCGTGGTTCCTCTCGTCCACGTGTTTCCTGATGTGTTCATCCAGTAGCATCCATAAGGTATCAAATTTGCACTGCTAGTTCTGCATAGCCAGCCTCTTCAATAGCTTCACCAATGGTTGCTTGGGGAACTTCTTGAAGAAGTTCGCCCCTAAGTGGCGAATGCACCATCTACTCCTCATATCTAACCAAGGGAACGACCCCTCGAGGTCTTCCTGCAGTTTTCTTATGGCCTCCAGTATCCTGGCGTGGCGATCATGGATCACACACACACCAGGACGAGCTCCAACAACTCCCACCCTCAGATGTCGAAGGAACCACAACCAGCTGTCGTAATTCTCACCTTCGACGAATGCGATGGCCAATGGCAGAATTTGATTGTTCCCGTCAACGCCTATGGTTGTAAGGATTTGCCCCTTGTATTTCCCAGTCAAAAAGGTCCCGTCAACTGAGATCACGGGCAGCATATGCCTAAAAGTCTCGATGCAGGGACCGAAGGCTAAGAAGGCCCTTTGCAATATTAAAAAACCTCACGGTTTTTTAGATGGCATGTCCTTTACAAAGCAGCACGCGTGCGGGTTTCTCTCTGCGGCAAGACTCAAAGATACGAGGAAGGTTGTCGTACGCCGCCTCAAAAGATCCAAACCGTCTTTCCAAAGCCTTTTGCTTCGCACGCCATGCCTTCGCGTAGCTGATCTTGTACTTGAATTTCTTATCAATAGCCACCATAATGTGCTTGGCCTCCACATCCTTCTTATCTACTATCTCTCCATACATCAAATTGGCTATGAAGGTCGACGTTAGGTTACGATGTCTGGACAAAATACTGCTGAGCATGCAGGAGTGCGCCTCAACCTTCGAGACAATCCAGTGAGTCTCATACTTCGGTCTATGTGTGTGCACTCGCCAAGGACAACCGGCTTGCTCGCACTTCACAGTGTACTGCTCCTGGCTAGATTTGATGACCCAAAATGTCCGCTGCATGGACATAGCCCACAGCTTAATAGCATCCTGCAAGGATGTCTTATTAGCAAACATTGAGTGCAACTGAACCTCGGTAGCATGGTACTCCCACGACGATTCGTGCTCGTCATGCGTAGTTACACCCTCAACGTCAAATCTATTACATTCCTGGGGGATGGGAGCTCCGTCCTCATCGGAACTGTCCTCATCGTCCTCCTGCAGAGCTTCCTCTTCAGCCAAGGCCATCCGGTCATCGCTATCCATTTGACGCAATATGTACTCTCTATGCTCTCCTTCATCAGCCTGTCCTGTAGACTCACCATGCGGTGACCGATCTTCCTCTTCTGTATCTACCGCGTCGGGCTCATCACAAGCAACATCCTCCGAACCCTTCGTAACGCCGCCCTCCAGCTCCTCTTCTTGACCAACATGCTGAGCACCCGAGCTGCTCCCACCACCAGGATGATATCCGACGACGGGTCCCTGCACAACTTCTTTTGGGCATGGTTGCACAAGCACTACACACTCATATCAACGGCGTCGACAACCTTCTATAAAGCCCTTCCACACAGCCGTGCGCATCAGTGTTCTCAACTCTCATCTGATGTCCGTGGGAGACCAGCTCCAAAGCCCTTGTATGAAGACGCTGCACACCTCAAGGTCCAAGGAGAAGCTACGGGTGAGCCAGTGCATCACATCTGCGATTTGTGCATTCTCGCCGTCTGGGTGTACCAGAGTGGCTTGAGAAAAACTGCTCAAGTCAACACCGCACGGACCTTCACGAATGGTGCCAACACCGTAATGCACTTTCAATGTAGTGGGTACAGGCATGACTTATTGTATGTCTGCAAATATTTTCAATATTGCAACTAGTCAGATCGCAACGCACGACATGCAAGCACTGCTACATTGTATTTTACATTTGTAAGGCCCTTCGCCTATCGTCAACAACTACACTACAACATGATCAAGACACCATTCATTCCCTATGGCAGAGGCCACAATGAACGTGCAGTACAATATTCAAATTCAACCTAAAAACTGAGCTATTCCATAGCAGGCATTATTTGATTCTGACGCTAACTTGCAATCCGAAATGCTACAAGTGGCGTTCCAGTCTTCTACAGAGCTAATTAACCTCTACTAATTTGTTCATACTAATTAACCTCTACTAATTTGTTCATACAAATAATTCATCATCCTCATGCGCTCGGTCACACATTATTTATCCAATAATAATAGGTCACGCATGCACCAACACAACTTCAATACTTCTCATAAACATCACTTATACTCCCTTACGGGCTATTTTTTCTCTAACTAAAGTTTTCTATCGCTGCTACTTACATACAAATGAATAACATTTCGATTTTCTAAATTTTTTCCTCTAACTTTAATTTCCTACAGGTGTTACTTATACTACATAAACTATTTTTTTATCGCTACTATTTACATACAAATTAACTACGTTTTGATTTTCTAATTTTTTTCTCCCACTTACATTTCCTACAGGTGCTACTTATACTACTATTTTTAACTACATAAACTATTTTTCTATCATTACTATTTACATAAAAATTAACTACATTTTGATTTTCTAATTTTTTTTCTCTAACTAAAATCTCTTACAGATACTACTTATACTACTATTTCAACTACATAAACTAATTACTTACTAAAAAAATATACATTACAAAATAAAAAAACATACCTCACAAACGAAGTCTCCTTCTTCTCCTCTCTCCCTCCCTCCCTTCTTCTCCCTCTTTCTCCCTCTCTCCCTCCCTCCTCTTTCTCCCTCTTTCTTCCTTTCTTCTCCTCCTCACGCACGCGGCCTAAAAAGCGTGGTCTGGCTGGCTCGTGGGACGCACGCTGTTCCTTATATAGCCAAGGCGATCATTTGTCACGGTTAGGCGATTGCCCTTTCCTGTCACTCAACGATTCGGCGGAGTTATCGCCCAACCGTTGGCGATCGCATTATTGCCGCCCGCGGTTGGCGATCGCACCGACGGTTGGGCGACTGGATCCTATCGCCCAACCATTAGGCGACAGTAGTATTTTTCTGAAAAAAAAAGATCGCAAGAATAAATTTGTAATTTATAATAAAAAATAGATTATTTTTAAAAAAATCTGATAGTCACTTAGTCACACACCTACGGAGCGTGCAATGTCTGACATTGTGAGATGATTATCTCTTGTGGATCAAGCTGTACAACCTCTGTAGAGTGTAAAACTATTCGAATAGTTGTGTCCCTAGTTATGGACAATGTCTGCTGATTTCACACGAGGGGTAGACTTTCATAAAAATTATTGGAATGGTTGGGAAGTGAACAGGGTGTTCACTAGTTATTGCAAACGAACTTGTTTACTTATGTATTAATCTTTTAAATCATGTTTTTTAATATATTTATTGTATTTACTGTCAATACTGCTTTCTGCAAAATAACCATAAAGCTATCCTTGTGAAGCCTTGCATGAATATTATTTGCATACATTTCCCTACGACTTGCTGAGTACTTTAAAGTACTCATAGCTTTATGCCATTTGTTGATTAGTCACTAAAGAAGAACCAGGGAACTCAGAGTTTTATGAAGAAGAGTACTTTGAAGACTATGCAAATTAGGTCGCGTTCTCCACTCGATTACCTATGGGTATGTTGGTTGGCCACCATGAGATATTTTGGTTCCATTGCAAGTTACCTTTTAGTGTTAAGCCCTGTGTGGCAAACTTTATAAGACTTGACCATAAGGTCCTTTTGCTACTAAGTAATATTAATTTGTCTGCTTTATCGTCTTCTTGTTGTATGGTTATGATTACATCAATGTTGCAACTGTGTGAAAGAGCTATTGATCTGGGACTAGTTTAGAATAAACAGAGGGTCTCGGAGTTGCATATCCGGGGTCCCAACAGAGATGGTATCAGAGCCATATCGATTGTAGGACGCAACCATAGTTAGCATGGTCGCTTAGTCGAAAACTTCAAAATTTATTTTATAAATCAAACCAAGTAAAATTGATGGATAGTTATTCTTGTTTCATCTTATTCTATTCCATTCTCATCTTATTCTAATCTCCTCTCCTCTCAGTCTTAGGTTCTTACGTCTTATCTATTTTAAAATTTTGTTTTCAAATTTAAATTGATCTTCTCACCATGGTAATCTCTGTAGGATTGAGTGTCGTTTCGAGTCAACTGTCCATATAAGTTAGATTAGAAGTGCCTTGGCAGAGATACCCTTATCAGTTGTAGTATCATTTAGTTCGATTAATAGAGCCTTCGGCTTAAGTTTTGATGCTTCTTAATAGCTTTCGACTATTTGTTCCTCGGGTATAACCGACTTTCCCCAATTAGGTTGTTCAGTCCTTCCCTCTTGTTCTCTCTCATCTATTGTGCTTTTCTCTCGCACCTATTGTGCTTTCTTCTTCTCGTCTATTAAACTTGGGAAGATTTATTTCAAATGGTTCAAACCCGCAACTCTGCAAATCAGGATAAGCCCACGAATCCCAACACACCACCTCCTCCGATCGCAGTAGTACACCAGGGTCTGGGTCAGTTCATGGCAGCCCAGACGTAGTTGATGGGCGCATTGATGCAAAACATGAATCAGATGATGAATCAACAGAACCAGACCGCAGCTACTTTAGTCGTAATGCTGAATCAAAACAACTAAGTTGTTGCCTTGCCACCGCCACCACCACCACCACCAGCTTTTTCCCAGTTAAAGCTGGCAGAGTTCATGAGGACCCATCCGCCTACTTTCTCTAGCTCCTCTGAACCTTTGGACGCAGACGATTAGCTGTGCTTAATAGAGAAGAAGCTCACCATCGCTCGGTGTGACGACCGTGAAAAGGTCCTTTATGCCGCACACCAGCTAGAAGGAACCACCATAGAATGGTGGGAGAATTATTGTGCTGCCTATGAAAACCACTAGAACATCACTTGGGCTGAGTTTTCAGCAGCTTTCCGCCACTCTCATATTCCTGATGGAAAGGTGGAAATGAAGAAGAATGAGGCTATACTCATAGAAGAGTCTTGTTGCGAGCTTGAAGAATCTCGTAAAAGGAAGATGATGCAGCATGGTGCTCATCAGAGTCATCCACAGAGAGCCAGAGTGAATGTGCAACACCCTGCTCGTTTTGCTCCTCTCATCACATTCAATACCCCTACGGCAGTACCTCGCCCCTTTACTCCAGGATTCCGCAGCTTTGGCAACAACAACACCAACAACCAGCCTCCAAGAACCAACAATCATGCAGTAGGAATTACCTGCTTCAACTGTCAGCAATTAGGGCATTACGCCAGCAACTGCCCACAGAAGCAAGGCCGCTCACCTGTCATATTCAACTTGGGAGCTACTCCAACTAGAACCCCCATGCCAGGAGCCGGATGTGGGGCACCTCAGACTCTAGCTGCACTAGCCAAGACCCCTCAGCCTTTTGGGAGAGGTTGTGTGAACCATGTCATAGTGGAGGAAACCCAGACAGCCCCGGACATCGTGCTAGGTAAGTTTCTAGTAAATTCAGCACCTGCTACTCTTTTGTTTGATTTTAGAGCTTTGCATTCGTTTGTTTCTCGTATTTTTGCTGCAAAGCATCAGTTAAAGGTTTGAATCTTAAAACTGCTTTGTTGGTTCAATCCCCTCGTTCGGAGTTAAGTACGAACCAGGGTTGTCCACAAGTTAAAGTGGTCATAGAAGGAGTAGAATTTTTAGCCAACATGATAATCATCGACACCAAGTCCCTAGATGTGATTTTGGGCATGGATTAGCTTGCTAATCACTAAGCAATTTTGGATTATGGTGGTAGAAGCATCACTTTGGTTAGTCTAGATGGGACTAAAGTAAAATTTGAAGCCTCCACGGAAAAGCATGATAGAGCACTAGTCTGCAGTGTCAAGACTGTATCCTTGGAAGATGTGCCAGTGGTCAGAGAGTTTCCAGATGTCTTTCCTGGTGAATTACCGGGAATGCCACCAGTCAGGGACCTAGAGTTCATCATCAACCTAGTTCTTGGAACTGCACCTATTTCGAAGAGACCCTACGGTCTGCCTGTTGATGATTTAGTCAAGCTGAAGAAGCAAATCGAAGAGATGCAACTAAAGGTTTTGTCCGACCAAGTTCTTCACCTTGGGGAGCCCCAGTAATCTTTGTTGCAAAAAAGGATGGTGCCCAGAGGATGTGTGTGGATTATCATTCACTCAATGAAGTTACCATGAAGAACAAGTACCCTATGCCTAGGATTGATGATCTGTTTGACCATTTGAAGGGAGTCGGAGTATTCTCCAACATAGATTTGAGGTCAGGATACCATCAGTTGAAGATTCGTCAGGAGGATATTCCCAAGACAGCTTTCTCAACCCGATATGGACTATATGAGTTCACGGTCATGTCTTTTGGATTGACCAATGCCCCTGCTTACTTTTTGAACTTGATGAATAAAGTATTCATGGAGTATTTGGATAAGTTCATCATTATCTTTATTGACGATATTCTAGTATACTCCAAGAGTGAAGAAGAGCACCTTCGCTTGATTCTAACCAAGCTTAAAGATCATCAACTCTCTGCCAAGTTCAGCAAGTGCGAGTTTTGGATGAAGGAAGTTACCTTCTTGAGACACGTCATGTCTGTAGAAGGAGCTGCCGTCAACCCTAGCAAAGTCAAGGATGTACTCAACTGGGAGTCACCCAAGACAGTGCCTCAGATCAGAAGTTTCCTTGGTATGGTAGGATACTACCGCTGGTTTATTGAAGGTTTCTCCAGGATAGCAAGACCCCTCACTCAGTTGCTGAAGAAGGAAAAGAAATTTGCTTGGACACCAGAATGTGAGCAGAGTTTTCAAGAGTCAAAGAAGCGCTTGACCACTGCTCTAGTGTTGATTCTTCCTGATATTCGGAAGGATTTTGAGATTTCCTGTGATGCATCACGACAAGGTCACGGTTGTGTCTTGATGCAAGAAAGGAATGTAGTAGCATATGCCTCACGTCAGTTAAGACCCCATGAAGCAAATTACCCCACTCATAACTTAGAATTGGCTACCGTAGTGCATGCTTTGAAGATATGGCCTCATTACCTCATTGGTAATCGCTGTAAAGTTTACATTGACCATAAGAGCTTGAAGTACATTTTCACTCAAGCTGATCTTAATATGAGGCAAAGAAGATGGTTGGAGTTGATCAAAGATTACAACATTAGAATCCATTATCATCTAGGCAAAGCTAATGTTGTAGTGGATGCTTTAAGTAAAAAGGTCTACTGCAATACTCTAATGGTCAATGAAAGTCAGCCAGCACTACATGAATAATTTCTGAAGCTCAGTCTTGAATTGGTTGAACGTTACTTAGCTGCTTTGGAAGTGCAACCCACTCTGCAGAATCAGATCAAGAAAGCCCGGGTTGAAGATGCAGATATCAGTTTGTTGTATGGATGTGATTTCATCTTTGTTGAGACTGTGTGAGCTAGCCACTGATCATGTGACTAGTTCAGTTAGCACAGAGAGTCTCAGGGTTGTTTTCCTAGGGTCTCGACACATTAACTGCTCGACGGTTGATACTTCATCAACTATCTTCTCTCTCTGACCAGTCGAGACGCTTCCAACAGGTGTCTCTTTAAGGAGTAACTACCACCACTTCATTAGCTATTTAAAGGAAGATCAACAGAGGAGATGGGGATCAATCTGATTAGTCGCCAACCCAATCTAGGAGATCAACAGACGATCGGATTTCGTCTTAAGCATTAGCATAGCCATCAAGTGTACTTAGGGATAGTCCACTGCCTTGTCAAGGAAACCCCTTGTAATAGCTGGTTCATAGCAATAAAGAGTAGTCCCATTCTCTCCCAAGAACTCTTTGCCATTTTTTCTATTTATTTTGTAAGATTGATGACTCGATCGTCAACAGCTGGCACCGTCCGTGGGATAGATAGTGTCGAGTTCTTGAAGTTTTCTTTGTTCAAGAAATCCTCATTCACTTTCCCTTGCTCCATCATCGCTCATGCAAACATGGTGGGGACTTGGGATGAGGAGAACTGGTTCGACTTGGCGGACTACTTCGACATGGACATGGATGCATGCATACGCGCCATGGAACATGACATAGTGTCATCATCCTCCTCCTCCGCTGCTGGCTCGTCGCTCACTAAGGCTAGTGAAATCGACCAGATGGAGGAAGACACACCATCATTGGTGCAACCAGAGCAACCAACCGTTCTAACCAGTTCGGAACATCCAAAGGCCTCTGCAAGCCCGGTCCTTCTGACCAGCGAAAAGGGTGATAAAAGCTAATCGTCGTAGCCCGATGGTCAATGTACTCTCGATACAGCCATGGGCGACCAATATTCGCCAATGGCTCCTAGCTATTCCGGGGGCCAACCGACATATGGTATTGGTGTCGATGAAGCTGCCACCGGTCGAAGGCCAAGTGGAAATGATAAAACTCAGTATTCGATCCAGTATCCACTGGACCAGGTTGAATCTACCATAAATCCCACCGGAGGTGGTAATCTCATATTGCTCTCCATCGTGGAGGCTCCTCACCGAAGCACTGGAAGGCTCTCCCTTAGCTACGATGGAAGATTGTCGGAAAATCGCTGTTGGAGACATGAGGTCAACGCGATTGGTGATGCTGATCAAGATGTCATGCACGATTCTCTACAGCTTAACCTGCCACCACTTGCTAGTGGAAATGGTATGGACACTCAAGAACTAAATGGCAGAGGTGGTCGAAATGATGGACATCGATCAATTAATTTGCATGTTTCTACCCCCACAGCACTTGAGGGGACGAACAGGGCAAGGCAGGAGGTACTTGAGTCATCGAACAACATCTACTAGTAGAAATCCTACAAGACCTTTGATAACTATTCAAAACCTACAACGAGCTCGTGATATTTTAGATAATCCAGATCCTGCTATAGTAGAGACTCCAGGATACGCTCAACTTGCAGGAAGGGTATTGGAGATTCTCCAACAAATCATGCAACGTACATAAGCGTACTGGGAACAGCGAGCCTCACAAAGTCAAACCTTGAATTCATCCCAATGTTCCTCCTCAGCAGGGGGCAACATGACCGAACTAGAGACCGATCAATACAAAGACCTCCTCGAAGATTCTAACTAGGAGTCACTGATGAGGACATCAACCTGTCGGATACGACCGCTACTCCATCTCCAACTGGGCTACTCGGCTGTGTCAAACTCTACTTGAACGGGCCGATGACGACAAATTTACTTCACCTATATCTGGTGTTGCGTCACGTCACATTGGCCCGAGGGCCTTGTATTAATTATTGGGTCCAAAGGACAGCCACCACTTTAGGTTATTTGGGCCACTACCTCCCTCGTCCATATGGAAACCTAGAGTCAGCACTGTTCACATGGTACTATTCATGCATGAACAGTACCTATGCCGTCTCTCCCTTTCCTATAGATAGTTGCCACCATCCCCTTTAGTTCCTCAGGTTTTGTTGATTAAAGTTTAGCTTTGCTACTTTATACTTTGTTCCCTTGTTCGGCGAGATCAATAGCGACATTGTTCTTTAGAATCCCACCTATCAATACAATTTCAATTCCTATTCACAATTTCAGATTGCTTATCTATCTTGTTCTTGCATGCTTCTTCGGTGTATGTAGGAATCGATCTTTGTGATCAGGTCAACTGGATATTCGTACACGGTTGATAACGACTTGTCGAGCAGTTCAGCGATTGCGTGGTTTCGAACCTTGCGAGTTCGTAGCTAGGATCGTGAGAGTTGAGCGACTACTACCGAACTTACCTTCTCATCGAAATATCGGGCCAAAACAGGACCTTCATGGTTCATCAGTCACGAGGGAAGACGACTTTTTCATACAGTCGTTAGTCCTCCTCGTCAAGAGGAGCAACTACTTGTTCCAGGTGATCTTCGACATCACCTAAACTAGGCGGCCGGTCGAAGACATCACACCAATGTCCACGACTGACTCAAGACACTGGATCCTCGGTATGACAACTTGAGAAACCGGTCCCCGATCGATTATAATCTGGCACCTTTCCAGAGAAAGCGCCATGACTCGATTACAAGATGTCGAGCCTTCTCAGTAGGGATCCAAGTTGTACACTAGCCGGACAGGTTCCGACCAGCAAATGTGGAGAATTTTAATGGGACTTAGAACCCATTAAAGTTTCTCCAAATCTATATCACCGCCATCAGAGATGTTGGCGGTGACGACAACGTGATGGCAAATTATCTGCCCACGGTACTTGAAGGGTCTGCCCAGTCATGGTAGCTCAACCTGTCTATCGAATCAATCTACACTTGGGAGCAGCCCTGTGACCACCTCATTGCAAATTTTTAGGGCTCGTACGATCTCCCTGGAAAGGAGGATGATCTACACCGAATCCAAAAAAAGTCTAATGAAACTCTTCGACAATATATCAAAAGATTTAGCTAGGTTCTTAATTCTATACGAGAGGTCACGGAGTCTTCTGCCATTCAAGCTTTTAAAGCAGGGCTGAGAAATTGATGGTTTATAGAGGATATTGCAATAAACCCTCCAAGAATGACCATCGAGCTTTTCAACATGGTTAACAAATATGTAGCCACTAGCGAAGCGGTTGAATGATCGAAAGGACAGAATCACTCAACCTAGTTTGGATAAGCCAGAAAAGAAGTATAAAAAGGTTCTCAAGAATAAGAAGAATCGCAAGCCCGACAACAAGTCCTTGTAGTTCTCAAAAAATTTACCAAGGGTAAGAGAGACTATTCTGGTCGGAACAAGGCAAAGGCTCTGACCGATGACTGCAAGAAGACCAAGAAGTGGTGTCCGCTACACCAGGCAGTAGGGCATGATATCCGTACCTACTGAGCCTGGCAAAAGAAGCTGGAGGATTACTGCTTAGGTAAAGGTCCCTTCCCCTCCATAACAGAACTTAGAAAACCAAGCTCCAAGAAGAACAAAGATGGCGATGAAGAAATGGACTACCAGTGATGCGAATCAACCTTGAGATGAGATTGAGGCCCTGTTTGGTAGAGCTCCAGATTCTTATTTTTCAGATTCTGCTCCTGATTCTCTAAGAATCCACTTCTCTGATAATCTAGAGCTGTCTGTTAAAAGCGTTTGGCTGGTAGGTTGGCTCCCAAAACCAAATGAGGGGGATTAGAGGCAAATAGACTATGTTACCCCTGGTTGTAATAATTCAATTGTATTTGTGTCTTTCTCCTATGTATTTGTACACAAATTATAGAATCTTTTCTCCTAAATTTGTTTAGACCATGTGAATGTATATACGTTGTAACTATACACAATGCCAGGTTACATTGTATTTACACTTCATGACGGATTACAACTGTGTATAAAATTTTTTTGTACTGTTCACGCTGCGATAGATGAAGCCGGAGATATCTCATTCATATCGTATAAGTGTTCAAACGATAATTAAATGATATTACGTACAAGTATTAAAATAATAAATTATTTTCAGACCCGTTAGGCTTGCAAAGACGCACGGATCTCATCGAGGATTAAAGGATGGATGGAGAGAGAGAGTAACTACACCTGAGAGTATATAGTATTTTTCATATATATATATATATATATATATATATATATATATATATATATACTAGTGTTGTTAGTACTAACACAGCTGGTACTTCGCTAAAAATTCAATTCACAGATGTTAAAGAGTGATGTATGCCAATGTTGGGTGCTAATTTAGATCATTTGAGTGCCATGCTTGTGCAATTGCATTTTCACCGAATCGTGAATAAGTTGCATCCAGTTCCAGATGCTACAATGCCCAAACTGATTCTCCAGGCCACAATCTTACAGTTTGTTCCAAAGTAGAATTTATCTAGATCAAAGCATCTATGAAAGGTATGCAAGAAGCAACATTTACTGGTCACAAGTTCATATACTGTGAGGAAGATAGTACAATAAGTAGAAGTCTTAAGTTTTCAGCACTAGCAGAATCATAAAAGATACAATCATGCACAGAAGGATCATTACAGCTAAGTTAGCATATTCTTCAAAAGAAAAACAGCTAAAGTAGCATTCAGAGATCAATCACAGTCACTCTCATTCCTATGAGTTTAACAATTTTTTGTAGGGCTGCAAGTATCAGACACCAAACATTTTTTACAATACAAGCTCTGAAATGATCTGAAACTTTACAAATAAACTTTAGCTTTGTGTGTCTTGAACCGTATGTTCAATAATTTATGGTACATGGAACAACAGCAGGAGGAGGATTTCGATCTATCCATAGAAATTTCAACATGATCCTTCACACTTCAATGGTCCATCTGCAAGAAAACTCATGTTGTGAAGCATTCGTCCAGACAGCACTCTGACGGTGGTGTGCTTGTTTCTCAGCTTCATAGTCATATAAATTACTGGCAATAAGACCTAAGAATATAGTGACCCCTGTGGATTTGCTATTGTGAGAAAATTGTACATTGCGCCAAAGTGCTTTACGCCAAAAAGTTCGAGACGATGCTAGGTGGCGGTTTCATGGATGTAGGGGTGGTAGTTTTACTCGAAGCCATGATTAACTCAGAGATTTCTTATAACAGGATTGAGGCGAAGCAAAATATCACGATAGCTAAATGGGGATGTGGTAGATATTGCACCGTGATCCTTCCTTTAAAAACAAAATAAAAGAGTCACTTTCATTATGCTTTGTAAAATATAAAATACAAACAAATATTATACATTAATCGAACTCACTCGCATGGAAGGTATGGAACATATGTCTATCCATGTGTAAAAATTGTAGTTGTCACTTCTTCACTTCAATTGTGTGTCAAGGTACACTACGAGGTAGTTGGGAGAAAAGCGCCTCGATTACCACTTACGAGTTATTATGGTGTGCAAACAAATCCTACCAATGATCGTGGTCCCAATCCTCAATAGAAGTTATGCACTTGTAACAAATTGTTATAAACATACAAGTTATTAGACCATGAATGAAATATCTCTAGAGGGTTGACCGGTAGAGATAGTGACAGACAACCATATCTATGTAACAAAGTAATACTGACTAGATAATATTTAGCACACTTAGAGATGAAGATGTCACACAGAGAAGGGCACATGAATGACGCTATGGATCATACATTTTATAATTAAGCAGAAAGCAAGATGAGAGAAAAGGAGCTTATACGTGGGCGGAATCATATTAGAAAACAAATATCGAGGAACATTCGGTGATCTGATTTCTTTCTATGCACATATTAAATCGACATTTCATTTGCATCGACAATTTCCATTCATCAATCGACACTCTTGGAAGTTTTAAAAATCACGCATACATAATAGTAGACAAGTTACAAATGCGGAAGACAATAAACCAATATGTAATAGCATTTGTGTTTATAGTGCATATGACAGAATCAAACATAGGCAGTGCAGTAATATTAAGAGGTAGAGGCGGAGATCGGAGGAAAATGCGGATGGATACGCACATGGGTCGGTCGCCGGAGGCCGAGGCGGAGTTGAGGGAGGTAGTCCCAGCGGCGTTGCTGGACGGAAGGGCGGCACGGCGATCTCATCTGCTCTAGCCGATGGAGGATTGGAGAAGAGAGATCGGCAGAAACTCCCAAAGACTGCATGGCGACCTCTGCGGCATAGCTCGAGAGGGCAAAGGAGGCCGCCGGCGGCGACGCACGCAGCGCGAGTCAAGGGAAGGCGCGGAAGGAGGCGATGGGAAGGCGGCGCGGAGGAAGGGCGAGGCGAGGGAGAGGCGGCGCGTGAGCAGGAGACCGGAGCGAGGGGAGGCGAGGCAAGGAATATGGCGCGAGACAGGGAATCCGCGTGAGGAGGAGGCAGAGGCGAGGGGAAGGAGGAGGCGGGGGCGAGGCGGGGCGAGACGGGGAATCCGGCACGAGGAGGAGGCGAGGAGGAGGGGCCGAGGGCGGGAATCCGCGCGCGAGGAGGAGGCCGACGCGGAAGGGGAGGAGGAGGCGGGAAAGCCGCGTGGAGGAGGAGTCCGCGCGGAGCGGGTAGGCGGGGCGGCAAGCCGACGTGGAAGAGGGGGCGGCGGCCTCGAGGTTGAGATGACGACGCGAGGGGAATGTCCCGGTGTCGCCACGGTGGGCGGGGTAGTTCAATGGCATTTGTGGGTAATAACTATGAACTTTAAGAGGTATTTTCGTTTACGTAAGTGGATTCTCACGAGAATCGGCGGGAAGGCTGCTCCTGCCGCTAGTTCATTTTTGAGACGACTCCCGCGAGAATCGAGATCTAGTGGTTTTGAGAATCGGGGTGTTTGGTATAGCTCTACGAGAATCTATTGAGAAGCTGGGAGTAGAAGCTGTACCAAACAGGACCTGAATCATTGGGTTGCCCGATCTTTCATGGTGGAAAATTCCAAACAAATATGTGGAGCACGAATTACAAGATGCAATTCGCACTAGGATAGATAAATCTCAAACCCATGCACACCACAGTACATGAACGAGAGGTAGGGATCAAAGATCCAACGAGAAACTCTCAGCACCACATCTAGAAATCTCACGCTAAGATGAAATCCAAGATTGGAATTCACAAATCACTCATAGAACAAGGGTGAACCCTAACGGTCGAAGGCCAACACGCACACGTGTTTTAATTCATAACTCAAAACTCTACCTTACAATGTGCGGCCATGGTGGTTTAAATAGCCTCCCACGCAAGCACAAAATATGAAACTAACTCAAACTCCTAAACGCACACAATTCAAACTTTCTTAATGCAAAAATTAAAACATGTTGTCTCCTTTTACATCTCGGAAATCAACCGGATAGTTTGTTAGTTATCATGGCTTTTGGTGGACCCCACCCGCATGCACAAAGAGAAAGGAAATCATGCAGGCTTAAACAGAAAAGATAGGCCATCTCTCCTTGTAAACTCGGACTGCCAGGTGGGCCCTACCCTCCTGCACGTAGAGAAAGGAACTCGCGAGGAGAGATCAGAATGCATGCACCGATCTTGTAAGCCCACGTGTAGCAAATCCTGATTTCTTGCCTTCTAGTCTGATATCTTCTTTCCTTCTCTCCATTGAACGCATGAATCACCTGGACTCCATCTCCAAAAATATCCCAACAGATATTCTTTCCTTCTAGGGTTGATCTTGTCTCATGCAATCCAAACCAACCAAAGTCTGGTTCTCTTGCTCGCTTCCTAGTACGACCACCTGGTCGGGGACCTGGTCGAAGACGTGGCTACAGACCTGATCGTAGTTGTGACCTATCTAGTTGTGGTCGCAGGCCTCCTGAACATGGTCGTAGACCATCTGGACATGGTTGTAGGCCATCTAGTGGTGGTCGTAGGCCACGTGGTAGTGGTCGAGGTCGCTCCCACCAAGCAATCGTGAGTTGACGAGCACGCTCCTTCAGTGCTCCTCCGCCGTCAGTCTTGTTCTCGACGAGTGCTCCTGCCGATGAGTACTGGTTGTAGAACTTGTGGAAGTGGTCGTAACCCCTCTGGAACTGGTTGTAGCCCCTTAGGAACTGGTCGTAGCCCCTCAGGAACTGGTCGTAGTCCTTGGGGAACTGGTCGTAGTCCTTGGGGATCTGGTCATAGACCCTCTGGAGCTGGTCGTGGACCTTTTATCCGAGTATCCCTCTCGACCACACATAACTTCTCTTTTATATTGCACAAAACAGCACTACTTTGTGAAGTAACCTCAGTTTGCAATGCTGAAACACTACTCAAAGTAATCAAGCTACTTGGTTCCGCATCAACCAGGAGCCTCAGCACACCGTCGACATGATCTTCGGTGAATCTTCCTCGTACGAGTTAAGACATCATCTAAAGGCTGTGGAGCGGGAAGTCAACCTCGCTAAAGCTCCAATCCCTATCAAGCCATCTAGATGGTCAGAGACGGTGATCTCCTTCAGCAAAGAAGACTGCCCCATTCCATCAACTCGGCCAGTAGGTTCCCTATTGTTGTTGAACCTGCTATTAATAATTATAAAGTTAATCGAGTTTGATAGATGGAGATAGTTCTTTAAATATTTTATTTACGGGAGCATCGGAAGAAATGCAAATTCCCAGGTTAAAGGTAAAACACGTGAAATATGCCTTCCATGGCATAATTCCTGGTTATACCGCAAAACCGATAGGGCAAATTTCCCTACCAATTATGTTCAGAAGACCTGAAAACTTCCGGACAAAAAAATTCCATTTGATGTGGTGGATTTTGAAACCGCTTATAATTGAATCCTTGGTCGTCCGACATTGGCAAAATTCCTGATAGCCACGCATTACGCTTTATCGAGTTTAAATATTCCAAGACCAAAAGGAGTCATCACAGTTCGAGGAGATCAAAAAATGGCCTATGCATGTGATCGAAAATCCTTAGAACTGGTCGATGAGCTTCGGACCAGGGAAACAAATCCATCTTGAACGCAGGTCAAGCACTAAAGACCAAAGATTCCAAAACCATTCGACCAGATCAGGTTCCACTCGACAAAGGCGCTCCTCTGGAAAGCGCCAAAGCGTTGTCTGGATCCGCAAATGCTAAAAAGGTACTGGTCGAAGTAGGACTTGACCTCAAATAGGAAGGGCGCTCATCTCCTTCCTCCAAGCAAACATGGATGTATTCACCTAGCAAGCATCCGACATGCCTAGAGTCCCTAGGGAGGTAATCGAGCACAGGTTAGCTCTCCGACCTGACAAGAATCTGGTCAAGCAAAACCTAAAGTGTTTTGCACTAGATTGGAAGGAGGCAATCCAATCGGAGATTGACAAGCTTCTCAAAGATGGATTCATTCGTGAAGTTAACCACCTAGAGTGGCTCGCCAATCTTGTAATGGTTAGAAAAAGTAACGAGAAGTGGCGAATGTGTATTGACTTTACAGATCTTAATAAATCTTGTCCGAAGGATGACTTTCCCCTTCTATGCATTGATCAACTTGTGGACTCTACTTCCGGGTGTGAGTTGTTGAGTTTTTTAGATGCATATTCAGGGTACCACTAGATTAATATGAGTAAAGATGATGAAGAAAAGACTTCCTTCATCACACCTTATGACACTTACTGTTATGCCAAGATGCCTTTTGGTCTCAAAATGCTGGTGCGACTTTTCAAAGGCTAATGCAAAAATCCTTTAATCCTCAGATAGGTCAAAATTTGAAAGCCTACGTTGATGACTTAGTTGTAAAAAGTATCAATGCTGGTGACCATATTCCTGACATACATGAGACTTTCAATAACTTAGGAAGACATAACCTTAAGTTAAATTTAGAAAATCGTGCGTTCGGAGTTTCCTCAGGAAAGCTTCTTGGATTTCTAGTTTCGGCAAGAGGAATTGAGGCAAATCCAGTAAAGATATTGGCCATCGACCAGATGCGCCCTCCGACCACAAAGAAAGAGGTACAAAAACTAACTGGCTGTATGACGGCGCTAAGTCATTTCATAGCATGGTTAGGAGAAAAAGGATTACCTCTTTAAGATTCTGCTGAAATATAGAAGTTTCGAATGGACTAAAGAGACAAATGATGCCTTTTAAGAGCTCAAAAAGTAATTTATGAGTGCCCCAATCTTAATATCTCTGAGATTGGAAGAAACATTACTGATATACGTGGCTACAACGTCACAAGCTATTAGTGTTGAATTGGTCGTTGAGTGCGACAACATCCAATGACTAGTATATTACGTAAGCGAAGTCTTGCACGGAACAAAAGAATGATATCCATAGGTACAAAAGTTGCTCTATGGTCTCCTTATAGCTTCAAGGAAACTAAGGTATTACTTTCAGGGCCACAAAGTGGTCGTACCGACTAGATATCCTCTTGGTCAAGTTCTCGAAAACAGGGAATCATCGAGATGAATAGCAAAATGGGTGGTCAAGTTTGGAGCATTCGACCTCCATTTCATCTCACAATCAAGAAGAATGAAGACTCGACAACATCAATTTCCTTGAAGAACGATGAAACCAATCTTTGATACGATCGACAGACTACCAACATGCCATACGAAGGTACCACAGTCATAAGGTGCAACCTCATAGCCTATCATTAGGTGATCTGGTTCTCAGAAAAATTCATAGACAAGTAAATCGCAATAAACTTTCTCCTAAATGGGAAGGTTCTTATACTGTGGTTGAAGTCACCCGACTTGGTTTAGTACGACTAGCCATGTCAAATGGGTGTGTTTTGTCTAATTCTTGGAATATTGATCAATTGCGTAAGTTTTATGTATAGTTGTTCTTTTCTTTAATTAAATTCAATAAAGATGCATCATTCCTTTACTTTTCGATGAGTGTTATTGTTTATATGATTGTTCTATCATTTGGTTACATACTATTGTTGTTTAACTGGTCGGAGAAGCACATATTCTCTCTGATATCCTTCCAAAAACGATCTCTTTTATTTCTTTTGGCCTTGACTTATCTATTGCAAGCCATAAGGGTCCTAATCGTGACCATCACGGCGTTGGTTCTCACGAGTGACCATACACTCTTTTCTCAAAGAAGCAAACAAGTAAAGGATCATTGCACAAATAACTTGATATTGTTCCTTACATGCTTCGAATTCAAAGGCTAACCTTCTTCATTTCAACATTCTATTCTACTCTTGTTTTGGCTACTGGTCGAAACACAGAAAGCCTCCTAGTCAAAATCTCTCCTCTGTGCATGTGGTCCTGCCCACTAGAAGGAGTTTCCTAGCGATGGTCCTCATTCTTACGATCTTCGCTGCTAGTCAGAACTTGAGCATGAATACGTTTCGTGAGGTGTTTTTCATGTCTTTGGTTCTTTGCAACCTTCACGACCGGCTTAGATAATACTTATAAATAAAACCACTTGTCGTCTTTGCATACATTTTTGCATAATTTCTTATCATCAAGCTAAGTCTAATAGAATCTTTCGACCACTTAGTGTACTATACAGTATTTTGATTATGGCAAAGATCTACAGCTAGTCGAAATCATACACTAGTTTTGACCAAATTGATTTCCTAGTGCTCTATTGGATCATTTTAAACATAATCAGGGCATACTTTGTACAATGGTCGTAGCTTTTGATCTTTTCCTTGGTCTATTGCTTCTTTAATAAGTTCTTCTACTAATACAAGTAGTCGGGGGCTATGAGATACATGAGCACTTAGCAAAATTGAAAGGATAAAAACACAAACTTTATTGATGTTAAAAGGTAAGTCTTTATATTTTTCATGTACAATCCTAAATTTACATTAATATACTTCTCGGGGCCACCAGACTGGTCACTGTGAGACGGAGACCCGACCTTCATTTCCTCCATGACCTTATTTCCAAGAGGCTTGGCTTCCTCAAGTAGCTTGGTCACTTCTTCACCCGAAAACAGTTGAAGTCTTCTTCAACGGCCTGGAGATGAATGGGGAGGTCGGAAGCTTTGAGCTTTGCCAAAGCAAAACTTACTCCATTCGTGACAGCTTCTCTAATTGTCTGCGCGTGGTTCTCCCGAGTAGTTTTGAGTAAACTCTTGAGGTCTTCGAGTTGTTGGCTGAGGCAGTTTATCTTCTCTACGGAATTGCCTAAGTTTGGCAATTGCATTCCTAACCCCATGTTGAAGAGCATCTTGTTAAGAGCCTTGACTTTGTCTTCAAGACCCGCTCAAGTTCCGCTCCCTAGCCTCGCTTGAACTCAAGACCTTTCTCTGCTCTTTTTATTTTTTATGCTTGCTCTGCACAAGTATACCAAGCATAAATATATATAATCAGAAAAGAAAGTACACTGGTTGAATTTACAACTGGTTACCTTGACTCTTTTTCTCGAAAGTCTCGATAACTTCCTTATTCCTAGTCATCAGATATTCAATCGACCAGTCTTTACCTTTGCATTCCTCTTCAAGCTTGGTTATTGTGGCTTCCTTAGCCATGACCTATTTTTTTATTTTTCCAAATCTATCAAATGAGATAAGGGAAGAAATTAATTTGCAGAAAAGGAACAAGACAAAAAAGAAGGAAAAAGCTATAAATGTGGTCGTGGAAGCTTACCCGAATCGCCACATCATTATATTCGGTGAAGATAGTATCAAGACTCGTTTCTGCTTGACGATCTGATATCTTCCCCCAAGCCTCATCGAGTTCTTTATTGTCGATAAATCGAGGGCAATAAGGGAAGTTGCTAGCTTGAGGAGACTTCCTAGCAGTAGTTAGAATCTACTGGGATCCCTCAGGATTACTCCAGCAATATGTCACATATTTGATTCATTCTCAAAACCTTAAGGTACCTTTGATACATTTGCATTAACTACTTATCATACAAGTCCTCTACGACATCGACTAGGCCTAAGGATACAACATGATTCAATACATTGTCCAGGCTGCCTCATGTGCTTTCTTGGTCAGGGACTGTATTCACAGCAGCTTTGTCTTGATCTTGCATACTTGTTAGGTTGGTCTTGCCGTCTATGGGTGCTTTCAGCAAGGAATGAGGGGAATAGCATGAGGTAGGGGGAAGATCGCGGGGATAAGTAACTAAACCCGCCTTTTCTCTTTTAAAATCGAGAATTTAACATATGAAAAGCCAGGAAGGCTCAACCAAATCACACAAATCTTTTAAAACAAGCTTTTCCCGTGACTGTGAAATATGACGCCCATGGGCAAAATAGGCAATGCACAGGTTCCAAATGAAATCTTGCAACAGTACATCGTCTACTCGCGAAAATACACACATGGGGGTGCACAATTCTGCGCACAAGGGTTACTCAAAATGAGATTGCCCTATCCTAACAAGCCACCACGTTCCTAAACTTAAGTATTTGAATTTTTGGATAAGAGGAGAGGGAACCAATCACTTTTCGAAATCAAAAGAAGATTCCGTGGGAAAGAGAGTAAGCTTTAGGAGGGATGCGAATGAGCAATAATACTTATATTTTTCACCAAGCTTTTTTGTAGGCGAAGATAGGTTTAAAAAAACTTCCACTAATGAAACTAACGGCCATGCTAGCTAAGGTCACAACCTAGAGTCGATATGCTCTGATACCAAGTTTGTCGGACTCCAAATTTGGAACCTGGGACCCATGTGTATATTTGTGCTACGCCCTAGATCGGTAGATAGCACACACAGTAATATTGTTGGTTCAAACACATGTCACGAGAATGTAAAGCTATTACATAATACTAAACAAAACGTAAATATACCTTATAGCTTTTGGTGTACAGAATGCCCGACACAGGCCAAAATCCTTTAGAGAATCAGCAGCAAAAGATAAATCAGAGCACAACGCATGGAACCCTCATGATATGCCCACCGGCGATCGACTGTGGGCTCGTGACCTAGTTCTTGGCCTTCTTGGTCTTCGGTCTTGCTCAGCACCTATAAGTATTCTACAGGCAGGCCTACGACCAGGTCTTGGCCAAAGGTTGTACTCGTGCAGTGCAGGGGGCACCAGTCGAAGGCCACGACCAGATGCCACCATCTGCGCTGAAGGAGATGGTCCATGCATTCCTCAGGGTGAACAATCCTCATCGTGAACAATCCTCGGTATGAATAGTCCTCAGGGTTAACAGTTCTTGTCGTGAACAGTCCTCGCAATTGTCCCTGTAGCCTTCTTTGGTGTGTACTGACTAAAAGAATGTAAATAGTGAGCATAAGTACACAACCGTACTCGCGAGCCAACACACAATGCATTTATCATAAATGCAAGGTTGGTCAAGGGAGCTTCAGAGTTCTTTTATTTGCCCAGAGTCATGTTTTAATTAGATTAAGTAGTAAACATCTTGAGATTTAGCATTTGAAACAACCGGTTTTATAAACTGAGTTTTTGTTTGTAAAGTACTAGTGGAGGTCCAATCTCCTATACCATTGAGTGGCCCGACCACTCAATGCTCAGGTTATCCTGTAATTACCACTGGTCCTAGACCAGCCTTTTCAAAACCCTAGGGCCCCGGGCCCTTTCCATTTTACCCATACACAAATGATTTTATAAAAAGGAGAGCTAACTCCAGCAAGTTCTCAATACCGCTCTTGACCATGAGCACGGCTATCCAGATAGTTTTCTTACTTTGCAGAGTTTGTGCACTTTCCCCACAAGAGATAAATCAACTTATACTGCCCCGACACACTTCCTTAGGTGTGTGGCTAATGTTGATTATCACAAGGCCTTTACAATGTTCAACCTCTTTGCAACTTTGCATCGCTAGGTATCACCCCCTTTGGCCTCTCCTGCTTGTCCTCGGGAGGTCTCCCTTTAGCGTCGTGCAGTTCTCGTGGCTTCGTTCTCCCCCGACTACCCACCCACATCCACCAATGGTGAAGCCACGTCGAGGCAAACAAATTAGTTAGCCAGGTCGTATGTGTTACCGACTTGTGGTTGCACTGTTTTACATGAAAGGTCATCACCAGATTCGGTCCTTAATTGACTCAGGTGGTACATCCACACACCCACATCCTCTCATGCCCTAGGCACCAGCCACTCTTTCCAGCCACCCGAGTTGAAATCTATTTTTGGGTTTTATTTTGTTTTGAAAATAATCCTTTCATCCAGCATACCAGCCAGGCTCCAAGCCTCGACTGCCCAAATTCATTTTTAAATGAGTGAATGATGTCAGGCAATTCATTGCCCAAATGATAATATATTAGTAGGAAGAAAATTCACCATTTGGATTTTATTTGAATTTAATTCAAAAGCTTAATATTGGACTTTATAATCAAAACATTTAATGTGAATAATCCCAACATGAACAATAGCCAAAACTATTTTATTTGGGTTCTATGTGCTCGATATATTTTCTAGATTTTTCTAGAATTTTTCGAGTTCATTTGCTATTTTCTATTGCTTATTTGAATTTCTGGTATTTTCTAAAATAGAAAATCTATTAAAATCTCGGAAATCTCCTCGCCGAATCTCTCGGCCCAACTCCTATTCCCGCGCCTCCATTGCTCGCCACGGCCACCAATTGCGCGCGCCGCCTCCCATCGACAGTGGACCCGCTGTCGGCCTCTCTCTCTCTCTCTCGCGCGCCGCTTCCCACTGCTCGATCGAGTTTGGGCGGCTAGATGCGCGTGAGGTAACCGGAGGTTCGATCGTCTCATTGATTGTGGACCGTTGGATCAAGATCGGCGCTCGAGATCAAATCGCGCGCAGCGCCCTCCGCCCTCCACTCGGCATGTGGGCCGCCGAGGTCGTCGTCTCGTCTCGGTTTCTTCCTCGCGCCGCGCCGCGCGTCCGCCATGCTTCCGAGCTCCAAGCTCCGTCGACAAGACACGTTTCCAAATAAAACCTTTCTAGAAAACGTGCCAAATCTTATCCCATCTCAACCGCACTATTTGCGGTAGAATCTTACCCGACACGGACTCTATCTCCGTTTCGCTCGGGCCGTCTCGGACTCTTTAGGGTTCCGCCGCCACGCCCCTCGCCCCTCCCGACCCTATAAAGGGCGCCGGGATCGTCTTGACGTCCGCACTAAAAGCCCCAACCTAGCGCCGCCTGAGAACCCCTGCACCGCCACCCTCACCGATTTTTGGTTTTCACCCGCAAGGACTCCGGTGAGCTCCCTTGCCGCCGTCGTGTCGCCGGGACCTCTTCGCTCGCACCTCGGCCGCAGCGGCTGGGCTACCTCTCGAGGCCTTGTCTTCGCGGAAGACCACCGGAGCTCGATCTCGACGAGCCAGAGACTCCTCGCCGCTCTTCGCCGCCGCCATCTTCGAGTGTCTCCGCCGCTCGTGAGTGCACCATCGTGTTCGCAATAACACGGGCTTCAATCTGGTACCATCGGACCTCGCCGGAGCGCCGCCAGTCGCCGTTGCCGGACGGTCCAGAGCCGCCGCCGTTTTGTCGTCATCCACGTCAGCGCCAGCATCAGCCCGTGCAGCGTGGCGGCCAGTGGCGCCCGATCGCGCCACGTGTGCGCCTAAGCGGCGATCTCACGGACCGAGTCTCGAGGCTCGGTGGACCTAGTCCATCGTGATTTAGCCTCGACATGTGGGTCCCACATGTCGAGATTTTTTTATTATTTCTTTTTCCGAAATTCCTCCACGACGCCACTTATGCGCAATAATCTGATTTTCCTTTAGGAAAATAATTCGAAATTCATGAAAATCGATTTTCAGATTTTATGTATTTTCAATCTTCCAAAGGCCATAACTTTTGCATCCTAACTCCGATTGAGCCCATTCAAATTTCTAAATTTGTCTAAATTTGAGATCTACCTAATTATTATTTTTATTTAATTTTTGGAGTTTGTTTTTCCTCTGTTATTTATTTGTTTTGGTTGTTTTGCTTCTTTGGTGCGTAGACGTCGATACTTCGGGGGTTTTCATCGAAGAAGGCTTCAACCAAGTTCAAGACCAGTACATAGACCTATTCCAAGGCAAGTCATACCTTTGATCATATTGAATCCCAGTTTTCCCAAATTATATTGTGTTGAATTATTGCATTTACTTTAATTATGTGTTTAACTGCTTTTGGGCTAGTTATTGATCCAAACTGTTATGTTCACCTTGCCTACTTGTATACCTTAATCTTTTGTCGCCCTAGATTGGTTTATTATTTAGTTGGTATTAACATATTGCCAACATGGTTGGTTAGATCGACTAGAATTGCTTAGCCATGCTACGAGTCGTCATCTCGTGTGAGTGCAATTATGAAATTGACTAAGTGATTATGGAACTGTGTGATAAAACTGTGTGTGCTGTGTGCTATTATTCGTGATGGCATGTGTTGCACTAAACCAACTAGGTGGTAAAAGATTTAGACTGAGGCAAGTGGTGGATACTGTGTGAACTGGTGGCTTTGTGATTGGGATTCATCTGTGTGGTTTAGTTAGAAAAACTGGATTCTTGCCTTGGTCAATTAAGGACTTAACTTTGTGCGCCATTGAACTGAGCTATACTGTACGACCGCATGTCCGTGACAGCCTAACTTAGTAGGTTCTGAGTTTCAACATTGGGGTTCGTGGATAGGTTAAGCTTTGTGATATGGGATGTGTGAATAAGAACGCCAATGTTGAGACGGTTGCCGAACTGTTTTGTTACGATTAGTGCTAGCTACACTAGTTGTATCGTGTGGGTAAAGTGTACAAACCTCTGCAGAGTGTTAATCAATCTATTCGAATAGCCGTGTCCTCGGTCATGGACAACGCTCGGGGATTTCACATGAAGGGTAGTGTTCATAAAATGTGGGATTGGGAGTCAGGTGATCTCAATCATATGGTGTGGTGAATCAATCCGTTTAGCTGTGTCTTTGTGAAACAACTGTTAAATTAATATTGCTTATTTGTTTTAAATTATGCTTTCAATCTATTATTTGTATTCAATTGCAAATGTTGCATTTCTGCAAAATAACCACAGAAGCCATTCCTTTGGAATAAGCCTGCATCTATATATTGCATTCTGTGGTATGATTTGCGAGTACGGTTGTGTACTCACGCTTGTTGTAAAACTGCGCCCAAACCTCTGTATGGAGGAGTCTTCGCCGCTTTCGGGGAGGAGTTTGTGGAAGAAGGTTGATCGCTAGGTCTTTGATCCCGATCGGTTGCCTGTGGTGTCTTTGATTGGAGTTTGCGAGTTTATTTCGTTCATTGCAAGATTTCTTTAGTGTTAGCCTGCGTGGCTTAATAAGTTGTAACCCGACCTTAAGGTCAAAACTCTAAGTTGTTACTCAAACTACTCGCTTATGTTATATTTCGCTTGTGTGGATTGATATTCACCTATGTTACCGCTGTGTGCACTAGCGTGATCTGGACTAGTGCGAGAATACGGAGGGTCCGACTGCATTTTGGGTCCCGACGCCGGTGATCGAAAGGAAGTCTGCGATCACCCAATGCAATGACCATGAAAGTTCTCTATGCCTCTCACGGTTGGAGGGCATCGCGCAGAAGGTGGGAGAACCTGCGCCGCCATGAGGCACCACGAATATCACTTGGGAGGAATTCTCACTGAGATTCGCCAATACCACGCACGTAAGGAATTATTGAACTAAAGAAAGATGAATTTCGTGCCCTGAAGCAAGGAAGCTTGTCAGTGTCTGACTATCTCAACAAGTTCTCGCTGCAGTGGTCGTAGTAGCTACAGTGGTCATTGAACTACAGTGGTCGTGGAAGCTACAGAAGTTGTAAAGCTACAGTGGTCGTAGAAGCTACAGTGGTCGTAGGAGCTGCAGTGGTCATAGCAGCTACAGGAGTCGTAAAGCTACAGTGGTCATAGCGCCTTAGTAGTCGTAGCGTCGAGTGTACTCGTAAGAGGAACACCCAAATGAAGCGGTAGTCTGAGTCAATAAGTTGCCCGAGTCTATTGGATCGTGGAGAGGTTCCAGGAGGTCGTGGTATGAGAATATGCCCTAATGGAGTTAGTGGGTACGTGGAGTACAGGTCGTGTGACCTTCTTATGTGCAGGAGGCTTATTTAAGCCGAGTATTTCTGTTAAAGGAAGTGAAGCACAATAGAGATTGAGTGATTCAATCCCAACAGGAAAATACTTTAGATTAAAGCGGACAACTCTAACAGAGAGAGGGCGAGAGAGAGAGAGAGAATATCCATAGGAACATTCATCAATGGTTACCTAGATGGGAGAGATTACCTGGTTAGGTAATACTCTTAGATCCGCTTTTGAGTTACGAATGGCCCTTGAAGTTAGCCTTTATTGTTGGAATCGGGCACGTATGTGTCTTTACACATTCGGGCAAGGTCTTAGACCAGAAGCCTTAAACTAGTGTGGTCAAAGTCTTAGTCTAGGGTGGTCGAGGGCACAGTCTAGTACGATTGATGCAATCTGGTCGAAGCTATAAACCAGTGTGGTCACAGGCGTAGACCAGTATGGTTGAACTATCTGGTCGAAGCCATAGTCCAGTGTGGTCGGCGCAAGACTAGTATGGTCGAAGCTCATCGATCGAAACTGAGCGATTTGAGACCCAATGGTCGAAACTAAGTGATCAGAACTCAGTGATCGAAACGGTGTGGTCGAAACACAGTGGTCGAAACTGTGTAGTCGAAACACGGTGGTCGAAACTGTGTAGTCGAAACACAGTGGTCGAAAGAGTGGTCAGAACTGTGTGGTCAAAACACAGTGGTCGGGAATGAGTGGTCGAACTGTGTGGTTGAGACACAGGGGTCGAAAGAGTGGTCTTAATGCAGTGGTCGAAATTGTGTGGTCAAAACACAGTGGTCGAGGATGAGTGGTCGAACTGTATGGTCGAGACACAGTGGTCAAAACCATGTGGTCGAGACACAATTTTCGAAAGTGTGGTCGAAACACAGTGGTCGAACTGTGTGGTCGAAACCATGTGGTTGAGACACAGTGGTCAAAAGAAGTTCAACATATTCCAGGTGGAAAGAAGTTCAACTACATGGAGGTTCCACTACGTGTAGTCGAAGGAGGTTCAACTATAAGCACAGATTACCCGATCACGTGGTCGGGAGAAGCCTTGGCTACGTGTAGCTGTAGGTACGACTAGGGGTAGTCGGGGGAGATACGACTAGTAGTCAGATGAGGTACGACTAGTAGTCGGAGGGGATACGACTGGATATGGTCGTAGAAGGTACGACTGGGTGCAGTTGAGACACATACGACTGGGTGCAGTCGTAGGAGATACGACTAGGAGTAGTCGAAAGTACGACTGCAAGTAGTCGAAATACGACTAGGTGCAGTCAGAGAAGGTACGATTACGTGTAATCGAAGGAGGTTCAACTAGGAGTAGTCGGAGGAGGTACAGTGGTTGCAGTCGGTGGAGGTACGGCTAGGTGTAGTCGGAGTACGACTATGTGCAGTCGAAGGAGGTTTTCTATATGTAGTCGAAGAAAGTTCTACTTGGTCAGAAAGAGGTTCGGGTAGTCAAAAGGGGGTTTGGACTATGCGTGGTCGTAGAGGCTACGACAGTTCAATGTGGTCGTAGGAAGACTACGACCATGTGTAGTCAAAGGAGTTTTGACTATGTGGTCAGAAGAAGGCATGACTGTGTAGTTGAAGGAGTTTCGACTATGTGATCGTAGACAATTCGGCTAGGCGTAGTCGAGGGAGTTTCGACTACGTGTTTGTAGAAGATTCGGCTGGGCGTAGTCGAAGGAGTTTCGACTATGTGGTCGTAGAAAAGAAAGGATTCGATCACACAACAATGGTCGAGAGAAAGAAGGAAAGTTCGACTATTCAACAGCGGTCGAGAGAAAGCAGAGAGGTCCGATGACTCAACGCGGTCGAAAGAACCAGAAACAGAACAAGTCAACTAGAATGAGGAGAAGCATCTAGCATCTGGGCCACTAGGAACGTATCGGTATGGAGCTGAGGAGACAAGCTAGTCGGAGCTGGGTGGCGACGGCGGACCGCAACAGCGAGCGAAGCTCTTCACAGCAGTGAGGGCCCGAGGGGTGAGAGTGGTCTTCAACCCTCAGGGCGGCTTCAGGGAAGGAGGTAGATGGATCCGAGTGAATGACTTGGGGGGCACCTCTCCAGCGAGGTCAACTCAACTCCTTAGCTAACTTGGTCAAAGGGGAGGAAGAACAAGATCGGCGGCTGTTCCTGTGAGCAAGGAGCGGAACCAATTGAGGGGAAAAGTCTCTCGAGTCATGAGAGATGAGCTAACTCATACAAGGAAGAAGAGCCTTACTGATGGGCGTCAACAGTGAAGGCAGTGATGTGGTGGCGCTCAGCCGATCTCGGAGTTCTCGCTCGTTGTGAGAGAGAGAGGAAAGAGGTGGAGCTAGCAATGGTGTGGCAGAGAAAGCGATGAGGGCTCAGGTTGTTATACCAAAGCAAGGGGGTAGCACTGTCCGATAGCCTACGATGCATTCGGCAAGGTTTGGAAAGGAGGGAGTAGCTGGTAATTTCATCTAGGTCGGCGACATAGTGCAGGCGACGCGACAGGTTGAGTGATGGCTATTAATGGCCAAACTACTGCACCCGCCTGGTCACGCTTGGTGCCCTAGTGAGAGAAAGATAGAGACAGCTACCCGGTCTTGATCAAGGGGTCCGTTGCACCGAGTTTGATCGCTGGGCTGCTCGGGGGAACAATGAATAGGTAGTGATGGCACGAGCTGGCTCGGCCAAAACAGAAGGGAGCAAAAGGGATGCGTGGGAGCTAATCGAGTCAGACCAGAACCAGACTAATCAGTACTTAGACCAGAAAAAGTAGGAAGAAAGAAAAGGCTAGAAAGACTTGGGAAAGGCAGAACAGTAGAATTTTAGATTTGCTAAAATTCTGATATTCACATTAAGGAACTCTTTCGTGATAGTAGATAAAATCATGATAGCAGAAGAGAAAATGCACTCAATTAACTCTCAAAAATGTAGGCAAACGGAACGACAATAGATACGTACAAAAAGTTTTTAAAAATCCCATATTTTTGTATTTAGGCATTTTTGGGATGTTATAGTCGGACTTCTTTATCCTCAACTCGACCGCCTATATATAAGAACATAGTCATATACTGATCGGAGAGTACATAAAAGATGAGGAAAAAGTTGTTTCTTACCTTGAGTCTCTCGATTCTCTCTTCTGCAGAGACTACAACCAAAATATTGGAGAAAGCGGCCTTGGTATCAGGCTCCCCAGCGCAGATCATTTTGATCCGTTCTCTGACCTCGTCAGGAGAAAGAGCTTCAATAAAATAGAGAGATTTCAAGGTTATAAAACAATCAACTAAATAAACCAAAACAAGTTGGAAGTTTACAAGACTCTCCTTCCCTGGAGTCCTTGGTCGATTCGTCACGACCAATGAAGAAGGAAGGGGACACGATTGGAGCCTCAAGGGACTTATCCGGCGCATGGAGAAGTCCCTCACCACGTGCCAAGCTATCAAGCCCTTGGCGCTGAGGTCTTGGATGGCCTCGACACACCTTCTGATCCATCCCTCCTTCTTCATGGTTGACCGCCAGTTGAGATTTTCGCTCACTGTCTTCCTGGCGAAGTAGAGGTCGTCCTCCTTCGTGACCATCATGTAGAACCAGCTCTTGTTCCATGACAACCACGAGAACTTCAAGTATATCTGGATGTACTCATCGGCCCTCCCGTCGTGGAGGCGCAGAGAGCACTCTCCAGGTCTAGTCACTGACTTCCCGACCTCGCCATCTTGTAAATGCTTGAAGATCTTCATATTTGGTCGGATCCCCAGGTATGCTTCGCAAAGATAAACGGAGATGCTGAGGTTGGAGATCGAGTTCGAGGCCAGGTTCACCTATTCAACCTCATAATGTTCGAGGAATTTGGAAAGGAATTTGTGAGCCGAGATCCTGAGTCCGCACTCGGCTACTGGGAAAATGCTCCCCGGCTGCTGACCTCTACTTGATTAGATTTCTATCAGGGAGCATCCCGACCCCCTCCAGAGCCTCGAGCTTCTTTGCGTTCAAATCAGAGACCAACCACTTGGTGATCGAATTCGACATTGTGTGGGTTTTTGGTGGACGAACAAGTGGTCGGAGGAGATTTGAAGCAACAAAAATAAAGGATGCCTGAGGAAACTCTTCAGTGAGGGAATTCAAGGAAAGCTTGAGAGCGTAAAAACCCAAAAGCCATGCACAATAGGGTTTATATAGCTGCGTTTCCTTAACTGCAAAGAGGAGTTACCCAAAAGTCTAATGGACACAAATATTTTCTATGTCCAACGGACATAGGACTCTTCGGTTCACAAACGGTTTCTCAACTTTAAAGTGAATACAGATCGTTTTGCTTATTGCGCTATTAAATGAAGGTCTACCAGATACGATTTCATCGGAGAAGATTTCACACGACATATTCATTTAAAGTTCGGAGACTAGCTGACAAGAATTAAAATCTCCATGTATTAATTTAATACATAAATAAAAGACCGTATGTCTTCATGGTCGTAACCCCTAAGGCTAACGACCTCCGTGGTCATTAGGATTCCAGATGTTACATCGTGGGTACCCTTGTCGGACGAGGTCCTGTACCTAGGCCCCGACTAGGTAACTGCTCGTAGGAACTATGAATTGGCAAGAAACAACAAAGAACTTGGAGAAAATCCAAGAAAACCCCAGAAAATCAAATAAACTAGATTTTGAATTAATTAAAGTTTGATTTATTTATATTAAATTATTTTTAATTTATAAAATTTTAAATTAAGCTTTAACAATTCAGGAAAAAAATCAAACAGTTATTTTTATTTTGAAAATTTCAAAAAGACCCAAAAATTGGGATGCTACAATAATACTATACATACAGTTATTAGCATGCAGTTTATACAACAATTAGAACAAACTTCCCTGGAAAATTAAGAGGACAAATGGTAAGGAAAAATGTCTTGACAAATCTATATATAACTTAAATCCAAACTTAAACGTTGCCAATTGGCATTCTATATGGCTACTGCAGGTGGGCAAAAAGATTAAAGGCTACATTTGAAACAGCTAATACAATATTTTATCATGAATTTGCTCTCTGTGATTAATAAATCAATTACGTATTTCTGCTAGAAAATCAAGTGTTCCAATGGTAAAATTTATCAAGAATGTAACTTGGAGACTTACAAAATAAATGAATTGGTGAATTGCTCGGGTGACCATTTGAATATCTCATAGTAAACACTGACAGAAGAAACACATATCCATCTACATGGTAAGAAAATAAAGACTTCGAAAATGAATGATCAATGGCACAAAAGTAACTTGTGCTTCCCCAAATTTAAGTGAACAACTGATTAGGCAGTGGACAAATATTTACTATCTCTGATGTAAACCTTGAACTCAAATCAATAAAACTCTAGGAGTGTGGCTAAATTGTCAGCTACTAACTAAATAAACTTTAATAGAGTGCTTACCAATGGAGCTTTTGTTTATGTGATCAGAAACAACATGCAGCAGTACAACATTTATATTAGTTGTTTCACACACACAAACACACACAGAGAGCATTTACTTCTATTGT
This sequence comes from Ampelocalamus luodianensis, assembly GCA_036346255.1. Taxonomy (NCBI): domain Eukaryota; kingdom Viridiplantae; phylum Streptophyta; class Magnoliopsida; order Poales; family Poaceae; genus Ampelocalamus; species Ampelocalamus luodianensis. The sequence continues at coordinate 20,679,835 of CM070630.1, read as the reverse complement.
AAAACACTATAGCCAATGTTTCACGTAGGCGCTACGCGGAAAGTGGACGGACGGTGGTCACCTTGCGCCTAGCCCGCCTAGGCGGACCAACATAATCAGTAGGAGGGAGCAAGTTAGTGGAGAAAAAAAAAGAAGAGAAAGAAAAAAGAAAGACAATGTGCAACTTAACTGGCCGGGCTAGTCCATCGTTGCTGCTGCATGACCAGCCCAACCCATCATTGCCGCCTCCTCTCTCTCTCTCTCTCTCTCTCTTTCTCTCTGCCTCTATTTGCTGCACAACGTTTCCTTATACTCTTCCCTTGCCCTCCTTTACCTCCTTTTCTCTCTCTCTCCCCCCCCCCCCTCACGACGCTTCCTTATACTCTTCCCCTGCCCTCCTCTGCCTCCACACCTCTCTCTATGCGACGCGCAGACGCTGACGCCGCATAGACCTCCTCACTCTCCTCTCCCATCTCGTGCCTCCGCCTCTTCTCTCCCCTCTCCGATCCCGCTGTCGCCTCATCTCCTTCCCAGCGTTGCCCCCACCCATCAGCATAGAGCGGCGGCGAGGAGACAAAATCCGGCGGTGGAGCGGAGCCGGAGGCGAAGGAGGTCGATTCGGCGTCGATGAAGGCCGATTTGGCACCAGTGAGCCGGAATCGGCGACGACGGCGACAACGCAGGTGCGTTTTCTCAAAACCTTATCTGCCGCCTGGCTTGGACCGCCTCGTCCCGCCTTGGAGCGCCTAGGAACACCTATGCGGGCGGCCGCCTAGGCACCCAGCTAGGGCCCTAGTCGCAGCGGCCAGCCGACACGAGCACCTAGGTGATTGCCTAGGCCGATTTTGTGAACACTGCCTACAGTCCACAAGTGCCTTCACTGCTTTGAATAAGACATCTTTGAACACTCTTGCTCATTCTTGTTTGTCTTCTGTACAATGTTAACCAAATCATTTTAAACTTACTGAGCTCCAGTAACCACCAAGATTATGGCATGCAAGAAGAAGGTAAGATGTTATCAAAGCTCTAAGCAACTCACCAAGTAACAAAAGATGCAAAGCTCAACAGATAAAGGCCTCTCCGTAGTCTATACATGTGAACAAGAAATAATTTAGTCAAATAAAGTGAAGAAAAAGTCCAGGCAAAGATCAATGAAATGTTCTCAACATATTCTTAAAGTTCGTAATTGCAGTGTTGGTAAAAAAAAAAACCCTGAATAACACAGATATTTCTTTTACTTCTTTCATATACACAACATGCCAGTTATAGAGATTATTTGCATACACAATCTGCTCCGACGTTCATCACCACTGAACTAATCACAAAGTGTGACACAGGCAACAAATTAATCACTTGTGATCCAGCAATTAGACTACTATTCTGCAGCCATGAAGTTCGCAAAAATCATTATAGCTGAACACAAATATTGGTTCCAAGTGAAACCAATTTCAGGCTGCAGATGAACCGAAGTTTTGAGCTAACAAATTGATTTAACATTGTATAGCCGACTCCCGATACCATATTATCTTGGGAGATAAAAATATACACATTACTTCGTAGCATTTTTACAGAAAGGGGAATTACAGTGAATGAACCAGTACTGTAAAACAGAAATGGCAGTGGCTATGTGAAGATAATAGAGCTCATCAAGGAACAGATCATTTCAGCGAACACCTGGGCTTCGTTGGCGGGCAGCAAACACCGTGACACAAACCTGGTTTCCTCGACCTACACCCCACCTGGGCGTGCTCGGATCGGTACCCCGATCCACGGGCCGACGCAATAGGAACCGCACATTCAAACGGGCCGACTGTGCCGGGCCTAATCGTTCCTGGCCAGTCCAGACCATGCCGTGTCGGGCGGCTCATTTGGCCACCACTAGGTAATTCCTTGTTTGTCATCGAAATTTTGCAGTATCCTTTATATGTCACGCATTGTGTACTCACATGTGAGGTCTCTCCTTTATATGTCACGCATTGTGTACTCACATGTGAGGTCTCTGTGTAATGATTTTCCTAATAGGTATTTATTGAACCAACACGAAAATACATGGGGCAATTCCTTATTTGCCATCAAAAGTTTGCATCATTCTTTATATATCACTCATTGTGTCACTGACATGTAGACCCGAACCCTACGTATTAGTGACACAATCACAAATTTTGGAAATTTCCAATGGCATACAAGCAATTAACCCAATTGGGTATATGTCACTAACAAACATACCACTTCGAGATATGACACCTAGTTTTTTGTAGTTGGATATATGACATTTCAGTTTCTTACACCTTTAAAATATGTCATTTTCTTTAGTTTTCCTATTTTCTATTCTTTTCTCACTTTTCCGCAAATGAACTTCCTGTTGTGCCCTTGCCCTTTTCGATCGAGCCAACCACATAGCATCAGACCACCACAGCAAGTCAATTCACCCGATTGAACCAGACCAAGACGAAGCAAGCAAAGGACAAGGCAGCTGCTGCGTCTCATCCCCTTGGCGGCGCATCCCAGCCACGCCGCCCGGCGGCGAATCTTGGCGACGGCACCTGGTACGTGATCTCTCAACTGACATCCCTCCCCCAACCTCCACATTTCATGATTTGGGGTGTGACTTCGTTTGGTTTTTTTATTGCAGAAACCCTATTTGGGTGGATTTGAAGTAAAGATTCATTCGGTGTTAAAAATGGATTAATCCCATCGTAGCAGCGGGTTAAAAATCCCTTTTTGGTCATATTGTAGACTGTGTGTTGTGGAAGAAGACTCGTAGCTGTAGCTAATTTTTTTTCTTGTCATTTCATTTATGGTTCAGACTTCTCATGATGTTCATCTTTCGGTTGTTCATGACACCATGTTGTGACTCGTGATAGATTGCTTTTGTTATGCTTTTATTTATGCTATCATGCTTTGCCTGTGTGAGGCCGTGAGGGATCGAATGAAGCTATTTGTGTTTACTCTGGACTGCTGTATTTACAGTCAAATGTCTGCAGTCAGCAGTATGCGCAGAGCATGTTTCAGAGTTCAGACTTTCGGAGAAATGAAGCATGCAGTGCATCAAAGATTTTCAGCGACAGCCTCGAGCTGCACCTGCAGCATTCAGAAGACGCGGGCGAGGGAGGCTTCGGCATCGGTGGCGTCGAACTCAAGAGGCGGCCGTGGCATCTCGGTGTGGAGCTCGGGGATTGTAGTGGTGGTGGCATCCGCGAGGAGCTCGGTGCGGCCGGCCTCGCTTGGAGTTCGCAGGTGGTGGAGGAGGCCGCCGCCGTCTGGAACAGGTTAGGGGATTTTAGTGTTAGTGTTTGAGTCGGGCTCAGGCAGGGGATGAGGATGACTTTCGATCGGAATATGATGCTACGTGGTTGGCTCCATCAAAAGGGCCAGGGCAAAACCGGAAGTTCACTTGAGGAAAAATAGGAAAAGAAAAAAAATTGAGAAAACTAAAGAAAATGACGTATTTCAAAAGTGCAAGAAACTGAATGGCATTTATCTAAGTGGCGTGTTTTATAGAATTTTTTTATTATTTAATCTTTTTTAATTTTATTTTAAAGTTATGCTTTCGCAATTTTTATTTTCAATTCTGACCTCTTTGGTCACGTCACGGGTAAAACAACACTGTCACGCCACAGGATAAGTGACCTGACCACGAAGGTCGATTCCTCGCATACACCAAGAAGCATGCAAGAACAAGATCAAGCAATCAAATTGCAAATAGGAATTGAAATATTTGAATTGAGTTGGGATTCGAATAAGGATCTTAATTGGGTGGTCTAGTCGACACACGCAAAGATACAAGTTACAATAAGGCAAACTAAACATAAACAAAATCTAAGGAAACTAGAGGGTGCGTCCTCCTTAAATAGGGGATGAGGAGCCACAAATCTAAACGAAATAGAGGACGGGACTAAAACTCGCGGTACTGTTCATGTGAGCATGCACCGCGCCTAAATGGGCATGCGTGATGGGCCAAGATGATTACAAAATTCAAATTGGCCCAAACAAGTGATATGACGTCTTTTTATGATCGCATCCGATCCGTTGGAAAGATGACGAAATAAGCTTTCAATCAAGTACTCGAGGACCTCTAACGGACTTCGTATGTGAAAGTTATGTCTGTTTTAAGTTGGTGTCACACTGATTCCGAGGCCGAATCGATTCCAAAACGAGTCCACTAATCGCTTGCTTGTTTTGGACAAAAGTGATATGGCGTTGCACATATATATATATATATTTCATCATTAGGTAGCATCATATAGTTCATATAATATAAAGACACTCCTAAAAACAAGCTCACCGATAATTTAAGTGAAGCGATCGAGCTCTTATACTTAGAACAAGATAAACATAGCAAATATGGTTGTATCCATAGGGTCATGTCCTCATCATCCTCCCTTTCTTGAAAACAAAACTGCCCTCGGCTTTTGATAAGTGAAAATAGGGTAACAAAGAAGCCAAAGTGTATGCATGATATATGTATATGTCATCTGTTTTGAATTTTCGTTGTTGCACAATTAATGTTAGAAGACAAAGAGAAACATATATGTGAATGATCAAAACAAAAGTTCTCACACAACAATTATTGCAACTAGTTTTGCAAATGTAAGTGAAGCGTTTATGCAATTCAAATCTCTGAAGTTGTAGACTTGCAGTAGTAGCATATATGGGCAAATCTACAACTTTTGGAATCAAACAAAATTCACCCATATAATCATATGTCAAACGAGCAATAGCAAATTCATCTAGCAATGATGAAAAGATTTGTAAGTTCTTCCATAATTCATCATCTTCATTCAGATTGTCCTTACTAGATGGTGTCATAAAAGGTGAACATATAGGCATGTGATGAGCACTAAATTTTATTTGACTCTCATATTAAACAAGATTCAGCACACAAGAATTGTTGTTCGAAACAACATGCTTCAATTCATCCATGTGATCACAAGTTATGCATATTCGATATACAAGAAATTGATTGTATACACCATAATCTCCAATCAAATTAAACTTATATCCAGGGGTGTAGACGCTAAACAAGGATTTCGAACATGCAATTACAGAAACTTTTTCCATAGCATGTAACAATTTCACAAGTGGATCCAATATAATGTAACATAAAGAGCCAACAGGAGAAATTCTAGTCAAAACGTCTTTATGTCTAACCAATTCCACATGATCATTGTATGCGATTAAATCATCACATGAATCATTCAAAACAACAGGCAATTCAATTATTTTAGCACATGGTGCACTCAAGTCAACCGGCAAATCAACAAGTTTATCAAATGGTGCACTCAACGCAGCTGGCAAATCAATCAAATTATCACAGGATTCATGCAAATTCACAATAATATCAGATTCTATAGCTAGGAAATTAATTTCTACCTGCTCGGCACTAGATTCATCCACCTCATGTGATGCAGTAGTTTCTATAACAATCTGATTTCCCTTTTGCTCAATGACACTAGGCATGAAATCATGGTTATTGTTCTTAGGTTGAGTGTTCAAATCAGTACCTTTGGTATTACCTTGTAGGCTCAACTTAGATGATGTTGCTACTGAAGTTGGTGAGTAGTGAGAAACTTTTCCTTCTTCTTCTTGCTCCAGCTCAATTAACAATGAACGAGCCAAGGGTGCAAGACAACGAGACATAGTAATGCCCACAGGCGAGGACAAAGAATCATGGTAGATGCAAAGGCGGGAGAAGCAACGAAGATGATCTTGATGTGGAGGTTTGTACCGTGCGCTTATTTGTTTCATGTGCACGTGAAGGTGTAATGGAAGTAGACGAAAAAGTACGAACAGTCTTGGATTGTCGTCCCTGTACTTCTTTTTCAACTTGGCAAGCAAGACGAAGCAAACGAGTGACAGTGGGAGGTTTATAAACAAGTTTATTTCGAATTTGATGGTTTAATCCTTCTAGAAATCTAGTTATCTCCGCATCTTCAGTTTCTTCTAAACCACAACGAGACAAAGCAGTTTGCAAATCTTGATAATAATCCTCTACAGAACTACTACCTTGTCTTAAGCGTTTCAATTTATTAAGCAATTCACGAGAATAATACGAAGGTACAAATCTATATCTCATTGCTCTCTTCAAAGCATTCCATGTGCTAGGCATGCTCTGATTAGTACGACAGTATTCACTCCACCAAATAGATGCAAAATCATAAAACTCACGGGTAATAGCCCTAACTTTTAGATGATCAGGAAATTCATGGCATGCAAATAATTGTTGTACAGCTAATTCCCATGTGATATAAGCATCAGGATCATAATTCTCAGCAAAAGAGGGTACAATAAAGTTAATTTCATGAGACATACTATCACTATCATATACCTCCCGTGGTGAAAAAGCTTGTCTCAAGTGTGCCTCTTCCTCATTCACTATCTTGCACTCCCGTCCAACAGTTCGAAGAAGAGGTGGATATATATTGCAATCATTCCGTGAACCTGCCATAGTTAGTAGAAAACAAGAAAACAAATCACAAGTATATGTTCCTATTAACTACTAGGATCTGGAGGCTCAACCAAGTCACTCACACTCAAGGTTATACCCAGTTCTTACAAGTTCTTACCAATGCAGCAAGGAAGTGGTACAACTGGTGGCTGGTTCGTGATACTCTCACTTACGATCAGCCCAACGATTACGAGGAAAGGCACCTGCTGAGTCAGTAGGAAGTGGAGCTTGGAAGGCTTCAATATAGTAGCAAGGATCAGCAATAATCAAATCAGTTAATGCAAGTTGAAATATTGTTCAAAGTACTAGCCAATGTTACTGATCCTAGTCTAATCAAAGCTAGCTCATCAAAGCCCTATGTAGAGAAGTGTATGTGCGCACAATCAACAATCAATGTGACTTCATGCAAGCAAGGGAAAGCCTCACAACAAGTACTAGGAGAGACACTAACCAACTACTCAAACTTTTGTAAAAGGCACAAGATTGTTCGCACGACGTAGAGTACAAAAGACAGCAATATCGGTGCAATGCAAACAGCCCTCTAGATTGAGCAGAAACAATAACTAGTCTCAAATGATGAAAAAGTAAAGTTTTATATGGCTTATATATGCTTATTTGAAAGGTTTCGACGAGATCTACAACTTTGTAGTTGAGGCGAACTCCAAATTCCGAAAGGAAGACCGAAAGAATCGTCAAAAACAGAAACCAAAAACTTGCGATGCGAATTCGGGGCCGAAGATAGCCGATTTTGGGGCACCTGGAGGGTGACAAGTGGCTTACATGGAAAAGATGCGCCTCGTCATTAGCTTCGAAACGAGCACAAGAACGTCAAAAACGGACACCGTACGCAAAAGTTATGCCCGTTTTACGGAAGGTTTCTCGGATACGGAAACCTACTCGGAATCAAAACCGTCTCGGGTTTAAATTTGAAATTGTTATATCTTTCAAACCCGTGGGCCAAACTTGATCAAATTTTTTGTGGAAGCTTGTGACTATATTTAGAAGGTCTCCACCAATTTTCACGCACTTTTCTTTTCTCTTTTTTTTTTCTACCGCGGCTTTTGTTTTATGCGGTTGCCTTTTTCTCCTTCTAAAATTTGGTTGGCCCTATTGTTTGCCGTAAGTCGCAAATAGCAGCAAACGGTGGATGCTGGACTTGAACACCAATTCTCCCAAAAGATCACGGCAATCCTCTCGGTTTCGTGGTGAAATCGTCTTTTTTGTGCGGATTAGAGGAGTTCTAACCCACGAATTTTCTATTTTAAAAGAAAAACTAAGAACCCTAAACGAACGATCAAGCAACGCGAAGGACAACACGAGAAGCAAACTAGACAACGATGAACTAGACTCTAACTAAACTAGCAATCAGCAACTTGAACACGACAATGCAACCAATGATTCAACGAACAAAAACTGAAATAAAAATTGCAATGGCTCAAATTGGTTCGGTATGGATGATAGATGCGAAATTTTTTGGGGCAATTTTCTAGACTCTAGGTATGAAAAACAAATCTACTACTAAGGGTACTGATTTCTCACCGAAGAACTATAGCTCTGATACCACCTGATGAACCCAGAGGTTCGTTTGTTGGCCCGATCTTTCGATGAGAATGATAAGTTCGGTAGGCGTCGCTCAACTCTCACGATCCTGGCTACGAACACGCAAGGCTCGAAACCACGCAATCGCTGAACTGCTCGGCAAGTCGTTATCAACCGTGCACGAATACCCGGTTGACCTGACCACGAAGGTCGATTCCTGTATACACCGAAAAATCACGCAAGAACAAGATCAAGCAATCTGAAATTGCAAATAGGAATTGAAATATTTGAATTGAGTTGGGATTCTGAATAAGGATCTTAATTGAGTGGTGTGGGCGCCCCGGGTTATTGGAAAATGCACTTCATTAAATTCATACTGTAGCACAATTGTTAATGAAGGAACAGTACTGCCCCTTTATTAAAGATCATGCTAAATGTATAAATTTAACAAGTGACAAATCCAATAAACAGGATTCCCGGATATATATATATATGTCTCACAATGGTTCCCAGGATCAACGACCATTGCATATATATATCCTTCATCAACATTGCATCAAACACATACACGTCATACATTTGCATAATTAAACATAAGTTTACATCATTCGGTTTAGTACTACAATATTAAGTGACTTGGTCACTTCACGATACCTAACAATGGAAGCAAAAACAAAATATTAAAATCCACCAATGGCCTCATCCACCCGCAGCAATTGCGTGGAGGAAAGAATAGCTCTACTCGTTAGCGTCACCACGATCGGCGCTAACGGTACTTCATAAAGGTAACCATCCCACCGCAACAATAGGTTATAGCACCTTGAGTACGGAAGGTACTCAGCAAGTCTTACACAAACTAATAAAAGAAAGTGTTTATTAGAACCTATGCAAAGGAATAGAATTTATACATGCATAAGGTTACAACAGAAGGTATAAAGGTTGATTTGCATAAAGCAATACATCTTAACCTAGAAAGGCTAAATTTTGATAAAGCAATTTAATAAATCAAAGATAAAGTAGAGCGATAAGTAAAAGGAACAAATGTAAGAGACAGAGCATGAATCCCTCATGCTAAACCAGAAAAAAAAAACCGAAACCAGTTTTGTAAATCAAAACTTCTATACAGGTGACATCAATTCAAGTTATCGTCCATGACCGTGGACACGGCTATTCGAACAGTTTATACCCTGCAGGGGTGTACATATTTACCCACAAGACTTAGCTAGCCCGTTGCCTTCGGATGCCTCCGAATGATGACATACTTCCTTTGGTATGCCGACCAGGGAAACTAAGATTTGGTATTTTTCAATAAGTTAACACTATTGAGTTGGACCCCCATGTGTGAACTGATCTCGCTTAAACAATGACTGATAGCATCTGCTTAACCGAGGCACACATGTTGCGTCAGTAATGCCGATCCAAACAATTTAATGAGAACTGGGCTCACTACCCATATTAGGATGCAATCGGCACCATTAAGGTACGTATATGCTATGGAGCACATATACGCCCTCACCCTTCTAAGAACATCTGATACTGACATACAAGCTCACATGGCATACAACGCAGTCATAAGACCTAAGCATCTATGTCATACAAGGTCAATACACATATTCTTACTTTCCTGTTTCCAACCCAATAGTCTTAACATTTTACTTAACCAAACAGCGTCCATACACTGCATGTGGAAGTACGTGGGGGACTTGAATTGAATAGTCAGAGTTCGGTCCTTAATTAACCCGGACAAGTCCACCACAATTCCCAATCTCGTGCACAAAAGCACCATCACTAGCTTCCTCTTGTCCAGATCAAGTTAAATATAAAACTCATTTCTGAAATAAGTAAACTGGACAAAGAGTTTCAAATAACTGAAAGCCATTTGTGATCCCCATGTTTGACAAGATATGCTTGTCAAACTCTAAAATTTCTAGACTGCATGTCTAAGCCAAAACTGAAAATATACTGTAGTATACAATACTATGCTAAGGTTGAGTGTATGAGTTTAATTAAGGTAATTCATCATGTTAGGTCATAACTAACTACTAACAGATCATAATTTGTAGTTTCAGAAAAATAGCATGCACAGATGTCACTGGATTTAGAAAAATCTATTGTATAAAACTTGGGATCAACATGGTGCAAAGAGGATGCTTGCCTTGATAATAATACACTTCTGTTGCAGGTTCAGGTTGTTCAGAAATAAATTCACCCACTTCAGCAAAACCAGATTCTAAAAGAAGCAATAAGATCCAATAAATGCCAAAATCGACAATAAGCACAAAATGGAAGAAATATGCATGATCAATCTGGAAATGCATGATTGACAATATGCTTAAGCCATAACTACCCATAATAGTGAGAATAACCCATATTATAACCTACTGTTTTCAAATGGCAGAAACTAAGGCTTGGTTCAAAGTTTCAGTTTTCATATTTTGAAAAGAACCGAAAACAGGACAGATAGCAGATTTTGGGAAAATGAAGATAGATCAAGCAAAGGTTCAGAAATGAAACTTAGCATGATCTTTTAGGGTAATTAATATCACAAGCTAACCCTATTCTAACCCTAATCGATTGGATTACATTAACTAAAAAGAAACCTATTTTTGTCGGTTGAGCCGACAAGAGAGAACAGAGACATATCTTTGCTATGAGGTAAAATAGATGATGACAAGAATTGAAAGATCAACTTGTTATGCTACTAGGGTTTAGCTGAGACCTAACTAGGATAACAAGTCAATAGAAGAAACCCTAGGTCTTGAAAAAAGATATGGAAAACCGAAAAGTTATAATAACAACTTTTCAGTTTGAAGCAAGTTGAAGCTACTGATATTTAAAAGAATGATTTATATGGTCTCCTAAGGTTCTTAGGATGCTCAAAATGTTAAAAACTAGGGTTTTAGCTTACCAGAATAGGAAAGACACCAAAAGTTGAGAAAGTCGATTTTGCTCGTGAGAGAGATAACCTTCGGTTTTAACCTACAAAAGAGGTCAAAACCTTAGTGCAACGTGGGCGGTCGTGGCATCTCGGTGTGGAGCTCGGGGACTGTAGTGGTGATGGCGTCCGCGATGAGCTCGGTGCGGCCGGCCTCGCTTGGAGTTCGCAGGTGGTGGAGGAGGCCGCCGCCGTCTGGAACAGGTTAGGGGATTTTAGTGCTAGTGTTTGAGTCAGGCTCAGGCAGGGGATGAGGATGACTTTCAATCAAAATATGATGCTACGTGGTTGGCTCCATCCAAAAGGGCCAGGGCAAAACCGGAAGTTCCCTTGAGGAAAAATAGGAAAAGAAAAAACATTGAGAAAACTAAAGAAAATGGCTAATTACAAAGGCGCAAGAAACTGGAGTGACATATATCCAATTACAACAAACTGAATGACATTTATCTAAGTGGCGTGTTTTATACTGGCATGTCGGTCATTGATCACGGGAGAATTAATCTTTTTCTGGGAGGAACTAAAATGCCCGTCGAGAAAATTATAATTTCTGACGGTAAGGTGCGGACCCATCAGAAAAACTATTCAAGACAGCCACGAAATATCGTGAGTCTGTCAGTGAATTGCCAGCTAAAACAAGTGATTTTTTAGTGTCACCCTATTTGTACGTTTCTAGTATTCTTTTTGGGTTGATTTTTATGCCATATCAATTTTGTATTTATTTAATATTTTCATTTGCATGATTATCTAGGAAAAATTAATAAACAAAACAGAAATCAAACCACTTCGCCATAGATCATTACGAAATAAAGAAAAATTACAGGAACTCTAGGTAATTATGCACCAGTTTGTAGAGAACCCGCTTACTTGCAAACGTAGCGTCCCTTAGCCTAGATATTCACGCAAAAAAAAATAGTACTTGTAAAAGTGGATGCATCCGAGCATCTACAATAGTGTGACGTTAATTCTATGTAAGTCTTAACACGTAGAACACGAGATGATGTGGATGAGAGAGGTGAGTCTAAATAATTGGGTTGTCTCTCATTCAGTAGTTGACTATAACATGAGAAATAAGACACGTTTTACATAAAAGAGCTATATATAGAGACATGTAAAGAGACAACTCATTGTAAAATATATCTTTAATGTTATCTATAGATGATATGAAGGGATACTATAGATAACAATTGTCTATATCAAGTACATATCCTTAGTATACTCACATCTGCAAGGGATGTCGGATCCTTCATGTCATCTCCTCTCTAGTTCCCTTGTCCACGTGGCCATACGAGGTGTCCACTGTTGCAAGTACATGGGATTACTAGCACAAATATCTATACGTGGGCTAAGTGACACTAGTATTTTACTCTTTTTTAGAGGCTTTGAAGTTTACTAAAAAGAGAAGAATAATATAAACTAGCCGAGTGACTGTTTGTTGCAACAGATTTTAAATAAAATATAATATAAATTATAAACTTAGAAAACTAATATATATAAGGTAATTATCTCTACAAATGAAAGCTTTATACATAATTTACATCCAATCAACAAGCCACATATAATCTTATCACAAACCACAAACACAGATAATCTAATTATCCACATAAGATCATTCAAATATCTTATACATGTGTGCACATATTTATCCATAAAAAAATCCCACTAACCCAAACAAGGTAGATAACAGACTCACCACCATCAAATCCTTTTTTTATGCTAGCTGAATGTCCTTACGTTAGAGAGAATAAAATCATATTACCCCCAGAACGTCGAGCCACTGTCACCAAGCTTTGCTTGTGTTACATCATCAACTTCGTTGAGGTGTCCTATCGAGCTCCACCCGGTCTGCGTTGTGCCTTCGCTACCATGATCGGCCTGAGCAGCTCCCTCTACAATGCCATTACATCTGGCCAAACTCCGCTGAGGCCCACCCTACCCCTCTGCTACCATGCTCAGCTTGCGCCACGTCTTCGACTCCGCACCTATACGCTAAGCTTGCTCCACAACACTGCAGTGAACCGGCCTTAGTGACTGTCGCAACGAAGGCCCAACAGAGGCGGTACTTACATTCATTCATTAGTCAAAGAGAGGCAGTACCTATGTTCACCTATGTCAACTTCTTCAAATTAAAGTAAACCGCTAACAATTCACATAATCATAAATCATTAGTCAAAAGAGATGCAAGCTAATCAATATAATTTCCTAAAAAACAATCTTAAGTATTGTAAACTATTATCTAGCTGATCTACAACTTTTGCATCCTAATGGTTATTGGGAGAAAACTATTTACCTGCAAAAGAGAAAACGGAGTTGAGGCAACAATCTTAGATGTCCAAACAAAGGAATAGTAATTTTAGCCATTATTGGGTCTAAATTTAGAGTTAATATTACAAACGATGACTCAAGTAGACAAACACATGTGTTACAACCATTGTGGCGTCGTAGGCATTCATGTACTTCAATTTAGCCGTAGAGTGAATAGTGATATCATATCCAGTCAAATAGCATGTAATCATCGCATATATCAACTTTCCAGAAAAAATCTATTTAGTTTTAAAAAAGAACACATTAAATAATGCTTGTTCATCCACATAAAAACACTATTGAACAAACTCTCGCAAAGGGAATTTTCTTTGCTTTCGCTCAATAATATTTCATTGAGATGTTTTTGTTAACAATACCAACAACCTACAATTGTACAAGTTGTAGTTCGATACCATCATCAGTGACAAAATCTAATGATGAGTGGATAATCTAGCACTATTTCAACTAAACTCAAGCTCATGAGTCCTACTACAGCTATACATTTTCAGGGTCCATGTTGCAAACATTTATATGCAATCTTCCATCCATTCAAGAATTGACCAAAATGGTACAATGGAAATTTTAACTGAAGAAAAGAATCGACCACATAAAAATCGCTTCTAAAACTGTTCTTGTCACCCAACTGGTGTAGTTGCACTCCACCGCCACCACTGACTTGGTCTGATCATTCCAGCACGGATCAAAATTATGTCGTGAAAAATGAGAGATCAAAGAGGAAGAAGCAAGGAACCTTCTTAAGCTTGACTATGCAGAATAACTCAACCAAAATAGCATTGCCACAATCCTTGATATAATGGAACATAACGACATACAAAAAAACATTAACCAGGTAGGAATTAGGATGGAGCAATGCTGTTATGCTACACCTATTACTCTCCTTCGATTTATATATGATCAATTTGTGTGGAACAGAAAGGATCGTTCAGTTAAAGATGTCATTAACAAATAACAACACATCTTACCATAATAGTAGATGAATGTAACAAACCACTCTGAATGGGTCAATTTGCAACAATGGGGAGAGACCACACAGCTTCACAGACAACAACTTGGGCATGACCTTGCTAAGTGCAGATGCATAGTGCACTATTTTTGTTCTGACAGGAAACAGCGATGGAGAACCAATTCAGACGGTAATATTGTTCGGCTTGTTCCTATCATCTATGTCATTTATCAAAATCTAAAACAAATATTGAAAATTCAAGAACTTCATACAATGAAGAACCAACTAAACAGGAAAAATAACAAACCAGGAATGGGCTAGGCATTTCTTCGAACAGGTGGTGGTAGTGAGGAACAAAGTATGTGAGAGGGCGACCACAATTGAGGAAGCAGGAGCTGGGAACTACACACAGCACATCACAGAGCATGGCCAGCTTCATGATGTCCAGGGCGGAGGAACTTGAGCTCGAAAATGCCATCGAAATTGCGGCCTTGCCAGCGCCAAGCGCGTCACGCAGCCTGGCTAACTTTAGCATGGCCATGAGGTGCCGTCCGCCGTGTACCACCATGACAGAGTCTGACATGGTTGAGCTCAATCGATGATGTTAGGATTTGTTTGTTGAGCCTTGAGCTCGACGAAAATTACAGCGACACGACTGGCTAGATAGCATGGCTCACGCGGGAGCATAGGAAACTGTTCTTCCCTTAGCGGTGGAAGGGGAAGCCAGTAGGGAAGAAAGTAAACCGTGCGAGGTGAGAAGGCCCACTTGCCGGCACTTGCTTTCTTAGGAGAAAGGTGAGAATGCTGAGAAGGAAGCAAATTCTACGGAGGATAGTCTTAAATGCTAAGGGGGAGAGTCTCACGGAGAGACCCTTTCCTTCATCGTTCGATCTTCTCTTTCATTTTGGTTTTTTCTCTCGAATTGTTGATTTGTTTCACACCGGAAGAGGAGAAGAATACAATCTAGGTTCTTCTTGATTTATGTAAAGGTTGAGGATATTCCAGTTACTACTACATGGAAGGCCCTTCTTTTATCAGCATAGAATGTTTTTATTCAGCTCGCACCTTTGAGAAATTGTTAATTCTCAACCTTTGCTTGTCCCTAATTTGGGGCACCACCTCTATAGTAGTTTTTAGATAATGGAAGAGGTATCCATAAAATCTAGTAACTAGTTTTACCAAATATAGAGACATAGCTCTTTCTTCTCAATTAGCAATAAGATTCAGTCTGTTTGCATGTCACAGATGAGCATCAAAATTTTCATATCTTTTATGTGAAGGTTCCGTCTTCAGTGTATGCAAGCTGAAGCTTTTGTGTCCTATTGGTCAAAGCATTGTAATTACAGTACATTGATATTTTCATACAGTATGCTTTCATTGTAATTACACATTGATATTTTTGGGCAGAAAATCAGTTGGACTATTTAGAACAGATATACGTCCACTTTGTTTTGTAATACCCTTGCCCTGAAGATCACCTGATTAATGCAACTTTTATATTGGGAAAAGACCAACCTACTTGTCCATACATAAGTGGGTCATATTCTATGTTTGCCTAAAGATCACCACATCAAACTTGCCGTACAGTACATGTACTTCCCAGAAAGGCCATCCAGAACTGGATTCTATTGCAAAGATGGTAGATACAGTATTACCAATCTAGTTGCTTCTCCACTGAGTACTGACATCGTAAATATATGATATATTATATATGCATGCTTCCATTTTTCACAACATCATTATATATGCATGCTTCCTTTTTCTTTATAGTTCTCTTTGGATTTTAGTTGTTCGGTTCTAGGGTTAGAATCATGCAAAAGATGAAGGTATTAGAGACAACCTAAAAGACAAACTATTGGAGATGCCCTTAGGAGAAAGGTGAGAATGCTGAGAAGAATGTTGAGAAGGAAGCAAATTCTACGGAGGATAGTCTTAAATGCTAAGGGGGGAGAGTCTCACGGAGAGACCTCTTCCTCCATCGTTGGATCTTCTCTCTTTTTCTCTCTTCTTATAGACAGGCAGATGTATGAGGAGAGAAGGCTCTTCTCCATAGAATTTATTTTCGTATCACTCACCACCACTATAGTAGTTTTTTTAGATAATGAAAAGGAAAAATCTCTTTCGGCTTCTGCATCGAAGATGCACACATCCCATTTATTAAAAAGACAAAAGTACCAACATAACCAAAGTTGCTAAAAATGGCTAGAAGCCTTACAACCATAAATAGACAAAACGATAAAAGTACCACCATAACCAAAGTTGCAAAAAATGACTAGAAGCCTTACAACCATAGATAGACCATTGAAAATTAAAAGATCAATTGCCAATCCGGTGACTAAGCTGCCACCATGAGAGTTGAGGAGTTACTTTGCTATAAACTCCAATCTTAGGTTTCCATCCACCATATACTCCTTCTGGGCCGATTTTTGTAAATTTGCCCAAGCACGCAACCAGAATCCACACAAGAAGATAACCTGCAAAGGATTAGTGATCCTCTTTTTGTTAAAAACAACATCGTTCCGACAACACCAAATAGACCAACATAAGGCACTAGCTCCCACGAAGAGTTGTGACTTTAAAGTTATTGGAATACCGGCTAACCAATTCCCGAACATGTTTGCTATGCTCACAGAGGGGGTTAAATTAAACGCGCATCGAACAACCCACCATGCAAGACGTGCAACTGGGCAGTCAATAAAAAGATGCTGAATTGTTTCATCTTTAATACAGAAACAACATTGTATGTTTCCCCTCCAATTGCGTTTAAGCAGATTATCTTTTAAGATACCAAAGAAAAATTTGCACTTTTAAGGGAATTTTAATTAGCCAAAATAAATTCCTAATAGGGACTTGAAAATTGTTAATAAGTACCCCATAGAAAGACCTGACCGTAAACAAATCAGATCTATTTAAATTCCACTTAAAGATGTCCTTTTGAGAGCTTAATTGTAAATTCACAATTCTCAAAATTAACTCATTCCAAGCAATTAACTTGGATCCAATAATAGGTCTTCGAAAGGAAATATTAAAGGGGTCGATCTCATAATAGTTGCCACAGGATCATCCTTTCTCCTTACCACATTATAAAGGGTAGGGTATTGTCTTTTCAACGGAGAATCTCCTACCCAAATATCTTTCTAAAACCTAGTTTGCATCCCATTTTGAACTTGGAAAGACTCAAATCGAAGAAAATGATCTTTAATTTTCATAAGCCCCGACCAAAAATAGGAAGTCCCAGGTTTATTAACTACTTGCGAAAGACTCTTGTCACCCAAAAACTTCCTAGTTAGCAAAGATTGCTAAACCCCTTCTTCATTAAGCAGTTTAAATAGCCATTTTTCAAGTAAGCTTTTATTTTTTGCGTCTAGGTTCTGAATACCAAGACCGCCATGCTCTTTGGGTGAACAAACTAAACTCCATTTAGCAAGCATGTACTTACGTTTATGATTATCGCCCTGCCAGAAGAATCTAAATCGATAAAAGTCAAGTCATTTGAGAACTTGTCTAGGCACTTCAAAAAAAGAAAACATAAACATTGGTAGACTACTGAGTACCGAGTTAATAAGTACTAACCGTCCCCTCACAGACATATTTTTTCCTTTCTAACTACTAAGTTTTTTTTCTCAAATCTATCTTCTACTCCTTTCCAATCACTATTCCTCAACTTTTTAAAGTGAATAGGGATGCCTAAGTACCTGAAAGGAAAAGCACCCACTTCACAACCAAATAATTATGTGTACTGAGGTTCAGCAGCTTTGGCGGAGCCAAAACAAAAGATCTCACTCTTATGGAAATTAATCTTTAACCCCGATAACTGTTCAAAGACACAAAGAATGAGTTTCAGATTCTTGACTTGTTCCAAATCATTATTCAAAAAGAGAACAGTGTCATCAGCATACTGTAAAATTGATAACTCATCCTCAATCAAGTGAGGAACTATTCCTGATAAGAGGCCTGCTTCTTTAGCACGAGAAATAAAAATAGTAGTAAAGGTAATATAAAAATAAACTAGAGTAAAGATAATAAAAATAAAGTAGTCCACTCCAGGCCACGGAAAAATTACGGCCGATGGGCTTCTCTTTTCGCTCACTCTATTCTTCGACTCGGCCACTCGCGGCCCCGCAGCCACAAAAGCCCAACAATAGTTAGGCAACCGCCTCTTCCAGCTCACCGTCCACTCCCCCGCACCGCGCCGTCCGGTCCATCCCGAGAGGAGAAGCGAGCGCAGCCACAGGCCACGGCGAGATGCCGGCGACACCGACCATCATCGGCGCCCTGCTGGGGCTCGGCACCCAGATGTACTCCAACGCCCTCCGCAAGCTCCCCTACATGCGCCGTATAGCCCCTCTCCCTCCCTCCCTCCCTCCCTCCTGTGTCCCCCTTTCTTGATTTCTTGATCTGTCTTAGGACCGCATCCTGCCATCCATCAGTTGCCCTGGTTCTTGATTTCGTATGATATGTAGTGGTTTGTACCTGCCATGGAGTATTTTTGGTCGTTTTGGGCGTCATTGTTGTTCTTAGGTATCCTAGATGTGATGTGGTTCCTGATTTAGGTTTAGTGAGCTCTAGATTGGGACTCGGTCATCGACTTCACTTCCTGAGACCTAATGTTAGGGGTTGGCTGTAGAAAGTTTGTAATTTTGGGCCATAGAATAATTGATGATGCTACAGATTTACCATTTGACTTGATTTGAGGGATCATGCTGTCACAGTGATAGTCTTTTTTGCTTTGGATATTTGTTCCTTCCATAGTTCCATTCTAGATGTTATTATATGGCTGCGTCCCAGCCTTGCTGTTAAGATCGATTCATCCTTATGTGGTTTTCTTCCCACTATTTTTAGATCCTTGGGAGCATGTGTTGGGGATGGGTCTGGGTGTGGTGTTCGTGAACCAACTGGTGAAGTGGGATGAGAAGCTCAAGGAGGACCTCGACAAGATGCTTGAACGTGCAAAGCAAGCCAACGAGCGGCGCTACTTTGGTTCGTGCTTACTTCCTCCAACATTTTTTGGAATTTGGATTTGCACACTTCAAGGATGAAAAAAATCTTGTACGACACCGATTACACTTTTACAATAGAAATAAAATGCTATGCTGTTATCAGTAGTGCTCGCTTGTGACTTATACTTGATCGCCCATACTATTTCCCAACTCGTTCTTCACAAGATTCATGCGAAAATACTCTTTCAACACTCGCTACACCGGTAGGTTGACATATTCAACAAGCTTAGTAGAAAGCTCACAGAGATTCTTGTTTCTATAATAAGAACCCAACGAGTGGCACAACAATTAATTATGTCCGCTTGTATCTCATAGGCAATCATCTTACAATTTTTAGAGACATTGCATAAGACAACCTTAGCAACCTCCTCATTGTTGTTTGCAAGCCATTCCAAAAGTTCAAAAAAATTCCCCTTATCACTAGAATTTGCATTTTCACATATCCACGACATGCTAGTCCTTGACGTAAAATAAACATCAAGCATCTAATTGAATATGTCAACATAGAAATGTAAAGTTGTTTGTCCTTTTCAATTTGCTTTCTAAGAGCTTGAGCAATTGATGTTGTAGGTTTAACAAAGAAGTTGTATTTCTCTTGAGCTCCATTATGCACACTTCTTATAGTACCCACATGCTTGTTAACTGAGTCATACCTATTTCAATTTCTAAATCCATCATGCAATAAGTAGTAAATTTTATTTTCTAAAGTCCTTCAGGAATTTTGACTTTGCAGTTTGCATTCTTGATTATGCTACGCTGCTGGAAGAATTAGTAGTACCTCCTGATCTCAGTATTGCTGTTAGAAGAGTTACAAGTTACAAGGCACAAGCATACCAAAATAATTTTTTTTTCAGCTCCTTCATGAACTCTAATATGGTTCATCAATCATCTGTTTCCAATCAGCTCGATAGTATATGCATGATTGATTCAACCAGCCTTGCATACAGTAAAGATACAAGGTTTACAAAATGACTTACTTCACATTCTGAGTGGCATACATAGCTGATGTATCAGAACTTGCTTGAATTTGGATGTCTTTTCTAGATTCTTGTGTTAAAGAATTGAATCGGGATCAATAGCCTAAGAGCTAGATAGGCAAAATCCACTCCCAGCCTTTGTTTGGAACAAAGGAATAGTATATGAACTTCAAGGATTTCAAAACTATTGGAAAATCCCTTTCTCCATTCTAAATCCAGTATTGCTTTAGATTGCCTGAGCTTGTTGTAACTGCATTTTCTGGATAAGTCTGATCCTAAACTTGTCTTCTTGTCGTGAATCTGTGAAGATTTGCATGGTATTATAATTAATTTGTTGATTTTGGATTTTGAATGTTCTATTTTTCTTATTTTTAATCTAACCACATAACTTTGTTGCACTAACTGTGTTATGGTTCATCAGCTGTGGGCCTGTGGCAAGAACATTATCCACCAGTACTTGGGATAGTCTCTAGCATAGTATTTCCATTCCAAGTATACTTTTTAATTCTTATAGAATTATTTGTTTGGAGTCCTTAATGTACTAAAAAGATCAAAGAACTAATAGTCACCAGTCATCACATTTGTTACGACATTGTTTAATGCCAATCCTCCTACCGTCCTAAGTTATCCGCCTCTGCCACTCAAAAATGAGGGTCACAGCACATAACAAATAGCTAACATCCGTAACCAAGAAATGAATATCATAACAAGGTTCAATTTTTCCATTACTGTTTATTGGCAGATAAATAACTAAATAGGTGATGTAGTGACAGGAATATTTTGGACTGAGAATGGATGTTACATGGCTACAAAAGGATATTTTCAAAAGGTTAGGACCAAATAATGGAAAACACAAATTTCTGTTAATGTGAATAAACCTAATCAAAGGTTGCAAGTAGATAGATTTTGTGAATGAAAGTCTTTTCAGGTTATACTGTTTTACTAAGAAAGCAAAGAGAAGAAGAGAAAAATGGCTGCAAAAATGTGGAAGCATGACTAATCTACGATATGATGTACTAATCTCTAGTTGTAGCTTAAATGAACTACACATGCAGATGTAGTATTTTTCCCTTTGTTTGTCTATCTTGCCTTCTTGATAAATCGTCTGGTAGCAACACAAAGTATGGGTTGGGTTATAGCCATGATCTACGTTACATGGATACTTCTCCAAATCGGTGTATCAGTATCGGATATCGTATCAGATATGGATACGGCCCTGATATGGCCGGATACGTATCCTGCAAGTATCGGTGATTTTCCTGTTTTTTTTAAAAAAAGAAAATAATTCCCGATACTTCTTGGATACTTCCCGATATCTCTCTACCCTAACACCCCTTATTTGACTAAAAAACGTACAGTTGATCTATTCAGCAAACAACAATTAGTTGATTTCTTTGTTTGGAATTGGATTTAATTCCTTTTACTCAATTGAGGATAGAGTCAATCTAGACCCAAAGCAAACAACAAAGCAATTGTCATTAAAATTACTTGGGCAGCCGGCATCTTCTTGCGCTGAAAGAAACCGGAGTACCTATGATCTGATCCACAATTCAATGAGAAATAGGTTCTATACTTACCTTCTTTTCTTTATTTATTATTTTTTTCCAACTGTATGGAATTCGATTGCAATTGCATTGTTGTAGGCTAAACTCTGAGGATCTAGTAGTTGCGCACCACAACTTACGTCTTCTTTATTTCTGCGCTAGCAGGCTCAACCCTGAATGATTGCAATTCATTAATTTCTGTACCTTTTTATTATATTTATACACACACACACACACACACATGTATCGCTGTATCAGTGTTTTTGGGAAAATGACATATTGTGGTATCAGTGTATCATGTATCGGGGTATCCGGGCAACCTAGGCCATGATGTCTGGCTTTGAGATGTGGACTCGGATGATCAATGTGAAAAGATTATGTTTTCTTTTTCTTAATACAGCCAAACTGTATAAACCCTTCCTGTAGAAATGACGATAATTATTCAACTTACGTTTGGTGTCCATCACTTGTAGAGCTCAGCAATGTTTTCGTACCTATGCTTGCTTGGACACAGCAAATATTATGAGCACAATTTAAATAACTTTCAGAAGTTGGTATAATGCTTGTTTGTAAATTAGTTAAATGCATGTACAATTGAACCATTTGCTTGATGCTCACTATTTCACTAACATCAATAGTTACAAATATGATACTCTATTTGATATTATTGTGCTTATTAGCCTTTATTCTACTTTTCTGCAGATGATGAAGAAGATTAGCTATTCAAATTTGTTTGTCAGTAACCAGTCTTTTTGCAGTTTGCTTTTGTCAGTACACATGGTAGACCATCCAACTGTTGTTGCTGTATCAACATTTGGTTCCGCATTTCGACTGCAGCACTGTAATAAACAGTTGCTTCACAAAGGATGTGATCGTTTGCTTGTATGAGAAACCAGTTACGGTACTTGAATCTGATGGCCTACCCTCTCCGATACAAAATTATTCGGTTCAAATGATGGCGCTTTTACATAGTTAACATTGCTGCTATCCAAATTGTGATTTTCTACTGATGTCTCGTTCATTCATCACACCGGTAGACATAATTCATCTCCCAGTAGACATTTCTTTTCCTGGTTGCTCTTTTTGTTCAACGCAATGATTCTCCTAGATATGTAATTGCCAAGCCTTCCTATTATTAGGGTGGAGTAAAACAATTCTGTCATCGTATGAGTACTCTAGTACTCTTTCACTTCGCAACGCAATGCTGTTTAACATCCGTCCCAGCTATTTGCAGAATGATAGTACCAGTCTACAAGTATCTCAACCATCACTGACATTTTTTAAACTCTCATTTCTTAAAGATATTTGCAGATGCTTGTACAAACAATCTCCAAACCAAGTCAAATTGACAGCTAAACAATCCAATTGAAGGGGATTCTTCGCTTGATTCAATGTGCACACCCTAAAAACCACAACTTTTTGTTACTTCTTTCATGCAAGAAAGATTAGCCAATTAGCTGAAACAAGAAACAGAGAGGGAGGGGGAGCTCCTAGGACACATTCCAGCCTTTGCAATCCTAACGCTTCTGCTCGCCGGCTCGGTAATAATCGAGTGAAATGTGGAGCAGCAGGTCGGACACCTGCCGCGCCGTCGGCCTCTCCCCCGGCGCCGCCCTTGTGCACCGGAGCGCCACCTCGAGCACCTCCACCATCGACGACTCCTCGCGCGGCGCTAGCGGCTTCAGAGCAGGGTCGAACACCTGCTCCCGGGCCAGCAACGGCGCCTCGATCCGGGACTGCACCCACCTCACCATGTCCACGTCGCCGCCAAAGGTCTTGTCGGTCGGCATGAGCCCGGTGACGAGCTCCATGAGCACGATGCCCATGCTGTAGACGTCGCTCTTCTCGGTCGCCTTCAAGCTGTAAGCACACTCTGGACAGAGATGCAATGTACACACATGGTCAGTACATGAAATCTGTAATGTCTGAACTTTTCGTTTCTGTAGCATTTCAGGTACTGAAATTACCTGGAGCGATGTACCCATATGATCCGGCAAAGCAAGAGGCTGAGTCGGTGCAGTCTTTGCCGGCGTGCTGGTTCTCGGCGACGGCCTTCGCGAGGCCGAAGTCCCCGAGGTGCGCCTCCATGTCGCCATCGAGGAGCACGTTGCTGGACTTGATGTCCCGGTGCAGCACCCGCGGCACGCAGTCGTGGTGGAGGTACTCGACGCCTTGCACAAGCCCAGCCGCGACCTTGAGCCGCGCGTCCCAGCTGAACACCCGCTTCTTGCGATCGTCGCCGTGCAGCCAGTCGTAGAGGCTGCCGTTCTCCATGTACTCGTAGATGAGCATGCTGCCGCCGCCGCCGTCGTGCCTGACGAACCCGAGAAGCTTGACCAGGTGCCGGTGCCGCACGCGGCCCAGGATCTTGATCTCCCGCGCGAAGCTCTTGTCGTGCAGCAGCATGTCGCTGTCCATGTGCACGATCCTCTTCACTGCCACCGTCTCGCCGGTGGACAGCTCCGCCCTGTACACCGTCCCCGACCCGCCGGAGCCGATGGCGAACTGGTCGCTCAGGTTCGCCGTCGCTTCCATGATCGCCTCCCACCGGAACTCCCGCCGCGCCGAGCCCTTGACGATGAGTTGCCGGTTCGTGTTGCCCAGGCTCGACGAGAAGACCGTGCAGTTCACCTCCCCTGACCGCCGTCCCCGCCGCCGCACCGCCATCAGCACAAGTACGATCACCAGGAGCACAATGGACAGCGTGACCGCCGCGGACACCAGCGCGATCGACGCCGAGTGCAGCGCCGACCGGCCATCCCCGCTACTGCAACCTCTCAACGGGCTGCCGCAGAGCCTGGCATTGTCGGCGAACGCGCCCTGCGGCCATCGGGAAAACTCGGCGCCCAGCCTCCCTTCCAGCTGATTGCTAGACAAATCCAACTGCACCAAGCTGTTCATCCCAGCGATCTGCGACGGCACTGCTCCGACGAGGGCATTGTGAGAAAGGTTCAAATCTTCCAGCTTGGAGAGTGACCCGAGTGATGCAGGGATGTTGCCACTGAGATTGTTGCTGCTCAAATCCAGCAAGCTCTGCAACTCTTGCAGCTTGCCGATGTCAGGAGGGATCGGACCGGACAGGTAATTCTGCGACAAATTCAGCTCATACAGGTTGCTCAATTTCGCGACGGTTGCCGGAATCGGGCCGGAGAGCTGGTTGTGTGCAACATTCAGCACGTTGAGGGAAGCCAAGCTGCCGATTTCAGGTGGCACTGTTCCATTGATCTGGTTATCGTCGAGCGAGAGCTTCAGGAGCTTGGAGCATTTGCTGAGCTGCACCGGCATGGCTCCGGTGAACTCGTTGGCGGAGAGCGTCAGCTCGCCGAGCTGCGGCAGCGTGCCCAGCCAGGCTGGCACGGGCCCCGACAGCCGGTTGTGGTTGAGGACGATGTGGCTGAGCTGTGTGCACCGCGAGAGCGCGTCCGGGATGCCGCCGGTGAGCCTGTTGTTCGAAACGTCCAGCAGCGTTAGCGCGGAGATCATGCCAAGCGACGGCGGGATTGGCCCGGAGAGCGCGTTGCTCCCGAGGCGCACGCGCTGGAGCGACGGCGACCGCCCGAGCTGCGCCGGGATCCCGCCCTCGAACGAGTTGTTGGTGGCGTCGAATGACAGCAGCCTCGCCGAGCCGCAGAGCGGCAGGAGGCTGCCGGCGAGCCGGTTGTGCGCGATGTTGACCCTCGTGATGTTCCGGCACTCGAACATGCCGTCCGGGATGGCGCCGGAGAGCGAGTTGTTGTACAGCATGAACTGCTCGAGTGATCGAAGCTTCGCAAACGTCACCGGGATCGTCCCCGACAGGGCATTGTCCGCCAAATCAAGAACCACGAGATTCCGGCACTCGCCGAGCTCCGTCGGAATCCGTCCCGACAGCTCGTTCTGCCGGAGGTCAAGAAAGATCAGCTCAGACAACTTCCCAATGGACGCCGGTAAGCTCCCATTGAACTGGTTCCCAAAGAAGTCGATCATCTGCAAGCTTGCGCACTCCCCGATGGTCTCCGGTATCTCGCCGGCGAACTGGTTCTCGTACAAGTATAGCACCTCGAGGTTCCCGAGACGGCCGAAGGTGTCCGGCAGCTGGCCGGTGAGCTTGTTGTGATACAATGCCAGAGTCGTGAGCTCGGTGAGGTTGAAGAGCTCCGGCGGCAGCTCGCCTGAGAGGCTGTTGTTGTTGAGCAGCAGGTCCGTCAGGTTGCCGAGCTCGCCGAGCGCGGCCGGGATGGCGCCGTAGAGGCTGTTGTTCGCCAGGTCGAGCTGCTTCAGCGCCCGGCACCGCGACATCCCCTCCGGTATCTCCCCGGAGAAGTTGTTGGTCGAGAGCATGAGGTGCTCAAGGCTTGTGGACTCTGCTCCATCGCCGCCGCCGCACAGGTCGCCCGGGAGGCGGCCTGTGAGGCGGTTGTCTGAGAGCACCAGGAAGTTAAGCTCCGGCAGCCGGCCGAGCTCGACGGGGAGCTCGCCGGAGAGCATGTTGCCGGAGAGGTCTATCGTGCTCACGCGCGAGAGTGCGCCGAGAGCGCGAGGGACGCGCCCAGAGAGGCGGTTGTTCATGAGGTTGAGGTACATGAGCTCGCCAAGCGCGCCGAGCTCCGGCGGTACGGCGGCCTCCAGTGAGTTGTTCCCCAGGTTCAGCTTCTGGAGGGCGGCGAGCTTCCCGAGCTCCGGCGGTATCGCGCCGGTGAGCTGGTTGCCAGTGAGTGCGAGCACCTCGAGGCTGGCCATGTCGCCGATGTCCGGCGGTATCGGCCCGGACAGGGAGTTCTGCTGCAGGTTCAAGGCCGTGAGCGCGGCAAGCCTTCCGAGGCCCCTCGGAATCGCACCGGTGAGGTTGCACGACGCGAGGCCGAGCATGGTGAGGTTCCGGAGCTCCCCGAGCGCGTCGGGTATAGGCCCCGAGAGCGCCGGGTTGTCGCCGAGGCGGAGCATCTGGAGCGCGGCAAGCCTTCCCAGCGACGCCGGTATGTCGCCATCGAGCTGGTTGGAGTAGAGCATTAGCACGGCAAGCCTCTCCAGTCCCCCCAGCGCCGCCGGGACGGGACCCGTGAGCCTGTTCGACGACAGGTCGATCACCTGAAGCCCGTCCAGCCGCGCGAGCGCCCCCGGCACTGGCCCGGCCAGCCCCGCACCGGACAGGTTGAGGCCAATCACCCTCAACCCCGCCGCGTCGCACGCGACGCCGGTCCAGGAACAGAACCCCGACGAGCCGCCGGCCCCGGACCACCCCTCCAAAACCCCCTCGGGATCCTCCACAAACGCATTCTTCACCTCCAACAGCACGTGACCGTCACCCGCCGCCGACACCGTCACCGCCGCCGCTAAGCAAGAAACCAGAACCACCAGCAACCATGCCGGAACCAAGAAACGCGCCATTATTCCCTTCCTTGTCGTCCGTCCACTTCTCACTAGCTACGGCTACCGGCCACCACTAGGTGTCGTCAACCTATGAGAGCAGCAGGGCAGCTGCGTCCACACACAGGGGCGCGCACGTAAGCGCGCGGCCGGGGTGGATTGTGCATGGGCGCATCGGTTCCCGCGCGAGCTGATCGAGCGAGTCCGCGTCGGGAAGTGGAGAAGAAGCGGGAGGGGAGTTAACGGGGTGGCGGCATCTGTGTCGTGTCAGCGCATGGCATTGAATGGCGCCGACTGCGTCGGCCTCTAGAAGGAGTTGGTGCGCTTGGGGAATGGAGGAGAGCTCGTCTCGGCTCAGCTCAGCTCAGCGCAGCTCAATTGCTCCAACGCAAGAGGAGAGAGAGAAGGGGATTCGCGGCAGTTGGGGGAGTGAGTAGGGTAGATTGGGGCCAAGGAGAGAGAGGAGTTCGTAGAAATAGAGTGGTTGGCCTCCCTTTTATGGGTGATGGGTTTCAGGATCCGCCATGGCTGTGAACTTCGCAAAAATAGTGTTTCTGTCGTGCGAAAATACAGTGGCAGTGGGCTGCCGCACACCTAGTCCCCGATAAGTCACATGCGCACGGTACCTACTGCGGACTAGGTTAGTGACAGGTGCCTACTGCGATCTGAGTGTGCGCTAGACTGCCTATCGTCGGCTGGGAGTCGCCACATGTTCTCCCGCGGATTGGATGCGCGGCAGGGAGTCTATCGCGACGTTCGCACGACTAATTTGTAATTTCTGCCATTTTATTTTTGAGGAAGCTATTTTTGTTATTTTACTTAAAAAAAACATGCTAAGTTGGAAAAAAAAACTCGTAAGCTGGCTGGGATGATTTGACGCGGATGGCCCCGACCGCGGGAGGGATTTCTTGGATAGTAACCCACTAATTAATGGTCGTCTTCGTCCTAATTAAAGCTTGTGTGACTGTAGTGTTGAGTCTTCAATGGATGGTTAAGATTAGTGCACAGTGGATGACGATGTGAGAGCATGTACAATGGAGTTATGTCAGCCGTCTATAGCATCTGCCATATAGGATTTTTGCTGACGTGGATGAAAGAGAATGAAGAGAGAGAATATTGCTGTCTATAATCCTGCAGCCGACTATAGCACCAGAATCAAGAAAAGCATTAAAGATTGTGTGTTGTCTACAATCATATAGCCGACTATATCACCACAACCCATTGTATGAGTTGTCTTTAGTGCTGTCTATAAATGACATAGAGAGTTATTATAGACAGCAACTGTTTGTACCATTGTACATGCCCTGATGGAGCTAGCCTAGCTTGAGGGCGTGCATGGTTGTCTACGTCTGCCGTAGGAGGAGTACCGGACTAGGCCTGCGCATGCACCGGATGTTGCTGGGATTGGAGTTAATGCCAAGCCTCAGAGGAACATAAATGAGTGTGTCTAGCAAGGCGAACGCCGGAAGCAGGAATTGAAAAAAAATTCAAAAACTTTTCTTTCAAAACTCGGGTGTTCCAAGCCTAAGCTTTTAACTCAAGAGAAATGAATATCTTGTGTGAAATTCTTGTGTTCCAAACGTGTTGTCAATTTGAATTCGTGCATGTCTTGTCCGTTTGACCCCTTTTTTTTTAACATAATCAATAAAAACAGTTTTACTCATAATTAGTCGGGCATGCATAAATTTCGCAGGAAACAATTAAGTAGGATAGAGGGAAATTTCCACGTGTAGCTCGTACTTGTACATAATGTTCATATAGGCCACTAGTAAGTCAAGAAGAATGCAATGGTACAGTAGTATTTTGGGGATTTATTTAGATTCCACCTAAAGTAGCTAGGTATCAACCCTTAAATGCTACTCATTGTCTAACTGACAGCAAGATTTCGTAAATATTCAATGGCATACAAAAAAAATTGTAGCATTTTTTCCTACTACTATACTACCTGTTGTGATTGAAACCCGTCGTCACTAGCCGTAGTTGTATTTTGAGGAGAAAAGTTCAAAGAAAACACCTACATCTACGATCTATTCGTGTTAAGATAATCTGGGATCTCATTTTCACTAGGACCTACGACGACGTTTGCAGTAGGATAGGCACATGGACCGTGCTAAGCTATAGGCTCAATGAGTCGCTAATGATAGGATATGACGAACTTATTTTCTTTGCATGAAGAACTTGCATGTGACCCTCGGTAAAGAAATATAATTTGTGACGATTTTCTGGGTGATAAATTTGAAAGATGATCATTAGGCTGTTTTTGGCTTAAACAAGCTTTGCCAAGATGGGTATTAGAGCATGTACAATAGTGTGATGTCAGCTGCCGGTAAATCTTGTCATGCATGACACAAGATGATGTGGATGGGAGAGAGGGAACATATATAATTAGGTTGTCTCTTATGCAGCAGTCGACGGTAACATAAGAAATAAGATACATTATACATGAATGATTTGTATATAGAGATATGTAAAAAGATAACCCATTGTAGCCGTTGTTTATAGATGACACAGAAGAATACTATAGACAGCAGTTGTCTATAACATTCTACATGCCTTTCGGTTGTGAAATTAGAAAATATATGATCGAATATACCTGAAGGCCACTTTTCTTAACTAACAAAAGGAGTTTACCACCGCGCAGTGGGACAATGTTCTTTCTCCCACCCCTCCTAAATTCCTCATCGAGACGCACCAACATGTAGACCTAACTTGACAGGGACAAGGTCTCGCCCTGCCATCCCCTCGTGACTCACGAACGTATCCATGCCCCCACTTCTTCCACATCCACTCAAACCATCATCACCACACTTCTTCTTCACATGCACACATCGAAATTCGTTGATGTCTCACTCTTTCCTATCTCGCGCCGCGACTTGCCACCTGCGCATATCCGGCATTCGCTTCGTACCTTAGAGATCCCGACCCCCTCTGACACTCTGTCCGTAGGTTGCAACGGCGGCGTGCACGAAGATGAGGGGATCCGACAGCGTAGGAGGCGACGGCGCGGGGAGGTAGCGTCGACGACAGAAGGAGGTAACGGGTGGGGGAGGCTGCGGTGAGGAGGGGAGAATGCACTAGGAGATAAGGGAGGAGAGGAGGAGGCGATACCTTGGAGGAGAAGCGGCGGCGCAGGAAGGGAAGGGGAGGCAGCGACAATGCACGAGGAAGAGGAAGAGGCAGAGATGAAGGCGTCATTCCCTTGCTACGCCGCCATATCGAGCTCACCGCATCATGTCCTCTTAATCCTAATACTCCCCTGCACCGTCATCGCCTCCTGCTCCGCATCGGCCGAGCAAGCATCGCTGCCTCCTCCTCGTTTACCACTGCACCGCCGCCAACGCCACCTCCCTCGGCTTTCCATCTCCTCGTTGTGTCTGGCGAGGGCTGAAGAGGCCAATAACCGTGAGAACCGAGTCGTGGCTTGGATTCAGGATAGAAGAAGGTGGTCATCAACACGTAGCCCTCTTCATTGTCAGCCGGCAATGACTGAAAATGAGCAGCACATCGGGGAGGGAAGTCGGCATCAACTTCAACTTTCAAAGATAAATAATCTATGAGCCCAAAATTTTAATTTTCAGATAGTAGTAGTAGTAGTAGGTAATACAATATGCAGAGTTAATATTTTTGTTCATATATGTAAAAAAATTAATATTTATTATGTAGTTTAGGATTTCGTCTGCCGATATGTATCGTTCTCTTTTAAAATTCTATCGTAACGCACGGGCACTTGCCGGTACTTTACAATTGTGCAGTACGTTGGTTGCCTTTTTTTTGGGAGCACAGGAGTTTTCGGTTCGCGCACTAGTGTTTCTCGGCAACGTTGGAAGATTGAAAAGTTGACGCAGATGCGATGGGATGACGTGAAACTCGCATAGCAGCAACCACGATCCTTGGTTTGCCCCTGGCCTTCCCTGCACTGCACTGCACTGCACAGCACAGCGAAGCATGCAAAACTCTGCATCCATGGGCCACGCGTGTACACCCAGCTCAGGGTAGTAGCTAAGGAATCTTCTGCAGGTGTGAACCATCATTTAACTGGACTGTTTGCAGTAGGTGTATGCTAACTTCTTCAAAATTTCGATCGAATTTTGGGCCGCTACATGGAAAATCCGACCATTGAGATTCGTCTGTCCAGATCCCTATATCCGGTCCATCTCCAAGCCTCCTCGGTCCTCCCGATTCAACTTTGTCCATGGCCGCTGCCACCCAATACGTCCTCGCGTCGCGTGGTGCCTTGCCGGCGTTGGTGACGCGCACCGGAGCTCTGTTGTCCCCTCTTGTGCCTCCACGAGCCATCTTTCTGCGATTTGTTATTTCTAAGTCGTCTGAAATTTAATTAAGTTTAAGTCAATTGTTGTGACCATTGAATTTGTGTAGAGATTGATATGTCATATGATTAGATATTGATCCAATGGATAAAACATGTGATTTACACTTAATAAAATTTTAGTCATCTTATGAATAGACAATCCAAATAGTGCCGGATACCCGTTTATCCCTTCTATAGTCGTTTCGCAAATCTTCGCTCGCTCAAATGGGAATTATGCACTCTGTTTGCACCCTAATAAGGGCACGCGGAGGAGCGGACGATCGTCGGAGGGGGCAGTCGGCGGCGATAGGCCGACTACGCCGGTAGCAGCGCTCGCGCCGTCGCGCGTGCGTTTGCATGTGACGGTCGCCCTCGCGCACGACACACTTGGCTTTGCCATTTGCGACGTGGTGTTCCTCGTCGCCATCCAGGCCGGGTGGGCCCACGGGACAGCAGGGTCGAAATTAAGAAAAAGGTGACGCGACGGGTTTGGCTCGCAAGGGGGCGTGGGGGCGGGCAGGGCAGGCGGTCAAAACGAAACGTGGTCCGACACAATATTGTCTGCTTCCGACCCGTCGCTGACGCCGTGGGCCCTTCCATTGTTCTGCTTCTAGCCGCTCTAGCATAGCATAGCACTACTCCCGTCCGTCGTAATGTTCACGAGATCTCTTCGTGAAGAAACTTTTCTTACCAAAACACTCGTGTTTAGGCCGCACTACTGTTCAGCTCTTCTGTTCTATTTAGAGTAGCATGAACCGGTGGCGAACATAGGATTAAAATTTAGAAAGTACTAATGTGAATTACTCATCTGTTTGTGACTCGCCGAATGCCGAGTTGACGGTCAACGGTAGTCTGCATAAGTGTGGCTAGTCTGAGGGTGCTAGAGGGTACACGATGAGCCGATTGTCGGTATTTTGGGAGCCAGCACCGGCTGTCCCTCTTGGATCCGCCACTGACATAAACATGGGCTAACGCGCTAAGCTTCTTTTAGCTAAGCATATGGTACCTGCTAGTATATCTATTAATGGTGGATCCACCATACAAGCGCGAGGGGCTGGAGCACCAGCTTCTGCTCGCCGCACTTATGGTACCTGCTAGTATCTCTGTTGTGATTTGCATCACTAATCTAGTTTACTTTAATCACAAGATTGCTACTTCGGCATATTCTTGGTCTTTCAAAACACATTGCTATATTTAATGCATCTATCATTTTAACATTTTTGCTCATGAATTTATATAACAATTTAGATTGTACATGAAATTTAAATTTGTATTTGCTACGTTTACTCATAATAGTTTCGTCTCACTAACACCCTTTATTTTTTTGTCATGCGTACCCAGTAACACCAGTAATAGGAAGGGACGAGATCATACTCATGAAATATCCTACATGAAATTTAAATTTGTACTTACTACATTTACTCATAATAGTTTCATCTCACTAACGCCCCTCTTTTTTTTGTCATGCCAACTCCGACAGGGCATGAAATGAATAACCTTGTGGAGCTGGCAACAACAACACACGACCCTCAC
Organism: Ampelocalamus luodianensis; assembly: GCA_036346255.1. Lineage (NCBI taxonomy): Eukaryota > Viridiplantae > Streptophyta > Magnoliopsida > Poales > Poaceae > Ampelocalamus > Ampelocalamus luodianensis. The sequence goes on along the minus strand of CM070630.1, from coordinate 20,646,960 downwards.
CTAGCAAACGAACAACAAAGCCTCAAGCTGGCTACATGGTAACGCACAAAACTGGTGAACCACAAAACTTGCAAGGGTTTGAAGTGCAGCCAACAACACTAGGGTGCTCACCACGACAGCAGCATCACTACGGCTCACCAACATGAACCCACCATGGCACCACACGAACTGAATGTGCCAACACCAACACGACATGCCACAACAAAGCACGAGAAACCCCAACCAGAGCAAAATAGCAGGACGACTAGCAAGATAGCTTGAGTAAGAAGTAGCTACTACAGAAAAGATCTTCACAGATGGTTCAAAAATGTCATCACAGACGGTTTCGTGAGCCGTCTGAGTCTATGGGTCAGTGATGACATGAGTCATCATAGACGGTTCTTTAAACCGTTTGTGATGCATACTGTCACAGACGATTATTAACTTAGAACCGTCTGTGATAGGTAACTATCACAGACGGTTTGTAGCTGAAACCGTCTGTGATGACTTTTCTCTATAGACGGTTTGTAGCTGAAACCGTCTGTGATGATTTTTCTCTATAGACAGTTTGTAGCTAAAATCGTCTGTGATGACTTTTCTTTATAGACGGTTTGTAGCTGAAACCGTCTATGATGATTTTTCTCTTTAAAGTCTTCAAGCAGTGGCTGCTTGTGCCTTTAAAACCGACATCATATATATATTATTCGTAGTCCCTCAGCCACTTTCGAGGGGTTGTCCACGCAGCATGAGGAGGATGAGACAGCAGCCACGGACAACTTCATTGAGCCCCCGCAAGTTCAAGAAGCATGGCTGCCAAGAGAGCGTAAGGGCATCCAATTACCTGAATGTCGTCGACAGGTAATTGGACGTCGCTGTGTTCAGAAAGTAACGTGGCTGATACCAGTCAGAGTAGTTGTGCGTCCACATCACTTTCTAAACACAGCGATGTCCAATTACCTGTCGACGACATCCAGGTAATTGGATGTCCTGGCGCTTTCTCGGCAGCCATGCTTCTTGAACTTGTAGGGGTTCGATGAAGTTATTCGTGGCTGTTGTCTCCCCCCCCCCGGAAAGTGGCTGAGGGACTACGAACAATATATACATAATATATATATATGATGCCGGTTTTAAAGGCATCAGCAGACACTGCTTAGAGACTTTATAAAGAAGAGATCCAAGGGCACAATCTGTACACAATACATAACAGCAGGTAATCTAACAGCTCAAGGCACAATTAATCTATACACAATATCACATCCAATTGCATTTGTGACATCAATTCATCATAGAAGTATCATCCAATGACATAATCTATACACAATACATAACAACGGGTAATCTAACAACTCAAGGCACAATTAATCTATACACAATATCACATCCAATTGCATTTGTGACATCAATCCATCATAGAAGTATTATTTAAGGGCACAATCTATACACAATATATAACAACAGGTAATCTAACAGCTCAAGGCACAATTAATCTATACACAATATCACATCCAATTGCATTTGTGACATCAATTCATCATAGAAGTTTCATCCAAGGGCACAATCTGTACACAATACATAACAGCAGGTAATCTAACAGCTCAAGGCACAATTAATCTATACACAATATCACATCCAATTGCATTTGTGACATCAATTCATGCTGATGAAGCGATTGTGACGTGATGTTCGTGGTCTTTGTCTCATCCTCCTCATCTTTGCTTGGTAGATTTCTTAGACGTCCATGGTAATTAAAGAAATCATGATCCAAAGGCTGGAACACACGCAGTAGCGGCGGCAAACACCAGCCACCACCAGCACAACCCACATCCAGGGGAGAGAGGCAGATCTGGCCGAGGTGAGGTAGCCGAGGGAGCAGAGAGGAGCGGCGTACCTCGAATCGGCGGCGTAGATGGCGGGGTGAGCTCGATTCGGCTTGGGAGATGGCGGGAAGAGATCGATTCGGCGAGGGAGATGGCGGTGAGCTTGATTCGGCAGCGTAGATGGCAGGGCAAGCTCGATTCGACGAGGGAGATGGCGGCGAGGTCGAATCGGCGGTGGGGGAGTCGCGATGCGGGAGCCCGGCCAAAGTCCCGAACCCTAGCGCGCGCTGGGGAGTGACGAGTTAGGGCGCAAACCCTAGCGCGCGGGCTCCTATTAATAAAGGTATATCACATACGATTATATTATGGAACCGTCAATGATAAGTATCACAGATTGGTCCATAATAGAACCGTATATGACATGGTCTCATATCACAGACGGGTCGACAATATAACCGTTTGTGATACGTATCACAGACGGTCCCATAATAGAACCGTCTGTGAATTGTTTTTTGTATTTTTCTATTAATACTTTTGTCTATTTTATAAAGAGACAATCTGGGCCATAGAATGTTGATCTAACGGTGAGAAAATGTAATCTAAGACTATGATAAAACCGCTAATTTTATGGCAAGTAGTCCAACACCTCTGTGAAGAAATTGGCATACTCATGCCTAATCCTGCAGTCATCGCTGCAGAAGACGGCGTAGTCGTCCCACCCTGACACGCCGCAGCCGGTGCTCATGCACTGGCGGCTATCCTCCGACAGCGCCCACACCCGGCCCAGCGGCCCTGTAACATCCCCAATTCTATAAACAGTAATTAAATGCTTTATGAACAGTAATGAGGTGCTGTTCATAGCATTACTGTTCATTTCTACAATTTGGGCAGTATGTTACAAACTAAAAACCTTCATTTTTAGCCAAAATCCAAAAGAACCATTTAAAGTCTTAAAGGAATACAAGATAAAACATGTATTATGACTGGGAAGTACTTTTATTAAAGCCTAGGTAAATTATCTTGGCTGAAAATATTTTTGTTGCATTTTTAGAAATTACTTTGGCCTAAAGCAAAATAATTGTCTTTAAATGAATATTTTCGGGCTAAAATAAATATTTATGTATTTTACAAAGTGATCTTGTGATTTTAAAATTTATCTGGGAAATATATCATCCCAGTAGCCTCCAGCAAAAGTTTCATGATTTTACAAATTTATTTGTTATTTTTAAAAGCCTAGTCAAACTTTAAAGCTTTTGAATAGGTTCTGGTCAACTAAACCAATTTGAATCCAAACCTAGTACTGTAGCAACTCGATCCCATGCGGTTGGGTCCAACCCAGTGCAATCGGTCCGGCTCTGTCACGTTCGCGCGCGAGCTCAAACCCCATACGTGATGTGAGCCGTTGATCTTCAATCGAACGGGCGGGGCCGCAACGTCACGCGAGCTGTCCACGTGTGCGCTTTGATCTCCGCCGTTGGATCTTAATCTAACGATCGAGGTCAGTGTATGCAATCGGACAACTCCGGAGCCCTTCTCGATCTCCACCGTTCATGTCTGATCCATGGCGCCTCCTTTTCGTTTTAAACTTGAAGGCGCTTTTATCTGAGCCGTCAGATTCAAATCCTACGGCTTTCCTTTTTACCGCGTGCTATTAAGGCCTGCGCTCCTCTGGGCCGTTAGATCTTCATCGTGTGGTCCAGAGCGGTGTATGCATTCGGACGACTCCGGATCCCCTCACGATCTCCGCCGTCCATTCTTGATCTAACCGCGCCGCTCGTTTCATTTTAAAATAAAAGGCGCGCAGCTATCTTGGCCTTTGGATTTAAATCCCACGGCGCTCCTTATTGATCGAGTGCATTTAAGGCCCAAATTTAGTGGGCCATTGGATTGTAATCGTAGGGTCCAGATTTGTGTATGCAATCGGACCATCCGGTTCTTTGTCCCATCCTGACCGTAGAAATCTAATCTAACGGTGCCGCGTCATCGCATCAAAAAGGATGACGTGTATCTTTTGAGCTGGGCCGTTGGATTTCAATCCAACGCCCCTATTTGAACTTAAAAACCCCGAAATCCTTTTGAGCTCTGTTTTAATCTCGATCGGTCGATCCAGATCGCAAGGTCCATATTAAAAGATACCGATTAAAACCTTTTAACCTCTCTATTTATCACAGCCGCTCATTTCTAATCGGACGGCTGATATTCTTTTGAGCTTTTGAAGACGCGCGCAACTGAGGATGACAAAGGGACCCACATGTAAGAGTGTTCTTATCTTCTTCCCTCTCTCTCTGCGCGCAGATCTCTCTGTAAACAGAGGAGAGGATTTATCCCAAAGTTTATGCAACTAATTTTTGGGATAATTAGCCCTAAATGGACACCTCATCAACTCTAGACATTTCCATCTTGCCCTGTAGCTCAACATCCATATATAAACCCTAGCTTTTTGCTACTGCCATTGTTGACCACTGAAGTTCATCCTCCATTGTTGTCCAGTGGAGTTTCTTGCTCCTGTTCTTTGCTTATCCATCCCAAGAACTGGTTTTACCTTGCACTAAGGTTTTGACATCCTTTGTAGGTTAAAACCGAAGGCTATCTCTCCGTTGAGCGTAATCAACTTTCTCAATCTTTGGTGTCTTTCCTACTCGGCAAGCTAAAACCCTAGTTTTCGATATCTTGAGCATCTTAAGGACCTTAGAAGTGCTGTGAATCATTCTTTTGAGCATCAAGAGCTTCAACTGCTTCAAACCGAAAAGTTGTTATTATAACTTTCGTTTTCCATATCTTTTCAAGACCTAGGGTTTCTCCTATCAACTTATCATCCTAGTTAGGTTTCAATTGAACCCTAGTAGCATGATAAGTGATTCTTTAATCATTGTCATCATCCATTTAGTTTGTTGACAAGATCATCTCTGTTCCCTTTGTCGGCTTAACCGACAAAAATAGGTTCTTTTTAGTTGATGTAATCTAATCGATTAGGGTTAGATTAAGGTTAGTTTGGGATATTAATTATCCTAAAAAAATCATGCTAAGTTTCATTTCTGAACTTTTGCATGTTCTTTTTCCTTTTCCAAAATCGCAACTGTCTCTGCTTTGTTCTTTTCAAAATCTGAAAACTGAAACTTTGAACTAAACCCTAGTTTCTGCCATTTGAAAACAGTAGTTTATAAAATGGGTTAGTATCCTATTATGGGTAGTTATGGCTTAAGCATATTGTCAATCATGCATTTCCAGATTGATCATGCATGTTTCTTCCATTTTGTACTTACTGTTGATTTTGGCATTTATTGGATTTTATTGCTTCTTATAGAATCTGGTTCATCTGAAGCTTTTGACTTTATTTCTGAGCAACCTGAACCTGCAACAGAAGTTTATTACTATCAAGGCAAGCATCCTCTCTGCACCATGTTGATCCCAAATTTTATACATTAGATTTTCTAAATCCAGTGACAACTGTGCACACTATGTTTCTGAAAATACAAAGTGTGATCTGTTAGTAGTTAGGTATGACCTAACATGATGGATTACCTCAATTGTCACCATACACTCAACCCTAGCATAGTACTGTATATTATAACATATATTTTCAGTTTTGGCTTAGACATGCAGTCTAGAGATTTTAGAGTTTGACAAGCATATCTTGTCAAACATGGGAATCACAAATGAACTTTTGTTATTTTGAACTCTTTGTCCAGTTTCTTTAAATCAAACTTGAGTTTCATATTTAAATCGATCTCGACAAGAGGAAGCTAGTGATGGTGCTTTTGTGCACGAGATTGGGATTTGTGGTGGACTTGTCCGGTTAATTAAGGACCGAACTCGATTATTCAATTCAAGTCCCCACGTACTTCCACATGCAGTGTATGGCGTTGTTTGGTTAAGTAAAATGTTAAGACTATTGGGTTGGAAACAGAAAGTAAGAATATGTGTATTGACCTTGTATGGCATAAATGCTTAGGTCTTATGTGTGTTGTATGCCATGTGAGCTTGTATGTCGAGATCGATGTTCTTAGAAGGGTGAGGGCGTATATGTGCTCAGTAGCATATACGTACCTTAATGGTGCCGATTGCATCCTAATATGGGTAGTGAGCCCATTCGCATTTAATTGTTTGATCGGCATTATCGACGCAACATGTGTGCCCCGTTAGCGGATGCTATCGATCGTTGTTTAAGCGAGATCGGCCACACATGGGGTCCAACTCAATAGTGTTAGCTTGTTGAAAAATACCAAATCTTAGTTTCCCCGGTCGGCATACCAAAGGAAGTATGTCATCATTCGGAGGCATCCGAAGGCAACGGGCTAGCTAAGTCATGTGGGTAAAGATGTACACCCCTGCAGGGTATAAACTATTCGAATAGCCGTGTCCACGGTCATGGACGATAACTTGAATTGATGTCACCTGTATAGAAGTTTTGATTTTCAAAATCTGGTTTCGGTTTTTGGCTGTGCATGAGGGATTCATGCACTGTACTGTTTACAATTATGTCATTTACTTACTGTTCTAATTAAACTTTAATTTATTAAATTGCTTTATCAAAATTTAGCATATGTAGGATAAGATGTATCGCTTTATGCAAATCTGAACCTTTATACCTTCCTGTTGTAACCTTATGCATGTAAAAATTCTGTTCCTTTGATTAGGTTCTAATAAACACTTTCTTTTATTAGTTTGTATAAGACTTGCTGAGTACCTTCCGTACTCAAGGTGCTATCACCTATTGTTGCAGGTAAGGACGGTTTTCTTTATGAAGTACCCGTTAGCGCCGATCAGGGTGACGCTAACGAGTAGAGCTACTTCTTTCCTCCACGCAATTGCTCATGGGTGGATGAGGCCATTGGTGGATTGTAATATTTTGTTTTGCTTCATTGTTAGACTTTTGAAGTGACCAAGTCACTTAATATTGTAGTACTAAACCGAATGATGTAAACTTATGTTTAATTATGCAAATGTATGACTTGTATGTGTATGATGCAATGTTGTTGAAGGATATATATATGCAATGGTCGTTGATCACGGAACCATTGTGAGATATATATATATATCGGGATCTGTTTATTGGAATTGTCACTTGTTAAATTTATATCTTTAGCATGATCTTTAATAAAGGGACATTCATTGTTCCTTCATTAATAATTGTGCTCAAGATGAATTTAATTAAGTACATTTCAATAACTGGACGCCACGAGCCCGCCATCCTCCCCACGCCGCTTTGGATCATGTCCGCGGCGAGCCTCTGGCACCATCTGCACTCCCGGTTGGTCCTCTTGGCCTTCTCGCACCCACCACCGGCCAGCTCGCCCTCGACCTGCCTGATATAGTGTTTCCCAACGTCGCGCGTCTCGCTGGCCGTGTAGAGGAGGAGGCTGAGCACGTAGGCCGCGGCCTTGTGGCCGGCGACGGCGTCGGCCGCCCGTTCAAGGAACACGAGGCCGCGTTGCATGTCTTGGGGCGCGAAGACAAGCGCGAGGCCGACAATGAAGCAGGCCTCCGGGTTGCTGGTGCCGGCCAGGTGGTTGATGATGGTGTGGTAGCGCTCGTTGTCTTGCCACTTCATCGCCTCCTCCCGCTCCAGCACCAAGTGCATCCCCACGGTGCACGCCTTGGACACCTTGTACATGACCTTGCAACTAAAATTCAAGACACGATAGAATCTTAATACAAGAATTAATTACTGGATATTGGAGACAAAACGAAATCATAATGAGATTTTATTTTTTGCGTCGTATCATGATACGACTTTTCGGTTTTGTACGCTACAGTCATCTTCACAAACTGATCACTCTATAACCAGATCTACCAAAAACAAAAGAACAGAATACGTACGTGGCTCGTAGGCTGTAGAGGTCAGCCATGGGCTGAGGAGAGCTCGCGGCCACGAGGCCGACGATGTGGACGACGACCTCGTCAGGAAGATCAAGGACGGCGATCGCCGACCTCCTCGCCTGCTTGGTTCTCGCCGTCATGCTCCGCGTGCTCACCATGGTGTACTATTTAATACCATGCGTGCTCACCATAGCGCGCGATAATATCACTCTTATAAAACGTCGAAGACACACATCGTAACATCGACGCGCGAGACGAAGAGATGCATCGGCGCCCGTCGGCGCGGGAGACGAAGAGACGCATGCATAACGCGCGGGAGCCGAAACATTTAATTATCACAGACGGTTCTGATAAAAAGATGTCTGTGAAGTATACCATTATCACAGACGGTTAGTTAAAATAACCGTCTTGAAAGTTTCAAAGACGGTTGTTTGTTGATAATGGTTTACTTCACATATGGTTGTTTTTACGAACCGTCTGTGATACTTCATAGCCGGTTTTAAACACGAACCGTCTGTGATATTTTCTCTTCACAGGCGGTTTTTAGTGCATCCATTTACACAGACGGTCTCTAAACCAAAACCGTCTGTGCTTGCATGTAATACAGACGATTTTGGCCAACCGTCTGTGATAAGGCGTCCAGTATTAGCCTTTTTGTAGTAGTGTAGGTGAGGAGACGGCCCCTCCACTCAGACCGCAACAAAGAGGACGACGCAGAAAAGCCGACGACACCAACTCGTGCCTCCTGTCGAGTTGCTCACCCATGCATAGCCGCAATCAGGCCTGACCAGCCACTCACACACCCACTCATGGCCGCGGCCAGGACCAACTAGCCACACCGAGAAGGAGGATGCTCGTGCTACCACATCCGTCGATATGCCGCTCACACCCGCGTGACCCCCGTGTGGTCACGACCAGCCTCTCCGAGAAGGAGGACACCCGTGCCACCGCAGCAGCCGATGTGCTGATCACTGCGTTGCTGACCCCACGTGGTCGCGACCAGGCCCGACAAGTAGAGCCAAGGAGGAGGACCTCTGTGCCACCGCAACCACCTGTGTGCTTCTAGCTGAGCCGCTAACCCTAGCACGGCCACAACTAGGCCTGGACAACCACGATAAGGAGGAGGATGTTCGTACCACCACAACTTTCGATGCGTCGTTGATGATCGAACGCCCCGCAAGTAAGTGTATCGTATCCACAAGGAGTGGTAGGTTTTCTAATGCAAGAAATCTAGTCTTAATGATAAATAAACAAGAATTGAATGCATAATAATAATATATTACTGAAATATAAATGGCACGATATATAATAATGAAAGATGTTCTTGAGCCATCGATTCTCCACTAGTAGAGTCTAGAGGGTCAATGGGTGCATGTGGTGTTCATATTATCTTTATGAGGGCGGAGCCAAAGACGAATTTGCATGTCAAACACATAACTCGTAACCCCCGCTCGCAAGTACTACTGCATCAATATGAGACAGATTTAAGGAAGGCCTTATCATGGACCCCAGGCTACAGCCTTAAGTGGGTGGGCCTCCGTGATTTCCCCGCATCAACGATCTAAGGAATTAGGAATAGTCTATCACCCTTCTACCTTTCATCCTCATCTCATCTAGCGGTGCTATCCTCCATGTCCTGCAAAGGAAAATGGTGCACAGTCGACGTTCGTATAACCATCATGATGAACATCATAAGAATATACTAGACCACATCGAATCCGTGATCTATCTCATCATCTCTACATTGGGATAGCCCATGACCACAAGAACTAAATAGATTACTCGATAACGAAAGAAGAAGACGTAAATAACATAGAGAAAGCACCACACATGGTCTTGGATAATAGATTAAACCACAAAACCAATCTGATGAAGAAACCGTTCGGTGGACGCGCAAGCCCAAGTCTTCAGAATGATTTAAGATAGTATATGGCTAAATCCTATGAAGAAATATGGTGGAATGATGATCTAGAGGTGGAAGAAGGTGCTGGAGGCCCTCAAGGTTGGTGGTGACTCTATGCCGATCTGATCTCTCGTTGTATGCCTTGACCCCTTCGCGACATAGTATTTAAGGTATCGTGAAGCCTCTGTGAGGAATTAAGGGCTAGGACCACCGCCATCGTGATTTGTTTGACGAGACACACCGCCTGGAGGGTGGCATGGTCAGCTGGTACGGTCGCTAGCGATCGTACCACATGTCATTTTCTTCTCGGTAGACTCCAATCGTGATGTGGCTTCTTCCGTTGTGTTCCACTTGACTCCTATATCCACATGGTGCGGTTGGTTTCCCTATAATACCTTTCAAAATTACAGGATTCTCCTAGATTTCTTTCAGGTAGTATCGGTACCTGACATCTGTGGGATTCTACATACACTCGAATTTATTTGATTATTTGAGATAGAAATAGATATAAATAATAACAAATATGCAAATTAATAATAATAAATATGCATGCGAAATGCACGCATCAGCCGCCAGTTGAGCCACTCACCCCCGCGCGGCAGCGACCAGGCACGGCTAGCCACATGCACATCATGAGCAGCTACGACCAAGCCCAGCCAGCCAGAATGCTCGACATCGATTACGAAAGCAAGATCTGCTAATGGCGATCTCAGGCGGCAACACGACGGCCTCAGAGGAGACAACATCGACGACGACGACCTCAGTTGAGGCAACGATGACCTTAGTGACGGTGGCACATTAGCTCTTTCCATCTGGATGTGACCTTGGGGCAGCCAGACGGGGAAGACAAAGTTGTGCAATTCAGAAGGTTTTGCTAGGGCTAGTTGTTACCTATTGTACCGCGAAGGGAACAGTAGCTGTCGGGAAAAGAGAAGCTCAACTGTGTAAGGGCATGTATAATAATTTGTCTCTTAGAGTTGTCTCTAAAGGCTCTAACTCTTCTACAAACAACCTTAGAGACAACATCTCAAAAAAATTATCTATAAAATTATTTATTTTCAACACAACTTCTCTTTTTACACACTCACCATTTGTGATGATTTGCATGCCTAGTTTGTCTCTTATATAAGAGATGACACATTCTCTCTCTCTTTACATCTTTTCTCCTTCAACTAGAATTTTAAGTGACATAGTAGGTAAAAAACAGTTGAGGTGGCCACTATTGAAGATGCCATAAGTGAACCAAGGCCAGTAATCAAGAGCCGTAGACCAGAGCTCCAGACGGTGAATCTTACATGTGGCTCTGAGCTCTATGCTTCTCCCAACGGTTAATTGCACAATCTTTACAGCAGCATTCAAGGGGTGGATAGTGATTACTTACTCCTTCGGTTGCTTTGTGATTGGTATAACTAGAGGGAAGAACAAGAAGCACTACTTTTACTTTTTTTTTATTGAGAAATTTTACAGTACATTCTACTAGTAGTATATGGTAGTAGTATAAATCAAATATGACTATTCATTTTTAATGACATAATAAATTTTACTTTGTATTTATAATTTTCGTGAGGGTATTATGGACTTTTTCCACTAAGGTTGAAAATATTACTCTTCTGACATGTGATCAACACATTGGCAATTATAATTTTACTCCTATCGTAATTCTACTACTCATACTACCAGATGTAGTATAACTAAATTTTAATTAATCTGAATCATTGGATTAAAAAGAGTGACGTCGTATTAAATTGAGTGCACGTAAGAGTCTTTTTAGGCACCTTCAGAGAAGGGCCAAAAAGATACATCTTACGAATTGCTACAAAAGGCACTGCCGAACAATATCATCACAACATGATGAAAGACGCAGGAGTAAAAGTAGAAAAGGCAAAAGCAAAAAATCATCGTCTTAAAATTTGCAAATAAATTCGACCCGTTATCTAGTATGTCGGAGCAAAACACAACGCAGTGCGAGTTCCTTTCAGGGGCTTTCTGCTCCAAAGTTTCCTTGCTTTTTAGGTTTTATCTTGTTTACACCGGGTCGGATCCGTTACCCCAATTGAAAATCCAACACCCGTTAACTGGGTAGCTTGTCACGGGCGGCAGGGCAAAATGGTCCCTTGGGTCAGTAGAATGGAAGAGCAGTTATTCCCTAATCCCTGATAAATCATAGTTAAGTACTCCCTACAATTAATTATTCCCTTTCTCTGCTCACCTAAGCACAGTTTATCAGTAGTTTTGGTCTTTTGGATGCAGTGGCGGATCCAAAAATTATAGGGTCAACTATCACTACATCATATTTTAGTAGGGCTATTTCTGTAATTTTTGTGAACTTACATGTAAATTTTAGAGTATATAGAACTGTTTTGCAAAAGCTATGGTGTCAATTGACCTGACAGCTAATGCATAAGCCCACTACTGCTTGGATGCCTCATGCTGATCAGTTGATTAAGAGCGCAGCAAAAGATACGGCAATTTGTCTCACGAAATAGTTAAGAGTATCACTAGCTTGCGCGTGAGGTCCCACTTGTCGGTGATAGTTTCATAGTTTGTGCTACTGTATATGAGGCATGTCCGTAACGAGAGTCTGCACTAAACTAATAAAACCTAGCTAATTGTTGCTACGTGAGACCATCTCTATCAACCGTTAATTCCTTTCCTATCAACTATTGATTCTTTTCGTATCAACAAAATCAATGGTTGATATGATAGGACCATTCGTGTCAGATTTTCTTTCCAACTGGGATGCCATTGGAGTTGAGCCACCGAATGCTGAGCGTGTCCTCTTGTAGCTACGACTTCTCACTGAATTAAAATTTGGATGGGAATTTGCGGGGTGCTATGTAACAACTCAACTAGCTACTTACTCAAAAAAACTCAACTAGCTAGGCCACTGTGGCACTGTCCCATTTATATATTTTGTGAGGCATACACTAAGCATGTGGTGCTTGTTGTTTTGTGACCCCAAGTCTTCGTATCATTGAAGCATGTCAAGGCAAAATCCAATTGTGGTTTTTTTTTAATGATCCGTACTTATGGATTAATTAAGATGACGATAGTGTTGTTTTGTACCTAAAAGTCTTGCAAAGGTGATTTTTTTTATTTAATCTTTTTTTAAATTTTATTTTAAAGTTAACACATCGCGAACTTTATTTCCAATTCTGACCCTTTTGGTCACGCCACCACCCGTGGCGTGACAAGACTTTGACCAGAAATGGGCTGTCACGGCTGGCGTGACAGTGTTGTTTTGTCACGCCACGGGTGGTGGCGTGACAGTGTTGTTTGGTCACGCCACCATCAGTGGCGTGACAAAAAGTGCGATTTTGGAGGCTTATCCTGTGGCGTGACAGTGTTGTTTTGTCACGCCACGGGTGGTGGCGTGACCAAAGGGGTCATAATTGAAAATAAAGTTTGCGAGGTGTTAATTTTAAAATTAAATTTAAAAAAGGATTAAATAATAAAAAAAAAGTTCTGCAAAGGTCATAGCAATTCAGCGTACATGATGCCCTTTTTGATTAATTTTGGAGTTGTATTGCACTGAAGATTGCAAAAGGTCCTCTGATTGTGTTGATTGACCTATTGTCTTTGTATTTATCTGACATGTCATTTTGTATATATTGGAAAAATATCGTAAATGCTTAAACTACAAAACCTAACTAAGCTCAAAACAACATAATAGACAAATCATGTAATATATATCCAGCCAGCTAACGTGTCCATTACACTATAGGCATACTTAGAATTTAGCTTAGCTTTAGTTTTAAATAAATTGTCAGGAACTCATTGCCGGGATTTGAAGTCACACCGGACTAACATTAAAAATCTAAATATCAAGTCATGAAACTCTGAAGTACAGGCATGTGACTGGGAATTAATGTCATGATCACTCAATAATTAATAGCCCATAGAGCACATAAATTTTGCACGAAATAGTACAATTAATTCAAAATTCCTACCAAAAGGGGGCTTAAGCTTGCCCACCCACACTGCAAATTCTAGGTCGAGTGAAAGTTTGGGGAAATAGTTTGTGTCAAATAAAAACCTCCCTTACCTCAACGGCTTGAGTATTATTTTGCCAATTAACCAACTACACTGCACATCTAGTAGACAGTTCACTTGTCCATTGACAAGAGTATTTTGTTAGTCATTTTTTTTTTTGAAACAGGCTGTTAGTCAGGTTTGTATTGTAGGAAATAGTGCATGTATACCTGCCCATACTCTTTCAGAATTTCAGTACATTTCTTTATGGCATGGAGGATTTGGAGATGTAGATAGGTGTGGTGGGGGAAGGAGATTGGTTGCCACTCAACATTTCCCCCAATCTTTAAAAAAAAACTCTTAATTTTGTGGTTACATGAAGATGAAGCTTCTAGTTTGGTAAGCTAATCCTCTTTCTTCTCCTAACATCCATCCATCTAGACCACCATTGTTTACTTGCTAATAATTGAGCTAGTAGCATCTGCTCTGCCTTTATGTGCCCAGCTTGTTCATCCCAAGGCGCACCCTTTCCTTGTTGACGATACTACTTGCTTAATTAATGTGATGCGTTTGACACTTTAGTCAAATCTAACATCATAAACACAATCCATCACGGATGACACCTCAACTAGTGTGATGCGCATGTATAACCTGGAGGATGAAGCACTTTTGAGACATAGGTCAACTCGACACAAAAACAAGTAGGATGGAGAGTATATATAGTATGTTAATGTACAACTTTCTAGAGGCAAAATGGAGTACAAGAAAGATGCCTGTGCATGCATGGCCGTAGCTATTGGATTGGTTATAACAAATGTATATTTGTTACCTGCAACACTCGAGCTCTATGGGAAAAGCTGTCTAATTAATCCAATGTGTTAATTTCTTCTTCTTTTTTGTGTAAAGCTGCATATAGCCTTTTAACTGGTAGTTGGAAATTTCCAAGAAGAGTATCGGTAGTGGTCGACGCAAACGTCAGTGCAGTGTACTGAGCCAAATTCATGGCATGACTGGATCTATTGGAAAGAAAAAGAAATAGTTACGTTTCCTCTAATTTATTCATCGATCTGTTCTTTTGTTTCTCCTTTTCTGTCTTGTGTTAAACCATGAATTTTGGCCGCAAACATCACCGTATTTTTCTCTACCGTCCGATTTTGGTCCCAATGAACACAATGTAGAACCACTACAAATTCCTAGATTTTTAGGGGGGAAACTAATGGGAAAGTGGTGGTGAAAGTGTTAGGGGTTAGGTGCAAGTGCATAAGGGTGCGTCGTGACAAGGTGTGTGAACAGTACTATGGGTATTGTAGTGATATGTAAACAGTATCCATTGGTACTGTAGCATGTTACTTTCCGTATATGCTGGTTGGTTTTCTAGAATAAGAATAGTTAGTTAGGTAGATTATTTTAGTATTCTTTATCTATCTAGTTATTGTTAGGAATATGATCTTATTTGTTAGGAAGATTATTTTTAATAGTTGAAAATGTTAGATTGGATTGATAGGTTTTCTTATAAATTATTTGTTAGGCATCAAGTCATATTGTCCCTATAAAAGGGATATCATGTATCCATTATCAATCAAGCAATGAATAAACAAAGTTCTTAGTCTCTCTCCCTTCTCTTCAACTAAGCCTCAGAGTCTTGACAGTGGCATGGCCAATCGCTCAAGGGCGAGTGCCCTACCCTCGGTCCCCGAACCTGTACCCAACCAACGACCACAACATTTGGTATCAGAGCCAACTACTGCTCCGTCATCCATGACCAACAGTGGGGGTTTCGATTCCATGACGACCAACACCAAGTTGGATTACATCCTAGCGCATTTGGTCACCATGAACAACCGCCTTGACGACCACGATGTGCTGCTTGCACGCTTGGAGAATGCGATGTTCGGTGAGCCAACCGGAGTGGAGGTTGTTCGTACGACAACAACCGACATCAAGGGTGCGCTGGTTGAGCCACCTGAGCTACCACCAGTGTCAGCATCACCACAGGCATCATCACCTTCGGCTCCAAAACCAGCACCACTGTTGGTCTTGTCGCCACCCCTTCTGGCATCGCATCTGAAGGTGGCCACGACATTGCAACAACCTTCTGTCACGCTGCTGGTGCCATCACGACATCTGTTCCGTCGCCAGCCAAAGCCGTGCCAATGGCGTGGTGGAGCACGACGGCGGTCGAGTGGGGGACAGCGACATTGTCGTGTTTCAACCACCACAGTTGTGTTCCATGATGGGAACGACAACAACGCTGCCCCTCATTGGTTCCATATGGCACTGGCATCTTCCTCAACATCGGCTAGCGGCACAACCTCCTTGCTAAAGCCGTTGATCCTACGTCCGATGCAGCATCGACAATGTAGCTTGTCTTCGACGTGGGATCATGACGAGCTTTGTCCATAGCCGCCACCTAACAGCTCGAGGACAAGCTGTCTTGCAATGGGTGGTGAAGTTGTTATGTGCACGATACCCGCAGCAAGGGTTTAGGTGCAAGTGCATAAGGGTTCGTCGCGGCGAGGTGTCTGAATAGTACCGTGGGTGCTGTAGCGATGTGTGACAGTACCTGTTGGTACTGTAGCGTGTTACTTTCCGTACATGTTGATTGGTTTCCTAGAATAAGAATAATTGGTTAGGTAGATTATTTTGAGATTGCTTATCTATCTAATTATTGTTAGGAATATGATTTTATTTATTAGGAATGTTATTTTAATAGTTGAAAATGTTAGATTGGTTTGATAGGTTTCTTTATAGATTATTTGTTAGGCGTCAAGTCGGACTGTCCCTTTAAAAGGAATATCATGTATCTATTATCAATCAAACAATAAATAAACACATTTCTTAGTCTCTCTCCCTTCTTTTCAACTAAGCCTCAGAGCTTTGACGGTGACATGGCCAATTGTTCAAGGGCGAGTGCCCTATCCTTGGTCTTCGGACCTGTACCCAACCAATGACCACAACAGAAAGAGAATGATAAGACCTTTTATCCTACATAATTCTCTCCCTCTAATACTAAATTCCGAAAAAACTAATACTCAATAGAATTTTCTACAGCAAAGTGCGAGTTCAATTCTAATTCACTCAACACTTCAAACCATTAGTTTTACCAGTAACGAAAATTAGAAAAGTATATATTAACAGCAGTGTGTTCTACATCTCGTGCTCGTTGTTAACTTGATTGGCAAGAGAAAGTTATGATTCGATCGATCCAGACAATAATGCACCTGAATCAGGCCCATGCATGTGCATGGCTGCTGCTTGGGGGCAATATATGCAACGACTAGGCACCAACCAGCGGGCTAATTGAGCCTAACTACTGCTACCTATCAGGCAAAAAAAAGCAAGCAGCAAAGTCCCAAGTTTCAGCTACGGTTCAGGTGGTTTTCTCTTCAGCTCACTGTGCCTATCGATCAGACGAGGCAGATGTTTCGATGTGATGCGTGAACAGCAAACCACACTTTACTCAAGCTTAATTTGTGTGGTCAGGCCAGTTTCATAGGAATCTACTATATCTTCGATGTAACTGCACCCTGCAAATTAGCTTTTGTTTTCTGTTGCCGCTGGTGCAGAAGCTGATCCGTACTTCTGCGTGGACGCTGCCCGCTTGGATCATCCGGGTGTTCTTGCATGGCTTGAACAGAGGCCTGAGAGCGATGGGTTAACCGCAAAACTTTTGGGCCATTCGGATTCTAGGATCGTTCCATCTCTTGCGATCAAAGATTGGTTGCGAGATGATGAAATTAATTTCCCTTAGTACGAGTGAACTGATCGGTGCGTGAAACTCTAATAGATTTGCTTACGTTCGCCTGCCGAAGAAATTTGGTGGAGCTGAATTATTGGCAAATTCGATTTTTTTCCAGAAATTAATAATAGGAAAACGAAAAACAAGGTTCGACGTCGCAATGGTTTTATGTGGCATGTGCTTCGCTTCTGCCTTTCCCTGAATCTTGCATTTGTGATAAGCCAGCATGCACTATGTGGTCTAGATATATCAGAAATTGGGAAGTGTCCTTGTGTCCTTTTCATATGGTTACTGTTATGCCCATGAGAAGAAGCATGGGCAAGTGTCCACGCTTTGGTGTTACAACAGCGACTGCACATTGCTGGATGCTGGAAAAAGAATTATCAGCAGAGTTTGGTGCATCTAACTAGTAACAGAAACTGCCGGGTTGAACAAAAAGGTCTCAAGAATATGATACCTTAACAAGTAACAGAAAATTGACTATGACAAATCAACAAGAATTACTCATTATTTTTATCTTTGCAATGGTTGTTGCATTGTAGCAACAAAAATGTGTGTGTGTGGGGGGGGGGGGGATCTTACATAAAGATTAACCTGTGTCTTTTCTCTGAATGATCATTCACATTGTCAGCCGTTTAAATAGTACTTGGAATTATGCCGATTGTTGATCTTGATGACTGACATGCCACTTTATTTAGATATCCAAATACTTGCTGAATTGAACAGCAAAACGGAACAATAACATTTTTATGATGATTATCAGAAATCTGTTCCTCTGATGTGGTTCCTGTTAACTGCTACAATGTGTGTATGATGGAGAACGGACACCTCAATTGCCGTTTGTACGTCTTGCTAGTAGAGATATGGACATTAAGTTGGCAACTTTTGAAAAAAATATCATGTTACAGAATCCAAAAAAACAGTAGTTGACAATCCAACAAGCAAGCCATGCTGACATTCTAACGCATCTCGTCATTTGATCTTTGAACAAACTTCATCGCAAATAATCTTCCACTGCCGAATTGGATAGCGACAACTCTTGATCGAAGTAAACCACGAAACCGACAGATTTCTCCTACAAACTGCAAGATCCATGTATATCAATTCTTGGTCAGATGGAAAAGGAACATCAAGTGTACACTCAACAAAAAGGATGCAACGCATGTAGGGTACAGGACAGAAGTAGCAACATCAAAACTTGTTGCAGGATTTGGATGGGGAGAACAATGTCAAATGCTGCAACCTTGCAAGCCTAGTTGCGACTTTGCTTGTATGAATTTCTGGATTCAGAGATAAAGTTAGGTCAAGCCATTATTTTAAGATCTCGCAGTTGAACAAATGAAACCTGTCTTTCTGGTTTGCCTTGTTGGATTTGTCCTTTGCTCTAACTTCATGCAGCAGAAATAAGGATTCTATTCATAATACTGACACTGCATACATCAAATGTGTTTTCACATTACTTCCCAATGTTTCAGACGAAGAGAGGTAAATTCCTGCAACATTGCCTGTATCAGTCTGAATGCTAGACTGCTAAATTGCCTGTTCGGCAGATGCTACCACCTTGAAATTCTTGCAGAGTAAATGAGGCGAAGTCAGACAAGGAAGCTGGGAGTGAAAAGAACCGAACGTATTTTCTTCTCACCTTGATAAGATTTTTTTTTCTCTTGAACAAGATCCACTCTTCACAAGATCCACTCTTCACACACAAATCACATTAATCAGGTGTTTTTTTTTTTGTTTCACACTAATCTTCTCACCTTTGAATGGTTTAAACTGAAGAGTGCTAACTGCCAGCTGCAACACTGAGTTGACCAGTGCGATAATATTTCAGCCTTGACTAATGAATTCAGATATACATGAGCATCTTCAGAATTCTGACTACACATATATATGAAGGCAAAGTCGGATTTGAGAACTGGGAGTAAAACGACAGATGAAACATACATGGCAATGCGCTTTTAGCTGGATTTTGTCCTTTGCACTGGTTTATGCAGCAAAGAATTCAACCCAGATATTGGTATTTCTGTAGTATCTATACACACTGCAACCAAACCATTTGAATCGCCTCCTGATAATGTGAGTGTCAGCAGAGTCATCGATTAGATATGGATGTGTTGGCCAAGGCATTGAAGTCCAGTAGGTAGGACGACACTACTGAAAGAAATGCAGTGTGCAGCCAAGCCATGAGCTGAACACAGCAAGAGACAAAGACAGCAGAGGACAGGGAACTCGTCTCATCATCCTGTGAGCTCAAAAGTCTGCCTACTAGGACACTGATACCTCTAACTACTGTTTTCAAGGACAAGATCAATTCATGGCCACTACCATGGTTTAAACACTTCTTCTTTGAAAGATAGTCTCTGCACTTACAATTAAATAGTCTTAAAATAAACTTACAATTAAATGTTCTCTATTGTACTCATTTATCGTAAAATAACGGTACGTTTGGCACACAAGAATCCAAAAATGCACGAACAAGAAAACCACATGAATGAATTGGGGTGTTATGTCTAGTTAAATCCTTAGGAATTTTAGAGTACAGGAATGGCTCAAGTGAGTTGTTTAGATGCTTCACAGAAAAAAAAAAAAGACCAATCTTGTGTTTGATTTCCTCCAAAATTCCTATGAATTGAGCTATTCCATAGGAATTTCATATATAGGAATTGTAGGGGCACATTCCTTAGTTCCAAAGGGGCATGTAGGACATTTTCCCATAGAATTCCAATCCTACAAAATTCCTCCATCCATTTTCCATCCGTTCCAAATGGGACTAAGTGATGTTTTAGCAAAAATACAAATTTGGGCGACAAGCTGTCGTCTCCCATGGCATACTGATAAACCTCTTTGGTAACTAGAACGGAAATTAGGGTGTGATTGGTTGGGTGGGGTGGCCTTAGGCCTAGTTGCTTTATAGGGATAGGTTGGATTGGGACAAGCTAGAGGGATGCAAGAGATGGTGTTTGGTTATATGTTTGGTTTACCGAGATGTTATTTGGTTGGGTGCACGAGGACATTGACCGCATGTGTAGATGAAAGCGACGGTGGGAATTTTTTTTGCATGGCTATAATTTTGTTTTAATATATTCTAATAACCACCATTTTACCTTAATCCACTTTAATACTACCTAATATGCACCAATTACCGCTTGATAAGGCTGCTCCCAATGAGCAGTAACCTTTGCTAGTTGTTGCTACAGATAGATCGAGCAGGCCGGAGCACCGGTCAACGTAGCAGCACTTAATTATTGGCCCCAATTGGTTCAGTTACAGTACAGCTACTCTTTTCCCATACAGCTACTGTTCCCTTCCCGGTGCAGCAAGTGGCCATGGCAATTCAGTTCGTTACGCATCCCTCTCGCTTCACAGCTAGCCGCGCAATTGCGCGCACGTACGCGAGTAACCTGATACATTGGACAAAAGGATTTCCGCGTTTCAGATTCGCCGTGTGTCTAGTTCGATCGATTTTATGATTGGACAGCCTTAGCTCGAAGAAACGTCGGGGGTGTTTTGGCCTGAAGCCTAGCTTTTGCTACGTCTAACCTTAGTTGTGTTATGGTTTTCTTAAGTGCATATTTGGTTCGTTGTTATAATCGTGATATGTCATATTTTCCTAACCCATAACTTAGGCGTCACAGACTCAGTTTTTCACCAAACGTTGTTACACTTGTAACGCTGAATTTTATTGCTACATAAAGCGTGACAAGACACACTCGACTAAAGTTAGTTTTAACAAAGTTAAACATCAAACAGACAGTCCCGTGGTAGCACCGGGCAACTGGCTGTCGGACGACTGCAGCCGCCGATCCATCGCGCCTGCCCAGCAGCGGTGGGAACGGAGGACTCCGCCTATCTAAGATCACACGCGCGTCGCGGCGATCGTCCTGGCCGCTCACTGCCACTCGCACGGCAATGTCAATGCCCTGGCGCGTCCGGTTCCGACGCCGAGTCACATGCGAGACGAGGCCAAGGGAGGACGATGATGATGGGGGCCAGATCACACGGCAACAAGGCATCCGTCACATCGACCTCACAACGCAACAGGCAACAGAACAGACGCAGCATGGGACCGAGCGCGGCAGGCAGGAGCTGCTGGTCGACGGGTGAAATGTGACAGATGACGATACTGTTGGCCGATCCTGTACGCGAAGCCACCAAACCACCTTTTGACTCGCCGACGAGGAAGGTGACACGGGTTGCGCTTGCGCTTGCGCAGCACACATGCATCAAGGACTGCGTGAGGGCCGGGGTCACACCGTCACAGGCACAACAGTCAACAGTGATCCGGTCGAGTCAGGCACGCACGCGCTCTGTTATTCCCTTCCCTTGCCATGCATGTGAACCTGCCAGCCCATCGGCGAAAAGGGACGTACGTGGTTTGCTTCCAGCGGCTGATCGTCTTAACAAAATTTAGTAGCGCTGACCTTTGATTTGCTACCAAATTTTGGCACAATCTCTTTACTCCTTAGCTATCTAGTTTATTTTTTTGCTAATCTTTAGTCAAAACATTGATAGTCGATTTAGGGTTGTTTCGATTGTTGTCCTTGCTAATCACGTATTTAGGTGATGTGGAGGAGAGAGGTGAGGAGAGAGAGTGAAGTTGTTTTAGATGAAGAAACAATCAAGTTGTTGATACAAGACACAAGAAATAACAAAATAGCTATTGGAGACTTGGTTGTTACTTAAAAACGCGTTTTGTTGATATCAAGAATCATCATGCACACTTGTAGCAATTAAAGTTAGATACAAACTCAAGTAACAATCTATTGGAAGAGTAGTTTCTTTTTATTAGATTGAATACTCTCTCTCCTCTTAGTAACAAGTTAAGAAACAAACTATTGTAGATGCTCTAACGTGTCAAACCCAAGTTTGATAATACCCTGATGATTTGGTTAGCATCTGGATAAGGACCAAAGCAATAGCGTGGCCCGAAAAATTTAGTATTGTCAGTGCAAACCAAGCCAAACCATGGGCCATTTTTGAGCGAGCTAATTGCTGCCCCCAAAGATTGGTAAGGCAGCAAGGCCCTTGCTTCCATGGTGTGGTACATGCTGAATGGCTGTATTAAATGCTTCAATATTTTTATTAACAAGCTTTAAATGATCATATCTTCTAAACTCCGTGTGTCTGATTTATGGTCTGTTTGAACCGTTGTATTCCTTATGATTCAATCAATAAAACAAGACCCATATTGTCATATTTAGGTGCAAAAATTTATAAACCATGTAGAGTCCACATGCCATACTAACATCTTGAGAAATTTTGGCAACCTTTTTATCTATCGGCATGGTTACAATCCAAATGTCTCTACTTCACCAAAGTTTTGGCCTTGTGTTGATTTTCGTATTGTCAAAATTTTAGTTTGGCTAATTGGGAACACAAACCAATCAACCCCTTGATATACCAAATTTTGACGATGCCAAATTCCGGTGCAACGGGGAAATCTGTCTTCAAAGCGAGCAGCCCTTTATTCTAAGCTTATTCCGTTTCTTTTTTTAGGTCCCGGTCTAGTACATCAGTTCCCTGGTCTTGCAGGGCATCATGGCACTTGGCACAGTACAGCGGTACGGTGAGAATGTAGGATGGCCTCTTGCATAGGTTGCCGTGAAATCTGGGGTTTCACGTGACGACGATAGCTAGGGATTTCGTTGTACTGCAGACGAGTACATATGTCTGTCTCCTCTTCACTGACTGCATGCTGTACGTTGGGTGAATATGGCGTGACCGGAACCTGATAGGAACGCGCGCGGCGCAGGATTGGCCCTACAAAGCTACTACTACGAGGACACGGTTTGGTGATTGAGATCGATCGATCAGGGAGCGCGAACGGCATTTCCTTTCCGTTTTCACACCCATTCGGTTGGTTGCTCGGTTCCTGGCCTTGCTGATGTCGCAGACACCAGACTACTGCTGTCCGCTGAGGCAGCACGTACGTACGCATGAGTCATGGCTCGTGTACGATGGAAGTGTTGATTTGTGATCCAAATTCTATACATCAATTAGGCCAGTTTCTGGACGGAGCGTAGCGAGGCCCGCCCGAGGCTTAGGGCGGAGCGAGCGGAGTCCTGGCGCCCAAGGCCCGTGCACCGGGGACGCTGGGGTGTGGGCGAAGCCCCGCGTATGGATCCTAGTCGAATTAGGGTTTCGATATATATATTTCCGTAGCATTCGCTTGGGATATCGAATCGAGTTGTAAATCCTCGCGTTGTAACCTCACCCCGATATAGTGAAGATTGTTGTCGGGTGCGCGCGTGGTTTTTCCTCTCGCATTGAGAGGGTTTTCCACGTTAAATCTCGTGTCTCTCGCGATTGATCTTGTTTACTTCGCCGCTCCTCCGCCGTCGCGTATAACAAGTGGTATCGAGCCGAGGTTCTTCGATCGGCATCGCGATGGCGCCGATGAAGTTTGATCTACCGCTACTCGACTACAAGACGAGATTCTCGCTGTGGCAAGTGAAGATGAGGCGATACTCGCCAATCACGTGATCTCGATGAGGCCCTAGTTTGCTTCGGAAGAAGGAGCAGATCAATGGACTCGAGGAGAAACGTAAAGATCGTAAGGCTCGCCGCTCATTCAACTTCATCTTTCTAATGATATTTTGCAAGAAGTGCCGCAGTGAAAACCGCAGAACTTTGGTTGAAATCGAATCGATTCGCATGTCAAAAGATCTCACCAAGAAGATGCACATGAAGATGAAGTTGTTCTCGCAAGTTGCGGGAGGGAGGATCGGTGATGAACCACATATCGGTCTTTAAGGAGATCGTACGATCCGTTATCCATGGAGTTAAAATTTGATGATGAGGATTTAGGTCTTCGTTACTATGCTCACCGCCTAGTTCATATTCAAATTTCGTGACACCATATTGTTAAGCCGTGATGAACTAACCCTAGCAGAGGTTTATGAGGCGCCCCAGTAAGGAGAAGATGAAAGGTATGGTGCAGGTGAGTCGCCGTCCTCCAAGGGCGAGGCGTTGCGTGTCAAAGCGATATGAGCGTAAGTCCTATGATAACAACAATCGCGACAAGAGCCAAGCATGGTAGAGGACGCTCAAAGTCCAGTGGATAAGAAGTTCGCAAGTATCGCAAGAAAACGAACCACTTCATCGAGGATTGCTATAAGGTAAAGAATAAGGAGAAGAGGAATGCGCATACCAACGTAAAAATAAATCAAGGTAATGCCTCGTTGTCTCTCAGCCGATAGTATTGATTTCGAGATTGTCTTGTCGCTTTTGGCTGGTTGTGTTGTTGGTCATGATGAATGGATACCGATTCGGCATGTTCGTTTCATATCCGCATTAACAGAGAATGGTTTAGTTCTTATAAGTCCGTGCAGAGTGGAGATGTCGTCGCATGGGAGATGACAACCCATGTGAGATCGTGGGCATTGGATCTGCTCGGATCAGACACATGATGGCATGGTTCGCACACTGGACAATGTGCGACATATACCAAGGATGGCAAGAAATCTCATCTCCTCAAAGACACTCGATGATGATGGGGACAAGTACTCCGCCTGTGGAGTTTTAAAGGTATCAAGAGGTTCTCTCATTTACATGGTTGGTGATATGAATTTCGCCAAGTTATATGTGCTTAGAGGAAGTACTTTGCGTGGTTCCGCTACTACCGCCATCGTCTCGATAATAATACTAACCTCCGCATAAGCGCCTTGGACACATGAGTGAACTTGGTATGGCGAATTGATGAAGAGGAACTCTGCTGCATGGTCGCACTCGAGTAAGATGAACTTCGTGAGCACCGCATTTTTGGTAAGCATAAGAGGGTAAAGTTCAATGCCTCGGACATCGCTCCAAAGGTATACTTGAGTATGTACATGCCGATTTGTGGGGCCTTCTCGTAGGACCTCGTATGGTGGTGCAAACTATATGCTTACTATCATTGATGATTACTCTAGAAAAGTGTGGCCTTATTTTCTCAAAGGTAAATATGATACATTTGTCGCTTTTAGAGATTGGAAAGTAATGATAGAAAGGCAAACCGAGAAGAAGGTAAAGTCGCTTCGCATCGATAATGGTGGTGAATTTTGCTCGCATGAGTTTAATGATTATTGCGGAAGGAAGGCATTAGAGGCATCACACCATCCCGCATACACTCCGCAGCAGAATGGTGTGGCCGAGCGCATGAACGTAACCATCATATCAAGGCTCGCTGCATGTTGTCCAACGCAAAGATGAGCAAGCGTTTTTGGGCGAGGCCGCCAACACCGCATGCTATTTGATCAACAGTCGCCTTCTATTCCACTCAACAAGAAAACTCCCATTGAGGTATGGTCCGCACATCCGCGATTATTCACATACCGAGTTTTTGGTTGCATCGCTTATGCTCATGTTGATAATGGAAAATTGGAGCCTAGAGCTATTAAATGTCTGCTTCTTGGTTATGGTTCGAGTAAAAGGATATAAGCTATGGAATGTCAAACAAGAAAGACTTTCATGAGCGTATGTTGTTTTTAATGAATCGTGATGTTTAATGACGTTTACCCATAGATATTGTACCGCATGATCCGATGATGAGCAAGAGAATATGAGCGCGCAGTGGAGCACGTGGATGATCAGGAGATGAATTTATTGATGATACCATTGATATCGTTCAAGACTTATCTCCTGCTTTTGCGGCAAGGCGACGACCTATTGCACTTCGCAGAGAAAAGAGGAGTTGTGGTCCTCGATCCCGATTAATTGAAGAGTGTAATTTGATTCATTATGCTCTTAGTTGTCTTTGAACAGTGGAGAACACTCATGAGCCGGCTACGCATAATGAAGCCATTGTTTCGGAGATCATGAGAAGTGGATCTCACTATGCAAGAAGAGATGCATCCCGGAGAAAATGACACATGGGACGTGGTGCGCTTGCTCAAGAATAAGAAGACCGTGCGTTGCAAATGGATCTTCAAGAGGAAGGAGGGTCTATCTCCAGTGAGCCTCCAAGATTTAAGGCAAGGTTAGTAGCTAAAGGTTTCATCGATTCCGGTGTTGATTACAATGATGTGTTCTCCCAGTTGTGAAGCATAGCTCAATCCGTACATTCTTCAAGATTGTTGCTATGCGTGATCTTGAGCTTGAGCAACTAGATGTGAAGACAGCATTCTTGCATGGAGATCTTGAGGAGGAGATATACATGGACCACCGTAAGGGTTCATAGTGTCCGTAAGGAGGATCATGTTTGCAAATTGAAGAAGTCCTTATATGGTTTGAAACAGTCTCTCGTCGCTGGTATAAGAGGTTTGATTCATTTATGTTATCAAATAACTTTAAAAGATCTGATTATGATAGCTGTGTCTACATTAAATTTGTTGATGGATCACCTATATACTTGTCGTTATATGTTGATGATATGTCGATTTGCCAAGAGCAAGAAAGAAATCATCGCATTGAAGGCTCGCTTGAGCAAAGTGAATTTGAGATGAAGGATCTTGGTGCCGCTAAGAAAATTCTAGGTATGGAAATTACTAGAGACCGTGTTTCGGTTTATTGTTTCTTAGTCAACAAAATTATATTCGTAAAGTGCTTCATCGTTTCAACATGCATGATTCAAAGCTCGTTAGTACTCCCATTGCACCTCACTTTAAATTGTCACTTCACAATGTCCTAGCATCGATGAGGAGGTTGAGTACATGTCCGAGTTCCGTATGCTAGTGTTGGGTCTTTGATGTATGCCATGGTTTGCTCTCGTCCGGATTTATCTTATGCTATGAGTTTGGTCGTAGATATATGGCTAATCCTCGTAAAGAGCATTGGAAGGCCGCTCGATGGATTTTCGTGTACATGCAAGGCACATCGGATGCTTGTTTGAAGTTTGGCAGATCAAAAGGAAATCGTTGGCTATGTTGATTCAGATTATGCCGGTGATTTGGATAAGCGTAGGTCGCCACAAAGTTATGTATTTACCATTGAGGTTGTGCCGTGAGTCGAAGGCACATTTGCAGGATGTTGTTGCGCCGCCCACCACCAAGCAGTAATATATGGCTATTTGTGAAGCAAGTAAAGAGTCGCTTAATGAAAGGTTTGTTTGTCGAGCTTGTCGGAGTTGATTCTTGCATTAATCTGCTTTGTGACACAGAGTGCAATTTATCTCACTAAAGATCGATGTTTCATGAGAGGACAAAGCACATTGAGATTAAATATAATTATGTCGAGATATTGTTGCAAAGGGTAAGCTAAAGGTATGCAAGATTAGCACTCATGAAAATCCTCACGATATGTTCACAAAGCCGTTCTGTTGCTAAGTTTGAGCTTTGCTCAAGCTTAGTTGGTATTACTTAGCCCAAGAGGTCGTGTGGCGCGAAAGTATTTCTTTCTTTGTTGTGTTCAGGTGAAGGATTGACTTATGCTACAGAAGGAATTTGTCTCAAGGTGGAGTATGTTGATTTGTGATCCAAATTTATACATCAATTAGGCCACTTCGGACGGAGCGTGAGCGGAGGTCGTGTCACGAGGCTTAGGGCCGAGCGAGTCTGGCGCCCAAGGCCCGTGCACCGGGGACGCTGGGGTGCGGCTAAGCCCCGCCGCGTATGGATCCTAGTCGAATTAGGGTTTTCTCGATATATATATTTCAGAAGCCGCTGTTTGGGATATCGAATCGAGTTGTAAATCCCGCCGTTGTAACCTCACCCCGATATAGTGAAGATTGTTGTCGGTTGGCGCTGTGGTTTTTTCCTCTCGCATTGAGAGGGTTTTCCACGTTAAATCTCGTGTCTCTCTGCGATTGATCTTGTTTACTTCGTCGTTCCTCCGCCGTCGCGTATAACAGGAAGAGTACCTGGTAGCCAGGACGGTGCGGTTTTGCTCAGGCCGGTTTGTTTGGGCTATTTTCAGGTTAAAAGCAGAAAGCCAAAACCCAAGCAAAGGGTAGTTTTTATACCGTACTTTTTTTTTGAAAAAGTATAAGCCACATATATAACTATAAACCAAATGCCTTGTGGAAGGTGTTTTTTTTTTGTCTTTTGTGGGATGAGATAGACATTTGCCACTAAACTTCGAAGAAACCACCCGTATTGTACCAGGTGTAAAAGCTTACATCTAGCCTTTCCCGCCCTATTTTTCCTCTCCCTTCTTGGCTCCTACACCCAACTCATCTCCAAGGCGATTAGGGCTTGACCTCCTCTGGCCGCAGGTGACCTCCATATGACGCCATCGACCTCCGCTTGCCGGCCACGATCTCCGTCGTGGGATCCCGAAGTTGCCGGTCCTCCTCTTGCACCCTAAGTCACCGTTGTCCCCTCGGCCTTCGCCCACTGCTGCCGTCCTCCTCCTCCAACTCTGCTGGCCTGGGCGACCTCCGCCCGCCATCGTCGTCCTCCCTCGACCTCTTCCCGACGTTGCTGTCCTCCCTCGAGCTCCGCCCAACGCCGATGTCCTCCTCCTTTGTCCCTCCGTTGCCGCCTAACTAGGCCCTCTCGTCGAGCCCAACAGTGCCCCCCGACATCCAGGTAAAGCAATAAGCCAACATGAAATCGGCTTCTTATTGTGCACTTGTGAGTAGTGATTGATCCAACTATCAGGAAAAGCAGACGCTTTGGTGCATTATGCTAATTTAGTCCTGAAAAGCCAAGTCTAGGATGACGGGTGCTGAATCATTCTAGGATGGTACGAGAAATTTCTGAGATTGGTGTGATTTGGACTTTCAATGGGTAATTTTAGAGGTTTCACGTCACATCTCGTAGGGAATTTTTTATTGCGCTTGTGTGGTTTTCTTGCCTCATAGAGTACAAGTCTGCACTGCTATCTGTGTGAGCGAATACTTCTACATCCACTCACTCTGTTAGATATATCTAATACCTCAAAGAACGTACATCCACTCACTCTGTTAGATATATCTAATACCTCAAAGAACGTATACACATGCTTTCTCACTAAATATACACAGTGTGAGGTGAGCACCCCAGGGTTCAACACGGGCAGGCCAGGTGCACGATGACAACCTTAGCCGAGAGAATACTGCTATTGTTGGAAATAGAAGTAACCGATTAAGTTTAGCCCGACCCAATGTATAGATCCCAGGTCGAAGTGAGTCATTCAGCCCCAATATTCAGGGAGACTATTTTCTCTTAAGTACTTGGGCCGAGTGGGCAACATTTACACTGGTGCTGAATGGGCTCACTTTCTTGCCTTATTTACGGAGGGGGAGGCTTGTCTTTCTTGCCTCATCTTCCTATAATCTAGGTGTTGTCTTTCTTGCCTCATCTTCCTATAATCTAGGTGTAGGTCAGCCTTATCTTTTTGGGCAATTTAGGTGGCTTTTCGAATAGTACACACACGTGGGTGCGTTCAATGGTCAAAACGTGTGTCCATGCTTCCTGGGGTCTAAACCCCGATCTAGATTAGGCATGTGTTAAGGACGCACCCACGTGTGTGCACGTGTAGTGTGTGTGAGGGTGCGTTCGGTGTGTACTTAAAAAAAGGTGTAGGTTTGCACTGTTGTCTATCACACAAATTACCTTTCATTTTGTGTGAGAATGCTGTTGTTGTTTTTTTTATATTACAACAAAGAACGCACACCCACTTACACCACACCACACACACGTGACTCAACTCAAGCGGAGGCCGCTAAAAAAATCTTAGATTTATCTAATACTTTATGGAGCGCATGCACACATTTTCTTACTAAACGCAAGTACGTGTGTGTGAGGTAAGCACCAATATGGAACCTGAGCAATTTTTTATTAATTAACTTATTTTAAATTTATTTTTATTATTAACTCCTCGTTAATTTTATTTTTAATTCTGACATTTTTATTCACGCCACTAGTCGTAACGTGCTAAAACAATATTGTCACATCAACACCGTAACATGACCAAATCCCGTCACTTCACCACCAGTGATGTGACAATGTTGTTTGTGACGTGATAAGAAGTGCTATTTAGCTATATTTACCCTATAACGTGGTAGTATTGTGTTGCCACACTATAGGTGATGACGTGGCCAAAAGAGTCATATTTGAAAATAAAATTGATGAGAGAAAGGTCAGTAATAAAAATAAATAAAAAAATATGTTATTTAATAAAAAAAAAGTTCTATGGAACCCAGCGTTCAACACAGGCGGCCAGGCGGGCCAGATGCACGACGGTCCACCTTAGCCAAGAGAGTACTGCCATTGTGGAAAGAGAACTAGCCGGTTGTAGTTAGCCCAACCTAAGGCATAGGTCCCAGGTCGAAGTGGGCCCATTCAGGCCTATTACAAGGCCCATGGAAATGGGATTTCCCCGAATGTTTCGGCCTAGGCCCAAAGCAGGACTCGACCGGCTCGCCTTCGCCTTTCCTCTTGACCAGTTATTTAGGCCCAAAGCAGGACTCGACCCGGCTCGCCTCACTCCGCCGCCGCCCTGCCGGATTCGCACGCCTCCCCATGCCGCCGGCGAGGAGCCCTGCCGCCATCGTGCGGCGGCGCAGCGTCCTCCTCGCTCTACTCCTCCTTCCCCTGCTTCTCCTTGTCCTGCACCTGGCCTCCTCACCTCGCCCCCTCTCCGCCCTCCGCAACCCCGACCCCGAGCTCCACCGGGCCTGTGACTACTCCGCCGGCGAGTGGGTGCCCGACGCCTCTGCGGGCTCCCGCCTCCGGTACGACCACACCTGCAAGGAGATCTTCAAGGGGTGGAACTGCGTCGCCAACGGCAAGCGCAACGGCCGCGCCCTCCTCCGCTGGCGGTGGAAGCCCGCGGGGTGCGAGCTTCTCCCCAGGCTCGACCCGCTCCGGTTCTTGGAAAGCTACAGGGACACCAACATTGGTTCGTACTCGTTTCCATTTCGTCATGTTTGGTAATTAGTACTTGAGTTCAGATACAACCTGGTGTGCAAAGTGAAGTCTGTTGGTGTGGCTTCCTTGTAGTTTTAGATGCAACTGATTCGGGGGTTGGGGGTTCTTGGGCGTTTTTGATGAAAGCTGCTGTGTAGAACGTGGTAATGCGCATTGTGCTTGCTGCTTAGTTGTCGAAGATCAACACGCGATAAACGTGGCCATGTCTTGCTTTGTTTACAATGAAAGGTAGTACGGTTTTGGGATAGATATGGGGTTGAACGAGGAGTAGCTTGATATGCATTCTTTGTGCCCTCTATTGTTCAGTGTACTGAAATTTACATATGTAACTGTATGGCTGCCATATTGTTCAGTGCACTGAAATCAATTCTCGTGATTCTTGCTACATTCTTGTGATTATACTGGTGTAAGGAGAAAATTGGGTTGATGCAAATTATAAATGTTGGAGCCAGTTGGTTTGGATTTGTCTCTTTTGCCAGGTGTACTGTATTCAGAGATCCTTGAATTTGACATCTTATGATGATGTATGTTCGATGCTTTATTTTAGGATTTGTGGGCGATTCGTTGAATCGGAACATGTTTGTCTCATTGGTCTGCATGCTTAGGGGAGTGAGTGGAGAGGTTCACAAGTGGCGTCCAGCAGGGGCAGACCGAGGTTTCACATTCCTGCGCTATAATCTCACCCTGGCATACCACAGGACTAATCTTTTGGTACGCTATGGTAGGTAAGGAGTGTCATTTGTATTAATACTAAAATATGGTTCTTCGGAGATATTGCTAACTTCTAGTATTATGGGTTTTACTAATTATCTTCCGCTTACTTTCGGCATCTTGCTTTCAGTCTAGGACTGTAGGTGTAACTTGGGAGTATTGAAATGCTAAAAGTCGACCATTCTTGCTGGCTGTTTTCCAAAATACTCCCTCTAGTCACAAATACATGTCGTTTTTGGGATATGCGCAGACGTGCAGTCAAACTTTCAAAACTTTTGCTACCAATATCTTTTTAAATATTTAGATTGGATACATGAAAATCATATGTATAGATTTGTCTCGAAAAATATTTTCATAATATTATTATTTCATTGGGTGTTATAACTATGTTACAATAGAAATTAGTGGTAAAAGTTGTGTTTTGGGAACCGTGTTAATGTCCAAAACGATATGTATTTGTGACTGGAGGGAGTAAACTTTTCTCTTATCGAATCACTATTTTTGCTTTAAATTTGCTTTGCTTGTTCAATCTGTTAGACTACTGTTTGCCTAACCTTTTTGCAGTGCATTAGAGGGTGGTTCATAGTTTTTTTCCCATACATGATGCTGTTGCCCATCTATTTGGTCATCATTGATGAAAGCCATATTGCTGGTTCTGTAGGTGGTCAGCCAGCCCAACTGGAGGTCCCCTAGAATCTCTCGGATACAAGCAAGGCTACAGGGTTGATGTTGATATTCCAGACCAAACATGGGCAGAGGCACCAAGCTTCCATGATGTTCTTATTTTCAACACAGGGCATTGGTACGGGGACATCATAATTCATAAGCCAGATAAACATCAAATCAATAATTTGATCACTTACATGATCAATTATGTGGTGCCCGGTCTATCAATATACTCATGAGTCATGACTAATGAGTAATCAGTTAACAGCTCAATATTGTTATGTTACTTTTCCATTTACTGTAGTATCATTATTTGTCTTCTTCAACCTCAGTGCACTCAACTAGATATCGTTCACATTTTGTGTTCCTATTGATCGATTTTATCAGAACTTCTTTGCCTAGGCACATAATTACATTGGACGGCAATTTTGGTTGTGTTGATAGGCTGCTTAAATGATCTGACTGTTACCACTAAAATATTTTGGTTAACCTATTAGTGATGGAAAAGATTTGTGGTGTTATCGACTTACTGATTATCTTTCAGAGTGCATTGCAGTCATCTTCAATTAGTCGCAATTATCTTCTGGTTGTTTTGCTAAACTATTTTTTTGTGCCGAGTAGACAAATCTAGTGATACATATACTCTACCACATAACACTGGCCAGTTTACCAAGTTACTACCCGATTTCCTGAACCTTGTTTTGTTTTGTTGTAATGCGTACATATTTCATACTACTGGGCTATGTACTACTGGGCTCATCCTCCTTTGCTTTATACAGGTGGTGGGCCTCTTCAAAGTTCGATCCAATACAGTCACCAATGTTATTCTTTGAGAAAGGGATGCCGGTTATACCTCCTGTACTGCCACCTGCAGGACTGGATTTGGCTATTAAACACATGGTATGCTTATATTTGCGTTTCTTTGCTTTTTCTGAAAATTCCTGTTTAGTGCTCCTTGCTAGATTATGCTGAACCAATAAATATTTTAGCCATGCCTGAACCTTGTATGTAACTGAATCCTGGAGTTTTTCGTTGACATGGAATGGACTGGCATTTTCTGTGAACCAATAAATATCATTCAGTGGGTTGTTACCTCATCTATTAGTCTATGAGATGTGGATATTGTACTTCAAATAGTTGCTTACTTTGGGTTGCCTTTTCCTTAAATATTATCATCCTGTGCATTTATTCTGCATGGCTTGCCTCAATATCGTGTGAACTATAGTAAAAAATAAAATTACTGCCTTGCTATTTTCTATCATAATGATATTCAACTTATCTTTCTCACGCTATGAACAAACGATTTTCATCAGATAACATTTGTGAACAAAGCAATGAGACCCAACGGGGTGAAATTCTTCTGCACTCAATCTCCTAGGCATTTTGAAGGTGGTGACTGGAATGAAGGTGGATCTTGTCAACGTGACCAGCCCTTGTCCTCGGAAGAGGTACTGTAGCTACAGTACATTGAATACTTGGATAGCAGTTTTTCATCTTTTCTTGCATGCTTTATTTTCTTTCCCTTTTTTCTTTTGACATCATGCATATTATTCTGACATGGATCTCTACCGAGGTATGCCCTTTTACTATGTTCAAGTGTTCTTAGGTAGTCTTAATCTGGTGAATGACACAAGTTGTTTAAATAAGGACTCGCAGTTGTGGTATGGAGTGAAAAAACAAAGGCTCTAGCAAGAGGATACTGTGACTGCACCACAGTCTTGTTTGCGAAAAGCATATACAATTATACATGTCTATAAGTTGGCTTATTAAACTTAGTTTTAAGGCCAGTAAGCTAAGTTATTGTACGAGTCTCCACAGCTGTTTGGATAGACATAGGCGTGTGTCGGGCAAAGAAGACTTATACATCTGAAGAAGACAGTTGCAATCTATTTTATCCCAACATAAAGAAATAGAAATTTTGATTCCTCTGATTGCCTGAACTCAAACCTTTTTATGAAGTACTCTAAAATCTTTTTCGGCCTTTTTTATCCCAACATATACTGATAGCAATTTTTCTATGCGTGCTTTTATATTGACCTAGCCATTTCAAGCACAAACGGCGCACCTAAACAGAACTAACATTCACATGACAATATGACATCCAAAATCCAAAAGAGTTGCAATTCTCAACATTTATCCTTTGTGATCATCAATCAGCGCAACATATTCCAATGGAACAGAGTATTTGCACAATAAAATTGCAGTAACTGACAGACAGGCAAATCCAAACTTATCAGATTTCATTTACCTCTGTTGGAATAACACTCTTCTGCTGAACCTGCATTCTGTTTTTGAACGTGATTAGATGGCTTAATGTTTCAGTGTTGCTGTAATATTATGTCTCTGTCTCCTTTGGTCCCAACACCAAATTTAGGGGTTTACAAACTTTGTGATTCTTTGGCACTTGGGAGTTTTTAGATTAATATCAACTTGTTCAGGTTGAAGAACTTTTCTCTTTGGACAACAATGGCACAAACATAGAAGTACGCTTGGTAAACGAGCACTTGATGAAGGCTCTCGAACAGTCTACTTTCAGAGTTTTGAACATCACTCGCATGAGTGAATTCAGAGCTGATGCTCATCCTTCGACAACTGGTGGGAAGAAGCACGATGATTGCATGCATTGGTGTTTGCCAGGACCAACGGATACATGGAACGATTTGCTAGCAGCAAATCTTGTGGCAATTCAGGGCCAGTCTGACAAAAGTCGAGGCCTTGTCTGAGAAATTTCCCTTTTTTTTCTGGGGTATGAATACGATGAAGCATCAATTCGTTGGGCACAATAGAGATTTGCTCCGAATACCGAGCTGGTATTCCCTGCAGCTTGTTCATATAGGCGAGAGTAATTTTTTCCCACTGTATTTTGGACCATGTAAATTTAACCCCATTTACGAGTTTTACTGATATGTACTCCTAAATCCTAGATCGAGTAGGTCAAATTAACTTGTTTTCAGGTCATGCCGACACCAGAATCCACTTCTGCATTATTTTGTGCCATTGTATTTGCAAGAGCAAGTAAATTATTTTGTGGCTATGTACTTTGACTTTTGATATATATGCTAGAAATACACGAGATGTCGATAAGATTGATGCATGCTAGCATGATGCCCCGACATGTGATCGAGGCTCAACAAAATTTATGCCGACTTTGCTGATACACACATGCACCTGTGCAATCACTCGGCGATAGCAAATGCTGATCTCCATTAATAAACAATTCGGTATCTCCAATCATCTCCCCTACGTGCAAACCATTTGTAATTCCATCATGTGTTGCTCCTCACGTCGTCGTCTACGTGCTTGCATCATGTATGGCTAAACCAACTCAAACTATATAACCTACACTGAAACCCCAGGTCAATCCATCACTCGCAAAAGAGAAGACTTTCATTCATTTCCTCCCCCGATCGAGCAAGATGAGGACGTCGTCGGCTCTACCCTTCCTCGCCCTCTCGGCGGCGGCGAACGTCGACTACGCCGGCGGCAACGTCGTGCAAGGCGGCCCGCGGCTGCCTACCTACCAGAAGTCGGCGGACGGCCTCGACGCCACGTACTACCGCAATTCAGTGTCTAAAAAATAGAGTACTCTCAGATAAAATAGTACTCATATGAGGGGGAAAGAGGCAAAGTAATCTAATCCATTGAATCTAGATCTGAGAGTTCAAAATTTGAGTACTATTTAGGAATAAAGCACTCAAGTACTCCTTAGACACCTCCAAACATATAAGCACATGTAGGTTCAATTTATTCCATAAATTAATCATGACATCATGCACGCAAAATAACTGAACCATCACAGGCATAACAGATCTAGTCATGTCAACCAAGAAAAGGAACATGAACAGATCTAAAACGGAGAACATGACCGTTACGTACCGATGATTCTGTTCTGATCGGTTTGTCGATGGTGACACTGCAGGCACGGTGTGGATGACACGAAGTCGATGACGATTCGCCGGCCGGCGTCGAGGAAGACGAGCGAGCTACGAAGCGATCGCAGAGCGCTTCCCAAAACCTTATTCGCCTCTCCGGTGCGGAACTTCAAGGCGGCGGTTCGAGACTGCTCTCCCGAACGGCGGTGCACGCGCGAACGGACGAGTAGACTACGTGAGAACGGCGCAGACAATGGAAGAGGCGAAACCCTAGATTGATTTCGTCTCGTATGGAGGCGGCGATTCAAGATTTATGGAGGAATCGGACGTGTGATCAAGACGCGCGACGTTCTCCATAACTCAGAATCAAACGGATTAGTTTCAGAATCGATCCGGATTCACCGCCACACAAAACAAAGAAAAGATAAAGCGCAAAGGAAGCGCGTCTGCGCAAGCACTGACGCCGATTTGGGCGGACCATTCACGCAGTGTGCCGTGCGCGCCGCCGCCTCGCCCGCCCGGCCGGCCCTGGCGAGGCGAGCGCGTGTGTGTTCCTCTAGTTCTCTCCACACATGCCTCAAGTGACTAGGAGTGCACCATCCCTTTTAAGGTGGTCTTCCTCTCCTAGAACTAGCAATATGGTACTAAAGTTCACATGCAACCTTCCTTTGCATGAGTGGGCCTTTGAGATTTAATTTAGGAATTATTCTTCTTGTATGGGCTAGGCCCACATAATCCAACAATCCCCCACCAGATCTCAAAGTCCCACAGAGATTTGCTCTGAATTCCAATGTACTGTTTATATATCAGTGTTTCGATGGAGACCAATTAAGGTTGAACATCCACCTAGAACTCCAAGCTACACTTACTCACAACTTGAACAATGGACTATGCCTTGAATTGCAAGTTTGGTGCAAGCAAGCTTCACTTGAAGTCTTAACTGATACTAGGCCGCCAGTAGGCTACCCCTCGGTTGGAGCGTATAAGTCATACTCCTTGGTCTCTTCATGAGCTTAGTAGGAGATTTCCCAAAATCTTCATAGCTGCGACTAATGATCGGGCTCATATAGGTGTGTTCTTTCAAGAACGTTATGCAGATAACGTCTTCGCTTCGAGAGCCAATGGAACACATTAAGGCCTTAACCAACTCGCCTTGCGCTTTTTTGAGAGTATTGCATCTTCACATAGAGAGGGTTGAAATTACTCTCCTCTAGTTAATCGATGGCTTGTTTTTCCTGATCCTAATTCACGGGATCTCCGATCACATAGGTTGGGTTACTACCATAGATAACTCACATGGGTCTCATACCCATCTCCTTTGATGCACTATCTATCACATTTCGTGATAGTCCCTTTGTGAAGGGATCGCCAGTTTCTAGTTGTTTGGATGTAATCCAAGGTTATAACTCCGAGTTTCTCAATTTCTGACAGACTTCAATCGTCTCTTGACATGCCTAGACGATTTCATATTATCCTTAGAACTGTTCACTTTAGCGATAACGGTTTGATTATCACAGTTTATGAGGATAGCTGACACTGGCTTTTCTACCGTAGGTAGATCCATCAATAGATCCGTAGCCATTACGCCTCAACAATAGCGGTGTCTAGTGTCGCAAGTTACGCTTCCATGGTTGACCTCGTCAAAATGGTCTGCTTGCAAGACCTCCATGAAACAAAGACCACCACCAATAGTGAAAACATATCCACTAGTGGCTTTGATCTCATCAAGATCGAGATCCAGTTGGAATCACTATAACCCTCCAAAGACCGACGGTACCCAGTATAGTGAAATCCAAAGTTCGAGGTACCTTCGGATAGCGCAACACTCGCTCAAGTGCCTTCCAGGTGATCATCTCCCGGGTTAGATGTAAACCTGCTCAACTTGCTCACAAAGCAAAGAGATGTCCGCCTTGTTGCACTAGCTAGGTACATAAGAGAGCCAATTATCTCGAGAGTATTCGGTGATTCCTAGCAATTTTCTCATTCTTACGAAGTAACACGCTAGGATCATAAGGTGTTGGAGAAGGCTTCCTATCAGAAAAACCAAAACGGCTCAAGACCTTTTCCACATAATGAGATTGCAAAAGTGTAATTCCATCCTCACCTCTAACCAATTTAATGTTTAGAATAACATCAGCCACTCCCAGATCTTTCATATCAAAATTTTGAGACAAAAATAATTTGACTTCATTTATCACATTGATGTTTGTCCCAAAAATCAGGATGTCATCCACATACAAGCAGAGAATAACTCCTCACCCCACCATAGCGATAGTATACACATTTATCGCCTCATTGACAAGTAAGCTGCGGATGTCACTGTTTATCGAACTTTTCATGCCACCGCTTAGGAGCTTGTTTTAGACCATACAAAGATTTCAACAGCTTTAACACCTTGCCTTCTTGACCTTCTACTACAAATCCATCAGTCGTTTCCATGTAAATTTCCTCATCCACTCTCCGTTAAGAAAAGCTGTCTTAACGTCCATTTGATGAACGAGAAGACCATGTGAGGCACCAAAGCAAGTAGTACTCGTATTGTGGTGGCCTAGCAACAGTGAGTAAGTGTCAAAGAAATCTTCGCCTTCTTTTCGAGTGTAGCCCTTGGCAACAAGCCGAGCCTTGTACTTTTCAATAGTACCATCGGGCCTAAGCTTCTTTTGAACACACACTTGCATCCTCTGTGTTTGCACCCATAAGGTCTATCTGTCGGCACCCACGTTGCATTAGTGATAATGGAATCCATTTCACTACTGAATGACCTCCTTCCAAGAGTCCGCATCGAAGATGCATATGCTTCTAAAATAGACTTGGGAGTGTCGTCCACAAGGTACACAGTGAAATCATCACCAAAGGATTTGGTTATCCTTTGTCTCTTGCTCCTTCTAGGAGCTCCACTATCATCCTCCTCATTGACAAGTTCATGTGTATGTTCAAAAGGTTGGTGGTGTGATTGAACTGGGAATTATTTTGAGGGTTGGCTAGTAGTGTTATGTGTATCCTTCATTGGAAAGATATTCTCAAAGAATGTTGCATCTCGAGACTCCATAATTGTACCAACATGCATGTCAGTACCTCGGTTTTAACTATCAAAAATCTATAGGCAATACTATGATTAGCATATCCCGTAAAGACACAATCCACGCCTTAGGTCCAAGCTTGCGTTTCTTAGTTATTGGCACATTGACTTTCGCCAAGCACCCCATGTACGCAAATAAGAAAGTGATGGTTTTCTCCCAATCCATACCTCGTATGGTGTTTTGTCCTTATTTCGTTAGGAACTCTATTTAATACATGATTAGACGTTAGCAAAGCCTCCCCACCATGCCTTAGGTAAACCCGATGTCTAACATGGCATTCACCAAGTCATCAAAGTGCGGTTTTCCTTTCGGCAATCCCATTTGACTCGGGAGAATAAGGAGGCGTCCTCTCATGTATAATGCCATGTTCCTCACAAAATAAGTCAAATTCGCTTGAGAAATACTCTCCA
Source organism: Ampelocalamus luodianensis (assembly GCA_036346255.1). Taxonomy (NCBI): domain Eukaryota; kingdom Viridiplantae; phylum Streptophyta; class Magnoliopsida; order Poales; family Poaceae; genus Ampelocalamus; species Ampelocalamus luodianensis. Next base: position 20,607,222 of record CM070630.1, on the reverse strand, counting down.
CCACGATCGACCTAAGTCTTTTTATCTTTCATTAATCGGTTTTCAACACGCTTTATAGATTCTAAAATAGTCTAAAGCCTCGTCTTTCGTTTTCAATAAATACACATAACAGAACCTAGTTGCATCATCAATCAATGTCATGAAATATCGTTTTCCACCCTTCGTTAACATTCCATTCATCTCAGAAAGATCTGAATGCAGGAGTTCTAGTGGTGCCAAATTTCTCTCCTCGCGACCTTGTGAGGCTTACGAGGTTGCTTTGATTGCACTGACTATGACATTTAGAACCTTTGGTGATGGAAACGTTTGGAATTAAATTCATCTTTGGAAAGCCGAGACATTAAACCAAAATTAATATGACATAGACGTGAGTGCCAAACGTTAGCCTCATCATCCACACTGCCACAAATATGGTTCACAGTTTTATTGCAGAAATCTGAAAGGGAAAAGCGGAACAAGCCTCCGCACTCATAACCTTTACCAATAAAATGTCCATGTTTAGACACGACTACTTTATTAGACTCAAATACCAACTTAAGCCCGTCTCTACATAAACGGAGCCACTAACGAGATTCTTGTCTATAGAAGGGACATGCTGACGTTCTTGGTGACGATCTTTCCGAAGTAAACTTGGATCTACCGTACCAACACCATGAAGCGAAGCATGTGACTCATTCCCAATAGGACGGAGAATCCCAGCGCACTGATAAGAGGAAAACAACGAAATATCAAGACACACATGTACATTAGCTCCTCTGTATCAATCCTCCGGTTGGTAGATTGACTAAGCGAAAGAACGAGAGGTAAATTACCATACCCACCCCATCTCCGCCTTGCCAATGGTCACATTGATGACTTAGAAGTCATCCCACTGGTGCCTTCTTTCCTTTGCGTTGTGGGCACTTCTTGGCCATGTGACCGGGCTCACCGCACACAAAGCAAGTTCTATCATCCCGATTGTTGTTGTTCTTCTTCTTCTTGAAGTTGGTTGTCTGTTGGACTTTGACAAATTTCCCTTTGTTCTTGCTTGAGGGTTTCGTACCACATTGGCATTGGACCGCCTCCATCACCCTTAGACACTGCGTCCTTTTCCGAGCTTTCTCCTCAATTTCAAGAGAGCCAATTAGACTCTCAACAGAGTGCTCTTGTCTCTTGTGTTTGAGTCTTTGTTCCAAATTCCTCCATGAAGAAGGTAATTTCGCAATAATACATCCAGCCACAAACTTGTCGGGTAAGGCACACTTCAGGAGTTCGAGTTCCTTGCCAATGGACTGTATCTCATGAGCCTGATCTACTACAGAACGGTTATTAACCATCTTGTAGCCATGAAATTGCTCCATGACATACATGTCATTCTTGGCATCATTGCACCGTATTTGGAATTCGATGCATCCCATAACTCCTTTGCGTCTGTCATGTGCATATACACCTCGCATGACGATCAAGAAGAATACTAAGAATGCATCCAACAAAGAGAGTAGTGGCGGTCTCGAATTCTTTCGCGCCAAAGATCAAGAATACCTTCAGCTTGCCATTACTAACCTGCAATACATTCATAGCAAGAAGCCACGAGTGACCACGATCCGCCATCTCTTAAAGTGCACAGGAGAACTTCTCTAGCCTCGGTGCATCGGCAAATTCAGCCATAGTAAGACCACGAAGGCCTATAATAAGGTTTTGGATTGTTAAACATATAAGCACATGTAGGTTCAATTTATTCCATAAATTAATCATGACATCATGCACGCAAAATAATCGAACCATCACGCATATATGAGATCTAGTCATGTCAACCAAGAAAAGGAACATGAACAGATCTAAAACGGAGAACATGACCGTTACGCATCGATGATTCTGTTACGATCGGTTTGTCGATGGTGACACCGCGTAACGGTGTGGATGACACGGTCGATGACGATTCAAGCCGAGCATCGAGGAAGACGAGCGAGCTACAAAGAAGCGCCGCGAGCGCTTCCCAAAACCTTATTCGCCTCTCCGGTGCGAGAACTCAAGGCGACGGCCCGAGACTGCTCTCCGAACGGCATGCACGCGCGACGGGACGAGTAGACTACGAGAACGGCGCGCATACAATGGAAGAGGCGAAACCCTAGATTGATTTCGTCTCGTATGGAGGCGGCGATTCAAGATTTATGGAGGAATCGGGACGTGTGATCAAGACGCTGACGTTCTCCATAACTCGAATCAAACGGATTAGTCTCAGAATCGATCCGGATTCACCGCCACACAAAACAAAGAAAAGATAAAGCGCAAAGGAAGCGCGTCTGCAGCAAGCACCGACGCCGATTTGGGCGGACCATTCACGCAGTGCCGTGCTTGCGCGCCGCCACTCGCCGCCCGCCTGCCCGGCCGGCGAGGCGAGGCGAGGCGGCGCGCGTGTGTGTTCCTCTAGTTCTCTCCACACATGCCTCAAGTGACTAGGAGTGCACCATCCCTTTTAAGGTGGTCTTCCTCTCCTAGAACTAGCAATATGGTACTAAAGTTCACATGCAACCTTCCTTTGCATGAGACACAAAACAAGAAAAGATAAAATCGCAAAGGAAGCCGCGTCTGCAAGCACTGACGCCGATTTAGGCGGACCATTCACGCAGTGCCGTGGCGCTCGCGCCGCCGCCACTGCCGCTCGCCTCGCCTGCGAGGCGAGGCGAGGCGAGCGCGTGTGTGTTCCTCTAGTTCTCTCCCACACATGCCTCAAGTGACTAGGAGTGCACCATCCCTTTTAAGGTGGTCTTCCTCTCCTAGAACTAGCAATATGGTACTAAAGTTCACATGCAACCTTCCTTTGCATGAGTGGCCCTTTGAGATTTAATTTAGGAATTATTCTTCTTGTATGGGCTAAGCCCACATAATCCAACAACTACCAGGGCAACGGCAAGCCGGATGGCACGCTGGATCGCCGGTACGCCGGCTTCCTGCGGCGCAAGTGCCACCGCGGCGACGGTGAGTACGTCGAGCTCGACGCCGACGGCCTTCAACAATGTGTACTACGTAACTCGATGCGCGGGATGGGGATCTCGAGACGGACTAAGATGCTCCGGATTCGGACGGGCGCCGTCGAGGACATGGTCACATGGCCAGCCAGCCAGGCCTCTTCTGTTGGAAATAATCTATACTCATTAAGATTGTGTTTGCATGGAGTTGTTGCATTTAGTTTGTGTTGTAGTTGAAAATGTGCATGTACACTTGATTAGTGGCTGCATGTAACGGCATGTTCGGTGTGGAGTTTAGTGCGTAGTGGCTGCATGTAACGGCATACTTAGTGGCTCGTCAACTGCTCCCAATGGGTAGTATTTTAGTGCAGTTTTTTAATGTATGAGGAGTGTTAGGGCACGTACAGTGGTATAGACCACTACTACAAAACATGCAATAGTAGACACCTCATCACATACGGTTAAAATGGAACCGTCTGTGTTGGGTCTGTCGGGCCTATCACAGACGGTTTGTAATACAAACAAATGCGTGATACTCGATATCATAGACGGTTCTATTAAAGAACCGTCTCTCGATAGTATCATGACGGTTCTATTAAAGAACCGTCTCGATAGATACGGTTCTATTAAAAACCGTGTGATAATATGCGATATCGCTGCACGGTTTTTAATAGAACCGTCTATGATACTATCGAGACGGTTCTTTAATAGAACCGTCTATGATATCGCGATTATCACTGCACGGTTTTTAATAGAACTGTCGTGATATTATCATGAGCGGTTCAGATCACGAACCGCTCGTGATAAGTACCTCATCACAGACGGTTGGTGATACGAAACGTCTGTGATATGTGATTCACAACGCGGGAGTTTGAAAATTTTGAATACGTGCGCGGGAATTTTGAATGCGTGAGCGGGAGTAGCAGAAGTCCTTATATATTAATGAGTCCCCCAAATCCAGCGTGACCTCTAGGCTCCCTTCTCCCGCCCGCCTCGTCCCTCCCGTTCGTCCCCCTGCCGCTTGATGCTCCCTCCACGGGCCTCCTCCTCCCGCCTCGTCCTCCCCGACGGCGGCCGGCTGCTCCCACCACCGCCGCCCCATCCAGCGGCGGCCCTCCTCCTCCGATGCCGCTTTGTCCTCCCCCCCGCTGGCTTCTCCTAGATCGAGGTATACATGTGTGCTTGGATACAGTTTTGTGATTGAATGTGTGCTTGAATATATTTTTGTGATTGAATGGACGGGGAACAATGTGGCTTGATGATTTGACAAATGCTTCAGTTTGCAGCGGCGGAGGCAGTGAAGCCCAAGATGGCGATGCGGCCGTGAGGAAGGAGGGCAGGGATGAGGATAAGGATGTGCCTTTCGAGGAGCTCCGCGATGAGGACAAGATCATGACCTTCTTCAAAAGGCTCATGAGCGAGTGGAGCCAGGAGGTGGACGAGGTGCCAGAGGCGGAGAGGCGGACGACCAAGGGGAATACATTTAGTATTTTTTTGCGATTGAAAAACTATCACGACGGTTTTTAACAAGAACCGCTCGTGATAGTAATATCCTGCACGGTTCTTGTTCGAACCGCTCAGCGAAAATATCTATCACGACGGTTGGAAGTAGAACCGTCGTGATAACTACTATCGCTGAGCGGTTCTACTTTCGAACCGTCTGTGATATTCGTATCATAGACGGTTTTTGAACCGTCTGTGATAATGTCTGTTATCACAGACGAACTTTTTCAGACGGTTCGGAAAACCGTCTGTGATGACAGTTCCGAACCGTCTGTGATGACGTTTTCTGTAGTAGTGGACGGTGGTTGTGTGTAGTATCTTCCATGTCATCTATAGACAAAACTAAACACAACTCATACAATGGGTTGTCTCTAAGTTGTCTAGATATATCTTCCATAAAATGAGGCCATAAAACTTGTGGGTTACAGACGGCATAGATACAACAGCAAAACAGTCGTCTATAAGAGCCTTATAGACTGTCTGTTGCATGCCAGACAGCTTCATTCTCTCTTCTTGTTCTCTCTCATCCACATCACTAAAAATCTTACGTGGCAAAGATAATAGACTGCTGATGTCACCCCACTGTACATGCCCTTAGGATACTATCTTTTCAATACATAGTTTCTTATAGTATAGTATCTTAGACTGTTTTATTTAATTACATGCATGATATTTAACTATGGTTTCTTATGGTATCTTAGGCTGTTTCATTTAATTACTAGTATTTTTGCATTAGATTTCGAGACCAAACCGGTATCCAGATTAGATACTAGAGTATCCTCTCTCTTCATTAACTATGGTGCTACATCATCATTTTGCCTACATGGCAAGCTTAAGATACTAACCAAGGTGAAGCATTGGGAGCAGCTTTAGTAGCTGCTTCATTGTATATGTAACGTATGTAGTGCCTCTTGATCATAATAAAATGTTTTTTTTCTGTTATTCTCTCTCTCAGAATAGAAACACGCCGCAACAATATAAAGACACGCAGGCAATACCCGGCCTCCTTAACTCATGCCACCATCTCCCTCCTTAACTCATGTCACTATCTCCTAATACTCGGTCCACTAAGAAACTAATGCATGAAAAAAGCTAATCCGGCAAACTCTAATGCGTAACACAATTAGACTCGATGACAAGATTAATTCCAACATCTTCAAACACTTCGCCGAGTCCATGCGCTGCATCGGCGACGCACAGGTGCTCACCGGCGACGAGGGCGAGGTCCGCCTCAAGTGCTCCGCCACCAACTACTGATACCATTGAGCAAAGCATGCATGCATGTGTATGCGTGCTAATTCGATCGGTTCTCACTTTTTCGTTTTTTGGTTAATTTCTTGGTTCAGAGGGAAAATGCTTGAACGTGTGTTTGGGTTTAATTCACTTCTGTTGGTTAATCTTATTTTTTGAGCTGGTGTTATATGGTGTAAAATCATTTTTTTCGATAATGGAAGAGAAAAAAATCTCTCCCGGCCTCTGCATCGAAGATACACACAGCCCATTTATTAAAAGAACAAAAGTACCAACATAACCAAATGTGCTAAAAATGGCTAAAGCCTTACAACCATAAATAAACCATTGAAAATTAAATGATCAATTGGCAATCCGGTGACTAAGCCTCCACCCATGAGAGTTGAGGAGTTGCTTTGCTACAAACTCCAATCTTAGGCTTCCATCCACCATATACTCCTTCTGGGCCGTTTTCTGTAAATTTGCCCAAGCACGCAACCAGAATCCACACAAGAAGATAACCTGCAAAGAATTAGTAATCCTCTTTTTGTTAAAAACAACATCGTTCCGACAACCCCAAATAGACCAACATAAGGCACTAGCTCCCACCAAGAGTTGTGACTTTAAATTTATTGGAATATCGGCTAACCAATTCCCGAACATGTTTGCTATGCTCACAGGGGGAGATAAATTAAACACGCATCGAACAACCCACCATGCAAGACGTGCAACTGGGCAATCAAAAAAAAAAGATGCTGAATTGTTTCATCTTTAATACAGAAACTGTAATACTCCGTGTTTCGTTTAGAGGAGTTTAATCGGGAAATTTTGCAAGTTCGTTTTCGGGTTTCTTGGTTTGGGCCTCCGACCAGGCCACCCTTCCTAGGGGCCGCCAAAATCCTCCCCCTTGGGCCTGGCCCATGCGCCTCCCTCCTCCCCTAACCCTAACCACCTTTTCCCCTCCCTTGTGGCCGAACCCCTTTCCCCCTCTTGGCCGCGCCCCATCCTCCTCTCTTCCTCCTCACGCCCTGCCCTAGGAGCTGCTCCTAACCTCCCTGGTTGCTGGTCCTGCTGGCTTGCCTCCCTTCTTGCCTTGGACCTTCCCGCCACCGGATGCGCAAGGAGTTGTGGAGGACAGCAGTTCGCTTGGGGCAAAGGAGGTGAGAAGAAGTGAATCGTCTTCTCCGTGGTTCTTCCGCCTACTTCCTGGTTGCTGCAAAGGTAACGGATGCCGACCTGTCTTTTGATTAGTGGTAGAGGCGATTTAGTTCATATTCGGTTAGAACGAATTGCTGCGAGCAGAAAGTCGGTTCTGTCCAGTTTGTTGCGTGGACTTTTTCGTGATGTTAGAGGCCGAATCTGAGTTGTCCATCTCCTAGAGATATGTAGGTTTTGTTCTTAGCTTTCGGTGGCCGCCAAGAACACTGAATTCGACATGCGAATCAAAAGTTATGGTAGTTTTCGTCTCTGCTGTCCAGAATCCTGACGAGATTAGACTGTCAGTTTGTCTTTCAATTTTGGGCTGTGTTATTGGCAAATTCAGGCTTCCACCCAACTAAGTTATTGTAGGCCTGGGTCTTAGCTTTTGATATTGATAAAGAACGCCCAATTCGGAGTTGTAGATTAAAAGTTATGGCGTTTCATTTCTGCTGTTCTAAATGCTTAGTCAGATTCTGTTCTGCTGATTCGTTGGTAGTTAGCAATTTAATTTGGCCGAATTGGATTGTCTCGTCAACTACAAAGTTGTATATATATGTGTTAAGATCGTAGGATCTGGGCTCACCTCGTTTGGAGTCTCAGGTCATTAGATTTGGCACTTTCCGTGCTGCTGTCCAGAAATTGTCAGAAGTACGGACAGACAGGGTTGTTGGTCTTGGGGAGTTTGATACATTTAGAATTTGAGATTTCCATCAACTAGGTTGTTGTAGATAATTGTATTACCTTTCATTCAAGCCTGAGAGCATCCCTTTTCGAGTTGTAGATCGAAAGTTATGCTATTTTTACCGCTGCTGTCCGTTTATGCTTTTTGCTAGAATGTGGGTTAATTCAAGCGGCGGGTATCATCTAGATGGTGGAATTGGGAATTATAAGTTAGTGCGATGCGAGTAGTTTCTTGATGACTTAGTTCTTATTGAGTAACTTTGGTGTAGGGGGTGAGGCACCAAGGTTAGCGGCTTCTTCATTGCCTTCCAACGCACCGCTACGCTAAAGGCAAGTCTGATGACTTATGTGTGGTTTAAACATCCCGGATGCTTGTTGATTGATTTAGTATTTTGTTGATTATGAGAAGCTTAAACATTCATGTGCCATCCACGGGAGTGGAATGTTATGATGACCCTGTTCTTTATGTATGCTGTTTCTTATGAGTAGTGATGATCTTATTCAGTGTTCATAAATTGTATTCATGCAATCATGTTCTGTTAAGCCCACGGAGTGGAGATCCACGGAGTGGAGTCTAAAGTCCCATCAATTCCAAGTATGGGCGGGTGAAGTCCCGCCATTCCAATGTGGGCAGTTTGGACACCCAGATGAAACGTTCTTCATACGGCAGCTTGATCCCGTATTTCGATAAATACGGGCTTAAGTGAACACCGACGGTGTGTCACTTGCTATACCGTATAAGCTCGAGTGCGGTCCATCCAGTTCATGGCATCCATGCATTACGCTTCTTTCTTTCACTAATTTTATGTGCTATGTCTTTACATGAAGTATGTTCTTGTAATTGTTGTACTTGCTGAGTCCCTGACTCACTCTTGTTTGTTGTTTTGTTTTAGGTGGCCATTGATGATGACTCTAGCGGGAGGAGTAGTTATGCACCAAACACTCACCACCGTACTCAAATTTCAATAATTGAACTTGGTCGAATTCCTTTAATTGTTAAGAGTCAAGCTGTAATAAATAAGGTCTCATGCAGATGATGTGTTTTATTTGGTTTGGTTGTTTATTTCGATGTGATACTCGATTTGCTTAAGTTCGATTATGACTATGCGATCGTGCCTTATGAGTTATTCATGCTTTATCCGCTATAGCTTGGAGTATTGCTTCAATCGCATAATTGTGGTTGTATGTTAGAGTCTTGAAGTAACATTTTGGCTTCGGATAGCCGAGTGTTCTGATTGGTATCGAGCTGAGTTTTAGGTCCGTGGATGAAAATTTTAAAATTAAATTGACACACTATGCAGTAGGTGGGGTTGGGTCATTCTTTGTTTCAACAAGTTCATTGTTATGTTTTATATCTTGAGCGATTGTGATATTGATTACGTGTTTTCATTTAAATGTTGAGCTGATTGTTTAGTTAATTTGTTGTGGTGTTCTTAGATGGCGAGAGGCGAACGGTCGTGGCGTGGCCGCCCACCGAGCCGTGGCCGCGGTCGTGGACGTGGTCCATTGTCTCTTCACCTCCGATTGAGGAAGTCTGGTACTACCGAGAGGAGGTTGCCTCGGCTCCTCAACCGCCAAGCTCGTGCCACGCCACGGTGTGATCATTCAAAACCTTGAGAGGAGGTTCGAGCGTCTTCGCAGCGATTGCAAGCCGCTCCTCCCGCTGCACTGCACTGTGGCGAGCCGGTTGTTGCAGCAGACTCCACCGAAGCCGTGATGAGCCTCCGTGAGTGGATGTCGCCCGCTTGGACACTTTCGACGGAGTGGGTACTCGGTTCAGTGCAGATTGGTTACGTTACATGGAGAGGCAATTTGGAGCTCTAGAGATGACTTCACGCGAAGCGCGGTTTGTGGCCTTTCAATTGAAGGGCCAGCCGATATTTGGTGGGAAGGGGTTACATCCGCTAGGACCCCATTGCAGAACCATCACTGGGAAGACTTTGTGGAGCAGCTTTAGGTGAAGTTCTATCGATTCATTCCTTGAGAGGATGGAGCAGCGATCATTCGACCTTGGCACAAGGAAAGAAGATAAAGATGGCGAGTATGAGGCGAAGTTTAACAAACTGTACGTTTTGTACCAGCAGAGCTAATGATGATCGGAGAAGGCTAAGAGGTTCCGCAGGGCCTCAACCAGAGTATCGCCATGTTTTGGTGCGACAGCTTGCGTGACTTCAGCCCGTGGTTGATCGAGCCGGGGAATGGAAATACTTGGCCGTAAACAAACCGGATCTATTTAAATTCCACTTAAAGATGTCCTTTGAGAGGCCGCGATGGTTCTTGCATTGAAGATTTGGCGTCATTATTTGTATGGCGAATCTTGTGATATATTCACCGATCACAAGAGTCCTAAATACATCTTTACTCGAGAGATTTGAACTGAGGCAGAGGAGATGGTTGGAGTTGATAAAGGACTATGATCTCACCATTCAGTATCACCCATGCAAGGCTAATGTTGTAGCAGATGCCCTGAGTCGCAAGGCGACACCTCCTGCTCTCGGTTGCCTTATTGCTGATTTTGAGCGTATGGATATTTCCTTTTGTTTCATGGTACACCATGCCGAGACATGTTTGCTTCTTGAGACACTTTGCCAGCTCGAGTGCGGAAGGCACAACAATATGATCGATGTTCCAGCGTGAGGAAACGCCTAGGTGAGGCAAGCAATGCCACTTCAAGATAGATGATTCGACGCGCTGAGATTTAGGGCGCCCAGTGTGCCACAGGAGGCTCAGGTCAAGGAGGAGATTCTGAGGGAAGCACATCGTACTCCATATACTGTACATCCAGGTGAGACCAAGATGTACAAGGATTTGAAGAAGAGTTTCTGGTGGAAAAGGATGAAAGTTGATATTGCTCGGTATGTGGCATCTTGTGGAGTATGCCAGAAAGTCAAGGCTGAACATAGGCGACCAGCAGGATTGTTGCAGCCGTTAGAGGTTCCCGTTTGGCCGTGGGATGATATCTCCATGGACTTTGTAGTTGGTTTACCCCGCACGCCGCGAGGGAAGGACGCTATCTGGGTCATAGTGGACCGGTTTAGCAAGTCCGCACATTTCATCCCTATACGCACTACCAACTCGGCTAGTGATTTGGCTCCTCTCTATGTGCGAGATCGTGGCCGCATGGGGTGCCAAGACAATTATTTCGGATCGAGATGCTAAGTTTGTCTCCAAGTTTTGGGAGAGCTTGCGAATGCTCTGGGCACACGCCTGCTCGAGCACCGCATTTCATCCCCAAACGGATGGTCACCTGAGCGCACAATTCAGACTCGGAGGACATGCTCGGATGTTGTATTTTGTCCCGAAGGAAGTTGGGAAGATCACCTACCTTTGGCGAGTTCGCTTATAATAACAGCTTATCACTCTAGCGCTCGAGCCGCTCCATTTGAGGTTCTTTATGGGAGGAAGTGTAGATCTCCGTTGTGTTGGGATGCGGTTAGAACGAAGCAGTTTGGGACCCGATTGGGTTCAACAAACCGGGCTGTAGCGGAGATAAGAAAAACTCGTTAGCCGCCAGAGCCGAGAAGAGTTACGCCGATGTGAGACGGCGAGACTTGGAGTTTGAGGTAGGGGACCAAGTTCTATTGAGGGTATCTCCTACCAAAGGTGTGGTGCGTTTTGGTACCAAAGGGAAGCTTAACCCATGTATATTGGACCCTTTCCAATCTTGGCACGAGTCGGGAAGTTAGCTTACCGCTTAGATCTTCCGAGAATCCATGCAAGGAGTTCATAATGTGTTCCACGTATCAATGTTGAGGAAGTTCTTGAGAGACCGGAGCTTAGTCAGATTCTGTTCTGCTGATTCGGTTGGTAGTTAGCAATTTAATTTGGCCGAATTGGATTGTCTCGTCAACTACAAAGTTGTATATATATGTGTTAAGATCGTGTAGGATCTGGGCTCACCTCGTTTGGAGTCTCAGGTCATTAGATTTGGCACTTTCCATGCTGCTGTCCAGAAATTGTCAGAAGTACGGACAGACAGGGTTTGTTGGTCTTGGGGAGTTTGATACATTTAGAATTTGAGATTTCCATCAACTAGGTTGTTGTAGATAATTGTATTACCTTTCATTCAAGCCTGAGAGCATCCCTTTCGAGTTGTAGATCGAAAGTTATGCTATTTTTACCGCTGCTGTCCGTTTATGCTTTTTGCTAGAATGTGGGTTAATTCAAGCGCGGGTATCATCTAGATGGTGGAATTGGGAATTATAAGTTAGTGCGATGCGCAGTAGTTTCTTGATGACTTAGTTCTTATTGAGTAACTTTGGTGTAGGGGTGAGGCACCAAGGTTAGCGGCTTCTTCATTGCCTTCCAACGCACCGCCACGCTAAAGGCAAGTACAGTGACTTATGTGTGGTTTAAACATCCCGGATGCTTGTTGATTGATTTAGTATTTTGTTGATTATGAGAAGCTTAAACATTCATGTGCCATCCACGGAGTGGAATGTTATGATGACCACATTCTTTATGTATGTTTTTCTTATGAGTAGTGATGATCTTATTCAGTGTTCATAAATTGTATTCATGCAATCATGTTCCTGTTCCGTCCACGGGAGTGGAGATCCACGGGAGTGGAGTCTAAAGTCCCATCAATTCCAGTATGGGCAAGTGAAGTCCCGCCATTCCAATGTGGGCGTTTGGACACCGTGATGAAACGTTCTTCATACGCGAGTTGATCCCCGTATTTCGAGCAATACGGCTTAAGTGAACACCGACGGTGTGTCACTTGCTATACCGTATAAGCTCGAGTGGTCCATCCAGTTCATGGCATCCATGCATTACAGTTCTTTCTTTCAGCTAATTTTATGTGCTATGTCTTTACATGAAGTATGTTCTTGTAATTGTTGTACTTGCTGAGTCCCGGACTCACTCTTGTTTGTTGTTTTGTTTTAGGTGGCCATTGATGATGACTCTAGCGGGAGGGAGTAGTTATGCACCAAACACTCACCACCGTACTCAAATTTCAATAATTGAACTTGGTCGAATTCCTTTAATTGTTAAGAGTCAAACTGTAATAAATAAGGTCTCATGCAGATGATGTGTTTTATTTGGTTTGGTTGTTTATTTCCCGATGTGATACTCGATTTGCTTAGTTCAGATTATGACTATGCGACTGTGCCTTATGAGTTATTCATGCTTTATCCGCTATAGCTTGGAGTATTGCTTCAATCTGCATAATTGTGGTTGTATGTTAGAGTCTTGAAGTAACATTTTGGCTTCTGGATAGCCAGGGTGTTACAGAAACAACACTGCTTGTTTCCCCTCCAATTGCGTTTAAGCAGATTATCTTTAGTTAAAACAACTCCTCTTTTAAGATACCAAAGGAAAATTTGCACTTTTAAGGGAATTTTAATTAGCCAAAATAAGTTCCTAATAGGGACTTGAAAATTGTTAATAAGTGCACCATAGAAATAATTGACCGTAAACAAACCAGATCTATTTAAATTCCACTTAAAGATGTCCTTTTGAGAGCTTAACTGTAAATTCACAATTCTCAAAATTAACTCATTCCAAGCAATTAACTTGGATCCAATAATCGGTCTTCGAAAGGAAATATTTAAAGGGGTCGATCTTATAATAGTTGCCACAGTATCATCCTTTCTCCTTACCACATTATAAAGGGTAGGGTATTGTCCTTTCAACGGAGAATCTCCTACCCAAATATCTTCCCAAAACCTAGTTTGCATCCCATTATGAACCTGAAAAGACCCAAATCGAAGAAAATAATCTTTAATTTTCATAAGCCCCGACCAAAAATGGGAAGTCCTAGGTTTATTGACCACTTGCGAAATACTCTTGTAACCCAAATACTTCCTAGTTAGCAAAGATTGCCAAACCCCTTCTTCATTAAGCAATTTAAATAGCCATTTTCCAAGTAAGCTTTTATTTTTTGCGTCTAGGTTCTGAATACCAAGACCGCCCTGCTCTTTGGGTGAACAAACTAGACTCCATTTAACAAGCCTGTACTTACGTTTATGATTATCGCCCTGCCAGAAGAATCTAGATCTATAAAAGTCAAGTCGTTTGAGAACTTGTCTAGGAACTTCGAAAAAAGAAAACATAAACATAGGCAGACTGCTGAGTACTGAGTTAATAAGTACTAACCGTCCCCCCACGGACATATTTTTTCCTTTCCAACTACTAAGTTTTTTCTCAATTCTATCCTCTACTCCTTTTCAATCACTATTCCTCAACTTTTTAAAATGAATTGGGATGCCTAAGTACCTAAAAGGAAAAGTACCCACTTCACAACCAAATAATCGTGTATACTGATGTTCAACAACTTTGGCGGAACCAAAACAAAAGATCTCACTCTTATGAAAATTAATCTTTAAACCCGATAACTATTCAAAGACACAAAGAATGAGTTTCAGATTCTTGGCTTGTTCCAAATCATTATTTAAAAAGAGAATAGTGTCATCAGCATACTGTAAAATTGACAACCCATCATCAATCAAGTGAGGAACTATTCCTGATAAGAGTCCTGCTTCTTTAGCACGAGATATAAAAATGGCAAACATGTCCCCTACAATGTTAAAAAGAATAGGGGACAAAGGATCACCTTGCCGAAGACCCTTCTGAGTTTGGAAAAAAGAGCCAAGATCATCATTCACTTGTATTCCTAACACTCCCTCCCTTAATTATACTTTCCACCCAAGAGCACCACTTAGCAGAAAAACCTTTCATTCTTAAAGTTTGAATTAAAAAAGGCCATTTGACTTTGTCATAAGCTTTCTCAAAATCTATCTTGAAAACAATCCCATCCAATTTTTTATATGCAATTCATGAATGGTTTCGTGAAGGATAACAACTCCATCAAGAATAAATCTCCCCTGCATAAACGCCGACTGAGACGGTCTAACAACCTTATGAGCAACTCCCATAAGCGTATACACATATATATGGCTCAGATTGTTTGGAGCCAAGGAAGGATAAATTAACGGTGTCTTTTGCAGCATTCTGTTCATTTTGAGCTTGATGAACTGTGTGTGCACCATAAAGTATGCAGAATTGCCCCTCCCCCTCCCTTTTCTCATTGTATCTTGGTAATTAGAGAAGATGAAAGTATCTAAAATGACGAATATGCACTTAATTAAATGTTTCCTCCGGTCCTCGATTTTTTTAAATGTTTTCATTCCATACTTTTGTATTACGAAGTTCTACAACAACTCAAGTCACTTCGAGGGCCTGTTTGGAATCGATGGTTGTATTGTGCCCTGAAATTTCTACCACATCCAACAAGATCTTGATGTTATGTCTTCGAGAAGATACTTTTCAAGTAGTATTTATATCACCTTAAATAATAAAGTAAACATATAAAAAAAAGGTGATTCTAAAATGTCACCGCAATGTCAAGGTCCGTCTGAATAGAAAACCATCCAACCTTTGTTTGACGAAGGCAGCTTAAAAATCACTTCAGGTGAGTATGTTACAGGTCTGTGGCAGAGCCATGATTTTAAGGATGGAGGTGCAAAATAGGAGACGCTGTTATTGCACATCGTGGCACCGCCACACGCTCGGCCTTCCACAATTCTCGCTTTTATTCATTTTTTAGGAACACAGCAAAAGAGAGTGTGTATACAACATACGACTGATTTTTTTTTTTGCAAATCAGTTACTTTTTGAGCCATCCGATGAAGATCTAATGCCTCAGATATCACCCCTCCCCTTATATCCCCAACCCAATCTCACTTCCCACTCTCTCTCCCTCTCTCTCATCAATCACAGAGTGCATCAGTCGCAAGATGTATAGCAGTTTCCTAAATAAATTAGTAAAAAAATTAGGAAGCAATCTCTCTATATAAAAGGAGGCAATGTTGGGGGCTTCTAAGGGTGGCCACGCCAACGCGTTTTTGTTGGCCGTCGGATGTTGCTCGCGCCGTTGCCGCCGTCGGATTTCGTCGAGCATTGTGTTCGCACGCGTTGCGTCCGGCCCAGCGTTGCGCTCGCATTTGCTGCCTTCGATGCGCCACGTGAGGCCGCTGCCTCCCCCGTATCGCGTGCCCTTTGCCGCCGCTAGAGATGGGCAGATGGGTTATGCCGACTGGGTTGGCCCAAGGCATGGCACTATTGGTCCGGCCTAGGCACGGCATGACCCATACTGTTCATAGACCGGACCGGCATGACACGATGGCCCATGCTGTGCTTGGGCTTACCCGGCATGGCACAAACAGTGTTGGGCCGTGCCAGGCATGACACGATGCCAGCACAACCCGTTTGGCCCACATGCGGCAGTGTGGTGGTGCAGGCGCACGGTCGGTGTGGAGGGAGAAGAGGGAGGTGGTGGCGGCGCAGCGCGAACACAGAGGGAGAAGAGGAAGGAGGCGGTGGGGCGGCGCCAGACCAGGAAGGAGAGGAGGAAGAAGAGGGGAGGTGCATGGTTGCGGTGTGGGCGCGGGGCTGGTGCGGAGGGAGAAGAGGGAGGAGGCGACAGGGCAGTGCGGCAGAGGAGGCGGGAGAGGAGGGAGGAAGAAGAGGGAGTCGGGTCGCGCAAGGCACGCGAGCGCACAATGGGCCATGCCTGGCACGGCACGGTCGACTGGGAAAACGGCCGTTGAGGCTTTGGGCTTCGGGCAACACGATGGGTCATGCTAGGCACTT
This sequence comes from Ampelocalamus luodianensis, assembly GCA_036346255.1. Taxonomy (NCBI): domain Eukaryota; kingdom Viridiplantae; phylum Streptophyta; class Magnoliopsida; order Poales; family Poaceae; genus Ampelocalamus; species Ampelocalamus luodianensis. The sequence continues at coordinate 20,591,065 of CM070630.1, read as the reverse complement.
TTTTTTGACCATTTGGGGCTTTAAAATAGCAAAAAAATTCAATAAATCTTGAAAGTTTTTCTATAAATAGGCACCATACCCCCCTCATTCAGCACACATCCATTCCTCAATCTTTCTTTCAAATTCTGTTGTGCAAATTTAAATTCGTTGTGAGATAATTTGGCAAAATTCAAACAATATGTGCCAAATTTTAGAAAATTCAAATTCCACCAGCAAGTCATCAAAAGAGGTACAATACTTATTTTTTTGGCATATTTTAATTGTTATTATTTGTTATGCTAAGATGAAAATAATAAGAGCGCCAGTCTCAATTTTGCAATTTTCATTATGAAAAGTTACGATATCTTCGCTTTCACTGAGTATGGCATTTCAGGAGGATATTGCATCCATGGAGGAGGCTGCGGTTGCCTCAAACCAACCAGAGGTTTTACCGGAAGGGCAAGGCGGAGATCCGTCATCAGGCTCTACGGAAGCATCTTCGTCAGCCACCACCACAACAAAGTGGTCGAGGTCGTCTACATCCGAAATCTGGGAGAATTTTGATAGGATAACCAAGCCAGACACACAAGGAAATGAGGTACCATATGCTCTTTGCAAAATTTATCACCATGAATTGTCTGCAAAGTCTACAGGAGGGACACGGCACTTGTAAAGAAATGCTACAAGATGTAAGGCCAAGTAAGGATTGCTAATGAGGTAGGTGCAGCTGCAGCACAACCCTGATGGTACGGTATGTAGCTGGGAATATGATCCTGAGGTAGCCAATCAATCTCTCTGTCGTTTAATTTCTTTCGAGGATTTACCGTTAGACTTTGGGGAGTCTAATGCTTTCCAAACTTACATTAGAACTGAGTATAATCCTAGATTATCTACAGTTTCTAGATAGACAATAACTAGAGATCTAGTAAAATACTACAATAAACACCATGATAAATTAAAGGATAAATTTGCTACGTGCATATTTTCGGTGACCCTAACCTCGGATATATGAAGTGGCCACGCTAGGGATGATTATCTTAGTGTAATTGCTTATTATGTTAATGATCACCAGGTAATGGAGAAAAGAATTATATGTTTAAAATTAATTGATGTAGCACACATGGCTGGGAATATTGCAGACTGTATTACCAAAGTTATGAAGACTTTGGTCTTACAAACGAAATATTCTCAATTACTCTAGACAATGCTGCTGCGAACTCTAAGGCCATGGATATTCTTACTTCAGTCTTCAGTATATACGCAGATTCCTTCTTGCTACATCAGCGATACGCTTATCATATTATTAACTTTATAGTCAAATCTTTCTTGAATAATTCTAACGTAAGAATAGGAGCATATAAGAACTTCTACAGGGCAATGGGTGTACGTTCAAGAAAGTTTGGTTCAGTTTACTTGATGCTTAAGAGTCTTTTGCCATATAAGAGCACTTTTCTGTTTTTATTCAAATGCAATATCCGAGCACTGACAGTACTGTATTATTGTTTGAGCAACATTGGTTTGTTGTTGAGAAGATAGTATAGTTTTTAGAAATTTTTTATGAGACCACTGTTACTTTGTCCGCTGTCTACTATCCATAATCTCCTATTGTTGTGCATAGTATTTTACAGATTGCTACTCAATTGAAAATGTATGAAAATGACTTAGTTTTACGTGAGGCTATTGTTGCTATGAAAATTAAATACCTTAAATATTGGAGAGAAATCCCTTTCCTATATGTATTTGCATTTATTTTAGATCCTAGAGGTAAAATTGAAGCATTTGCTAATGTTCTTGATGTTCTTATTGATGCTACAGGGCTAGACAATTCTAAGTATTTTGCAGAAGTTCATTTTCAATTACACGAAATTTACCAACAGTTTGAAAATAAGTTCCAGAGAGTCCGCTTGCAACGACCTCCAGTAGCCCCCACCTCAAGCAGCAAGACAAATATGTGGGCCGAGATCTTCGGTAGCTCTTCCTCCAGGTCCAGGTCTTCTTCTTCTACAGCACCGTCTGCTCAACCAAGAACAACTCCCAGGAGTGTGGAACTATCCACCTATCTAGACAGCGATACGGTGGATTTCAACTTAGAAGGCGTTGAAAATTTGCAATGGTGGCATGCCCATAAGTTAACATATCTCTTGCTATCCATACTTGCACGTGATGTGTTAACTGTTCCTGTCTCGACGGTTTCCTCCCGGTCTACTTTCAGTCTTTTTGGAAGAATATTGGAGGAGATAAGAACACATCTCACGAGTGAGATGGTGGAGATACTTCTAACCGTGAAGGAATGGGAACAAGCTGATTCATGAACACAACACTCGGTGGAAAATACAGAGTTATCGGACGTGTTCGAAAATCTGTACCTCGACAATGACACTTAGAACAAAGATATATGTAGAGCTATAGGTTGTACTCTTTTTTCCTTGCTAATGCATGTCGCCCATTTGGCCACGTCTAGCCGCCGCCCCCTTCCTCTTCCCCATGAGTGCTCCCTCCCCCTCCCCCACTTCCCATTGTGGTATGGTGGCGTTTCACATGGATGATGGCCGAGGGGACAGGACATCTTGGATCCATGGATGCGGCGCAGATCCATGGTGGCCGTGCGGATCTGCATGGACACCAGCCGTGCTGCTCACCTCTAGGACCCAGGTAGCCTCCTCCTCTAGCCTAGCTCCGCATCCCAAATCCACTAGGCATGGGCCTCGCTGTGCTGCATCCGCCCCTAAACCCTCCATATCCATCTTTGCTAATTCCGTGTGGCTTGGGTCAGCCACCGATTGTCCTTGCCGCCGTGAACGCTCCACTCTACTCCATGACTGTTCTGTTGTGTTGCCCTTCTCTTACATATTTTTCAAGATCTGTGAATGTTTGATAAAGTGTTTGTCGTACTCTTGCTTTTAGATATCTTAATACTTCAATGAAAGTTTTCTTTTCTTGGTTTAGTTGGATAGGAACAATGATTTGTATGTAATAGAGCAACAAAAAATTGCTGATTGTTATTGGTATGTGCAATTTTTTTATAGGATCAAGTCTAGAATATCAGAGTTCTACATTCCTATGGTCTTGGATAAAATCGCCGTTCTAATATGGGCCTGTTCCTCTCCTTTGGTCTTATTTTACAGATCATGTGGAATTTCTGGTGCAATATCACAATTGAGTGGCCATTGTGTTTACAAAATCAATTGTTCCTTTTTTCCCATCTTTGTTGGACATTCAAATCGATTGGAGTATTATAAGTCCTGATGAAATGCAGGCATGCCATCACGAGCATAGCACTTCTGAATTCTAGGAAGAGTATTTCATTCTCCCTTCGCCAATAGTAACTATCACCTTTCTTTCAACTAATCAAATGGATGGTTTTGCTTACTTTCTGAAATCGGCTGATCTATTATTTTGTTTAGGGTATAGTTTGGTGGAGGCTTAGCATAGCTACCCAAGGCAATCGATGACTTGCAGTGGTTTGCTTTCATCCTTGGTTTTATCTACTCTATGCTAAACCCGGTGATCCATTATTTTATTAAAGCAAAGTCGAAAGAAACCACCACGTTCGCTCTGAAATGGTAGAAATTACCATGTTAATTGGAGTAAAAAGAAAAGAATCTACACTATTGATTGATGGTGGGTCTAGATTATAATGATACAGATTTATTAGATATATATTATAATCTGCAACAATCATAGAAAGCCGGATGAGTCCATATAGATTCAGTTATGAATATATCATGAGGAGTTTGATTCGTACTGTAACAAGCCATCAACAAAATGTTTTTGGTATCAATAAGAAAATAAGTATTCTATCATTAGGGTGAAGCAATAATCTGTGAAGGTCTCTGTCTCTACGTGTACGATCAAATAACATACCCATGTGAAAAGAAAAGAAGGTCCTCGTCATCGTTACTCTGATTGGTATGTAGCTGGGAAGGGTATATTTGTTATTGTTGTTGATTTCTCTAAAGAAAATGGAAGAGAAGTTGCTTCATTAGTTCAGAAGGAAAACAAAATGTTTTATGGAGATCCTGGAGTTCCATCTGCCATATTCATTAAGTGTGATATTACTAATGCAGGTAAGAGTTTTTTTTTAAGCGGAGCAGGTAAGGACAATTAATTTGATTGAGTACCTAATTTTTCTAACCACACATATAGCTATTTGTTGACGCTAAAAAATTTCAATGACAATGCACATCACATTAGAACTCAAGTAATTGAATGTCAAATCTCATAAGACTGGCAAAGTGTGATGGTCTTTTGAAAGCCAACGGTAACTTTAGCTATACAGTATAATTGCCAGGAACTACATTCTCAATAATATATAATTCAAGACCATAGCGTTACAGACATCATGCGTTTTGGGCATAACATCTAATCTTTTGAGTTGTAAGCATTAGCTGAAAATCCGCTAAAACAAACATAGCAAATGGTATCCCTGCTGTGTTTCAGAAGTGAAGTTAGTATCTAGGATTTTTAACACCTAATGCATTATTATGGCTTTAACAAAAATGTATTTTGAAAGAAGCATCAAATTGCTTTAACATGACTTTATTCATACTTTTTTTTTATGTGTCAGAGGATCAAAATCCTTTTTCTAAAATCTCTTTTGTCTGGGACTCCATTGTTATGAGAAATCACGAGGAGTCAGAAGAAATAAATGAAGAAATTTCTACAAATTATGTGGACTCAGGAGAGTCATATAACAGAAAGACTAGAGTTGTCGACATATATTTTGCCTATAAAATTGCTAAAACTCTTGAACTGAATCCAGAACCTAAGTAGCACTCAGATTGAGTCAAAAGGAAGGAAGCAATTGAGGTAGAATTCCACTCGCTTAACAAAAGGAAAGTATTCGGTCTTGTCACCCGAACACCTCCTAAAATGTTCCCTTAGGATCCAAATGGGTTTTTCATCCGGATTAGAAATGAGAACAACCATGTGGTGAGATATAAAGCGAGGCTTGTAGCATAATGGTTCACATAGAGACCCATCATTGATTACGATGAAATTTCCTCTCCTATGATGAGTGGAACCACATTTCGATAATATCAATGGTAGCTTGCATATTTATATGGGTCGTTGGATACAAATATCTATATGAGAGCTCCTGAAGGAATCGTTGTATGCATGTGTAACGTCAAACTGCAAAGGTCGTTGTATGCATTGAAATAGCCGGGAAGAATGTAGTACAACCGACTAAGTAACTTTCTTCTGAAGAAAGACTACTCAAATAATGATGACTGTCCCCGCGTGTTTATAAAGAAGCCCCATAATAAATTTTGTATCATCTCAGTTTATGTTGATGATCTGAATATCATTAGAACCGCGTAGGACATAAAGGAAGCAAGTTCTTACCTTGTGACAGATTTTGAAATGAAAGTGGGTAAAACCAAGTATTGCTTAGGCCTGTAGCTACAACACTTCCTGAAGGAATCCTAGTACACTAGTCTACCTATGCCAAGAAGGTATTGAAAAAATTTAACATGGATAAATCCCATCCTTTAAATGCCCCCATCATAGTTAGATCCCTAGATGTGGATACTGACCCATTCAGACCATGGATGGAAAATGAAGAAATTTTAGGACCAGAGGTTCCATACTTAAGCGCCATAGGTGTACTGATGTACCTTACGAACTGCACCAGGCCTGATATTGTGTTCGCGGTCAACTTATTGGCTAGACACAATGCAACTCCAACCTTAAGATATTGGGCTGACATTAAGACTCTTCTCAAATACCTCTAAGGTACACAAGATCTTGGCTTATTTTACTGAAAGGACCAAGACTTGACTATGGTGGGATATACGGTTGCTCACTATCTGCCTGATCCCTATAGTGCCAAATCTCAGTCTAGGTTTGTATTTCTCTGTGGTAGTGCAACCATCTCTTGATGGTCATTTAAGTAGATCTTGGTAGCTACTTCTACCAACTACTCAGAAATTATTACACTATATGAAGCCTCACGTGAATGTGTTTTGCTCAGATGAGTGATTAGCCATATCCAAAAGTCTTGTGGAATTAAGTCATTAACACTGTTGACACTCCCACAATTATATATGAAGATAATGCTGCTTGTGTTGCACAAATACAAATGAGTTATGTCAAGTGTAATATCACGAAGCATATTGCTCCCAACTTCTTATATCCTCATGAACTCCAAAAGAATGGTTAGGTGAAGATCTTGCAAAAGAATGGTTAGGTGAAGATCCTACAAACTAAGTCTTGTGAAAATCTGGCTGATCTATTCACTTAGTCTCTACCCGCGTTCAGCTTCTAATGATGCATTTGTGACATTGGAATGAGACGGCTTAGAAAGTTGCAGGGACCAGGAGGAGAAATCCCTGAATCATAAGGTCCTGAAGTTTTATCTTGATCCTGAAGATTAAATCCAGAAGGTAGAGATGTTACATCCTTGTTCTCTTAGTGAATTTTTCTTAAAGGTTTCTCACATGAGGGTTTTTAATAAGGCAACGATGCGATACAACTTGTGGTTATGATGTACTCTTTTCTCCATCCCTTTTTCTTACTGGGTTTTTGGGAGGAGTTTTTAATGAGGCATGTGCATAACGTGGTATTTTCAAAGGGGGGGTGTTACGAATACCTAAACTGCCCCTGATGGGCTTAGTCTATAAATATGATCTCATTTGCACATGGAAGTGGTTGATAGCAATAAACAAAGAGATTCCTCTATACTGTCTCCATCTATTGTCTATCCACTTGGTGATTGGATTGGTATTCTCCTGCAATGACTACGATTATTTAACAAATTTAGGGATTATTACTTGTGACATGAGGAGAGCCGTACTTGGCTCCCCCAAAGCAGCTATTGTGCCGGGTCGGGGGAGGCAGGCTGCGTTCTGTGACTGCGAGGAGGTCCCCAACCCCAAGCCAGAGATGTTGGGGAGCCTTGCGGCAGAAAGGGACCCGGATGACAACCTTTTCGCTTGGTGTATGCACCATGCATGGGAACGAATGCTACCTTACAACTACATGCATTTTGCTCATCCCTCGTTAGCTAGCTAGCAGCTTGTTGGTTCTTTGATCCTACAAGCAATAATTGATAGAGGAGAAGAAATAGATATATATATAAACTAAATTTCTATTGGTGGGTGGGATCTTTGTGTTTTGATTTTTATGTGGTAACATTTATTGTGGTTATTATTTGCTTTAACTCAATGTGGAATATTGATATATGAGATAGGGAATTATTTGATGCGGAATCTAACTCGAGGAATTAATACTCGAGGTGCTGAGGACGGCTGTGCTGGAATGTGGTAGACATATTTATTGAGAATGAGTCTACTGGAATTTAATATGCATGCATGCATGTAATCAATCCGGATACAGCACAGGGCGGAATAGTTGGGTTTATTTTTGCAGGATCAACTCTGCAGGCTGTTGACCCACATGATCAGATTGGAATTGATCTCATAAACAATCTGATCATGGCGCATGACTCACACATGTGTGCTAGGGACTAATATATTTTAGACTCATTAAACTAGCATGTCTGATCGTGGTTGGTGACATGGTTCAGGAGTCTCACGGTGTACCAAAAACAGGTGGGTAAATTCTAACACCTGAAAGTGGAGTCTATAAATATGTCCCTACCCTCTAGCCTCATAATGCAATTATGAGTGACACCACGGAAAAGACAGAGAAATAGAGAGTAAACCGAAAAACCTCCACAAAATCAATTTAGGGTTTGTTCAAAACCCAACACTTTGATGGGTTAGCTAGGCTTGTTCAAAGGGAAAATTGGCTACAGGGCACTCAAATTTTGCGTATTTGGCTATTGGACATCTAAAAAATGTAGTTTCACCAAAAGACACTAACATTTTGCGATTATTTGCTGTAGGACACTGACCTCATTAAAATAATATATTCGAGTGATTTGGAATGAGAAACTTTGTAAAATATCCTCAATACTCTCAATGCACAGTGACTAGCTCAGTCGGCACAGTGTCTGCCTTGGTCGGTCTGGTTCAACCGTCTACAGTGTCGTGCTTTGGACCCACATGGCATTGATACACAGAGAAAAACAGGAATTAATTCATTGCATTACTTTACCACGGGTCCCACATGGCATTGGGTCAAGGCAATATTAAACCAGTAGTTAAGCCATCATTAATCCTTAAGACCAAGATTCTGTTAATTAATGGTGCTTGCACAACGCTTGGTATGAAGCTCAGACAAGCAAAGGAGGCCACGGTGGCTTGCAGCCTAGGGCTCGCTGCCAGCGAAGGGAAGCTCGGCGACATCGGGCAAGGGCTGGAATGGGTCGCCTCGAGGGTGGTGGCCCTAAGGGAGGCGACGACGGTGGAGGAGGAGACCCGGTGCGGTGGCGGCAGAGCTAGTGGCGGTGGTGTCGCCATGAGCGCACGGCAAGCCAGCGGTGGGGCGGTGTGAAGAGGAAAAGGGAGGGGGCATGGGCTAGAATATGGGATGGGGAGCTCAATGGGACAAGAGGGGGTGGTCGGAGGGCGATGAACGGCAGCGGGGAAGTGTCGGCCGTAGGCGAAGGGGAAGGCCAAATACGGCGGTGTCGGTGGACTAAAGACTAGGGAAGGAGCTTGCTTGGTTCTTGGGGCACATGGTGACGGTGGTGGCTAGGGAAGGAGCTTGCCGAAGTGGCGAGTCGGCGTTGGGGCGCGGCGGTGGCGCCACGGGCACATGCGGCGCCGGTGGTAGGGTGGTGCGGGGAAGGAGATGGTGGGTGCACGGGCTGCGCCCGAGGATGGGAAAACCAGCGGTGTGGTCGGGGTGGCGGGGCATCGGCGACCGGCGGTGGAGAAGAGAAGGCCACGGCGACGGTACTTCTCGGTGCACATACGGACGAATGGAGAGGGGGAAGAGGTTGAGGGCCAAGGGTCCAAGGGAGACGCGGGTTGACGCGGTTGGCCGGGGGGGAAAGCTCACTGGAGGGGTGGCTTGGTGACGGCGACGCACTGGGCAGAAATGGGCGCTCCGGCTCTTGCATTTGGTCGGTATGAAGAAGATGGAGGGTAAAACAGACTTTTCACTGCCTTTCTCTCTCCTCTTCCGTTTTAAAATAATATTTTAATGGGTCAGTGTACTACAGCAAATAGCTATAAAATGTTAGTGTCTTTTGACGAAACTATGTTTTTTGGATGTCCAATAACCATTAACGCAAAATTTAAGTGTCCTGTAGTCAATTTTCCCTTGTTCAAAGTAGAAAACAATACAAACCCACAAAGTGTGTGCATGATTTGAGCCCTACAGATCCCAGATAAAAAAAATATACGAGGAAAGAGGAAAAAAGGAGATTATGCTGCGGATCCAAGACAAAAAAAATATACGAGCAAAGAGGAAAAAAGATTATACTGAAGGATTAGAATTCTAATCCTCTCAACAAATAATACTCACTCCGTTCCTGAATAGATGTTACTATAGGATTTTGCGCTACAACTATGACATATATACAAACTACCATATTACTCTCCTTGATTAGCTCACTATTGCTATTGGATAGTTCGTGTTACTCTAGTCTATAGTAGTAAATAACTTTGGAATTAATAATGAATGAGAGGTATGCAAAGAAAAAATGTAAAAAGTTGCCTTGAAATTGTAAAATGGCATGCATTTGGGAGCAAAATTTGAAAGATATAATATCATGTATTTGGAAAGTAACATATGGTGACCCTGACGTCAACTAGATAATAACCGGAAGGCAAATCGATCTGGACTAACGACTAAGGCCTTGTATGGAATAAACGGCTTTTTAGGAATTTGTAAACGTTGACACCGGGTCCGTTTCAAATTTTCCCTCATACATACATAGGAGTGACCCTGGTTGCTCAAGCCCAGCGTACACATGTGGTGATATACATGGTGCACCCTCTTTGTTTTCATTTTGGATCCGCTACTCGTTGATTTTTTTTTTCTAAATATGTTAGTAAAAATTATATAAAAATAATGCTATGAAAATATTTTTATGACAAATCTAGTACATTTTTGTTCCACATGACAAATAAAAAAAATCGCGTTTGTATTAGCGGTTGAAATTATAAAGGTTAACTGCACACATTCCAAAATAACATCTAAAAAAAGAATGGAGGGAGTAGTATCGGAATCACTTAAGGACTTCTCTTATAAAGGTGTGTGGAAAGTACAAATAGCTCTCACTAATCCAATATGAAACTTGAATTTCATACAAATGTACAGAGACTTAAAGCTCGCATAAGGCTTAACCTCATGTGAAATTTCCAATTGACATGAATTGTCCAAGCAGGTTTTCTCTACTCCCTGTATTCAAGAACTAGATGCAAAAATTCATATATATTTTATCTTAAGCACCAGAAAACGTACACCTTAACTCTTCCGACATCTAATTATGTGTTTAATCTTCAAATCATTTGGATTTTACAACATATGACATTCTCGACCTGAATTTATTTCCTCTATATTATTATTTATCAGTGTGTCTAACCTTTTGTGTGTGGTTGGATCTGCACCTGATTGATATGGCTAAGCACCATAAGCTCCCCAAAAAGGAGGTGAAGAAATATCCATGTAGATGCATGAATGCACATCCATCTAAAAGTTGCGAATTATGTGGTGTATGTGGGGTTGTAGTTAATGGAATGCAATTATATTTTATCCAGACTTTTATATATAGCAGGATTGATCAATAATATATGAAAAGCGCTTAGAATATATCAAAGCAAAAACCAACAAAAACAAAAGGGCAAAGATCGGCACGTGATCAAACCCCTGGTCAATGCCTAGTCTAAAAGTGATGTGTCTGCGATCAATATGTTTCTGGAAGATAGCACTGGTCCATCCATTCAATATTTACTTTTTGAAGCTTGATAAATATAAATTCAGGGTAAATTTCACAAAACCACACTAATTTTGATAAAACTATCATAAAATCACATTTTAAACATCGGTTTCATAGAACCACACTTCTGCATAACATTTTACAAAACAACACTTTTAATCAATACCGTCGTATGCGACAGGGTTGACATCTCAAGCCCGCTCATCAAACTAATAAGGCCATCCTGTTTCGTGCCTACGCACCCAGCCTCCCACCTCCCTGCGTGCTTCCCAAACTTGGTTGATGAGTACTTACAGGAGGAGCCCAAGCCCTTTGGTCAACTCCACCACAACACGCAATTAATTAGTGGTAGTTAAATATTATTAATTAATTAGTCATAATTAATTTAATCATAATTAATTTAGTTGTAATTAATTAGATGTAGTTAGTTAGTCTAAATAAATTAGTCGTAGTTATTAATTTTAAATTAATAAATGAATTATGACTAAATTAATAATACAACCTGATTTCATGCGCCCTGATTTCAACGCATAACTAATTTATGGTGCATGTGATAATACAACACATGATTTCATATATATGACAATAAAGTTTTGGTACGTGTGATAATACATAGAAAGTCAGAACGCGAGTTTTTGGCTTTTCTGAAATGTTAATTTATTAGTGCAAACTGTTAAGGCTTACGACATGCTATTAAGTAGACACTGATTAGACATTTTGACATGTCCAACCCACCCAATCTGCACCATATGAGACCGTCACCATAAAACACAAGAAAGTTTTCCATGTTCGATATTACCTAAAGCCACAACAACACAATGTATATATTAGGTGCAATTCACCGTTCTTTACTATACACAATCAAATAAACAGACTGCACTATTTAGTCTATATTTCCCTACCTCCTAAAACAACTACACTTCGGTAATCCTTATATACAAATTTAACCTAATCAGTGTATAATAAAAAAGCTACTAAATTTCTTTAAAAAAACTAGTAATCCTTATGACTAATTATGTACGACTAATTTTTTTTGGACTAACTAATTACAACTAAATAATTATGGCTAAATTAATTATGACTAATTAATGAAGACTAATTAACTGTGACTAATTAATTACAAAAATTACAAGCAATTAATTATGAATAAATTAATTACAATAAAGGACATCTGCGCCGAGCGTTACAACTAAATCGTGTGGATGAGGGAAGCCCCTCCCTTGGGGCACGGACATGGGAAGTCCCTCCCCTGGGGCATAGACTTGACACATGCCGCCCACTAGCTAGTCTGTGGTACCATTTTTAGCTTTGATCTCCAGAAGGGGACTGGATTTGGTATTTCACACGCAAACAGTGCTATATGAGTAAAAAAACTCGTTAGGTCCGTTGCATAGGATATATGACACTACTCATGAATTTATTTAGAGATAAATTGCATCAAAAAAAAAACTCGAAGTCCAGTTCCTTCAAAAGGAAAATCCTTTAAAGGCCTTTCCAAAGCCAATATTAATTTTTACTACATAACCAGGAAACCAGGAAGTGTGAAGCACCCGATCGCCTAACCGTACGCAACAGCGACATGTGCAGGCATAGCTTCGCCGTACGTGTTTGCCGCGTAGAAAGCAACTTGTCGTCCAGAGGAACCCAAGTCGGTAGCTGCAGCAAGTTTAGAAGAAACCAAACCGCCACGTGTCCTATGTTCCGATGATAACAACAGCAGGGTGCTCTTGTAGCATCGAGCGATAGTAATTAACAACATTTTCTCTGAACGAAATAGTAAGTGGCAACGTTTCTTTGATCAGTTATTATCCACGAACTCTCTTGAAAAAAAATATCCTAGCAAAAAAAATAAATTTTACTTTGAACCGTATAATTTTATTATGCTTTCACTTTGCACCACTCTTAGCAAATATTTTCACTTTACACCACCTCTTTTTACCATATATCGCACTTTGCATCAGGGTAAGGATTTGGTCGTCTTTGATGCTTACTGACGCTGAATGGTGGCGCGGGAGGCGGTGATGAGACACGGAATGGAGAGAGGAGAGATAGAGCTAGGAAGAGAAAAATAGCCGGAGCATCGCCGACGGTGGCCATATCAATAGTGGCGACGATAAAACGGCTCGCTCTCTATATTTTTCGGTTACCGGCCGTGCCTCGCTGCCAGCAAACTCTCTGCACGTCTCCTATATTTCCCAATCGCTGACAGAATGTTCCCCTAGCGCAAAAGTGAAACAAAAAGTAAACAGAGGTGACACAAAGTGGAAATATTTGCTAAAAAATTACATGGTTCAAAATGAAATTTACTAAAAAAAAAATATCCACGAACTGACACGAAATGGTGTTTGACAGAATGGGGTTTTGAACTTTTGATCGCTGGATACTCCATTCTTCGGTTGCTTCTAAGCCAAACCATTTTCTTCTCTGACCGATGCGGTTACAGCATGAAAGCAACACAAAAAATCATTTTAATCAAAGCCCATGGGAATGAAACAACAGTTGTACCGTCCCTTTTATGGGATTTAATTACGGTCTTTATGAATTGCTCAAAAGCATGCTGTATATAGCTTTTTTAAGAGGAAGCTAGATATATGGGTGTCGATCATCATGAAGAGCTATATGTTCATTGTAATTAAGAAACTCAGCATGTAATTAAGAAATTATTCTATTGCAATTGATTCAGTAATTAAGAAATTATTACATCTGTGATTGTATCTGCTTTCTTATTTTCAGAGGGCACGTCTAGCATTTCCTGAGGCAAGCCGAAAAACAGAATATTTTTTTAGCTATAGAAGGAACTATCACAGACGGTTTAGTGGAACAAACTGTCTGTGATATATGTAGCACAGACAGTTATATCACAGACGTCAAAACATTTCGCCTCCCGCGCACATGTCCTAAAACATTTTGCCTCCCGCACACGCATCCAAAAATTCCCACCCTCCCGCGTTGCTCATCACAGGCGGTTGCATAATACAACCGTCTGTGATATTGACCATATCACAGACGATTTTATTATGGACCATCTGTGATATGGTCAATATCACAGACGGTTGTATTATGGAACCATCTATGTTATCTCTTCATTAGTAGGACCCTACTAGGGTTTTGGCCCTTACTCCTCACTCGCCCGTCTCCCTCCCTAGCGCACTTAACGCCTCATTTGCCCACCCCTTCCCCTTCTCCCTGACGCCGATGTCACCCCTTCTCTGACCCCGACGCCGACACTGCCCTTCCCTGACCCCGACGCCGACGCCGCCCCTTCCCCGACCCCGACGTCGACGCTGATGCCACGTCTTCTCCCCGACCCCAACGCCTCGCCTTCTCTCTGACTGCGACGCCATGCCGCCCTTCTTCACGTATCCGCCGATCCCCGTTGCTCCCCAACGCCGCCCTGCTACTCGCCGACACCACTCGTCTCTGCTGCTTCTCTGCATCCATCTCCCTGACGCTGCCGGTCCCTACTGCTTCCCGACGCTGCCCTGCTACTCCCCGGCGCCGCCCTGCTGTACTCCCCCGTCCTCCACGCTTGTGGGTTCTTTGATTGTCATCCGCTTTGTGAGTTGTTTCTGTTTACAGGAGTGCTTTACTTTGCATATATGTGCTGTGCTAGTCCAAATCTGAATTTGGATTAATTCTAGTACCGAGAGATATTGCATTGTACTGCTGTGGGTTCAGTTTAATTACTACTCAGCGATGATGTTTGTAGTATTGTGAAACTAAATTGATTACAAATCAAACTTGATTCCTATGCACTGTTAATTCCATAACCTTCTGTTGACTGAAAGTAACTTTGCTATTTGAGATAATTCTTGACATAACCAATAGAGCATTAAATTCTGAGCTCATAGTCTGACCCATTGTTATCATTTTTAATTAGTGAAGAGTCTTGATAAAAGTATTGAGAAAGGTCAAGATTGTATCTTGTGCAACTCTACAAAAGTATTTAGTTCTTTGGGTGTGTATTTTTTCAGAGATGGCGTCTGCATAGTCTTTCCCGGCGTCGTCGAATGCATCTAGGGCTTCGATGGAACCCTGGTCGCACGCGAGGCCTTGGGGTTTACGAAGAATTGTAATTCACTTTGAGTTATAATTCAATTGTAATTCTAGCGACAATACATGAACATTCTTTTGTAATTGATATTGAGTTTTAAATCACTTTGAGTTGTTCTATATCAAATCAATTGTGATTTATCTATTTTTTGTTTGCTTGTTTTCAAAAGATATGGCTAGCATTACCTGAGGCTAGCCGAAAAAGCAAAAATATATTTAGGTATACAACAAACTATCACAGACGGCTACCACCAACAACTGTCTGTGATATGTATCCAATCACAGACGATTATTTTTACTAACCGTCTGTGATATGTATCCAATCACAAAAGACAACCACCAACAACCGTCTGTGATATGTATCCAATCACAGAAGACAACCATCAACAACCGTCTGTGATATGTTGGATATCACAGACGGCTATTTTTACTAACCGTCTGTGATTGGGCTGTGATATGTATCCAATCATAGACGGCTACTACCAACAACCGTCTATGATATGTCGGATATCACAGACGACTATTTTTACTAACCGTCTGTGATTAGGTTGCGATATGTATCCAATCATAGACGGCTTCCACTAACAACCGTTTGTGATATGTCGGATATCACAGACGGCTACCACCAATAATCGTCTGTGATATGTATCCAATCACAGACAGCTCGTAGATATAATCGTCTGTGAAAGTTGGTCTTCACAGGCGGTTTATACCAGAAAACCGTCTGTATATATTGTAACTTATCACAGAGCTGTCTGTGATAAACGCCTGTTGTCGTAGACACATAAAATCAGACGGTTCAGAAACCGTCTATGATAACGGTTTAGAACCGTCTATGATTACCCTTTCTATAGTAGTGTAAAATCGCCAGAGTATTACTCGCTATAGTTCTTTACCTTCACCCTAGGGTGTCAACAGATGGAGTACGAATCGAATAGCGGTTTTTTTGTATTCGTATTTTCTAAACAAATACGAATACAAATCAAATATTGTAACGAATACAAATACAAATTAAATACCTATTTAATTCGGTCGGATTCGGATATCTTCATAACTTATGTAATAGAAAGATATTTATAATACTTTATCTTGATATATAGCACACTTAATCATTCTAATTCATCTTTTTCACCTAAAACACATAAATTCACATTAAACTAGAAATACCCATCGAACTAAGTATCCATGCTGCAATAAATGTATATTATTTTATCGAATACGTATACAAATAATGCAAATAAAATAATATTTCGGATGATAAATATCTATACCATATTCATATCCATATTTTTTTATACAAATATAAATAGATATCAACAAAAAATTATTAATCAAATAAAAAAATCTAAACCATATCTTTACTCGTATCCGATTTGACACCCCTCCTTCGCACATCCATTTCGCTATGCTCCTCCTCCTTTACTCACCAACGAATGCGTGCACTTACACTCCATGTGCTAGCTCCGTACTACATCATTCCTTCCCTTTTACTAGCTTGTCGACTGTCGATTAGACATCCACATAGTAGAATGGATGGACCCACGACCA
The DNA here is from genome assembly GCA_036346255.1 of Ampelocalamus luodianensis. Taxonomy (NCBI): domain Eukaryota; kingdom Viridiplantae; phylum Streptophyta; class Magnoliopsida; order Poales; family Poaceae; genus Ampelocalamus; species Ampelocalamus luodianensis. Next base: position 20,574,690 of record CM070630.1, on the reverse strand, counting down.
TGAGAGGTCGAATTCGGCGATCTATATTGGGACTGCTAATACTACATGGGGACATCCGTGAAAAAACCAATACAGTGAAACGAAGGAATAAGAAACTTCAAGATCAGATCAGCCACACACAACTTTGATTAGATTGTGTGAAAAACAATCTTGCCTTTGCCCATCTATAAACTAGAACAGACAAACACAACGCTGCGCGCAAAAGTCGGGGCGGAATTGAGAGCTCAAACGGATCAGTGCTTCTGGATCTTGACTAAGAAAGCTACCAGTCCTATGAAAAGACGATTGGATTGGTCGTTCTCGTTCCAGCAGTGTTCTTGTCTAGGAAAATCAATTCTCGTATAGATTCTACTCCAACTTTTCTAGTACTACTCCTACTTGCACTAAAGCAGCTTGTTAAAGCTAAGCCTAGTACTTCTCCGTCTCAAAAAGAAAAAGAAAAAAAGAAGCGAGTACTTCTCGTGAAAAGGTCCGTGCATGCATGCAAATGGCTGCTCCCGAAAGAAGATCCTCTGCGTAGGCCAAAATACATAGAATGAACAGTGCGTGTATACGGAGAAACGATCCAATAACTCAAATTTACTGCTACAGTATCACTACGGTGATGTTCTTACCTACTGTAAAATTGAATGTTGTTGCTACAGTAATATGCCGCAACATCTGTCGAATCGCTGCAGAGATCCGGGTCCGCATGCTATGTGCATGCACATAGGGCAATTTCAGCCGCTAGCACACGTACTTTTGCGAGGGTTCCTAGCTATTTTGGCCGTGTTACGGGAGGAAGTAGCGTCCTGTGCGTAGATCCTCAGTCGGCGAGGCGAGTTGGTAAATCCAGGCAGGATCTCCGGTTCCCGGTCTCGTACCAGTTGAGCAGTTGGAACGCTGTGTTTTTCTCAGTGGCGCCGTGCGTGCGTGCATGTGATGCAGCACCACCTAGCGCTTGTTACGACCCGGTGGACCGACGGTGACCGTACACCGACATGCACACCGGCGGGCGCACGGGTAGCAACCAATCTGAACGCGTGATTGTACTGGTGGTCGTCTTGGAGAGAGAGAATTGAGCTAGCCATGCATGCCATTATGATGCCAATTTAATTGTTTTTTTTTGCTTTTTAGTGGCTAGCAATATGGCTGGCTGCATAGAAGAAGAAGCTAAATGAGCGTGCGCCGAGCCTAGCGCTTGAACCCGACGGGTGGAGACTCAGCATCCTCCTGCGTCCACTGGGCTACTGCCCAGTTCTCTCTTTTTTTTTTCTTTTTGAAATGAAAGCAACGCGTGCTAATTCCTGTACAGAACGGAGAGACGCGGTTCATTTTTTGCACAGATCAAGTAGTTACGAGTTTCCATACGCCCAAAACTAAACCGCACAAATCCTAAAGCATTATGGGTAGCACTGGAGATTTTTTTAGAGGAGCACTAGAGAGAATGCTCGTATATATGTACACGTTAACCAGTACATGTACTTGTACCTGCAAATCTCATTCATTGCTGAGCTACCGTGCATTTCTCCTCGCCTAGCTAGCTACTAGTTAATGCAGGCGCGGGTTCCGCGGCCGTTACCGCGACCATCTCGCGTGACTGAGCGCCACCAAATTAGCAAGGTATCGGTACAAGAGCATGTACAATAGATTTATATCAACTGTTTATAGTGTTGTCTATAAGTGATATGAAGAATTGTTATAGACAGTAGCTGTCTGTACCATTATACATGCTCTAAATTCCCTTTCCTCCCTTCGATTTCCAATTTCCAAGGTTTTTAGAGCGAGGTCAAGAGCTTTCATTTAACCAACATTTAGGTTACAATTAGCATGCAAATGCGGGACAAGGTCGATCGCATCTCTACGAGCAAACTGAAGAGAAAAAAGAAGTGAGTTCAACGACGTTACAACTTGATTGCGTCTCTACAGGCCAATGCTTCTGCCGAGAAAGGGTCATAAATCCCTGGGTATTGCTTACAACAAGCATCAACAAAGCATCCACTGTGGTTTCTTAAAACAACACCCACATCGGCAGATTTCAATGCAGTGTTTAAAGCACTATGACAATTAACTTTTGCTTTTTTTTTTTGACGTTGAACAATTAACTTTTGTTCATCCATTTGGAGAGGAGTACCAGGACGCTCTGAAGTAAGATATTTTTACCGTCTTCTCCTCCCTGGAATCTCGAGTGCCAACATCGCCTGAACAGTGTCCATGGAGATAGCCTCCAATTCTGCGCAATCTCAACTCTCAAAATCTTCTTGGCTCCAAATAGTCATTCGGTAGTCGGTACCACCTGTGGGGACGATCAAGCGTACGTACCTGGTAGCTGAAGTAGTTGCCTCGAAAAAATTTCTGCTACGAAATGTGCTGGTAGTTGCATGTTGTACTTGAAATATTTTAAGCAGTGTGTTCTTAGTCTTAAAAAAAAAAAGTAGTATTCTTGGGTCCAAATAAGCGGAAATTATTTTGCACTCAAATCGGCCGTGGATTGTTATGAAGCTCAGGGTTTCGGAAACCGGAACCGACCCTAAAACCACCCATGGCTGCTTTTAGTTTTTCTTTGATTTTTTTTGTTTGAGAAACACTCAGTACAAGACATAGACGTCCACACACACGCACACACTCACACACACGATGTCTACGAAAGACTGGACGAGCAGAGCTTGACGAAGAAATAATCGATTATTGATAGTACCTACTCAAAAACCGCCCAGAAATTTGAATTCCTAAATCGAGGTTGAATTTGAAGAAAAAAAACGAAAACCAACTAAATTTTATTTAAAAAAATTTGAAAATTTTAATTTGTACTTTGACAATCCGCGTGCACGAGAAATCCCAATTGTAACTGACAATTACCGAAAACCAATGTTAAATGACTAGTACTAACTGATATGATGTTATCGAAAACCGGCGGTAACCTGGTGTACGTAGTACTCCCTCCGTATTTGTTTAAATGACGTTGGCCAAGCAGGATTGAAGCTAGCTGGCGTCATATATTAAAAGACGGAGGTAGTATAACTTATGCCTGGCATATTTTCCCCTTCTTATATATTTTTCTAAGGATTTAATGCTATGGCATCTGTATTACGGAAGTCCTAAAAAACAGCTAGAATTATTTACAGCCCCCTATCCATATACTCCTATTCCATTCTAAAGAAATGATCAAGGAAATGTTAGAATATACTAACTGTACGCAATCATATTTGTTGTTGTTGGGCTCAAGAACAAGTAGTGTCTCGCGTGAGCTAGCTGACCAGATGTGTTCTGTAGCTCGGTTTGGTGAAGCTTCAGTTCAGTCAACTACTCCCCCAGATTTTCTGCAATACGGTGCTCTTCCCTTGATGATGCGATAACAGGTGAATTTCTTACGAGCTTGACAAGTTCACCGTCTGGCCTGACTACTCCATTAGGTAGTTTTCTTTGTTTGCGACGAACTATTATTAGGCAGTTATCTCGCTTTTCTTACGAGAGAGGAGTGGAAAAGCATCATTTAATCTTATACTAGTTGAGTTTCCGTGTGTTGCAACGGATCTCAAATAAATATAAGATAAGTTATAAATTTGAAACAAATATGTACAAGGTAAATTATCTCAATATATAAAAGTTGCATACATAACTTGCATCCAACCAACGAGTCACATAGAATCTTTTAAGTGGTATAGTGAGGTGCCCGTTCGTTGCAGTAGGATCCAAACCTTAGGTAAACAACTATTATTTGGCACAAATATCAAGCAAATCAACTATTCAAAAGGTGATTCTTATATCTGCAAGCTTACCACATTTCCATGTTAGCAGACAACAACGGAGAGTGTGCCTTAGCTTCCTTGTTGTCTCTAGTATGTGCAGCAGTAAACGGCAAGGGCAAAACAAGTCGGAAATAGGGGAACTGAAGGATAACTGTTGATTATTCACATCATATCATATCGTCTAAAACATTGACTTTGTGAAAAGCTTATTTAACAAAAAAAAGACATTTCTTTTAGCGACGACACTATCGACCAACTATATTTAAAAAATTTAAAATACATATATATATGATACTACACACTACAATTTACCATACAAGACTGACATTACATCAACTGGGGAAGTAAATCCACTCGTCAGGTTATAACCTTTAGTACCACTTAAACAAAAGGAAACAAAACTACTGGTGGATGGAATAAATGTTACACATCTTGAGAAAGCGGCAATGCCTGCTTCAAAGCACTATAATGAAAAGATTTGGTGTGCAGTTTCAATACTTGTTTCAAAGCACTTAAGCTCAAAACATCATGCCTATGATATAATGCACAAATCGAAAGATTTAGCTAAAAAAAAACTTTGATGTGCAGTTCTAATGGCTACACAAGCAAAAACAAAAAAAGGAGATGATATATAAAGTAAAATTCAAAAGATATACATCAAGAATATCTCTTGTTGCTAGGAAAAAGCACATTGTGCAGCCTCGTTATCTACATGTGATTCAGCAAGATGGCCTATTCTTATTCAGAGGCCCTATTGTATTATAAAATAATTATACTATGAAGACACTTAGAGATCTGCTTTGAACTCCTAGCAATGCAAAAATGTGATTGAAGGCTGAAAGATTTCACGTGAGTGTTTTGATTCATTTAGCTATGGGCCTCTAGTACAATGCTTAAAGTTTGGAAAATATAAAGTACCTTCAATAGTTTGTGACAAAAGGGAACACAATTAATTTTTCAGTACTGTAAAATTCATAGTAAGCAATATTAGTATTCGGAATACCAATAACCTTTCATGATTACCTGAAGAATTACAGCAATAACAGAGAATGAGTTTGGACCAAAACTATGTTAAGCCACTGGCGCAATCGCTCATTGCTTCACAAGAAGAAAAATCAATCATGTATGTACCATGGGATCCAGAGTAAAATGCTATCAAGATATAAGAAAGTAGCATTACTGCAAAAGCATAAGTCCAATCTTCCATAACGTCAAAGAATAAAATGAATAAACTTGTCAATGTTTGTCATTCTAGTTCATTCTCACTTAAATAATTAAAATGAAAAGATACTTTACGTATGGATCAGAGAGAGAGGCCATTAAATTTGCTTATAGGTGTTTAGAGAAGAAGGCAAAGTTTGTCGCATCACCGGCTAAGCTTTTCTCTCCAATGCTCAGGCAACTCTCTATTACTACATATTGTTGGCCCCGTTTATTTTACAGTGTTTTTGATGAGACATACATGCACAATCTAATTCCCCATGTCAATACCAAGGCTAGGCCTCGTCTTTCTATCCCAACTACATTGGTGATACCGAAGGCCCCATGTATAAGGAGAAAAAAGTGAACAATTTTTTTGGATTTTAAGAACTTTTGTAAAATGTACCTTAATGGTCCATTGAATTTCAGGAGCCAAACATTAGTGTGCCCACCAAAAAAGAAACCCATATTACTCAGAATTTGCTTTGAACTATTAGTGTGCCCACCAAACATTAAACCACACCATGGGTTCGGCATCGGTGGCTCTGCCTGAGCAGCACTACTGGATGTCACGGATAAGAGCTCTCACTGGACTCACAATCTACATGCATGATCAAGATAGCTAATCCATGAGTAGCATTCAACAGCTCAGACAGGTGCTAGCGGCAAATCAACGCTGGATTAAACATCAAGAATGCTTACCTTTCGAGAAAAATACATCCTTATTGAGCTGCTTATCTGAGCCATTCTGTTGAGCAATTGTCAAGCGATTGAGTAGCCTATATATGAAATAATAGATTAGCATATACCGATCTCAAATTTGTTTCTTAATTGGACAAAAAATCTTGAAGAATTACAAAACAAAAATAGAACACAAAAAAAATATAGAAAGGGAAATAGCAGTGGCAGATGTACATAGAAGCTGTGGGGTCGCTTGACCCCACAGCTTTTGCCGAACCAGTGAGCCCCCATGTATATAATATGGGCTTGACCCCACAGGTCCCATCATATGACCCCACAACCTCCCACCATCAACTGTACAACAAGCAGCAGTCAACACACAATAGCAAGCAGCCACTCAGGCACTCAACACAACAGCAAGCATCTTTTCGGCCCATTCTCTTGCCCACAACATTACAGCAAGCAGCACTGTGAGCAGCACGGAACAAAAAAAGCAATTGCTATCTCCCTTGCAGCCTAGCACATCACAACTCCGCCCTCAAGCACAGAACGAGCCGATCTGGCTTCCTGGCAGTGGGTGACCGGCGGCCCGCGCGTGGCCTTCGGCCGTTCGGTGAGTCGACGTTTGCTTTCACAGTCTTACTTCCTCGTTTCCTTGCGGCCTCACCACTGCTAGTAAGCATAATTTTCCCTCCCCTTTTCTGATTTTGTATTTGTATTCCTCAACTGGGCTTCTCAAATCTCAATGAGAATTGCATATTTGCATTTGCTATTTTTCTAGGACTTTTTGGAAATTGATAGATATATCTCAAGTTGTGGGCGTCCAAATCAAACACCCCAAAATCTTCACAAGATTTACCTATAATTGAAGAGGAAGGAAGTCAAGGAACAGGAACTCAGGATGAAGCTGCTTTGGTGAATATCATTGCAGTGCAATCTTATACAGAAGAAGATATTGTTGATTTGTCTGTTCTTCTAGCAGATCCCGCACTGAGAAAGCCGATTTCATAATATCGGACTGCCAAAGTTCGTGATGAAGTGAGAAGAGCTTACCTCCAGAAAGGTCCATTTCAACCCCTAAATCACAATTTCCCCCAAACAGATATCAGTGGAGTTATACGCCATTTTAATCCAACATAGTTTAATGAATATAGTAATTGGTTGGAGTATAGTATAGAGGAAGATGCAGCATATTGTCTTTGCTGCTACTTGTTTCAAAATGAAACTTTGGGGTATGGTGGGGGGATGCATTTTTGACCAAGGGGTTTAAGCAGTGGAAGAAATGTAGTAGGCTTGATATTCATGTCGGTGGCCCTTCTAGTGTTCATAATCAAAACATGAAGAGATGTGATGATCTCATGAACCAAAAGCAATCCATTCAATCTGCTATAGATAAGAAAACAAAGAAAGATAAGAAGGACTACAAGACTCGTTTAATTGCATCAATTGATATTGCAAGATTGCTTCTTATTTTGGGCTTGCCGTTTCGAGGTCATGATGAAAGTGGAACTTCTAAGAGAAAGGGAAATTTTCTTACTTTAAAGAAGTGGATGCTGTTGTTCTAGGAAATGCTCCAAAGAATTTACAATTGGTTTCTCCTACTATCCAAAAAGAGATTGTGACCGCTTGTGCTAAAGAAACACTTAAAGCTATCATAGAAGATATTGGAGATGAGTATTTTGCTATATTGGTTGATGAGTCTCACGATGTATCCCACGAGGAACAAATGGCTCTTGCTGTAAGATATGTTGATAGAAGAGGGTTCGTAATGGAGCGACTTATTGGACTTGCACATGTTACTCAAACAACTGCTCTGGCACTAAAACAAGCTATTTACTATTTGCTTGCATTGTATTCACTTAGTCCATCTTAAATCTATGGCCAAGGTTATGATGGAGCTAGCAACATGCAAGGACATTTAAATAGGTTGAAAACTTTAATTATGGAAGATTCTAGATCTGCTCACAGCATTCATTGTTTTGCTCATCAACTTCAATTGACACTAGTTGCAGTTGCTAAAAATCATGAAGATGTTGTATGGATTTTTGAGTGGATGAATGTTGTCCTAACCACAATAGGAGGTTCTTTCAAGAACAGGGATATGATTCGAGAAAAACAAGCAAAGACGGTTGAAGAGGCATTGCAGTCGGGTGAACTTGAAACTAGGCGTGGTTTGAATCAAGAACGTGGGCTTAAAAGAGCCGGTGATACTCGGTAGAGTTCTCATTTTAATTCTCTCTTGAATATGATTGTCATGTTTCCCTTAGTAATTGGAGTTATTGATGATATTGCAGATAATGGCTCCAAAGCTGTTGACAAGCTTAAAGCAAAAGGAGTCCTAGATGCTTTACAAACATTTGATTTTGCTTTTATGTTGCACTTAATGAAGCTTATACTTGGTATTACTAATGAGTTGAATATGTCTTTGCAAAAGAAGAACCGGGACATTGTGAATGCTATTTCATATCTTGGTACAACTAAAAGAAGGCTGCAAGATCTGAGAAATGAAGGTTGGGAAGGTATGTTTACAACAATTATTGACTTTTGCACCAAACATGATATAGAACTTCCTGATATGGACGCCAAGCATGTTCCTCGGGGATCAAAATCTAAACGTAGAGTTCAATTTGATGGCATATCAAATGAGGATTACTACCAGAGTGTCATGTATGTTGTTATTGATTTATTACGCGTAGAGCTTGATGACCGTTTTAGTGAGACCGACACTACCTTGCTTATTGGAATGTCTTGTTTGGATCCTGCTGATTCATTCTCTAACTTTGACAAGAACAAAATATTGGAAATGGCCCATTTGTATCCTGATGATTTTGACAATGAAAACAAGATTGAAGAACTTAGTTGCCAACTTGATAATTTTGTTGAGAACATTCGTGATGATTCAAGATTCTCCAACTTGAAAGGGATTGGTGATCTCTGCCAGAAACTAGTTCAAAAAAAGAAGCATACTAGTTTCCCTCTAGTGTTTCTATTGTTGAAGCTAATATTGGTTTTACCTGTCGCCACGACAACTGTTGAGAGAGCTTTTTCTGCAATGAAATTTATCAAGACCGATCTGTGTAATAGAATAGGTGATGATTTTTTATATGATTGTATGATTACCTATGTTGAAAGTGATGTATTTGAGACGATTACTACTGACTTTATTATGCGTCGCTATCAAGCCACGAAACACCGTAGAGAGGAGCTGGAATAAAATTGTGATTTATGTTCTGAATGTTCACATGCATATGACTTAATCATTACTATGTGTAAAACTTGACCCCACAGGGTTTGAATCCTGGCTACACCACTGGGAAATAGAATTGAAATCGAAGTGGAAATGAATAAACAGAGGGGAGGAATCCAGGAACTGAGAGATATCTAAGGAAATACAGAAGGGGATCCGACGAGAATGGGGACACACATGCCATAGGGCCGACCTTATGTGGTGACCTCGCTGTGTCAACTGATGCCATTGATATCGTCTCTGTGATGTCCTACTGTTGGAACACATGGTCCATCGAGGGGCTGACAAAAATCCTGAAACAAATAAAGGAAAATAAAATAACTAAGAATTAAGTTTGGAGCATGCGCCAAACCTGATGCCAAGCTGCTAGATCTACAAGATGGGAAAGAGGAAGGAACCCAAGCGTGAAGTGGTAGCGGCGTCCTAGTTCGATGGGCAATGCGAAGGGAGAGGAAGCCGAGGATGGGTGGAGGAGCGCCGGCGATGGTGCTGATTTCCACGAGGCGCGTGAAGCGGTGAAGGAGGGGGTCGCAAGGGAGGTTGCACTGTTGCAGAACGGAAAAGGGGAGGGAGAGGCAAGAGGTGGCGGTGACGGTTACCGCAAACCAAGGATATAGCGAGCGTGTGAGACGGTTTCTCATCGACACGAGTTTTTTCCTACATGGTGTGTAGACGATGTGTAACATCCCAAGTTTGGACTTGTGTTTCAAATGTAAGAAAATTAGTAGAAATTAAAACGTTTTCTTACATCATGTATGTCCTGTATGTTCTGGACAAACCTTGTAATGGAATTATGGGAATACAAAGTTACAAGTCAATGGATCCAAGTCTTGACCTTTCAAAAATATTCTTGGCAAATTTTGTGATCATCTTCTGGAAATATTTTTCCCAAGTTCTAGGGAAGGTGTGTGACCCCTCTGAAAAATTTCACAATTTTTAGAAATTGTTTGAATACTTTTAGAGGGCAGTCAAACCTGTTTGACTGTTGGTCAAACCCTAACCCAGAACCTTGCAGAATTTTTGGAGCAAAATGCACTGGATAAAAATCTCTGAAAATTTTATGCAAGATCAATTTCAAAGTTAGCAAGCTCCTGTAAAAATTTCAGAATTTTTGGGGTTAATTTGCTACCTTTAAAGACCTTTCAAAGTTCTCAGCTCTTATTTTAAAACCCTAAGTCAACTGGTTGGGTCTGAGTCGGGCTCGAACCCAACCCTCTTTTCTGGGTCGCACCCAACCCTATCAGCGCTTGGCTCGGTCCTGTTCAACGCGCGATCGTTTTCCGCCGTTGGATTGCCATCGTGTGGCCCTCGTCCATTGTGTCGTTCGGACCTCCGGTTGCCCCATCGCTTCTCAGCCGTTGGATGTCAATCTAACCGTTGTGGTGCGTACCCCTTCACTCTCAGTCGTTTCTTTTAAACTGGCTCGATCCACTTGGTTGATCCCAATCAGCTAACTGCACCGAGCCAGTTCTAAAGCGGCGCACGTTTTAGCCCTTGGATCTTGATCCAACGATCAAGCTCGCTTGTGCCGTTACGACCTCGCTAGCGCACCATCTAATTGGGACCATTGGATCAGGATCCAACTGTCTCAGATCGAGTGTGCCGATCGGAGCTCCGGTTGGCCCAATTAATCGTGGTCGTCCATCTCAGATCCGACGGTCGCGACTCTTTTCTCTGTTCTTCTTCTTCCTTGGGCTCCCGTGCGTGCGTGCGAGCCATGGCAGAGAGAGCAGCTTCGCCTTGTCACTTCGAGCTCGTCCTCGTCAACGTCTCTCTGCTGGGCATTAAATGCGCGTCAGGGCTTCTCCTCCAAAGTCGTCGTTCTCATTTGTCCCCATCATTTCTTCGGTCCATGGCAGCTCCATGAACCGAGCTCATCTTTGGAGCATGTCCTGGCTCGAACCCTAGTTTTCTCAGCTATATAAAGCCCCCTAAATCCCCTCCTGGTGTTCCTTTACACCACCCTTAGCTTCTTCTTTATTTTTGAAGCTCATCACCCCCGAAATTCTCAAATCACCATTGGAGGCCGTGGAGCTCCATTGTGAACTTGGGTGCTCCAGTGGTTCATCTTCAATTCTTCTTGCACCCTTTGGAGCTCCTTAACCTCATTTGCATTTCCCCTAACTTAATTTGGGTTGATATTCTCATGAATGGACCAATTTTAAGTTTCGATCTTTTCGGCCGATTCTACCCCTTTTCTTCTCCAGCTCCAGTAAGTGGTTCTTTTGGCAATTAATTGCTCATGGACCTTCTGTGGGTCTTAATGCAGCTATTTTGACCACCTGGTGGTGTTTATTTTTGCTCAGGACCTCATTTTCACTTCATCTTCACCAACTCCGGCGGGTTTATCCTCTGTTAAAGCTTCTCCGGCCATCTTTGGAGCTCTCCTTGGTTAAGGTAGCTTCTTGTTAGTCCTTAGATGCTGTGGCACACGCTTATTTGGACAATGCGGAGCTTTTTGGCTATTTTCATTTTCGACCGAGTTGGTCACCATCGCTATTTTCCGGATCGCCGGCGTTTTAGGCCGCCACCGGCGGTGAGCCTCGTTTCTCGCTCGGGTTTTGCCGGACGGGAGTCCCTCTCTGTGTCATTGCCGTTCAGACATCATTAATGCGCTAATGATTGTTAATTACTGTTAATGATTGGTTAGCATTTAATTGATGTCTGAAATAACTTATTGGGTCACTGACATGTGGGCCCCCAGCCACTTAAACCCTCTCCGTGCGAAAACATTAGGACATAATTAATGCTAATTGTCACTAATCGTTGGGTTTAGCATTTATTAGCTGTCCTAATGCACCCTCTGTCTCTTTGACATGTGGGCCCATGCACTTAAACCTCCCCTGCACTTAAAATCCACATGTGTTCTTTGGGCGTAATCGTGGACCATCGATCTTGTGATCAACGGCCTAGATCTGTGGGACTTTCGGACCTCCAAACGTCCCAGTTACTCGGGGCCGTCCATCTCACGATCTGTGGCTGAGATCGTGGGTGCATTCGGACCTCCGATTGTAACATCAATCTCAGCCATCCGATTTCCTTCCCTCGGTCGAGATCGATTGGGTCGTTCGGAGCGCCGAATGTCTCATTCATTGTCGACCGTTGGATCTAGATCCAGCGGTGCGCTTCTTTAGGATCGCGCGTGCGCTATTTCCCCATGCGCGTGGGACGTTGGATTTCGCATCAAGGGTCCACGTTTGTCCACGTCTTTTTATTTCTGATAAGTTTGATTATATTTCGGTAAGCCTTTATTTATTAACTGAAAGTTGTATTAAACATTGAAAACTCATAACTAATTCATTGTAAATCCTTTTTAGGTAATTCCAGCTAGAATAAATTCATGTTTAAATAGGGTTTAATCTAAAAATGCTTTTAGACAATGTTCTGTGCTAGAAAGTTTTGTAAATAATATTAACTTGATTTCAGCCATTTTAGCATATTCCAGAAATTGAATTGAATTTTGTTAAATGCATATATTTTTCTGTATAACTCCAAAATGTGCAAACTCAATTTTGTTAAATTCCTCTGTTGGCAAACTTTAGTATGAAATAGGTTTTGAACATGATTTCTTTTCTGTAAAGTAACATGTGCTAGGTTTACAACTTAGAAAAATCATAAGTAATTCATTTTAACTCCAAATTTGGTAAACCCAACTTTGCTGACCTTAGGATGCCATTATCTACCTATTATAAAAATTTCAGACCTTAGATCATTCTGAAAATTTTCACCATGAACAGTACCAGTAATTAATTTCATTGAAATTAACAGGCTGAAAGAAATTGTTTTAGCTATAACTTTTTCATACTTAGTCCAAATGACCTGATTCTTATTTCTAAATTCATTTAAAATCATAACCTTGCTGCTGTTTGAATTTCATAAGATTTGGGTGACTTTTGCTGTTGAGTTTAATTTGATGTTCTTCGTTCTTATTGGTTTATCGCCTTTTCTCGTTAGGTTCCGAAGACATTTTTGACATTGAATCGATCCTCAGCAACCTGATCCTGCCCTCCAGCAAGGCAAGCAGATGTAGCATCATTTGATCATATTGTTCCTATTATTTTTAAATTCTAATATATTGTTTGCAAATTCTATGTATGCATTGCTATCTCGTTTTAAACTATTGTCGATGAGTTGACCTATTAGATGCATAATCTGTAGGCCAATGTTTATCCTCCACTACTGATCCTAGGAATATTTGCTGTGATTTTGGGTTCGTTGGATGGACCCTTGTCACTTAGTAGTTTACGAGTTGGTGTGCTTAGCCATGCTTAGCTACCGGTAGAAATAGGCGGTTATTGACTTGTCGATAACCTTGATCACACAAACTTATTATGATCTGTATGATTTAGCCTTTGTGCTATATTTACTTGTGAAAACTAAAAACTAAAAATAAAATGATTTCGACTTGGGCACAATGGTAAGATGGTGTGTTTTGGATGTGACTGGAATGGTGCCCGGGTGAAGGATCTAGACCCGCCATTATGTGTTAATGAAGTATTTTGGTGATTAATGACAAATGCACTTATGAGACTAACACTCTTATTGTTATATCATGTTTAGTCTCAGCTTGGATATAAAAGCAAAATTCCAAACATGTATGTATTCATTAATGATAAATCTATTTGTGAGACTAACAATTCTATTGATTATCTATTGCTTAGTCATATTTGGATATAAAGATGAAAATACAAGAGGTATGCATTCTACTTCTTCTTATTATATCTTGTTGCATTCCTCGGATCCAAAATATAGGTTAAACTCCACCAAAAAGGTTAACTTGGATATGTGCATATGTTTCCATTACACATTTGTATATGCACACATTTAGGGGGAGTTCATTCTATATTTTGTGGTTTCATTAGTATTGATCCATATTCTCTTTTCACATATATTAAGGATCTGTACTTTGAAACATATCCTTGAATATATTTAACTTGTGTAGTTAATATATTCATATGAGTATATACAACTTGTGTAGTTCGTATACACTCATATTGAGTATATACAACTTATGTAGTTCGTATATACTCTTGGTATATATAACTTGTGTAGTTCATATATACTCATGTTACTTTATATTCAAATATTTGCAATTGTGTTGTGGGACTAATGTGTGTGCTAAGATGTTTTCAAGGCTTAGTCCCGGAGTTTGAATGATGACATGAAAAGGGAATGCAAAGGTGATAAAAGATTGACATGGCTCAAGACAAAGGAGTCATGCATTGCATTTCGAAAAGCTTCTGGAAGAAGTTCAGTGGAAATCAGTATGACCGCATTTGGTAAGCGGTACTACCGATGTGCGGTAGTACCGGCGTTGGTTATGCGGTACTACCGCTAAACGGTATGACCGGGCTCGTAGTGCGGTACTACCGCACCCCGGTTGTTCCGATCGTTATTTGGCGGTATGTAAATTCCAGAGAAGGTATTTTTTGTGTATTTCTCGAGCCTTTGGAAATCGGTAGTACCGCATCTGAGAAACGGTACTACCGGATGCTAGTGGCAGTAATACCGCACCTGTCAGTAATGGCTTGTTCAGAAGCATTTAATGCAGGTATATCTTGTTAATTAATGTTAATGACATTGTGGGACTAACATTTTTCATGAGTTGGATGAATAGGTTATGTTCCAGGGTGATGAAGGCTTTGGATGGCATCATGAGTTGATTGTCATCAAGTCAAAGTTCAAGAAGATGATGCATCATGTGTTGATGCATATCAAGATCTCGAATAAGAGATGATCATGAGTTGATCATCGAGTCAAGAGAAGACTCATCATGTGTTGATTGAGGTCAAGTAAAAGATGCATCATGGGTTGATGCATATCAAGACGATGACCCGGACATGAAGCAAGGATGTGAGTCATCAGGCTTCAAATGGATGGTCAAGGCAAAGGTATGACTAGCTAGGGCTAAGGATGTGTTCCTAGTCTTTTACCGGTCTTGGTGTTTGGTTGGAAGACCAGATTGCTAGTATAGGTTGTCGTACTATTAAGAGGGGTCTTGTCTAGTAGCTTGAGTCGCATCATGTGTTGATATCTCAATCTTGCTTGCTCTAGCTCATCGTGGCATGATGCTATTATTTGCGAATGTGTTTTGCAAATAGCCGAAGCTCATGCATTTAATCCTTGTAACATGTGACTATGTTTCACAAATATGTTTTGCAAATGATTGAAGTCCATGTACCTACTCCTTGTGGCATGATCTAAGTTTGCAAATGTGTTTTGCAAATGGTTAAGATTCATGTGTATTCCCTTGACATGGTCTAAGATTGCGTGTTGCTATTTCTTTGGACTTAGACCATGGTAGTGGCTCTTTTGAGTTGAGCTTTTTGATTTGATCAAATGTGTTTGAGATCAATCAAATAGGTGGGTTGTATATCCCTCTGAATAAGCTTTCAATAGAGTCCAAGATCACTCAATTCCGACATCAGAGTCAAAAGTTATGAACTTTTGCAGTGTCGTCGTGCTGAAAATTGGACTGCGGTAGTACCGCTTCTATACTTGATGGTAGTACCGTGAGCGGTAGTACCACCCTATAACTGCGGTAGTACCGCACCAATGCTGTAACAGCTAGTTTTTGCTGATTTCAGCTCCCAATGGCTAGTTTTTGTTGTGGGTGCTATAAATACCCCCTTGGCCGGTTGAGAGACAATCTTTGGCATCCCATTGAGTTCCTTTGAGCTAAGAGCAAGCCCTCTACTCCCATTTGTGCATGTGTTGCACTTAGTGAGGTTTGAGAGGCAAATCCTATTGCATGTGTTGCATTAGGTGGTGGATTTAGTATCCACGAGAGCTTTGACACTTGATTGGTTCAAGTGAAAGTTGGAGACTTGTTACTCTTGGTGTTTGCCGACACCTAGACGGCGTGGAGGCGTCGTGGTCCGGTGATCTTCTCAAGTGAAGCTTGTGAGAAGGCCCGGTGTTTGTGAGTGGCTTGGTGCTCGCCATCTCCGGAGTGGAGTAAGAGCAACCCTAGTGGAGTGAGGTGTTGATACCTCGGAGGAAGGCTTAATTCGTGGAGCCGGCCCAATTGGTTTGGGTTTCTGTAACATCCCAATTTTCTGAGTTTAAAAATCTTTTAATAGTTAGTAGGAAGAAAATTCACCATTTGGATTTATTTGAATTTAAATTCAAAAGCTTAATATTGGACTTTACAAGTAAAAACATTTAATGTGAATAATCCCAACATGAACAATAGCCAAAACTATTTTATTTGGGTTCCTTGTGCTCAGATATATTTTCTAGATTTTTCTAGAATTTTTCTGAGTTCATTTGCTATTTGCTATTGCTTTTTTGATTTTCTGGTATTTTCTAAAATAGAAAATCTATTAAAAATCTCAGAAATCCTCTCGGGCCGAATTCCCAAACCTCCGGCCCGTTTTCTTTCTTTCCGGCCCAACTCCCGCGCGCGCACCGCCTCCGGCTGACATGCGGGCCCCGCATGTCAGTCTCAGCTTGGATATAAAAGGAAAAATCCAAACAGGTATGTATTCATAATGACAAATCTATTTGTGAGACTAACACTTCTATTGATTACCTATTGTTTAGTCTCATTTGGATATAAAGGTGAAAAACACAAAAGGTATGCATTCTACTTCATATTTATATTGTTGCATTTCTCGGATCCAAAATATAGGGTGAACTCCACCAAAAGTCTAACTTGAATATGTGCATATGTTCTTAACACACATTTGTGTATGCACACATTTAGGGGGAGTTCACTCTATGTTTTGTGGTTTCATTAGTATTGATCCATATTCTTTTGTCCACATATATTTGGGATCCTTACTTTGAAACATATTCTTGAATATATTTAACTTGTGTAGTTCATATATACTCATATACTTGAATATATACAACTTGTGTAGTTCGTATATATTCATATGAGCATATGAGGCTTGCATAGTTCATATATGCTCATATACCTTTTGAGTATATATAACTTGTGTGGTTTATATATACTCATACCAATTACATTCAATTATCTGTAATTGTGTTGGTTGTCATCAATTACCAAAGAGGGAAAGATTGTGGTATCTTGTCCCACCATTATGAGATAATGGTATGTTGTGGTAATTAATGACAATAACCTTATAAACCTAACCTTTTTCCATGAGTTGGATGATTAGGTTATGTTCTAGGTGGTTGAAGACTTTGGATGGCATCATGAGTTGATGGTCATCAAGTTAAGGTTCAAGAAAAGGAAGTTATCATGTGTTGATGATGTTCAAGAAGAGGAGATGATCATGAGTTGATCATCAAGTTAAAAGAAGACCCATCATGTGTTGATGGACATCAAGTGAAGAATGCATCATGTGTTGATGCATATGAAGACTTGGGATGAAGGATGTCATCATGTGTTGATGAGCATCAAGCCAAGATCCCGAAGTAAAGGAAATCATCATATGTTGATGATCAACGAGTCAAGGACCCGGACTTAAAGTGAAGATGTGCGTCATCAAGCTTCAAGAAGATGCTCAAGACAAATGTATGACTAGCTAGAGCTAAGGATGTGTTCCTAGTCTTTTACCGGTCTTGGTGTTTGGTTGGAAGACCGGATTGCTAGTATAGGTTACCGTACTATTAAGAGGGGTCTTGCCTAGTAGCTTGAGTCTCATCATGTGTTGATAGCTCAATCTTGCTTGCTCTAGCTCACCGTGGCATGATGCTATTATTTGCAAATGTGTTTTGCAAATAGTTGAGGCTCATGCGTCTAATCCTTGTAGCATGTGACTATACTTTGCAAATGTGTTTTGCAAATTGTTGAAGTCCATGTACCTACTCCTTGTGGCATGATCTAAGTTTGCAAATATGTTTTGCAAATTGTTGGGATTCATGTATTTTCCCTTGACATGGTCTAAGATTGCTTGTTGCTAATTATTTGGACTTAGACCATTATAGTGGCTCTTTGGAATTGTGCTTTTTGATTTGATAAAATGTGTAATATCAAATGAAATAGGTGGGTTGTGTAGCCCTCTGAATAAGCTTTCAATAGAGTCCAAGATCACTCAATTCCGACATGGGAGTCAAAAGTTATTACCGTTTTTCCGAGTGTCGCCTCTGTTGAAATTCAGGTGCGGACTGACCGCAGTTGAAAGCCCGGACTGACCGCCCGTATGCCTGCGGACTGACCGCCCTTGTAAGGCCGGTCAGCTTTTTCCAGAGAGCATGTTTTTCGGTTTTCTACCTCCAGGACGGCCCAGACTGACCGGGGGTCCGGTCAGACCGGACCCTGTGAGGGCGGACTGACCGGGAATTGTCTCTAATGGCTATTTTTATAGCCGTTGCATCAGAGCCCGGACCCGACCGCCCTATGCTGCGACCGACCAGGTTTCCCTGATTTTCAGCAGATTCTCTTCCAACGGCTAGTTTTTGTGTGTGGGCTATAAATACTCACCTTGGCCGGTTGGGGGGCAACTCTTGGCATCCCATTTCATTCTCTTGAGCTAGTGTGAGCTTCTCCTCTCAATTGTGCATGTGTTGCACCTTGTCAGCAAGGGAGAGGGTCTAGTTGCATGTGTTGCAACCAGAATTGGATTGAGCGTCCAATTGTGCATGTGTTGCACTTGGTGAGAGTCAAGCGAGAGGCTTTGACTTATTACTCTTGGTGTTTGCCGACACCTAGACGGCGTGGAGGCGTTGTGGTCCGGTGATCTTCTCAAGTGAAGCTTGTGAGAAGGCCCGATGTTTGCGAGTGGCTTGGTGCTCGCCATCTCCGGAGTGGAGTAAGAGCAACCCTAGTGGAGCGAGGTGTTGATACCACAGAGGAAGGCTTAATTTGTGGAGCCGACCCAATTGGTTTGGGTTTCCCTCAACGTGGATTATGGGAGACCGGCAAGTCTCCGACCACCACGGTAAAACATCATTGTGTCCCGTGTGCTTCTTGTGATTAGCTTTCATATGCTTTACTTTGTGCAATTTACATTCATTGTATAATTGCTTATTCATTTGTATGAATGCTATCTTGTATGTGCTTGATTGATCATATCATTAGTTGATAGCTTACAAGTCTTTGCTAAATTGCTCTATTTATTATTGACTTGTATTGTTGGTGCACCTAGTTGAACATAGGAGATTTAGGCCTTAATTGTGTAAAATCGTATTTGTATTAGTTTCTGCATTAGAATCGGTTTTAGCGCATAGAAGTTTTAAATTGACTATTCACCCCCCTCTAGTCGGCCTCCTCGATCTTACACCGTGAGCCCTCCGCCGCCTAAACCTCGCCGCCGGTCGCCACAGTCATCCCCGAGCACCAGTGAGCCCCTTGTCAAGTTCGCCTTCGCACCCTCTACCTCCCCGTACCACTCACCGCCGGTGAATCGCCGCCATTCGCCGGAACCCTCGGTTCCCGAGCGCCGCCGCCCTCGCGGTAGCCACGTCAGCGCCACCTCGTTGCCACCTCAGCCCTCGTGCCTACGTGTCGCGTGCGTGGCTGCCTCGTCAGCTCGTGCGTGGCACGGTCCACCGGCTCCGGATTCTTTTATTTATCTTTTTCTGAAATTCTGAGGGCTGATGTCAGCATTGCGCAATAATCCGATTTTTCTTCAGAAAAATAATTCGAAAATTCCAGAAAATCCAAATTAGGGTTTCTTTTAGATTTGAAACTTCCAGAGCTCATAACTTTTGCATCCTATGTGAGGACCCTGGTTTATTCGGCTTGTACTGTTTAACCATCCACTTGGTCCTAACAGTACAAATCAAATAAACCAAGCCTCGAGATATGTATACTTCCGAGAATTGCAGTATACACACCCCGTTACAAAATCATGCATCAATTCCATTCATTCACATAGAGCCGAAGCAAAAGCAACAACTTAAAGACATAGATAATATAAAGAGAGTTATTACAAAAGAGAGGGTGACCGGCCAATAGTCATACAATTAAGTAAATACACAGCGGAAGCAAAATGGTCATAAGATGGCGATAAACAAAAGTCAATCGGTGTGCCTTTAACCCACAAGGCAACCAACCGGACCGCCAAGCTAATCGTCCCAAACAGCGCCGCAACACAGCTCACAAAAGTGAGGCCCTTGGGGCTCACTTTCTTCCTCTGCAACAATTAATATTAAGCAAAGCAGATGAGTACAAAACTTGTTTTTGTACTCGCAAGACTGACGTGTGAGATAACAGAACTATAATTAACTACATGCAAGCTTTATTTAAGTGGATGAGGCTCTGGGCTTATTTTCAGCAATAAGCAAGTTTTCATTTGCAATAAGGTAATAGATTCCAAAGCAAGTTTGCAATTAACTTTTATTGTTCAAATAAAAGAGAGACAGTTATAACAATAGATAGATGACAACACCAACCTAGAAGTGACTAACCCATAGTCACCACAACAATAGCATGAAGTACCCCTTCATACCACCCATGTCAAGTTTAAGTTTTTAAAAGGTTGTAGTCTAGTTCTTGCATGACCTTACCAAGCATGTCCATAACCTAGGACGAGGCTATTCGAATAGTTTTAACCCTGCAGGGGTGTACCAATGTACCCACACGATAGACCGCCTTTCCACCAGCCACGGTTAGCACACTTCCTTTGGTATGCAGGCATGGCTAAGTCTAACAAGACGCTTTCCAATGGATGATGCTAATTAAGAGCCGCAACCCACGGGAGAAGGACACATTAGACAGCCTAACCGGTCTGCTAATGCTCCCCTCCAAACACCACACACAAAACACCCACCAACCAGCTCATAATTAACACCTCCCAAAGTACTTAGTCAAGAGAGGTTTCATATCCCCCTCGTGTGGTTAGCATGCAATAAGCGCTTGGCTTAGTGACACAAGTAACTCGGTCCTTGGGGACTTAGGCACCATTCCAAACACACCCAACAGATCACATCAACATACCATTGTGCCCAAGTCAAGATATAGTTTTGTTTTCAGTTTTTGATTTGTAAATCAATAAATCACAAGGGTTGGACATAATGGAGTAGTATAAGTATTTGTGTGATCAAGATCATCGACTAAGTCGATGATCGCCCAATACTACCGATACTAGGCATGGCTAAGCAATATTTATTCGAAATCTACTAAGTGACAAGAGCTCATCCATCGAACTCTAATCACAACAATTAACCTAGGCTCAGGTAGTAGAGGATAATTATCTACCTATAGATTATGCAACTAGAGGATTAACTAATCAATTTAATCACAAATAGCAATGCATACATAGAAGTTAAACAAAATATTAGACTTTAAAAGTAATGGGATTAATGGGAAATGATCAAACTGCTTGCCTGCTTGCTGTTGCTCAAATTGTTGCGGAGGGTCGTTCTCGGGGTTACCACAAATGTCGAAGCCTAAGCGAAAGGGCGAAAACAACCAATAAGACGAGCAACACTTAAACGAAAGAGCAAGCAAAAATTATCCAAATGCGACGAAATTTATACACAAGGTAAAATACTAATATACCTAGTCATAGAAACTGGAAAAACTTAATTTGGATTTGTGGTGCAAAAGATATTCCCTAAAAACCTATTTTCGGCCATAATTAGGTACTGTAGTAAAAATATTTTCTAGAAAGATTTTGAAGCTGAAACTTTTATGGTAGCTACCTACTAGTATAGTGATAATCCATATACATTTTCAGGTCATTTGGAGTTATAATGAATTAGTTATGATTTTTCTAAGTTCTAAAACTAGGACATCATTTATATCAGTAGCAAAGACCACTAGAAAACTGGTCCTTTACTAAAGTTCATCCCTAAATGAAATTAACAAAATTTAGTTCGCTCTATTTGGACTTATAGGGAACAAGTTATGGATTTTCTAAGTTTTATAACATTTTTTTGGAATATTTAATAAAGGCTGAAAAGGCTAAAATCGATTCCCAACATTTCTGGTTCTTAACAGGGCCTGGAAATATTTCTAGATTAATCTCTAGCCTAAAAGAAAATTAATACTACTGAAATCACCCAAAAAGGATCTACAATGAAAAAGATATGAATTTCTAAAGTTTTAACAACATTTTCAGTGGAAAGATAAAGCTTACCGAGGAAATTATATCCCTCAACCGAAAAGAAAAGACGTGGCTCAACGTGGGTCGCTGATTAGAGATCCGACGGCCCACGCGCACGGCCGATTCAACATGCGCACGCGCGCGCACCGTTGGATTTGATTCCAACGATCCAGATCATTGTGACCTTCGGACCCGCCGAATGCTCGCACAACCTGGACCGTTGATCAAGCGATGAAGGGCTGGGATTGAGGGAGCCTTCGGACAGTCCAATTGCTCCCACGATCCCGGCCACGAATCCAAGATCGAACGGCTGAGGTGGATTGGGCCGTTTACGATTTGAACAGGGCTACTGACAATAGGGCCCACTGGTCAGTGACGCTAAGTCACATGCCGGGTTTTAAACACACGCGCACAGGGGGGGTTTGAAGATGGCGGGCCCACAGGTCAGTGACCGTGGGCCACGCACACGTGGGTTAGCGCACGGTGATTAAAGCAGGCGCGCCCACATGCAAGCGGCGAGGAGGTGGGTTTAGGACCGCTAATGATTACTAACCCATGATGAACAATGATTAGCAATGATTAGCACTAAATGACTTGAGCACAGAGCTCGTAAGAGGTTTAAAGGGCTGGGCCCGCCTGTCAGCGACAGAAAGGACCGGCTAAGACACATTAATTACCGCAATGATTAGGCATTAATGAACGTCATTACTGTGTCCGAACGAAATTACGACACCGCCGTTTTCGTCCGACAACAAAACCGAGGGCACCCTCCGGCTTGCCGCCGGCGACCCAAGGTACGGCAGCAGGGCCTAAGTGCCAAAATGGAACCGCAATAGCATTACGCACCCATCGGGACCACCGACACCGGCGGTGTCCCAGAGCAATGGCTAGCCGACGATGGCGGCGACCAAAACTACTAAATGCATAATGACCAAAAGCTCGCGAACGAACCATTCCAGCGAGTGCCAAAGCTTCTAGGGGCTACTAGAAGGATACCTGAGGGTAGGGGAGGTCCAGGGATGGACGGAGTTGCTCCGGCGACGAAGAAGGTTGCCGGACTTGGAGAAGACAACTCGGAGAAGGTGCTCTGAGCAAAGATAACACGACCGCGTCATCGGGTTAGCTCCAACCAAGCTCAAAGAAGCCCCCAGAGTAAAGAATTGAAGAATAGAGCTTCTTACCGGTAATGAGGAAGAAAGGGGTGCTCACGGCTGAAAAGAACAATTCCCCAAAATTGAGCTGCTCCTGTGAAAAGCAACTACAATTAAGTTAGGGTTTTGTTCCGGAGGTGAAAGGCACCTGAAACGAAAAGAGAGGAAGAAACGCCACTGGAGCACGGTTGCACCGAGGAGCTCCCAGCTCAACAATGGCGGTTTTAGGTGCTTTTGGTGTTTTGAGCTCACAAAGCACCAAAGATGCTCGGCAAGACCACTGGGTTTTGAAAGGGAACCGAGGGAGAGCCAGGGAGCTACTTATAGCTCAAGGAGCTCAAGCTAGGGTTGAGCCCAAGCTCTCGGGTGGATGGGTTCATGCCCGCCATGGGCATCGTGAGTGGACTGGAGCGGTAGGAGACGACTTTGGGAGGAGGAGCGGTGTGCATTTAATGCATGGCGACATTTAGCCGTTTAAAGGGCTCAAGGAGGTGACAAGTCACCTCTCTCTCTCGCCATGGCGCACAAAGCGGGCATGCGCGGTGGGAGGAGGAAGATGACCGGCGACGCGGCGGGCCACCGATCACGCAACACAAAGCGGCTCGAGCCCAAAGCGTTTTAGTGGGTTGTGTAACAGCCCCAATTTTATAAACATAATAAAATGCTTTATGAACAGAATGAGGTCTGTTCATAGCATTCTATTCATTTCCACACTTTAGGCAAGATGTTACAAATTAAAAACATTCCTTTTAGCCAAAACCCTAAAGAACCATTTGAAGTCTTAAAGGAATACAAGATAAAACTTGTATTATGACTGGGAAGTATTTTTATTAAAGCCTAGATAAATTATCTTGGCTAAAAATATTTTTGTTGCATTTTTAGAAATTATTTGGGCTTAAAGAAAAATTTATTGTATTTAAATAAATATTTTCGGCCTGAAATAAATATTTATGTATTTTACAAAGTGAAAATGTGGTTTATAAAATTTATCTGGGAAATATGTCATCCCAGTAGTTTACAGTAAAAATTTCATGAATTTACAAATTTATTTGCTATTTTTAAAAGCCCAGTCAAACCTTCAAGCTTTTGAATAAGGTTCTGGTCAACTAAACCGGTACAAACCCAAACCTAATCACTGTAGCGACTCGAGCCATGTGTCTCGGTCCAACCCAATCGACTTGGTCCGGCTCTGTCACGTTCGAGCGCGAGCCCGAACTCCACGCTTGATATGAGCCGTTGATCTTCAATCGAACGGGTGAAGCTATAACACCTCGCGAGCTGTCCACGTGTGCATCCAAATCTCCACCGTTGGATCTTGATCTAACGAGCGAGATCAGTGTGTGCAATCGGACAACTCCGGATCCCTATTCAATCTCCACCGTTCGTTCTCGATCCAACAGCGCACCCCTTTTCGTTTTAAACTTAAAGGCGCGCTTTTATCTAAGCCGTTAGATTCAAATCCTACGGCTTTTCCTTTTTCCGCGTATTATTAAAGCCCGCACTCCTCTGGGCCGTTGGATCTTCATCGTGTGGTCCAGATTGGTGTATGCATTCGGACAACTCCGGATCCCCGCACAATCGTGACCGTTCATTTCTGATCTAACCGCGTCGCTCATTTCAAGTTGAAATCAAAGGCGCGCGATTATCCGGGCCTTTGGATTTCAATCCTACGGCGCTCCTTTTTGACCGTGGGCCTTTAAAGCCCAAAATCGGTGGATCGTTGGATTTCAATCGTACGGTCCATATGAGTGTATGCAATCGGACCATCCGGTTCAACTTTCCATCCTGACCGTAGAAATCAAATCCAACGGTGTTGCGCCATCGCATCTAAAGGAGGTGACGTGTATTCTTTTAGCGGAGCGTTGGATTCCAATCCAACGTCTAGATTTGAAAGTGGATCTCGGGATTTCTTTGAGCTCCGTTTTAATCCCGATCGGTCGATCTAGATCGTGCGGTCCATATTAACTGGTACCGATTCAAATCATTTAATCTATCTATTTATCACAGCCGCCCATTTCTAATCGGACGGTTGTTGTTCTTTTCGCATTTTAGGAGGCGCTGTGTGTCGTGGATCGCAATGGGACCCACATGTCAGATGGTTCTTATCATCTTCCTTGTCTCTCTGTGCGCAGTCTTCTCTGGAAATCAAAGGGAGGATTTATCCCAAAGTTTTGCAACTAAATTTTGGGGATATTTAGCCCTAAAGGGACACCTCATCAAGCTCTAGACCTTTCCCATTTGCTCTGTAGCTCAGCTCCCACATATATAAACCCTAACTTTTGAGTGCGACCATTGTTGACCACTGAAGCTCACTTTCTTCCTTCTTTGTCGGTGGAGTTCTTGCTCCTATCCTTTGCTTATCCATCCTTAAGACTGGTTTTGCCTGCATTAAAGATTTGGTATCTTTTGCAGGTTAAATCAGACTTGATCTCTTTGTCGATCAACCTCAAATTTTCAGAGTTCTTGGTATCTTTCCATACTGGTAAGTTAAAAAGCCTAGTTATGATATCTTGAGCATCTTAAGGACCTTAGAAGCTGCTGTGAATCATTCTTTTAAGCATCAGTAGCTTGATCTTGCTTCAAACTGAAAAGTTGTTATTCTAGCTTTTCAGTCTTTTGTGTCATTTTTAAGACCTAGGGTTTCTCCTGTCTACTTGTTATCCCAGTTAGGTCTAAACTAAACCCTAGTAGCTTAACAAGTTGTTCTTTTCATTCTTGTTATCATCTCTTTAGATTGTTAGCAGAGATTTGCCTCTGTTCTTTATTGTCGGTTTAACCGACAATACAAATCTTCTTTAGTTTTGGTAGTCTAACCGATTAAGGTTAGATTGGGTTTAACTTAGGATGTTAATTATCCTAAAAGATCTTGCTGAGTTTCATTTTTGAATCTTTGCGTGATCTGATTTCCTTTTCCCCAAATCTAGAATCATCTGTTTCTATTATTTTCAAAATCAAAACTAGAACTTTGAACTAAACCCTAGTTTTCGTCTTTCAAAAATGAGGTTATAAAATGGGTTATTATCACTATTAGGGTAAATATAACTTAAGCATGCTGTTAATCATGCATTTCTTTATTGATCATGCAATTTTGATAATTCATACTAGTTGTCGTTTTTGGTATTTATTGGATTTTATTGCTTCTTTTAGAATCTGGTTCTACTGAAGCTTTTGATCATACTTCTGAGCAAACTGAACCTGCAACAGAAGTGTATTACTACCAAGGCAAGCATCCTCTTTGCACCATATTGATCCCAAATTTTGTACAATAGCTTTTATAAATCCAGTGATATCTGTGCATGCTATTTTTCTGAGAATACAAAATGTGATCTATTAGTAGTTAGCTATGACCAAACATGATGGATTACCTCAATTGTCACCATACACTTAACCCTAGCATAGTACTGTATATCATAAGTTATATTTTCAATTTTAGCTTAGACATGCAGTCTAGAGATTTTAGAGTTTGGCAAGCATATCTTGTCAAACATGGGAATCACAACTGAACTCTTGTTATTTTAAACTCTTTGTCCAGTTTCTTTAAATCAGTCTTGTATTTGAAATTCAAATTGATCTGGACAAGAGGAAGCTAGTGATGGTGCTTTCGCACGAGATTGGGTTTTGTGGTGGACTTGTCCGGTTAATTAAGGACCGAACTCGACTATTCAGTTCAAGTCCCCACGCACTTCCACATGCGAGTGTATGGGCGCTGTTTGGTTAAGTAAAATGTTGAGACTATTGAGTTGGAAACAGGAGAGTAAGGATATGTGTATTGACCTTGTATGGCATAGATGCTCAGTCCGAGGACTGCGTTTTATGTCATGTGAGCTTGTATGTCGATGTCGGATGTTCTTAGGAGGGTGAGGCGTATATGTGCCTCGTCGCATATACGATACCTTAATGGTGCCGATAGCATTCTACTATGGGTAGGGAACCCAATTCGCATTAAATTGTTTGGATCGGCATTACTGACGCAACATGTGTGCCCCGGTTAGCAGATGCTATCAGTCGTTGTTTAAGCGGGATCAGTTCACACATGGGGGTCCAACTCAATAGTGTTGGCTTGTTGAAAAATACCAAATCTTAGTTTCCCCGGTCGGCATACCAAAGGAAGTATGTCATCATTCGGAGGCATCCAGAAGGCAACGAGCTAGCTAAGTCATGTGGGTAAGATGTACACCCCGCAGGTATAAAGCTGTTCGAATAGCGTGTCCACGGTCATGGACGATAACTTGAATTGATGTCACCTGTATAGAAGTTTTGATTTTCAAAAATCTGTTTTGGTTTATTTTCGGTTTGCATGAGGGAATCATGCACTGTACTGTTTACTTTTATGTCATTTACTTACGGTTTAAGCAAACTTTGATTTATTAAATTGCTTTATCAAAAGTTAGTATTTGTAGGTTAAGATGTATCGCTTTATGCAAATTTGAACCTTTATACCTTCCTGTTGTAACCTTATGCATGTAAAAACTCTACTCCTTTGAATAGGCTCTAATAACCACTTTCTTTAATTAGTTTGTGTAAGACTTGCTGAGTAACCTTCCGTACTCAAGGTGCTATCACCTATTGTTGCGGTGAGGACGGTTTCCTTTATGAAATACCCGTTAGCGCCGATCAGGGTGACGCTAACGAGTAACGCTACTTCTTTCCTCCACGCAATTGCCTACGGGTGGATGAGGCCATTGGTGGATATTTTCCGTTTATTTTGCTTCCGCTGTATACTGTTAAAGTGACCAAGTCACTTAATATTGTAGTACTAACATAATGATGTAACCTTATGTTTAATTATATCAATGTATGACTTGTATGTGTTTGATGCAATGTTGATGAAGGATATATATGCAATGGTCGTTGATCCTGGGAACCATTGTGAATCATATATATCCGGAATCACATTTCGGATCTGTCACTTGTTAAATTTATATCTTTAGCATGGTTTTTAATAAAGGGGCAGTACTGTTCCTTCATTAACAATTGTGCTACAGTATGGATTTAATTAGTAACATTTCCAATAACCGGGGGTCCCCACAGGTTGAGCCCAACCTCAATAGATGCTGGCCGCCGGATAAGATTTGAACGGCCACGATGCGATCGCTAATTGGAAAGACTGAAACGAACCGGTACGGTCGCGTCGGTTGGATCAGAATCCAACGGCTGAGAATCGGATGGCAACCGGAGTTGTCCGAACGCTTACACGAATGAGAGCCGTTCGATGGAGATCCAACGGCTGATAGCGCGCGCGCGGTTGAACTGGCGCGGGGCGCGGTTAGTTGGCTCGGTCGAGTCAAGTGACTCGAGCCCGAGCCTGACTCGAGTCCAATGAACAGTACAAACCAGTTAGGGTTTGATTTTTAAACCTGAAACTTTGGGGATTTAATTGAGGCATCAAATCGACTCCAAAATTTATGAAATTTTAACTGGAGCTTCCTGACTTAAGGATTAACCTTCCATAACATTTTCAGAGATTTTTGTGCACTGAAATTTTCTCAAGAAATTCCAGAAGGTGATTTCAAAGGTTTGACCAAGGTTTGACTTGCCTCTAAAATATTTCAAATAATTTCCAAAAATTATGAAATAATTCAGAGGTGTTACCAAGCAACCCTAGAACCCAGGAAAATTTATTACCAAGGGTTTGACATAAGATTTCACCCAGAAGGTCTTGACTTGAGATAAATGAGGATTTTGATTTTGAATTTCCCAAAATTCCTTTACAAGAATTTCAGAAAAGTTTCAAGAGCAAAAGGATGAAGGAAAAGTTTTAATTTACCCTCATTTTATTACATTTGAAACACAAGCCAAAATGGGGATGTTACATCCTAACTCCGATTGAGCCCATTCAAATTTCTACATTTATCTAAATTCAAGCTCTATTTATCTGAGATTTTTATTTAATTTTTGGAGTTTGTTTTGCCTCTGTTATTTATTTGTTTTGTTTGTTTGTGTCTCGTTTGCGAGTAGACGTTGATTCGTCGGGGAATTTTGTGGAAGAAGGAGCACCCCAAGATCAAGATCAGTACATAGACCTTTTTCAAGACAAGTCATACCTTTGATCATCTTGAACCCAGTTTTCTAATTACTTTGTTTCAAAGTATTGCATTCTACTTTAATTATTTATTTAAATGCTTTGGGCATAGTTATTATCCAAATTGTTATCACACCTTGGCCTTGTATGTCATATTTCCTTGTCACCCTAGATTGGTTTATTAGTTGGTAATATTGTAGCACCAACGTGGGTTGGTTAGATGCGAGTACAATTGCTTAGCCGTGCTACGAGTCTCACATCACATGTAAGTTGCAATTATTCAAATGTGACTAAGTGACTATGGAACTTTGTGTAAAACTGTGTGCTATGTGTTATTACTTCGTGATGGCATGTGTTGCACTAAAACCAACTGGGTGGTAAAGGATTTAGACTGAGGCAAGTGGTGGAAACTGTGTGATATGGTGGAAGCTGTGTGTTTGGGAATGATAATCTGTGTGGCTTAGTTAGAACATGGAAGTCTTGCCTTGGTCAATTAAGAACTTAACTTTGTGCGCCATTGAACTGAGCCTTACTGTACGACCACATGCCTGGTATGGGACGAGCCTAACTTATTAAGTTATGGATTCTCGGCATTGATGTTCAGGTGGATAGGTTAGGTTGTGTGACAGGGTGGAGGTGTGACTACTTGGTGGTTGCATCGTGGGACGATTCGTCGCTTCCCTGTCCAGCGGTGTGTGTTATGCCAAAGCGCTTCGTTTGGGTTGGCATAGCGGTTTGTAAGCACATCGGGAGTGTCAATGTTGAGATGAAGTTTCTGAACCGTTTTGTTATGATTAGTGCTTGCTACACTAGTTGTATCTTGTGGGTAAAGTGTACAACCTCTGCAGAGTGTTAAATCAATCTATTCGAATAGCCGCGTCCGTGGTCATGGACATGCTCGGGGATTTCACACGAGGGGTAGTTTTCATAAAATGTTTGGGATGGGAGCTGTGTGACCTCAATCATATGGCTATGTGAAATAATCTGTTTAGCCGTGTGTCTTTGTGGAAACAACTGTTAAATTATTTTTGTCTATTTATTTTGAATTATGCTTTCAATCTATTAGTGGTATTCAATTGCAATGTTGCTTTTATGCAAAAGAACCACAGAAGCCTTTTCTTTGGAATAAGCCTGCATCTATAAATTGCATTCTGTGGTATGATTTGCGAGTACGGTTGTGTACTCACGCTTGTTGTAAAACTTGCGCCCAAACCTACAGAAGAGGAGGAGTCTACACCTGCTTTCGAGGAGGAGTTCGCCGAAGGTTGCTGATCGTTAAGGTCTGGATCCTAGTTGGTTGCCTGTGGTGAATTGGTGGGATCTACGCTGGAGTTATTTCCGTTCCGCTGCTGCTTTATTTACTGTTAGCCCTGCGTGGCTTAATAAGTGTAAACTCGACTATAAGGTCAAAACCCTTATTTGTTATTCAAACTAATCGTTTACTTTATTTATCGTTTGTGTGGATCGATATTTACCTATGTTGACCCTGTGTGCACTAGCGTGATCCTGAACTAGTGCAGTATACACAGAGGGTTCCAAAATCGTAATTTTGGGTCCCGACAATTTCCCTCAACGTGGATTAGGGGAGACCGGTAAGTCTCCGAACACCACGGTAAAACATCACCGTGTCATTGTGGTTTGCATTCTATTACTTTACATTGTGCAATTTATATTTCTTGTATTAAATTGCTTATTCATTGTGTATAAATGTTTGTCATGCTTTGTGCTATTTACATTGCTAGAATTAAATAGATTACAAGTCTTTGCTTATTTGCAATATTCTTCAATAGACTTGTATTGTTGGTGCACTTAGTTGAACCTAGTTGATTTAGGTTTTAATTGTGCAAAACCGTATTGTTATAAGCTTCCGCATTAGAAATCGGTTTTAACGCATATAAGTTTTAAAACGCCTATTCACCCCCTCTAGTCGGCCTCCTCGATCTTACACCGGGTCAGTTAAGGACCGAACTTCTTGTGAGTCCCTGTTATCCAGGCAATTTTTGTGCGTGCTAACCACACTAGAGATATATGAGACCTCTCTTGACTAAGTACATTGGGGGGTGTTAATTAAAGAGTCGCGTGGTGGGTTGTATATTTAACTATATGCAATATGGACATGTTTGTGGGGAGGGGAGCACCCGCCGAGGCCGGTGTCTCCTACTCCACGTATGGGTCCTTGTGATCCATATTTTGTCGTCAGATCACTAAGGGTTAACCCCCATACGTGTGGCTCTTGATTAGCTCAATCCAATGGAAATATCTCGTAGGACTTAGTCGTGCCAGCATACCAAAGGAAGTGTGCTTAATAGCTTGGTAAAAAGGCGGTCTGAAGTGTGGGTACATTGGTACACCCCTGCAGGGTTAAAACTATTCGAATAGCCTCGTCCTAGGTTATGGACACGCTTGGGTAAGCTTTTCAAGAGTTAGACTACAACCTTTTAAATTAAAACTTGATAGGTGGTATGAATCTGGGATTCATGCTATGTTGTGGTGGCTATTGGGTTAGTCACCTCTAGGTGGTTACTTGATTACTTTACTGTTACTCGTGTTATTTCAATGCTTAAAAACAGATTTTACCCATTGCCTTCAATCTATTACATTATTGCAAATGAAACTTGCTTTATGCGTCCAAACAACCATATAACCATTTCATTTGAATTCAACCCGCATGTAGCTATGTATAAACTTGTTACTCGTAAGACTTGCGAGTACATTGTTGTACTCATCTGCATTGCTTGTTGTGTGCAGAGGAAGAGGGTGAGCCCCAAGGGCTTTACTTTTGTGAAATGTGCGGCTTTTGGGACGACTAGCTCGGCGATCCGGTTGGTTGCCTTGTGGGTTAAGGCACACTAATTGGCTTTTGTTTATAGCCATCTTATGACACTTTTGCTTCCGCTGTTACTGTTACTTTAATGTCTTTTGGCCGGTCGGCCCACTCCTTTGTAATAATTTGTATTATGTATGTCTTTTGGTAGACTTGTTAATGTGATGTATGAAATTGATGCATGATTTTGTAATGATGTATATGTGCTGCATTTATGGGAAACACATGGGAAACACATGTCCATCGAGACACGGTGTATTTTGTTTGTGATGATAGAGCCAATGGAAGGCGAAGTATTACAAGCTAAATAAACCGGGGTCTCACACGATGTCTCACTGTGCAGGATAAATTTTTTCTTTTATTAATTAAGATAAGAAACTAACGGCAATGCATCCGATTTACTCATAATTCATGCCACGTCAGCACGCGACACGTACAAGAACCCGTGAAAGCACATCAGGATAACTATCAACATGTAATGTACGGCGTAGATGACAAATTGACACGTAGGTACGTCTCTGACCGAGCATGCAGGGCTGAATTCTAGCCTCCCAGTCGAAAAGCAACGCTTCTTGCCTGGTGCAGGCTTTGTACTTTTGGGAATACCTATGACGATGAGTGAATATCAAAACCCTCGTTTATATATATATATATATACTAAAAGAGCAAAAGAAGAAAGGATAAAGCCGCCACGGTTCTGGCTCGTACCAGAGCTTTTGAGACGACTTGGAAGTCTCAACATCCGAAACACCAAAATTTTATCCATTATTAATTTTTCTCGAAAATTCATTTAAGTATATTGTAAATGTGGTTTCATCATTTCATGTGACTTGGAATGATTTCATGAAATTTGTCCATTATCCCACCGTCCCTCCTCCTCATCCGCACATCCGTCGCCTCGCCCGAAATTCGCACCAAATCTTACAAAATTCCGCGCCATCGCCATGCTCATTCTCCGCTTCGCTATAAATACCGAACTCTTGCACTCACTGTCGCTTGACCTTGATTGATTACTTTCGAATGATCGATCGACATCCTCGAGGGCGGTAATTTGTGCTATGCTTTGCCGTTATTATCGTAGTTATAATTAGTCGGTCTTAGTCACTAGTCGTAATTAGATAGTTTAGGGGTAATTAATTAGTCGTAATTAATTAGTTGACTAGTAATGAATTAGTTTAGTAATAATGAATTAGTTTAGTGGTAATTAACGTTGTTAGTCGATGTAAGAAAATGTTATGGCTTAAATTGGATATTCTATACCTGTGCACTAGTACCAAGCGTACATTCTTTCAGAAAGCGAAAGCGCGCCTGTATTTTTTCCGCCCCAAAGCAACGCGCACCATAACGCATGCATTTCCTCGGAAAACAAAGGAAATACACGACGCCTACGCACGCACATCGCACATCGCACGCCGCGCGGGAACACCAAACCAATTAATCAACCACCCGTCCGTTGGCGGATCGGTGGCCCCCGAGAAACGGCCCCAAAACGCGAAGATTTAACCGTGAGTTGCTCCCGAAACAGCACGCCGAGCAGAGCGGGCGCAGCAGGACCACCAAATGGGACGTGAAATCGCGCCGAAACCACGTAAAAAACTCACGCGCCGCGCGACCGCGCTAACGCCGCACCGCAACGGCACTTACGTAATTATGTTACGTCTTCACCGTCTCCGCCTAAATTTAGCAGGCGAGCCTGGACCCCGGAGCCACCAAATTCTCTCGCCTTCTCTCTCCACTCCCGTGCTCAACGGTTCGATACCATGACTTGTTTCTCTCTTCTCGCTTCCCTTCCCTCCAATTTAATCCCCTCTCGCTCTCTTCCCGAAAAATAGCAAAGCGCGAACAGAGGATCGCAACCCGCGCGGCGCTTATATTTACCACCACACACGCGTCCTCCCGCGAGCCCTGGCCATTCTTGGCGTGGCGCGAGGCTCTATCCTCCCCTTCGCCTCGGGTTTCTTGGCCACGGCCATGGCCTCTTCGGTGGCCGCCATGCCCCACGAGTCCACCCCGTGGAGGGGTCCCTCCAGGCCCAGAGGTTTCTTTAACGCCGGTGCAACCGAGCCCACGCCGAGGCGGCGGCGGCAAATCTTGGAGCGGTGGGCGGCGGCGGCGGCCGCCGCCACGGCGCCAGCGGCGCCGACGCCGGCGGACCCACGGCGGCGCGCGAGGGAGGCCGAGCTGTCCGCGCTGGCATCCGCCACGCGCCCCGTGGCCGCCCGCGCCGCGGTGTTCCGGGAGCCGTCCCCGGCGCCGTCGGACGCGTCGTCGACAGCGACCGTGGGGGCGGAGCTGCAGCTCCCCCCGACCGGCCCGCGCGCGTCGTCGCTCATCCAGCGGTGGCGCGAGATCGAGGCGGTGGGGCCGGCCACGCCTCGCCCCTGCGGCGACCCTGCATCCGACTCCGACGGCTCGCCGCGTGGCCGCGTGGGCTGCATTGTCAAGAAGCTCAGCGGGGCGTCGTCGCTCCCCGAGGACGACCTGGACGCGGCCAACACGGAGCTCGCGCTCTCGCAGTCGGCGCCCCCGTCGCCCGCGCCGATGCGCGACGCGGTGAAGCCTCCCTCCGCCGGCATCAATGCCCCCCGGCCGCCGCAGCTGGTCGTCCGGACGGTGCGCGGCCGCCGCGCAATGGAGGAGCTCGTTGCCAGGATGGCTCATCGCCGGAGGCGCGAGCTCGCCGTGCTCGCCGAGCGGCACGCCGTATCTCGGTTCGCGCACAAAGGCAGGATCCAGGTGATGTCCCCAAACTATCTCATGTGGATTATTTTTTACAAAAAAAACACATGGCTGTCTTAATTGCTGTTGCATAATGCATTGGATCAAAATACATATATTAATCATGGATCAAAGTACTAGTACAATATTTATTAATCAGTCGGATATTGTTCTGTTTCTTGATCGAGAAATCATTATTTAAGACGAGCCAAGAAGTGTGAGTTGTTGATTTTGACCCCAAGGATGGGGTCGGATGACTGTTTGGTAGATCGGTTTCCCAACTGGCACTGCTGATCAATGTCATGTGCAAAGTCCATAATCATGCTTCGTTTCCGCGGGTTCCTTAGTATGTCAGTACAAACCAAAATAAGATAAAAACAATCTAAATTTGACACTTGCATGTTCTATAGTGACATTGACATTAGCCAATTATTAGTCTTGTTTGTGACTCCGGTTCAATGTTAAGTACAATAGTAACGGAAGCTCCACCGAAAGATCCAAAAATCTTGTGCGAACTCTATTACTCTATAGCCGTGTGCATCACTTTTAGAGTGTTGGAATGGAACTCAACTCTATTCCAATGCCCTAAACAGCAATAAGCAAATAAGCAGAAAACACCCTAGACAAGGAGGCTAATACTATACAAATACATATACTCCTAAAAAAGAGATCTGTTAGTATGTCATTTTGAACCAAAGGAGATAAGAAGTTGCAAATTAGACATAGTACTTTGTAAAGGCAGAGATATGCAACTAAAAGTTTGCTTGTGAGTTGTGAGCTTGGAGCAATGTGCAGTACAGTAGCGATGGGTGTTCCATTCATTGGCTTGGCATATCTAGTGGATGAGATGTCACGAGTGAATAACATCTCTCGTTTGTCTGGTTTCTTCTGATACGTCCAGCATCTTTCATCTTGTGGACTTTGTGAATGCTGCACAGTTGTGGCCAAGAGGCCACACGAACCATACCACATGACTTCACAGGTTGCTTGCTATAGCATGTACCTGTGGCACATAAATATGAGTAATGGCTGGCCAGTTTGTTAATGGGAAGTACAACGCAAATTTCTACTGTTCTTAATGGCATTGTCTTTTAAGCTGGTTTTGCTGTTACAGTACCTGCAATTACTTGAAACACTTTTGGTTATTCTTTACTCCAACTCCAGCGAATATTGATGTGCCTTGTACCTAGGAAAGCTGAACTTTTGCCTGGAGAAGACATTGACGGTGTGTTGCTGACGTATTTGCCATATTTCGAAGCAATTGTTCCTGTTTACAGGAGCAAGTATTTTGATTCCTTAACGCCCTTCTGTATATCCCAGGCATTAGCAATTAACATAAAGGATATAAACTTTTTGTTTCATTATTCTTTCCTCAAAGGACAAGATTATTCTTTCCTCTAAGGCAAAGATTGGTAAATAAGAGCTCAGCACTTGGCTGCAAATGTTCCAGTCACAAGTGTGTCATAGCATGAAATGATGAAAGTATTTGTTTAGTCCCTGGGAGATTATGGGCATGGCATCTTTTATTCTCTGGTTTATTTCATTAAACTGTACCTTTTAAGCATGTTTATGCAATACAGCACTGTTCCTGATCTTCAAATTTTATTTGATACCCTGCAGTCCATGCTTCGTCTGAGGCTGTTCTTGCGTCAGGGAGTTACAGTTAAGGATGATGTGTGGACTCTACTAAGACCGGTTAGGCCACACCTACCAAAACGTGGGCCTGAGACCTCTACTGTGAGGTATTATCACATTTTTTTATGAGAAAACCTCCATTTAAGATGGCTTGATAAATTTTTGGTGAACATAAAAAGGTAATCTCTCAACGGATTCTTCTTTTCTCCCACATTCATGTCTACATGTTGGCCTTCCTAATCTGATTCTTAGATTTCTATAAAAATCATAATGGTTAAGTACTTTAAGTTTGTAGTATGGTGGATTAAATAGTAAGAGAACTTCTTATCTATAACTTTTGTTAGCTGATTTCGTTTCTTCAATTAATGGACAGAAACGATACCAGGAAGTCAGACTTACAAGAAGAAAATAAATGCAGTCAGCAAAATAATAATAGGTAAATAACTGGCTTAAATAGCTTACGTAGAGACGTAGAGTTTGACCTGTCCTATAACTATTTACTGTTGTTCCCTTTACTGTCAGCCTGTGCCTAAAGCGATACTTGTTTTCTGCAAGTGCAGGGCTGGTGAACAACATAACAATGACAGAATTCCAGCTGAGGAAAAATCTATCGGCGTATCTGTTGAGAACCTTGTTAATTCTGACGGTTCAGGAAACCGACATTATGATGAGGAGGTGAACACCAATGGAAATCAATGTCAGGAAGATTGTGCAAACGTGGTAAACTTGTGTGTTCACAATCAGGAATATTCTGAAGCATCAAGCTTTGTAAGGTACGATGATCATAGTACTGTCGATGACAATCAATATGTGGGTGATGTCTCCCCAAGTACCACATGCACATTGCATGAACTCCAAGACACTCCATCATCTAGAGGTGATAATCTACGTGAAGAAGACAACCAAAGCCTAAATGGTTCTTGGGAAGAGAGAGCTTTATGGATAAGTAGTCTTGGTTGGCCTGCACCAGTAGATTCCATGAGTCCGGACAGCTGGCATCAGGATGCAATTGGGGATATTGAGAATCACAATCATATTGAATTTAATGATCGCCCCTGGATAGACTCCCCTAACTCATGGAGGTCATTGTGTGTTGCCACACAAGCAGACTGTCGTTCTTTGTCCGGCAATGCTGACATTTGTAATCTTCTTGAGAGGTAATTTTTGTTTAATTCCCATATAAATGTTTTTGCATATGTACACCTGCAAAATTAGATGCATTTGAGTCACCGATCACTCCAACATTAACTTTTTATGGTATAAATTACTGAGATGCAAGTGTTTCATAAAGCTTGGCTAGTTCGCCAATCATTTCCATGGTATCATTTAGAATTAATGTCTTGCTAGTATTTGCTAACTAAACACTGAAGTTTAAACATAGAAATCATTTTGTCATCTTGATAAACAAGGTTACCACTTATACTTCCTTTGTATTTGCCCTTTGGTTATAAAAACTTACTTTGCATGTGCCAATAAGAATCCATAATGAGCATGACCTATTTTTATTTAGTCAACGATTCTAGTTTTATATAGTACATACTAACTCAACCGTATTAAGCCATAATACATATCTTTCTTCCCTACAGCAAAAAAGTCTCAATGTCTCTTGAGAGTGATTTTAGCAATAAAATGAACCATCTCCTGTTTGCAATCCTGCACAAACAAAGGCAACAACGCATGATTGATGATTTTGGAGGATACTATGAGGAACGCTTATACTGGAGGCAGAATGATGAACCCCGGAATGAAGATCAGGTGGTATCTGCACCGTGTTCATTAGCACCTGTCTCCCACCTTCCAGCCCACCACCAACTGAGTTGGCAGCATTCTTCATTTGAACAGCAACATCATGAAAACCAAAATTTTCTTGTAAGTTAGCTGCTGTTCAATGTCAGTTGTGGAAAAATCATTTTCTTACTATATTATCTTTTATAGGAAATGGAGGTCACGGTAAGAAGTGAAATGTCCCAGATTCATCATGAAATATATGAACTACGGAAGTTGGTGGAAAGTTGTATTGCATCCCAAGTAAAGATGCAGCACTCCATTAAAGAAGAGGTGTGCAGTGCACTTCGTGAAGCAGGTGAGTTGTAATACAAGTTTTCTAAGTCTGTGGTTCCTATCCACAACAACCAAAACTTTAGTCCAGAATATGCTTGAGACTGTAAGAAGCCTAACTTTGTTGTTCTAATATTGAAACTATGACATAGATCCTGAGCCTGTTCAGCATAAAA
Organism: Ampelocalamus luodianensis; assembly: GCA_036346255.1. Lineage (NCBI taxonomy): Eukaryota > Viridiplantae > Streptophyta > Magnoliopsida > Poales > Poaceae > Ampelocalamus > Ampelocalamus luodianensis. Next base: position 20,536,288 of record CM070630.1, on the reverse strand, counting down.
TCATATGGAGTTGAAGGAGTTTTTTTTTTTTTTTAAAAAAAAAAAAATACAATGAAGGCAATATGAGCTGTGACTGCAAGTGAAGGTTGCCTTAAAAGGCTAGTCAAATGAGATCTTGAAAAAAAAGACCACAACTACCTTGGAGTGGCACTGTTCAGAAAGAGTTACTCTAGTCTTCAAGCAAAACTTTGTATTCCAGGCTTTTTGCTTAAATCTTAGCCTGGACCAACTCTCTTTCCATGCTACCTTTTCGCTGCTTTACCTAATAACTGATTTTGTAATGCATCCTGCTGAATACCATATGAATTTTGATTTGTTCTTTTTTCAGTAATGCCCTGCTGCACCTTTTTGACATCTTAATTTTACTTCATTTGTAATCATTGATGAGCACTTTTATACTTCCAACATCTTTTTTCCTAATGCCATTTTTTGAACAGGGTTGATGCCAAGCCAGCCCGACACAACAGCAAAAAGGGGCAGCTGCTGCATCTGCCATCAGATGCAAGTTGACTCTCTACTTTACAGGTAATGATTTGCAGTTATTTTGACTCACTTTAACCTAGAATTCACATCTCTGTCTTGGTTATAGTGAGTAGTAACTCTCTAGTTTACGCAAGAACCTCACATCTTAGTTCTTATGCATGCTTACTAATAGCATCACGAACGAAAACAACCTGTATTGCTGTGTGGAATCTCGCTAATTGAGTTGCTTATCATCATCCATTCAGGTGTGGGCATATGTGCACCTGTTTCAACTGTGCCAATCAGCTGAAATTGAGCAGCCGGAATTGCCCAATCTGTCAAACTCTTATTGAGGACGTTGTTCGGGCGCACCCGAGTTTTTGAGCATTAGGATTTAGGAGAAAAAAGAGCGGCCACTCCCAGCTTTAGATGTGGAGTTTGTGAAGCCCTGGTTTTGAGGAGGCTTCTTACCTTTTGTTAACCACTAAAAAGTATACGAGCTAGTCTTTCTTGAGAAATGTAAATATGTTTTGTGCAAGCGCCTTGTGTATTGACCAAGAGGAAAACAGATATCTCATCTAATCAAAATGCTGATCTTGTTTCTGATGATTTACCTCCTCATTTTCAGTTGCGTTTTTTTTCCCGGTATATATGAGTGATCCTGAGTTCCTGACTGGTGAGAATGTGGCATCTCTTTCTGAAGATAATTGTACTTGTGGTAATGGAATTGTCATGTTTAGATCTATTCATGATCAGTATACTGAACTTGCTACGTTTACAATGTCTCATTTAAGCTTTCTGAGCATATTAAGGAATAAAGAAAGTATTTTTAACAGTTGAAAATCATATTTAACAATAGAATTATTAGACTACAGAGTTCGGTTTTTTTAATATCAAGGGATGTGGCTGAACTTGGACTTTGCTGGAGATTTATGGTGTTTGGTTTGAGGGATCACAACCCCATCTTAGGATGGATTGATTCATCGAGAAATCTTCCCATAAATTTGGTAGAATATCCTCCCTTATTTTGTACTACCTTTTTTACTTGTTGTTTTAGACATCGGTATGATCTCTAATACACACATTTGACCATTACTTTTTTCTAATTACATATTAGTAAAAGGTATTTTAAAAATAATTATATGAAAGTATTTTTTTGATGACAAATCTAGTGATTTGACTTTTATGGGACAAATCCAAATACTTTTGTACATATTAGCGGTCAAAATTTTAAAAGGCTGCACACATTCTAAACAACAACCACAACAACACCAAAACCTTTGATTCCAAATAAGTTAAGGTAGGCTAGAAATGAAACCTCCTTAAGGTCAAAGAGACGAGAGCCTTGCAAATAAAATAAAATAAAATAATAACAAAAAACCTACAAGGCTAAAACCCTAAGCCCTACATCCTGCTATTTGAGCCGAGAGCCTAAAACACAGCCCCTAAACCTTCTTATGGTTTCGGTACGTGGATCGCTAACTTCCATGTGTTCCTATCCAAAGTTAATTCTTTACCTACATTCCAATCCCTCAAATCTCTTTTAATTGCTTCTTTTCATGTCAGTCCTGGCCAACTTCTGACTCTTCTTACGTTTTCAGTATGTCTCAAAATTCCACTACGTATCGGTGCCTCAGAAGGCCTCCGTTGGAGATGTCCAAACCATCTCAAGCGATGTTGGACAAGCTTCTCTTCAATTGGTGCTACCTCCACCCTATCACGTATATCCTCATTGCGGAGTCGATCTCGCCTTGTGTGGCCACATATCCATCGCAGCATCCTCATCTCCTCTACACTCATCTTCTGTATATGTTGTTTTTAGTCGTCCAACATTCAGCTCCATATAGCATCGCAGGTCTGATCGTCGTCCTATAAAACTTACCCTTTAACTTTTGAGGAACTTTTTTGTCACACAGGACACCCGATGCTTAGCGCCATTTCACCCACCCCGCTCTAATCCTGTGGCTCACGTCTTCATCAATCTCTCCGTCTCGCTATAGCATCGATTCTAAATATCGAAACGTGTCCTTCCTAAGCACTACTTGTCCGTCCAGCCTAACATCTCTATCATCTACCCGGCACCGCTAAAATCACACTTCATATACTCAGTTTTAATCCTACTAAGTCTAAAACCCTTCAATTCTAAGGTCTTCCTCTACATCTACAGATTCCTATCGACACCTATCATAGTCTCATCAACTAACACTACATCATCAGCGAAAAGCATACACCAAGGGATATCTCTTTGTATGTCCCACGTGACCTCGACCATCATTAAGGCGAAAATGTATGGGCTCAATGCTAACCCTTGGTGTAGTCCTATCTTAATAGAGAAATCACTAGTATCACCACCACATGTTCTGACATTAGTCACAACATCTTGGTATATATCTTTAATTATGGTAATATACTTTGTTGGGACTTTTTTCCTTTAAAACGCCCACCACATGACCCTTCTTGGTACTTTATCATAGGCTTTTTTCAAATCGATAAACATCATGTAAAGATCTTTCTTTTGCTCCCTATACCTCTCCATCAACTGCCGTGTCAAGAAAATCGCCTCTGTGGTCGACCTCCTAGGCATAAAACCAATTGGTTTGTCGTCACGCTAGTCACTCTTCTTAAACGGTGCTCGATCACTCGCTCCCAAATCTTCATTGTGTGGCTTGTGAGCTTAATTCCTCTATAATTAGTACAACTTTGAATGTCTCCTTTATTTTTAAAAATTGGTACTAATGTGCTCTTCCACCACTTGTTAGGCATCTTGTTCGACCTAAAAATGCTATTGAACAAATAAGTTATCCAAACGATTGCCACTTCTCCCAAGCATTTCCACACCTCGATTGGAATGTTATCAGGCCTTAATGCCTTACCCACTTTCATCCTTTTTAAGGCTTCTCTTACTTTCGACTTCTGGATTCTTCGAACAAACTGCCTATCGGTGTCATCAAAAACATCATTCAGTTCAATTATACTATCATCATTGTCATGATTGAACAACTCATCAAAGTAATCTCTCCACCTATCCTTGATCTCATCGTCTTTCACCAAAAGTCTATTAGTGTTGTCTTTGATGCATTTCACTTGGTTGAAATCTCTCGTCTTTTTTTCTCAAAGTTTAGCCATCTTGTAGACATCCTTCTCGCCCTCCTTTGTACTTAGCTTATGGTAAATTTCCTCATAGGCCTTACCTCGTGCCTCACTCACCGCTTTCTTTGACTTCTTTTTTGCTGCTTTGTATTTTTGTACGTTGTCATCACTTCTATCATGATGCATATGCTTGTAGCATATTTTCTTCTCATCGATAGCCTTTTGCACTTCCTCGTTCCACCACCACGTGTCTTTAGGTTCGCATCTTGTCACTCGGGTCACTCCAAGCACCTCCATAGCCACCTTCCTAATGCGAGATATCATCTCTGTCTACATACTATTCGCTTCTCCCACGTTTCATATCCCTTCCGTGATCATCGTCTCCTTAAACGCCTGTGAGGCATCCCTTTTGTGTTTCATGGAATGAAACACACATTCTAAAATGACATTAAAAAGGAATAGAGGGAGTAGTACTAGCTTATGTTGAGGGACAGGGTAGTGATCGACTAACCCATTCAATTTCTTAAACAAAACAAGTTAGTTAGGTTCAAAGTTTCCATCGGATGGTCCATTCACTGTTCAGTCCTTCAAACTAGAGGTGTCCAAACTGGACACGAGCTCGTTTAGGCATGACCCTCTTGGCCTGGCATGTTAAATGGGTCGTGCCGTGTCGGCTCGGGCATGTTTAGCTCGACATACCAGGGTAGGCTCGTTTAGCCCGACAAGTCAAGAACCCCGAGAAAATCACCACAAAAAAAGAAGCCTCACCTCTCTAGCCCCCAGCTCCTCGGCTCTAGCCTCTCCCCCTTGGTCGTCCTCCTCCTGTTGTCGCACCTCCTCACCATTGGCTCCCTCGTCTGAAGGGATACGGGTAGGCTGCACTAGCTTACAATTCAAAAATTCTACCATGTAAATCAGGAAGTAGTGCAAACAAGAGATCATAGATCGTTACCACTAGACGCGCAGTGCAGCGGAAGAAGAGTTGGAGCAGCCTGATCTAACATCGAGCGCGTCAATGTAGTGGTCGTAGTCGATCGTCCAGCGTCCTCGATGACGATCGTCTCCTTTAGCAACATGCGACGCTCTTTGTTTAGATCGCGGACCGTCCTCATTCAGCACAAAAGCAGTCGCAGCAATGCCTCTATGGTATCCACACATCCAGGGATGGAATACCATATGTTGGTGTTCTAGCACCGGTGTGCACGGCAGGGTCGTCGAGGAGATGGTGGCTAGGGTTTCGGTGGAGCGATTCACGTCGTCTGTGTATCTCTATCCCAATAGCCTCATATATCTCCTTATAAAGAGCCTATGACAGATCCTATCCGAACTTGTTTGTTCCAACCCGTTAAGTGTGTGACCCTGTAGGTTCACGTGTAATCGGTTGTGACTCGGAAACACCTTTCTAGCCACTAGTCGTTAGCGATTTCTAACAGGACATAACGATTCCCAAATACACATAAATTATATCGGATGAACATTAATGCAATATGATCTACGAGTTAGTCATGACCAATTCGTAACTCCTTATGACCAGTTAGTGATTATGTTCGATAAGTCTACGAACAGTTCGTATCTGGTCGAACTAAATGACTTGCTTGTGTATTCTTCCTTTGCCTCACGATATTTGGTCGAACTCCAAGTGAGATAATTTATCATCTATGGATTGTTCAATACTTTCTCGATCAAGTGACGGATAACTTCATGTTGTCGACTCTTCGACCACTAGTGGTATGACCATCCACTTTCTTTATCTGACCACATCGAGGGGCCCAGAGATATCTTTCCTGTTACGTTAGGAGAGGCAAATCCTATCCGACAGTCACATCCCTCTGCATGTTTCACAGCATACCCGAAAACTACATTTATAACTACCCAATTAGATAATAGCGTTTGGCAACCCCTAAGTGTACTATTACTCATGTAGAAAACTATGTTGATCTCAGGTCTAAGAATTATACATCATCAATGCTTGAGACCAAGTAATGACACATAAATCATAACAATCTCAATAGTATCTCAAGGTGGGTCAATCCAATACTATGTTCTCTAACATGTGTTCACATTATTAATTCGACATCTCTATATCTATAACCGGTGAAACAAGGTCATCAATCAATTGTAACAGCCCAAACCTGGGTTTATGTTTCAAATGTAAGAAAAAGTGTAGAAATTAAAACTTTTCTTGCATCTTGATGTTTTTGAACTTTTCTGTAATTCTTGTAAAGGAATTATGGGAAATCAAAAACCTAAATCTCTAATTGACTAAGTCATGACCCTCCTTTTTTCAATCCTTGTCAAATCTAGTGATAATCAACTGAAAATGTTTTTCCTGGGTTCTAGGGATGTTGTGTGACCCATCTGATTTTTTTTTTCACAATTTGTAGAAATTGTTTGAATATTCTAAGAGGCAGTCAAACCCTAGAACAGGCCTTGCAGAATTTCTAGAGGAAAATGCTTTGCATAAAAACCTCTGAAAATTTTACACAAGGTCAATCCTAAACTCAGCAAGCTCCTGTAAAAATTTCAGAAATTTTGGAGTTAAATTGCTACCTCTAAAAGTTCCTTAAAGTTTTCAGCTTATTTAAAACACTAAGTCAAAGTCCTGTTTAGGTTAAGTCGGACTGAGCCTAAACCTTGTTCTTCGTTGAGCCCAACCAACTAAGTGCACCCTGAGGTCCATTCCTTAAAGCGCGTGCATTGGGGGCCATTAGATTCTCATCGGGTGGTCCACGTTGGCGAACGTTCGGACCACCCTACCGTCGCTGCAAGCTAAACCCTTGGATCTTTATCGGACGCTCCAGATTTGCTGTGCTGTTCAGACCTCCAAACGTCCCATTCAATATCAGCCGTCCATTATAAATCCAACCGCCACGAGTTCCGACTCAGGACTTTTGACTCAACCTAACCCACTCGTGTGTGATTGGGCTCGGACCACTTGGCTTGGCTCGCTGACAGTGGGCCACCCTGGACCTGGTCATCTTCTCCTTCGCCGCGCGCGTGCGCCATGACAAAGGAGGAGCGATGCCTTGTCACCCCCATGGAGTACTGCAACGGCTCTTTGCCGATTGCATTTAATGCGTGCCAGTGACTTCTCCCCAAAGTCCTCCTTCCACCCGCTCCCATCTCTTCAAGTGCGCGCATGGCAAAGCATGGACCGGAGTTAACCGCGCAACTTGGTCCTTGCGCAATCCTTGTTTCTCTAGCTATATAAATCCCTAGAGCTCCTCCTTGAGTTTCTTTCAACACTACTCTTGGTTGCTTAGCTCCCTCTCTGCTCAAGGAAACTCCCAAACCATAGAGCCCCCTTAGCCGCCATTGCTGGACCTTAGAGCTCCTCGGTGACGACAGTGCTCCAAGAGTTCTTTTGGCAATCTTTTTGCTTCGCCTTGAGTCTCTAATCACCGTGGCCGTTTCCCCTAACTTAATTTTGGGTTGCTTTCACAGGAACTACCCAATTTTGAGTTTGGACCTCTTCGGCCGAAATCGCCCCCCTTCTTCCTCAATGCCGGTAAGAACCCCCCTCTCTTCAATTAGTTGCTCTGGGACCACTATTGGGCTATATTGAAGTTATCCCGATGACGTGGACGTGTTCTTTTTGCTCAGGACCTCCTCTCCACGTTGTCGTCCTCAGCGCCGGTGGTGGTCGTCGTCGCTAGAACTCCTCCGACCTCCTCGGGACCTCCTCAGTGCTAAGGTAGCTTTCTAGTAGCCCCTAGTTGTTGTGGCACTCGCGATCTTGAACTGCTGCGGAGCTCCTTTTGCTTTTCGTTTTGGCTGTGGTTGTCACCGCCGTCACTTTTCGGCTCGCCATCGTTTGAGGTCGGTTCAGCTGTTGAAAAAGCTCCCATTGTGTGCGCAATGTTATTGCAAACTTGTTGCTGCCCTTGGTTTGCGCCGCCGTGATCGGAGTCGCCGGCGGTGAGCTGTTGTGTAAAACCAGGTGGTACTTGTGTTATGTTGTCGTAAGACAAAACCTCCCTTGGACCTCCTCTTAGACCACCCGTAGGACCTCCCCTTTTGGAGATCTTGACCGTTAAGACCTCCCTTGTGAGATCTTAGCCATCAGGACCTCTCTCTCAAGACCACCTCTAAGACCTTCCTCGGGGTCCTCTTTGCAAAAGACCACCCCTTAGTCCTTTGTAAAGAAAACCTCCAGGACCTCCTCTTGTAAATCTTAACCATCAGACCACCCCGGGTAGATCTTGACTGTTCAGGACCTCCCCATGGAGATCTGAACCGTTCAAGACATTCCCTCTTTTAGACCTTATCGTTTAGGACCTCCCTGTGGAGATCTTGGCCGTTCAGGACCTCCCACTGGAGATCTGAGCCGCCCAAGACCTCCTCTCTATTAGACCGTATCGCCCAGGACCTCCTCCTGTGGATCTTGACTGTTAGGACCTCCCTCAGTGAGATCTTAGCCATCAGGACCTCCCCCAGTTTAGATCTTAACCTTTAGGACCTCCCCTAGGGGATCGAAACCGTTCAAGACCTCCCCATGGAGATCTTGCCCGTCTAGGACCTCCCCGCTTTTAGATCTTAACCTTAGGACCTCCCATACAGCTCTGGACCGTTAGATCTAGATCCAACGGTATGGATCAAACGAGGATCTTGGAGTCAATTGCGCGTAATACCTCCACTCTTTCTGGTGCCTCCGGATTAGGGGGAGGAGGTGGATATCAGCCGCGAGGGGGACTCTCGGAGTTCCTTCACACTCAGCCGCCCACCTTCTCTCGGTCAAAGGACCCACTGGATGCAGAGGACTGGTTGCGTCTAGTTGAGCGAAAGCTCAATGTTGCTCAGTACCAGGACCACGAGAAGGCACTCTTTGCCTCCCATCAGCTGGAAGGGGAAGCACTTTCTTGGTGGGAGAATTTTCTCGCCATACAGCCAGCAGGCCACGTCATCTGTTGGGAAGAATTCCGTACTGCCTTCCGTCGGGCCCACATCCCCACCGACTTGATGAAGCTCAAGAAGAAAGAGTTTCTTGCGCTCAAGCAAGGGCGCAAATCGTTGATGTGGTATTTATACGAGTTTAACCATTTGGCTCGTTATGCTCCAAGAGAGGTGGCCACCGATGAGGCCAAGCAGGAGAAGTTCATGCATAGTTTGTCCGAGGAGTTGCAGGACAAGCTATCTATTGTTGACTTCTCCGACTTCCAGACCTTGGTTGACAAAGCCGTTGTTGCAGAGCACAAGGCCAGAGCGCTGGGAGAATCCTGCAAGCGCAAGTGGGAGGCCCAGAAGTCTGCAAGGGCCAACCTTCTTCGTCCTCGCATCGGGTAAGCCCCGGTGTCCCGTTCTCAGGCTTTAGCACCACCGAGGCCTTCGGCACCTGTACCTCGCCCTCCGTGGCGGTGTTTCAATCATGTGTGCCTGCAAATCAGCCAGGTGGCCTCCGCAATCTAGCTGCCGAGGTCACTTGTTTCTTCTGCAACAATAAGGAGCATCATGCGAATACTTGCCCTAAGAAGATCGGAGCGGCCCCTCGTCCTAATGGAGGACGCGGGCAAGAGAGTGGTCCATCGCAGGATCAGAAGGCGACCCAAAATACCCAGAACGTGGGAAGCGGCCACGTCAACCACATCTCCGCCGAGGAAGCGCGGGAGGCACCTGACATCGTGTTGGGTACACTTCTTGTTAATTCTCGTCCTGCTACTGTTTTATTTGATTCAGAAGCCTCTCATTCTTTTGTATCTAAGTATTTTGCTGCTGTGGGTGATCTTCCTTTTGCTCCTCTGCTTATCCATTTTCTCATTCGCTCTTCGGATTCGGAGTTGAGAGCTGAATTAGAGTGTCGGGATGTTCCTGTTGAGATCGAGGGGGTGGGATTTTTGGCAAATCTTATCCTCCTCAATTCAGCAAGCTTGGATGTAATTCTAGGTATGGATTGTGACGAGGATTAAAACCTCTATATATTATCTTTAATATATAAAAGACCATACGTCTTCGTGGTCGTAACCCTGAGGTGCACGACCTCACTGGTCGTAGAGATTCCAGAGGTTACATAATGGGTACCCTGGTCGGACGAAGGCCTAAGCCAAGCTTCCGACCAGGAGAACTGCTCGTAGAAGGTATGAACTGACGCTCGGAATAAATCCCAAGGTATATTCTCTACCGTATGATGAATGGAGCACGTGCATATTCCATACCATACACGTATCTTATCCAAAACACACCAGTGAACAACTTCCATACGGTTATATGTTTCATAGACATCTAACCGCCGAACGGTTGATTCCGTATCAACCGTCACTTGACTCCGACCAGACGCAACGCTTCGCATCAGACGTCTTCTCCGGAAGTAACTGCCACCTCTTCGAGGGCTATTTAAAGACGAAACCTGGACAGATTAAGGGGGATCAGAAGAACAGAGGAAGACAAAAGCACAAGCCATAGATTCGTGTAATAGTTCTGAGTTAGCAAGAGAGCAAGCAGAGTCCTTAGCATATACCTTGTAAATTTCAGTTCATATTAATAAAGAGCAGTCCCATCATTCCCTGAGATTTCCCACGTCACTTTCTCCTTTCTATTTTCGTAAGATCGACGTCTTGATCGTCGACAGATTGATTGTCCCAGCATTTGGGACAAATCGATTGTGCCAAGAAGTGCGTCTACCTCACAAGTCCCTCCGGCGAGCAAGTTAGTTTTTCGCCAAGGCTGCAAGGACCGCATCTCTTCGCCCTTAAAGCGAAGTCGGCTCCGGATATCCATAAAGTCCCTGTGGTGTGTGACTTCATCGATGTCTTTCCTAAAGAATTGCTTGGGATGCCACCAGTTCGAGACCTCGAGTTCGTTATCGAGTTGGTGCCCGGTACCACCCCGATTTCAAAGAGACCTTACCGGATGCCTCCGAATGAGTTGGTGGAGTTGAAGAAGCAACTTGGTGAGCTTCAAGAGAAGGGTTTCATCCGCCCTAACTCATCTCCGTGGGGCTGTCCAGCAAGCTATGTAAAGAAGGACAATATTTTGCGCATATGCGTCGATTACCGTCCACTTAATGAAGTAACGGTAAAAAACAAGTATCCTTTGCCCCATATCGACGACCTCTTCGATCAATTGACTGGAGCTCAAGTTTTCTCCAAGATTGATCTGAGAGTGGGATATCATCAAGTAAGGATCAGACCTGAAGATATTCCCAAGACGGATTTCTCTACTCGCTACGGTTTGTACGAGTACACCGTCATGTCTTTCGGCTTAACCAATGCCCCTACCCTGTTCATGAATCTTATGAACTCGGTTTTCATGGAGTATTTGGATAAATTTTTGGTGGTCTTCATCGACGATATTTTTATCTACTCCAAGAATGATGAAGAACACGCTGAGCACCTGAAGCTTGTGTTGGGAAAGCTGGGTGAGCATCAGTTGTATGCAAAATTCAGCAAGTGTGAGTTCTGGTTGAAGAAAGTAGCATTCTTGGGCCATGTTCTTTCAGCAGGTGGCATAGCTGTGGATCCTAGCAAGGTCAGCGATGTGCTCTCTTGGGATCAGCCTAAGTCGGTAACCGAGGTCAGGAGTTTTCTTGGTTTGGCAGGGTGCTATCACCGCTTTATCAAGGATTTCTCCAAGATCGCGAAGCCGATGACTGAGTTGCTCAAGAAGGACAAGCAGTTTGTGTGATCCGCGGATTGCGAGAAGAGTTTCCAAGAACTCAAGAAGCGATTGACCACCTCTTCAGTTCTCATTCTCCCCGATGTCCACCAGAGTTTCGACATCTTCTACGATGTTTCTCATCGAGGACTCGGGTGTGTTCTGATGCAAGAAGGCAAGGTAGTGGCATATGCATCAAGACAGTTGAGGCCTCATGAACACAATTATCCAACCTATGACTTGGAACTTGCTGCTGTGATCCATGCACTTAAAATTTGGCAACATTACCTAGTCGGTAATCGTTGCGAAGTGTATTCAGATCACAAAAGTTTGAAGTATTTGTTCACCCAACCCGATCTAAACCTCAGGCAAAGAAGATGGTTGGAGTTGATCAAAGACTATAACGTGGGTATTCACTACCATCCGGGCAAGGCTAATGTGGTGGCCGATGAGCTTAGTCGAAAGGCGTATTGAAGTGCCTTGTTGCTCCAAGAGCAGCAACCCGCCCTCCTTGAAGAATTTCAACGTCTCAACTTGGGAGTAGTTGAGCATGGATCCCTCGTTGCCTTGGTTGTGCAACCAACATTTGTGGATCAGATCAAGGTCGCTCAGCTTTCAGACATTGGAGTAAACCGAATCAAGCAAAATGTCAAGAATGGGACAACCATGTGCTTCTCAGAAGATGAACTTGGTGTTGTATGGTTTGGGCAACGCCTTGTGGTTCCAAAGGTCAGGGAATTACGAGAGTTGATTCTCCACAAAGCCCATGATTCTTCGTTGTCCATTCATCCCGGGGCCACGAAGATGTATCAAGTATCAAGATCTCTAGAAGAGATTTTAGTGGACCCGAATGAAGCGTGAGATCACGAAGTTCGTTACTGAATGCGACGTATGTCATCGTGTAAAGGCCGAGCATGAGCGCCCAGCAGGTTTGCTTCAGCCTTTGACAATGTCAGAGTGGAAGTGGGATTCTGTTGGCATAGACTTTATCACCGGTCTGCCCCGTACATCTTCAGGGAAAGATGCTATTTGGATTGTCATTGATCGGTTGACTAAGGTGGAACATTTCCTTCCTGTCATGACTGACCTTCGTGTAAGTCTCTTGGCGGATCTCTACATAGCCCACATCGTGAGTTTGCACGGTGTACCGAAGACGATTGTGTCAGATCGTGGGTCTTTGTTTACCTCTCGATTTTGGCATAGTTTGCAAGAGGCTATCGGAACTCGTCTTTCTTTTAGCTCAGCTTACCATCCCCAAACTGATGGCCAGACAGAATGAGTCAACCAAGTGTTGGAAGACATGCTCCGTGCCTGCGTTCTCTCCTATGGTAAGAATTGGGAGAAATGCTTGTCATTCACCGAGTTTTCGTACAACAACAGCTTTCAAGCCAGTCTCGGCATGGCACCCTTTGAGGTCTTATACGGGAGAAGGTGTAGAACCCCGTTGAATTGGTCTAAGACCGGCGAAAGACCTTTCTTTGGCCCGGACTCGATCAACGAGGCTGAAAGTCAAGTTCAGCTTATTCGTGATCGTTTACGCACGGCTCAATCAAGGCAAAAGAGCTATGCAGATCGTCGTCGTCGTGAATTGAGCTTCGAGCCCAATGACTTTTTTTTATCTCAAAGTCTCTCCTTTGAAGGGCCACCAACGTTTCGGCATCAAGAGTAAGTTAGCTCCTCGATATGCTGGTCCTTACCGCATCATCGAGAAGAAATGAGCTGTTGCCTATAAGTTGGAATTGCCTGCTGCACTTGAGGGAGTACATGATGTGTTCTATGTGTCCCAGTTGAAGAAGTGTCTTCGTGTTCCAACCGAGAAAGCTCCATTGGAAAATCTCGATGTTCAACAAGATTTGACCTACCGCGAGCTCCCTATTCGTATCCTTGAAGAAGCTGAACGAAGAACAAGGAATCGTGTCATCAAATTCCTTAAAGTTCAATGGTCGAATCATTCCAAGGATGAAGCTACTTGGGAACGAGAAGATCGTTTGTGTGCGGACTACCCATCTTTCTTTTCCGAGTGAGCCAAATCTCGGGACGAGATTTTTGTAAGGGGGGAGGTTTTGTAACAGCCCAAACCTGGGTTTATGTTTTAAATGCAAGAAAAAGTGTAGAAATTAAAACTTTTCTTGCATCTTGATGATTTTGAACTTTTCTGTAATTCTTGTAAAGGAATTGTGGGAAATCAAAAACCTAAATCTCCAATTGACTAAGTCATGACCCTGTTTTTTTCAATTCTTGTCAAATCTGGTGATAATCAACTGGAAATATTTTTCCTGGGTTCTAGGGATGTTGTGTGACCCCTCTGAATTTTTTTCTCACTATTTTTAGAAATTGTTTGAATATTCTAAGAGCCAGTCAAACCATTTTGACCCTTGGTCAAACCCTAGAACAAGCCTTGCAGAATTTCTAGAGGAAAATTCTTTCTATAAAAACCTCTGAAAATTTTACACAAGATCAATCCTAAAGTCAGCAAGCTTCTGTAAAAATTTCAGAAATTTTAGAGTTAAATTGCTACCTCTAAAAATTCCTTAAAGTTTTCAGCTTATATAAAACCCTAAGTCAAAGTCCTGTTTAGGTTGAGTCGGACTCGAGCCTAAACCCTGTTCTTGGTTGAGCCCAACCAACTAAGCGCACCCTCAAGTCCATTCCTTAAGGTGCGTGCATTGAGGGCCATTAGATTCTCATCGGGTGGTCCACGTTCGCGAGAACATTCGGACCACCCTATCGTCGCTTGCCAGCTAATCCCTTGGATCTTTATCGGACGCTCCAGATTTGCTGTGTCGTTCAGACATTCGAACGCACAATTCAATCTCAGCCGCCCATTATAAATCCAACCGCCATGAGTTCTGACTCAGGACTTTTGACTCAACCTAACCCACTCGTGTGTGATTTGGCTCGGACCACTTGGCTTGGCTCGCTGACAGGTGGGACCACCCTGGACCTGGTCATCTTCTCCTTCTCCTTCGCCGCGCGTGTGCGCCATGGCAGAGAAGGAGCGATGCCTTGTCACCTCCATGGAGTACTGCAACAGCTCTTTGCTGATTGCATTTAATGCGTGCCAGTGACTTTCCCCCAAAGTCCTCCTTCCACCGCTCCCATCTCCTCAAGTGCGCCCATGGCAAAGCATGGACCGGAGTTGACAGTGCAACTTGGTCCTTGCGCAACCCTTGTTTCTCCAGCTATATAAATCCCCAGAGCTCCTCCTTGAGTTCCTTTCAACACTACTCTTGGTTGCTTACCTCCCAAACCAGAGAGCCCCCTTAGCCGCCATTGCTGGACCTTAGAGCTCCTCGGTGATGGTAGTGCTCCAAGAGTTCTTTTGGCAATCTTTTTGCTTCGCCTTGAGTTTCTAATCACCGTGGCCGTTTCCCCTAACTTAATTTTTGGTTGCTTTCACAGGAGCTGCCCAATTTTGAGTTTGGACATCTTTGGCCGAAATCGCCCCCCTTCTTCCTCAGTACCGGTAAGAACCCCCTCTCTTCAATTAGTTGCTCTGGGACCACCCTTGGGCTATATTGAAGTTATAACGATGACGTGGACGTGTTCTTTTTGCTCAGGACCTCCTCTCCACGTTGTCGTCCTCAGCGCCGGCGGTGGTCGTCGTCGCTAGAACTCCTCCGACCTCCTCGGGACCTCCTCAGTGCTTAGGTAGCTTTAAGTAGCCCCTAGTTGTTGTGGCACTCGCTACCTTGAACTGCTGCGGAGCTCCTTTTGCTTTTCGTTTTGGCCATGGTTGTCACTGCCGTCACTTTTCGGCTCGCCGTTGTTTGAGGTCGGTTCAACCATTGAAAGTGCTCCCATTGTGTGCGCAATGTTATTGCGAACTTGTTGCTGCCCTTGGTTTGCGCCGCCGTGATCAGAGTCGCCGGCGGCGAGCTGTTGTGCAAAACCAGGTGGTACTTGTGTTCTGTTGTCGTAAGACAAAACCTCCCTTAGACCTCCTCTTAGACCACCCGTCGGACCTCCCCTTTTGGAGATCTTGACCGTTAAGACCTCCCCTGTGAGATCTTAGCCATCAGGATCTCCTCTCAAGACCACCTCTAAGACCTTCCTTGGGATCCGCTTTGCAAAATACCACCCCTTGGTCCTTTGTAAAGAAAACCTCCAGGACCTCATCTTGTAAATCTTAACCATCCAGAGCACCTCGGTAGATCTTGACCATTCAGAACCTCCCCATGGAGATCTGAACCGTTCGAGACCTTCCCTCCTTTAGACCTTATCATTTAGGACCTCTGTAAGATCGAGGAGACCGACTAGAAGTGGGGTGAATAGGCATTTTAAAACTTCTATACGCTAAAACCGATTTCTAATGCGGAAGCTTATAACAATATGATTTTGCACAATTAAAGCCTAAATCAACTAGGTTCAACTAAGTGCACCAACAATACAAGTCAATTGAAGAATATTGCAATTAAGCAAGTACTTGTAAGCTATTCAATTCTAGCAATGTAAATAGCACAAAGCATGACGAGCATTCATACACAATGAATAAACAATTTAATACAAGAAATATAAATTGCACAATGTAAAGTAATACAATGCAAACCACAAAGACACGGCGATGTTTTACCGTGGTGTTCGGAGACTTGCCGGTCTCCCCTAGTCCACGTTGAGGGAAACCCAAACCAATTGGACCGGCTCCACAAATTAAGCCTTCCTCCGAGGTATCAACACCTCGCTCCACTAAGGTTGCTCTTACTCCACTCCGGAGATGGCGAGCACCAAGCCACTCACAAACCGCTTGGGTCTTCTCACAAGCCTTCTTTGAGAAGATCACCGACGCACGACACCTCCACGCCATCTAGATGTCGGCAAACACCAAGAGTAATAAGCCAAACCCCTTGCTTGACTCTCACCAAGTGCAACACATGCACAATTGGATGCTCAATCCAATTCTAGTTGCAACACATGCAACTAGACCCTCTCCCTTCGCTCACAAGGTGCAACACATGCACAATTGAGAGGAGAAGCTCATACTAGCTCAAGAGAATGAAATGGGATGCCAAGAGTTGCCCCCCAACCGGCCAAGGTGAGTATTTATAGCCCCCACACAAAAACTAGCTGTTGGAAGAGAATATATCAAAATTCAGGGAAACCCGGTCGGTCACGAGCATAGGGCGGTCGGTCCAGACTCTGAGCAACAGCTATAAAAATAGCCGTTAGAGACAATTTCCGGTCAGTCCGCCCTCACGTGGTCGGTCGACGGACCGACCCGTTCAGTCCGGGCCTTCCGGTAGGTAGAAAATCGAAAAATATGCTCTCTGGAAAAAGCTGACCGGTCTTATAAGGGCGGTCAGTCCGCAGTCATATGGGCGGTCAGTCCGGGCTTTCAACTGCGGTCAGTCCGCACCTGGATTTCAGCACAGGAGACACTCGGAAAAATGGTCATAACTTTTGACTCCGATGTCGGAATTGAGTGATTTTGGACTCTATTGAAAGCTTATTCAGAGGGATACACAACCCACCTATTTGATTTGATCTCAAACACATTTTATCAAATCAAAAAGCATAACTCCAAAGAGAACATGCATGAATCCCAACACTTTACAAAACACATTTGCAAACTTAGATCATGCCACAATGAGTAGGTACATGGACTTCAACCATTTGCAAAGTATAGTCACATGCTACAAGGATTAGACGCATGAGCCTCAACTATTTGCAAAACACATTCGCAAATAATAGCATCATGCCACGGTGAGCTAGAGCAAACAAGATTGAGCTATCAACACATTATGAGACTCAAGCTACTAGACAAGACCCCTCTTAATAGTACGACAATCTATACTAGCAATCCGGTCTTCCAACCAAACACCAAGACCGGTAAAAGACTAGGAACACATCCTTAGCCCTAGCTAGTCATACCTTTGCCTTGAGCATCTTCTTGAAGCTTGATGACGCACATCTTCACTTCAAGTCCGGGTCCTTGACTCGATGGTCATCAACATATGATGATTTTCTTTACTTCGGGATCTTGGCTTGATGCTCATCAACACATGATGACATCCTTCATCCCGAGTCTTCATATGCATCAACACATGATGCATTCTTCACTTGATGTCCATCAACACATGATGGGTCTTCTTTTAACTTAATGATCAACTCATGATCATCTCCTCTTCTTGAACATCATCAACACATGATAACTTACTTTTCTTGAACCTTGACTTGATGACCATCAACTCATGATGCCATCTAAAGTCTTAATCATCACGGAATATAACCTATTTATCCAACTCATGGAAAATTTTAGTCCCACAATGTGATTGTCATTAATTACCATAACATACCATTAACTCATAATGGTAGGTCAAGATACTTCAATTTTTCCCTCTTTGGTAATTGATGACAACCGTCACAATAACAAATAATTGAATAAAGATTTGGTAATTGATGGCGAACGCGGCTCCTCATCGGCGGTGGATGGTACCGGCGTGAAGAGGGTGCGAAGGCGATCACGACAGGGTGCTCACGGGTGCTCGGGGTGGACGAGGGTGACCGGCAGCGAGGTTAAGGCGGCGGAGGATCTTCGGGCTCGACGGCGACGATGCTGGAGGGGTTCCCCGGCGAAGGCGACGGCGGTTCTGAGATGCGGGCGACGCGGCGATCCCGAAGATGGCGTCTAACGGCGGCGGCGACGAGGTCCTTCGGCCGGCGCTGAAGACGAAGGTGGCGGCTAGGGCTCCTGGCGGCGATCTGCTGGTAGCGGCTAGGGTTTTCGAAGGCGGCGCGACTCGGGGTGCAGGGCACGAGGGTCCTCGGGGCCTTAAATAGCCCCGGGAGGCGTGTCCGCGAAGAACACGGCACGGCGACAGAGAAATCGGGAAGGAAGGTAGAGTCCGCTTCGGAGACGACGATGACGTGGCGGAGTGGGACCCACACGTCAGCGGCTAGGGCTCGGACGCGAGCGCGTGCGAAATGGCGCGGCTGTGAAACAGGCACAACAGATCTGACTGTCCATCCAAGATCGAACGACCCAAAATCAATGGGACGTTCGGGCCGCTCGGAAGGCACAACGCCATCTAGCCATCCATTCCTGATCGAACGGCTCACAACAAGGGAACCTTCTGGCCGCCCGAACAGCCCATCTCCATCGGACCGTTCAAAGAGAATCGGACGGTGGATGTTCAGCGTGCTCGCGCGAAGAGAGAGAAAGGGAGGCTGACACGCGGGGACCACCTGTCAGTGAGAGGCGGGCTCGCGCGCGCGCGGGTGGGCTGAACAGAGCTGGGCCGAAGGAGGATTCGGGCTGGGTTTCGGCCTAAGAGGTTTTTTCTGAGATTTTAATTAGTTTTTCTATTTTATAAAATACCAGAAATTCAAATAAGCAAAAGAAAATAGCAAATGAACTCAGAAAAATTCTAGAAAAATCTAGAAAATATATCTGAGCACAAAGAACCCAAATTAAATGTTTTTTTGATTGTAAAGTCCAATATTAAGCTTTTGAATTAAATTCAAATAAAACCAAATGGTGACTTTTTCCCTACTAACTATTAAATGATTTTTAAACTCAGAAATTTGGGATGTTACATCTCCTCTTCTTGAACATCATCAACACATGATAACTTCCTTTTCTTGAACCTTGACTTGATGACCATCAACTCATGATGCCATCCAAAGTCTTAATCGTCACGGAATATAACCTATTTATCCAACTCATGGAAAATGTTAGTCCCACAATGTGATTGTCATTAATTACCATAACATACCATTAACTCATAATGGTGAGTCAAGATACTTCAATCTTTCCCTCTTTGGTAATTGATGGCAACTGTCACAATAGTAAATAATTGAATAAAGATTTGTATGAGTATATACGAACTACAAAAGTTGTACATACTCAAAAGAGTGTATATGAACTACACAAGTCTCATATACTCATATAAGTATATATGAACTACATAAGTTATATATACTCAAAGATATATTTCAAAGTAGAGATCTCAAATATGTGGAAAGGGAATATAGATCAATACTAATGAAACCACAAAACATAGAGTGAACTCCCCCTAAATGTGTGCATACACAAATGTGTGTTAAGAACATATGCACATATTCAAGTTAGACTTTTGGTGGAGTTCATCCTATATTTTGGATCCGAAGAATGCAACAATATATATAAATATGAAGTAGAATGCATACCTTTTATGTTTTTCACCTTTATATCCAAACGAGACTAAACAATAGATAATCAATAGAATTGTTAGTCTCACAATTAGATTTATCATTAATGAATACATACCTGTTTGGATTTTTGCTTTTATATCCAAGCTGAGACTAAACATGATATAACAATAAGAGCGTAAGTCTCATAAGTGCATTTGTCATTAATCACCAAAATACTTCATTAACACATAATGGCGGGTCTAGATCCTTCAACCTTCCCATGGAGATCTTGGCCATTCAGGACCTCCCCTTGGAGATCTGAGCCGCCCAAGACCTCCTCTCTATTAGACCGTATCGCCCAGGACCTCCTCCTGTGGATCTTGACTGTTAGGGCCTCCCTCAGTGAGATCTTAGCCGTTAGAACCCCCTCAGTTTAGATCTTAACCTTTAGGACCTCTCCGGGGGGATCGAAACCGTTCAAGGCCTCCCCATGGAGATCTTGCCCGTCCAGGACCTCCCCGCTTTTAGATCTTAACCTTAGGACCTCCCATACAGCTCTGGACCGTTAGATCTAGATCCAACGGTCTAGACCTCCTCGGTGCGTTCGGAGTTCTAAACGCTCCAATCCCCTCTTACCGTTCGTTTATAGATCTACGGCTCAGATCTCGTAAACTTTCGGAGCCCCGCATGTGACCTTGATATGAGCCGTTCCTTTTTAGATCCATGGCCCAGATTTGGTGAGGCATTCGGGAAGTCCGAATGTTCCATCTCTTGTGGACCGTTAGATATGAATCCAATAGTGGGCACTATGTGGCTCGTGTGGGCTGCACGCGCAGCTGAGTTTCAGTGCGCGTGGGCCGTGGGATTCAATATCGATGGCCCACGTTTGTCCACGTCTTTTCCGTTGAGATAAGTTTGTTTAATTTCCAGTAAGCTTTTATTTGTCAACCGAAAATGGTATTAAACTTCAAAATTTCATAACTAATTTATTTTAAATCCTTTTCAGTTGATTCAATTTTTGTTAATTCTGATTATAACTAAGCTTTAATCTAAAAATGGTTGTGAGCTTAGTTCTCTTTCAGAAAAATCTACTAGTAGGTTTATTTTAGGTTTAACTTTAATTATGGCTCTAAAAAGTCAGTTCATTTGAAAAATGCATAAGTAATTCACTGTAACTCCAAATTTAATAAACTAAAATGTGTTAGGGTCCTTTATTAATATGCTTTAGTATGGAGTAGGTTTTAATTATGTCTTTACCTCTGAAATCAATTTTGTGCTAGTATCATAACTTAGAAAAATCATAAGAAATTCATCTTAACTCCAAATGTAGTAAACTAATTTTTGTTGTTCTTAGGATGTCATTACCTGCCTAGCATAAAAATTTCATGTTCAAAAAATTTCTGGAAATTTGTGAGATGAACAGTAACAGAAAGCATTTAAATTGGATTTCCAACTGATTGAAATTGTTTAGGCCATAACTTTTGCATGCTTAGTCAAAATCAAATGATTCTTGTTGCTAAATTCATTTAAAATCATGCTCTATCTGCTGTGTAAATTTTATAGATTTTGGTTGACTTTGAATTTTTAGTCTTTTCGGTGTTCGTCGTTTTTATTGGATTTTCTTGTTCTTACGATAGGTTTCGAAGAAATTGTTGAGTACGAGAGTGATCCTCTGCAGCAATCAAGTGATTTCCAACAAGGCAAGAAGATGTAGCATCATTTGATCATATTGATCCCATTACTTTTAAAATCTAATATCTTGTTTGCAAAAACTAAGTATGCATGCTTCTTTGTCTCAAAGTTAATTTTTATCGATTAGAGGTAGTTAATCCTATTGCATGGTTTCCCTAAAATTGTTCACCCCTGCCACAAACCTAAGTTAATATTCTCACTGGTGAATTAGAGCCCGATGAATGATTTATGCTCTTTTATTGTCTTTACGATATGATACTTAGTAATGCTTAGTTACCGGTAGAATTGGGCGGTCATCGACTTAGTCGATGACCTTGATCACACAAAGTTTACAATTACATTATGTTCAGCACCTTGTACTTTGTTTACTTGTGAAATCTAAAACTGAAAATAAAATATTTTAGACTTGGGCACAATGGTTTGATGGTGTGATCTTTTGTGTGTGAATGGAATGGTGCCCGGTCATCAAGGACCGAGTTACTTGTGTCACTAAGCCAAGCTATATTTGCGTGCTAACCACACTAGAGGGATATGGGACCTCTCTTAACTTAGTACTTTGGCGTGTGTTGGCTCTGAGTCGTAGGAGGTTGTAGGAGGCAGATGTTGGGAGCATTGTAGTTGTCCGAAAGCTTTGCTCCTAGAGGGTAGTTGACTTTCGGTTTTGCAATGTAGCGTATGAGTTTCTATCCATACAAGCGGCTCGTAGTTAATACACAATATTAGAAATATCTCGTAGGACTTAGCCGTGCCGGCATACCTATGGAAGTGTGCTTAATCATGTGGCAAAAAGGCGATCTGAAGTGTGGGTACATTGGTACACCCCTGCAGGGTTCAAACTATTCGAATAGCCTCGTCCTAGGTTATGGACATGTTTGGTAAGGTCATGCAAGAACTAGACTCTAACTTTTCATTAAAACTTGATGTGGGTGGTACAAATGGGTAATTAGTGCTATGATTGTGGTGACTATTGGGTTAGTCACTTCTAGGATGTCTCACTTTTATTACTTATTATCTTGCTGCTATTTGAACAATTAAAAATAGATTGTGCAAACTGCATTCAATCTATTATCTATTGCAAATAAAATATGCTTTATGCTGAAAATGAACCTTTAGCCTTCTCCTTTGATTAAAGCCTACATGTAGTAGTATCTAGGTTTGTTACTCGTAAGTCTTGCGAGTACATTTTTGTACTCATTTGCATTGCTTAATTGTTGCAGAGGAGGTTGATCCCTAAGGGATCGACTTTTGTGAGTTTTGCTGCGGTGTGGACGACTAGCTTGACGGCCTGGTCAGATTGCCTTGTGGGTGTACGACAAACCGATTGGCTCTTGTTCATAGCCATCTTATGGCATTTTGCTTCCGCTGTTGTTTAGCTCTTTTAACTTGTTTTTGGCCGGTTGGCCTCTCTTTTGTAATAACTTTACTATATGCCTTTTGCATGTAAAGCTTTGGTTTGGTTGTATGCACTTGTATGGAAATGATTCATATTTTGTAAAAGGTGTGTATACTGCAGTTCTGGGAAGTATACATTTTCCCGAGGCACGAGATATTTTGTTTGTGATGCTAGAGTCAATGAGAGACTAAGCATTACAAGCTAAATACCCCGGGGTCTCACATAAATACATATGCTGGTCGATAAGTCACTAGCATTCCGACCAGTGACATCCGACCAGAGATATATTTATAATGATATCATATAAGTTAAAGAGCTTCACCAACAAGTCACATACTTGTTAATATTTATAATTGATAATTTATTCAAGAAATATAATAACATTTATTCTATAACTCATAAACATAGACGTGACACAATCATCTCTATGATTGTCTCTAGGGTATATCACCAATATCGTCAACAGTAGTAGCTTCTCCAACCGCCGGCTCCTCCTCGTCGTTGCCGCCGCCATCCTCCAACCAAACCTTGTTGTCGTCGTGTGTGCCTTCTACTGCCACCACCACGGCGGCAGCCGCTATCACGTGTCGATCGCCTCCTCCCCTTCCTTGTCACCTCCGCCTCCGCTATCTCTGTGCCTCGCTCTCTCGCCTGCCGACCTCTGCCTCCTCCCCAGCTCCATTGCCTCCCCGTGAGACGACCCATCCTCCTCCTAGCCGTGGCTTTGCGCCGTCTACCTTGAGGCCGCGCGCCGGTGAGCGATGGCGGTAGAGGTGGCCAAATGGGCCCGACGCACCATGCCTAAATGGGCCAACCCATGCCGTGCCTAGGCCATGCCGCGCCAGGCATGGTGCTGTATGTGCTGTGCTGAACCTACCCGCTGGGCCGAGATCGCGACCCAAGCACGGTATGTCGGGGCGGGCCAACAGTGCTGTGTTTCCGGCCGGTTCGACTGGCACGTCCCATTTGACCACCTCTACTTCAAACCAAACACCTCTTTAGATGGTTACATGGTCGTGTGAACAACGATTCAGTTAGCTTCGTTGAAATGAGTCACACTTCTCAGCACGTCCCCTTGTGTATCTGTTTCTTCTTTTACCTTTCTCTGCGTGCTTTCTCCGCGGAAATCGTTTATGCATCAAAAAAACGTAAAGAAGATTGTTTTTAGAATATGTAGCTTATCAATCATGAATCTAACATCCAGAAAATTACTGGCAAAATCAAAAGCTATCCACTGGAGTAATTAACATTTCCATATATCGAAATGTGAAGTACTCAGACACGTATAAGTAATATATATTTTTAAGAGTCTTCATGATTATAAATTATATGTAACACGATTAATTAAAAACAGCACAATTTAAGTTACGCGCCGCTGAACTCCTCCTTGGGTTTCCTAAGCCTCGGCGAGAAGCTCGACGTCCACGGCGAGGACATGCCTACGACGATGCCGATGTTGGCGCAGACCCTGACGTCAATGAGAACCTCACGTGGCGGGCCGAGATCCTGCCGGTGCCGGACGCGTCGGTCGACACCTTCCCCAACGAAGGCCGCCCCGCCGCGCGGCCCACACCCTTCTTGAGCACGCTCTTCCGTATGCCGTCGCTGTCGAACATGAACGCGGCGTGCACCGGCAGGTCGGCCTCGTCGTCGTTGCAGCCCAGGATGAGCTCCAGCGGCAGGTCGAAGTACGACGACGAGGCCTCGCCGTCGAGGGCCAGGCCCGAGGCCGAGGACGTCGACAAGGAGCCGCACTCGAACCGCTCGAGCGACACCGCCAGCGACATGGTGCTCGGCCGCGCCGTGCCTGGGTCGGACTCGACGGCGGCGCTGCGGCGGAACGTCGCCGACCCCGATGACGCTAACACCATGGCCGTCGTGGCTGTAGGCTTGCTCCTCCTGGTGAGCCCCGGGAGGTAGAGGCAGCAGTTGAACGGCGCTTCGTTGCCGTGCTTCGCCTTGCGCCGGCCATTGTTGCCGCGCGCGTCAGCGATGAGCGGCACGTCGCTGCCCCATCGCTGTGGAGCGCTCGCCCTCCTCTCGGGCGACGAAAGGATGACGTCGAACTCGTCGTCGGCCAGCTCCGTCTCCCCGCCGGTGCAAGACCTGCTCCTCGACAGCGCCCTAGAGGCCGGGCGGGGCGCCGTCACCGCCGACGTCGCCGATCGCGCAACTGACAGGTGCGCGTCCCATCTTGTGGGCGCGGCCGCGGTGCTCGATAGGCGCGGCGACGTCGCGGCGGAGCACGGCACGCTTGCACTGGCGAGCCGAGGCGGAGCCGGAGCATGCAGGTGGTGGTCGACGGAGACGGAGGGGATGGGCAGCGGCCTGTCGATGTTGAGGCGGGAGAACTGCCGGAGCGAGAAGGGGTCGACGGCGATCTGCCTCTCCTCCGGCTCTTCGGGGTGCTCCTGCCATTGGAAGGCCGTCTCCTCGTGCTGCACTTGGGACACGGTGTTTCTTCTCGCCATGGTCGCGTACGTGTTGCAATGGCGAAGGAGAAGAAGAGGTTAGGACTTGCTGCTCTGTACATGCGAAATCAACGGTGATTTGTTCATGCGTGGCAGGAAGAAACTAGTTTGTGGCATGCACGAATGCATGTACGTGTAACGTGCGTTTGTGCCGGCCACTACTCATGGGCGGCGTTGCTGCTACCAGAATTCAGAGGTTGTTGACCTGACGGAACCGTACATACCGGAGTTGTTGCCGATGCCGCATTGCCATCTTCTAATCTTCTTGTTGGGCTGGTACGGGGAGGAGTGCTGCTGTGGCTGCCCGGCCATCAGACCTGTCCAAATGGGTTATGCGAGCCAGGCCGCCGCGAAGCATGATACTGTTGGTCCATTGTTGGTTTGGCTCAGACACGGCATGATCCGACACATCGTGCTCTGTTTGGGTTACGACCTCGGCCCAGTGAGCCGACCCGGCACGACACACACCCATAGTATCTTGCTTGGCACGGCCTGGCCCAACACGTGGCGAAGGCGACTAACCTATTGATTTTCTGATTGATTTCGTTGACAAATATTAAAATAGTATTACTACTCAACCACGATCCGTCCCAAAATAACCAATGGTTAGACCGATAAGCGGTTCGCTTCGCACTATGGTCTCTCACCAATTTGCTCGGTATAATAGCAGAGCTCGCTGGGAGACGCGCGGCCCGGGCTTTGAATAGGTTCGGAAATCTCGCTCATCTGGGCTTCGTTGGCAACCTGCCCGGCCATTCTGGACTGCCCACTTTGTTAACTTGATGGCATTCCGTCATGTTTTTTTTTTTCCGACTGGTGCGCACAGATTGGGTTAAGAAAAGGTTCTTGGGCCCGTTTTGAAACGTACGAATTTTTTTCTGAGAGAGTTGAAGTCTAACCTATAAAATCTATACGAAATCCCAGTGAAATTTACGTGTTCCAAACTGGCCCTTAGTCTTTATACCATATTTGGTAGTTCAGGGATTACACCAGTTTTCGTCAGGTATATATGGTCACGAAGCCTGGCACCGTGGTATACAGCAGATCACTTATCAGGCCATGCATGCTTAGGACAGGAGTTCTTACGGAATTTTGAAAGTTTTGTTTTGTTCCTCGCATAGTCCCTATAAATTCACTAAAGATGGCCCTTACTCTCCGGTGCAAGTACGCAACGGAGAAAATATGGCCTGCATTAACGAATAGTAGTGCGAAAAGTAACCAGATAGCACTATCGGATGTTGGCCACCCATCCTCCTCCTCCAGCTCGAACAAGTTCCAATGAAGCCGGCACCTTGGTAGATTAGAATTTCTGAGATGTTTCTGGCGCTGAAGCTGTCAATCATCTTTGTCACCGCGCCAAAGTAACGGTGTGACTCCATGGGAGGAGCAATGTAGCGGTGGGAGAAGAGGGGCGCCATGGCGGCGCGCGGAGGGGGAGTGGAGGAAAAGTTGGCGGGAGAGGGGGAGTGGGGATTCATTGGATCTATTTACTATTTGGCAGAACAGTTAACATTGGGATGTGCTTCTTTTTTTTTTTTCCAATACAACAGTATTTGGTAGAACAATGGACATTGGGATTATTTTTGTGCATAAGTTAAATGGTGACGTGTCCTCAACGCTGATTTGCCAAGTCATACGCTTCTTTTTTTTTTTTCCCAACGCAACACTATTTGGTAAAACAGTTGGCATTGAGATTATTTTGGTGCATCAATTAAATGGTGACGTGTCCTGATCGCTGATTTGCCAAGTCATGTGCTTCTTCTTTTTTTTTTTCGACGCAACACTATTTGGTAGAACAATTGACATTGGGATTATTTCTGTGCATCAGTTAAATGGTGACGTGTCCTAAACGTTGATTTGCCAAGTCATGCGTTGTTTCTTTTTTTTTTTTCCAACGCAACACTATTTGGTAGAACAGTTGACATTGGGATGTGCTGCTGCTTCTTCTTCTTCTTCTTCTTTTTCTCCAACACAACACTATTTGGTAGAACAATTGATATTTGGATTATTTTGGTGCAACAGTTAAATGGTGACGTGTCCTGGACACTGATTTGCCAAGTTATGTGCTTCTTCTTCTTTTTTTTCAGCACAGCACTATTTGGTAGAAATTGATATTGAGATTATTTTTGTACATCAGTTAAATGGTGACGTGTCCTGAACGCTGATTTGCCAAGTCATGTGCTTCTTCTTTCTTTTCCCAACACTATTTGGTAGAACAGTTGGGATTATTTTTGTGCATCAGTTAAATGGTGACGTGTCCTGAAGGCTGATTTGCCAAGTCATGTGCTTCTTTTTTTTCCAACACAACACTATTTGGTAGAACAGTTGGCATTGGGATTATTTTTGTGCATCAGTTAAATGGTGACGTGTCCTAAACGCTCATTTGCCAAGTCATGTGCCTTGATTGAAAATGAGAGAACTATTAGAAAATGACCCAGTTGAGTAACAGGGACCTCCATCGATCGACAACGTGTATCACGTACTTAACATTTCTATTCAGAACACGAATGTGTCTGCATAGCTCACACCATGCATGCATTATCCGTCCAGCATTTGTTTCTTCAGAGTTCACACTGGACACATAAGAGCCTAATTAATTGGTGATGTAACCTATCCTCTCTTCTTTATGTTATAATCAAATTTAATCTTGACTGTTTGCAAGTATCTTGCAACACACTTGAGCTTATCTTGTTTGGATCAATTAACATACAGCGGGTATACGTACAAAAAAGAATTTTACTCGCGGTTTACGGATAGGCCGATGTGGCGATGTGACTTCTCGAACCAAACACCCCGTTGATTGATGCCACCATGGCCGAGGCTGTGGTATAATGGAGATGCCGAGCTTCGTATGATGAGTTCTACGGTGCGACCAAATTTGACGCAACAACTCACCATAGAATTGGAGAACCAAAGGGACAAATCCGGCAGGAAATTGGCCAAACATCAAAAATTGGAATTTTGCTTTACGAGAGTAGCTTGTAGTTAGATATACCAAACCATGGCATTGTCCTTTCTTAGGTAGATTTCAGTTGAGCCATCTTAAGGCTTCACTGGCAATAAATTACAAGATTAAATCACAAAAATTCCACAATAAATTTACCTACATGTTGTTAAACATATAAGCACATGTAGGTCTAATTTAATCCATAAATTAATCATGACAACATGCACGCAACATAACAGAACCATCACAGGCATAACAGATCTAGACATGTCAACCAGGAAACTGAACATGAACAGATCTAAAACGGAGAACATTGCATTGCGCATCGATGATTCTGTTCGATCGGTTTGTCGATGTTGGCACTGCGAACCGAGTGTGGATGATACGGTCGATGACGATTTGCGGCGAACGGCGAGGAAGACGAGCGAGCTACAGCAAGTCGCGCGCAGCGCTTCCCAAAACCTTATTCGCCTCTCCGGTGCAGAACTTCAAGGCGGCGGTTCCGAGACTGCTCTCCGAACGTCGATGCGCCGGCGGACGGGGCGGAGTAGACTACGTGGGGCGGCGCGATACAATGGAAGAGGCAAAACCCTAGATTGATTTTCCGTCATCGTATGGAGGCGGCGATTCAAGATTTATGGAAGAATCGGGCGTGTGATCAAGACGCCTGACGTTCTCCATAACTCGAATCAAACGGATTAGTTGCGCAACCGATCCGGACTCACCGCCACACAAACAAACAAAAGATAAAACGCAGAAGAAACGCGTCTGCGCAAGCACACGACGCCGATTTTGGCGGACCATTCACGCAGTGTCGTGCGCTCGCGCCGCGCTACGCCCTCGCCTGCCCTGCCCGGCCCGGCCCGGCGAGGCGAGGCGAGCGCGGGCGTGTGTGTTCCTCTAGTTCTCTCCCACACATGCCTCAAGTGACTAGGAGTGCACCATCCCTTTTAAGGTGGTCTTCCTCTCCTAGAACTAGCAATATGGTACTAAAGTTCACATGCAACCTTCCTTTGCATGAGTGGGCCTTTGAGATTTAATTTAGGAATTATTCTTCTTGTATGGGCTAGGCCCACATAATTCAACAATCCCCACCAGATCTCAAAGTCCCACAGATTTACTGAATTTCAATGTCTTTGTTTATATATCGGTGTTTGATGGAGACCGATTAGGTTGAACATCCATCTAGAACTCCAAGCTACACTTACTCACAACTTGAACAATGGACTAAGCCTTGAATTGCAAGTTTGGTGCAAACAAGCTTCACTTAAAGACTTAACGATACTAGGGCATGAGAAGCTACCCCGGTTGGAGCGTATAAGTCATACTCCTTGGTCTCTTCATGAGCTTAGTAGGAGATTTTCCCAAAATCTTCATAGACTGCGACTAACAGTCGGGCTCATATAGGTGTGTTCTTTCAAGAGCGTTCTGCAGGATAACGTCTTCGCTTCTGAAAGCCAATGGAACACATTAAGGCCTTAACCAACCTGCCTTGCAGTTTTTGAGAGTATTGCATCTTCACATAGAGAGGGTTGAAATTACTCTCCTCCGATTAATCGATGGCTTGTTTTTCCCAGATCCTAATTCACGGGATCTCCGATCACATAGGTTGGGTTACTACCATAGATAACTCACATGGGTCTCATACCCATCTCCTTCGATGCACTATCTATCACATTTCGTGATAGTCCCTTTGTGAAGGATCGCGGGTTTCTAGTCGTTTGGATGTAATCCAAGGTTATAACTCGGAGTTTCTCAATTTCTCGATGACTTCAATCGTCTCTTGACATGCCTAGACGATTTCATATTATCCTTAGAACTGTTCACTTTAGCGATAACGGTTTGATTATCACGATTCATGAGGATAGCTGCATCGCTTTTCTACCGTAGGTAGATCCATCAATAGATCCGTAGCCATTACGCCTCAACAATAGCGGTGTCTAGTGCCGCAAGTTACGCTTCCATGGTTGACCTCGTCAAAATGGTCTGCTTGCAAGACCTCCATGAAACAAAGACCACCACCAATCGTGAAAACATATCCACTAGTGGCTTTGATCTCATCAAGATCGAGATCCGTTGGAATCACTATAACCCTCCAAAGACCGACGGTACCCGGTGTAGTGAAGTCCAAAGTTCAAGGTACCTTTCGGATAGCGCAACACTCGCTCAAGTGCCTTCCGGTGATCATCTCTCGGGTTAGATGTAAACCGGCTCAACTTGCTCACAAGCAAAGAGATGTCCGCCTTGTTGCACTAGCTAGGTACATAAGAGAGCCAATTATCTCGAGAGTATTCGGTGATTCCTAGCAATTTTCTTATTCTTACGAAGTAACACGCTAGGATCATAAGGTGTTGGAGAAGGCTTGCTATCAGAAAAACCAAAACGGCTCAAGACCTTTTCCACATAATGAGATTGCACAAGTGTAATCCCATCCTCACCTCTAACCAATTTAATGTTTAGAATAACATCAGCCACTCCCAGATCTTTCATATCAAAATTTTGAAACAAGAATAATTTGACTTCATTTATCACATTGATGTTTGTCCCAAAAATCGGATATCATCCACATACAAGCAGAGAATAACTCCTCACCCCACCATAGCGATAGTATACACATTTATCGCCTCATTGGCAGTAAGCTGCAGATGTCATGTTCTATCGAACTTTTCATGCCATCGCTTAGGAGCTTGTTTTGGACCATACAAAGATTTCAACAGTTTTAACACCTTGCCTTCTTGACCTTCTACTACAAATCCATCAGGCTGTTCCATGTAAATTTCCTCATCCAGCTCTCCGTTAAGAAAAGCTGTCTTAACGTCCATTTGATGAACAAGAAGACCATGTGAGGCAGCCAAAGCAAGTAGTACTCGTATTGTGGTCAGTCTAGCAACAGGTGAGTAAGTGTCAAAGAAATCTTCGCCTTCTTTCTGAGTGTAGCCCTTGGCAACAAGCCGAGCCTTGTACTTTTCAATAGTACCATCAGGCCTAAGCTTCTTTTGAACACCCACTTGCATCCTACTGGTTTGCACCCATAAGGTCTATCATCGGCTCCCAGTTGCATTAGTGATAATGGAATCCATTTCACTACGGACAGCCTCCTTCCAGTAGTCTGCATCAGAAGATGCATATGCTTCTAAAATAGACTTGGGAGTGTCGTCCACAAGGTACACAGTGAAATCATCACCAAAGGATTTGGTTATCCTTTGTCTCTTGCTCCTTCTAGGAGCTCCACCATCATCCTCCTCATTGACAAGTTCATGTGTATGTTCAAAAGGTTGGTGGTGTGATTGAACTGGAATTATTTGGAGGGTTGGCTAGTAGTGTTATGTGTATCCTTCATTGGAAAGATATTCTCAAAGAACGTTGCATCTCGAGACTCCATAATTGTACCAACATGCATGTCAGGTACCTCAGTTTTAACTATCAAAAATCTATAGGCAATACTATGATTAGCATATCCCAGAAAGACACAATCCACAGTCTTAGGTCCAAGCTTGCGTTTCTTAGTTATTGGCACATTGACTTTCGCCAAGCACCCCATGTACGCAAATAAGAAAGTGATGGTTTT
Source organism: Ampelocalamus luodianensis (assembly GCA_036346255.1). NCBI lineage: Eukaryota > Viridiplantae > Streptophyta > Magnoliopsida > Poales > Poaceae > Ampelocalamus > Ampelocalamus luodianensis. The sequence goes on along the minus strand of CM070630.1, from coordinate 20,504,969 downwards.
CTCCCAATCCATACCTCGTATGGTGTTTTGTCCTTATTTACATTAGGAACTCTATTCAATACATGATTAGGCGTTAGCAAAGCCTCCCCACCATGCCTTAGGTAAACCCGCCGTGTCTAACATGGCATTCACCAAGTCGATCAAAGTGCGGTTTTCCTTTCGCAACCCCATTTGACTCGGGGAATAAGGAGGCGTCCTCTCATGTATAATGCCATGTTCCTCACAAAATAAGTCAAATTAAATCGAGAAATACTCTCCACCACGATCGACCTAAGTCTTTTATCTTTCTGTTTAACTGGTTTTCAACTTCGCCTTATAGATTCTAAAATAGTCTAAAGCCTCGTCTTTCGTTTTCAATAAATACACATAATGAACCTAGTTGCATCATCAATCAATGTCATGAAATATCGTTTTCCACCCTTCGTTAACGTGCCATTCATCTCGAAAGATCCGAATGCGGGAGTTCTAGTGGTGCCAAATTTCTCTCCTCGCGACCTTGTGAGGCTTACGAGGTTGCTTTGATTGCACACACTATGACATTTAGAACCTTTGTTGATGGAAACGTTTGGAATTAAATTCATACGGAAAGCCGAGACATTAAACCAAAATTAATATGACATAAACGTGAGTGCCAAGCGTTAGCCTCATCATCCACACCGCCACAAATATGGTTCACGGTTTATTGCGAAATCGAAAGGAAAAGCGGAACAAGCCTCCGCACTCATAGCCTTTACCAATAAAATGTCCATATTTAGACACGACTACTTTATTAGACTCAAATACCAACTTAAGCCCGTCTCTACATAAACGGGAGCCACTAACGAGCTTCTTGTCTATAGAAGGGACATGTCTGACGTTCTTGGTGCACGATCTTTCCAAGTAAACTTCAGATCTACCGTGCCAACACCATGAACGAAGCATGTGACCCATTCCCCATTAGGACGGAGGAATCCGGGCGACTGATAAGAGGAAAACAACGAAATATCGGCACACACATGTACATTAGCTCTGTATCAATCCACCAATTGGTAGATTGACTAGCGAAAGAACGATGAGGTAAATTACCATACCCAGTCCCATCTCCGTCTTGCCAATGGTCACGTTGGCGGACTTAGAAGTCGTCTGCAGTGCCTTCTTTCCTTTGCGTTGTGGGCGGTTCTTGGCCATGTGACCGGGCTCACCGCACACAAAGCAAGTTCTATCATCCCGATTGTTGTTGTTCTTCTTCTTCTTGAAGTTGGTTGTCTGTTGGACTTTGACAAATTTCCTTTGTTCTTGCTTGAGGATTTACGTACCACATTGGCACTAGGCGCCTCCATCACCCTTAGACACGGCGTCCTTTTCCGAGCTTTCTCCTCAATTTCAAGAGATCCAATCGGACTCTCAACAGAGTGCTCTTGTCTCTTGTGTTTGAGTCTTTGTTCAAATTCCTCCATGAAGAAGGTAATTTCGCAATAATACATCCGACCACAAACTTGTCGGGTAAGGCACACTTCAGAGTTTGAGTTCCTTGCCAATGGATGTATCTCATGAGCACGATCTACCACGTAGCGGTTATTAACCATCTTGTAGTCATGAAATTGCTCCATGACATACATGTCATTCTTGGCATCGATAGCACCGTATTTGGAATTCGTGCATCCCATAACTCCTTTGCGTCTGTCATGTGCATATACACCTCGCATGACGATCAAGAAGAACACTAAGAATGCATCCAACAAAGAGAGTAGTGGCAGTCTCGAATTCTTTTGCTTTTCAGCATCAAGAATACCTTCAGGCTTGCCATTACTAACCCAGAATACATTCATAGCAGTAAGCCACAGAGTGACCCTGATCTGCCATCTCTTAAAGTGCACACCGGAGAACTTCTCCGGCCTCAGTGCATCGGCAAATCCACCATAGTAAGACCACAGTGCCTAGAATAAGGTTTTTGGATTGTTAAATATGTAAGCACATGTAGGTCTAATTTAATCCATAAATTAATCATGACAACATGCACGCAACATAACAGAACCATCACAGGCATAACAGATCTAGACATGTCAACCAGGAAACTGAACATGAACAGATCTAAAACGGAGAACATTGCATTGCGTGCATCGATGATTACGTTCGATCGGTTTGTCGATGTTGGCACTGCAGATACGATGTGGATGATACGAAGTCGATGACGATTTGCCGGCCGAGCGACGAGGAAGACGAGCGAGCTACAAAGAAGCGCCGCAAAGCGCTTCCCAAAACCTTATTCGCCTCTCCGGTGCGAGAACTTGGCGGCGGTTCCGGAGACCTGCTCTCCCGAACGTCAGTGCACGCCGGCGGACGGGACGGAGTAGACTACGTGGGACGGCGCAGTACAATGGAAGAGGCAAAACCTAGATTGATTTTCCGTCATCGTATGGAGGCGCGATTGAGATTTATGGAAGAATCGGGGCGTGTGATCAAGACGCCTGCACGTTCTCCATAACTCGTAACCGAAACGGATTAGTTGCGCAACCGATCCGGACTCACCGCCACACAAAACAGCAAAAGATAAAAACGCAGAAGGAAACCGCGTCTGCGCAAGCACCTGACGCCGATTTTGGCGGACCATTCACGCAGGTGTCGTGCGCCCGCCCTGCCCTGCCCGGCCCGGCGAGGCGAGCGCGCGCGTGTGTGTTCCTCTAGTTCTCTCCCACACATGCCTCAAGTGACTAGGAGTGCACCATCCCTTTTAAGGTGGTCTTCCTCTCCTAGAACTAGCAATATGGTACTAAAGTTCACATGCAACCTTCCTTTGCATGAGTAGGCCTTTGAGATTTAATTTAGGAATTATTCTTCTTGTATGGGCTAGGCCCACATAATTCAACACATGTACTACTTCCTGTAGTAAAAAAATAAGATATTTTGGTCATCAACACAGTCTCCAAAATACAACTTTGACCGCTTTTTATCAATGTAACATATTAATAAAACCTAATAAAATTATAATATTACGAATATATTTATCGAGACAAATCTGCATGTACCATTTTCCTATGTCCAATTTAAATATTAAAAAAAGACAATAATAGCTGAAGTTTATAATTTTTGACTGACCGGAGGGAATAGTTAGTTAGACTCTAACTATATGCCTATAACTAGATAACACATGAATACCATACTAGTTGGACTAGTCATCGGTTGGTAATTAAGCATGATGTTATATGTGATTGATTATCTGAGAGCGCCATAAGAATATTATATCACATATATGTTTTTAACCATTTCATACGGGGTACGTTACTACTAGCGTACTGCTAATATCATCAAGCAAGCTAGGTCAATCGGTCCACGGATAACTAATGTGCACGAGCTGCACGAGGCCGCGAAAAACTATGCATCCAACGAGCAACTTCCCTGTCCAAGCATTACGTGTACGCATCTCAGCGCTCATCACCAGCATCGATCAGATGGTCAAATTAATCTTAGCGGTTGCAAGGTCAGGGTCGACTGCACTGAAAGTCTGAAACACCTAAGCAAAGAGTACGAGGGTGTGAGTAACATGTGGCGGGGAAAGTGAGGTCGCTCCCCATAATAAATTCTGAACGTACGGGCCCATATAGACATAACATTTGGGGGAAGATTATCCCGGGGATTGTACGGTGATCCATGCAGAAAATGACATTGTCGATGTGCTGCGCCTGTATAATTCAGGGTTGATTTTTTCCCTCGAGGATGAGGGAGGAGTACTATGTCACCGTCTATCATCATTTATAATATACTAGTTGAATGTTCGTGCTTTGCTAGAGATCAAAAATTATTATACGTCAAACTATTGTTGGCCACACCCTCGGTTCTGCCGTGGCTCCCGGCCAGACTCTGCCGTTGTCCGTGCCGCGTCTCCACTGTGAGGTTCGGCCTTGGTGCTTTGCCAAGCCAAGCTCCGCAACAACTTGCATCACGACATCGTGCTCTAAGTCTATGCCGCACCCTTGGACACCAACCATGCTACAGCAGAGGATCACTCATGCAGTGATCTGTGAGCAAGTAAACAGTACTCGTCAGAAATATTGTATCAAATATTATTGAAACAATGAAATATTTACTGTAGCAACCACAGTAACGATTGATTTAGGTCTTTACTTTTTGATCGGATGGTGGAGATCTGCTTCTAATGCGTGGCACGGTAGATCCTCTGCATTGAACCCTTTGATACAGAGGATCCATTTCTGCTTCATTGTCCTCGTGTTAGGTCACTCAAGGCATCATCATCCCCGTGTCAGCCTCTCACAGCCAAATTGGGCCCACTGATACTATGAGAGACAACCTCAGGCAATGAAGAGAATGGGTCCAACGGAGAAAGTTATTATGATAATAATAAATTTTGTTAGAAGTTAACTTGTTTCTTGGGTAGTTTTTTTCCCCTTTTTTGTTAGAGGTTTTTAAGGAGGTAAAAGGGAGGTTGTTACGGTATGTACCACCACCACCATCACCGCCACCAACAACTCCTTTTATACTTCCCCGTTTCAAAATATGAGGCACATAGTTTTTGGAATTTGTTTCATAATATAAGGCATGCATGCGAATTTATCGATTTTTTTTCTTGTCTGTCCTTATTTATCACATCTTCTCTCTCCTACATTTATAAGTAATCCCTCACAAACTATTCTCTCTCACATTTCCAAGCTATTTATGGCATAGATAACATGATCATTTTCTGTTGTCTTTCTCTTGGTTTTATAACCTCCTTAATCCCTATGCCTAGCCAACTATAGGATAGCCTAGCAGTAAGGCACCTTGTCTCTCTTGTTGATTATTTGTGTGAATTTTCACTATGATTTTCTGATTTGAACCTGTAACCTATGAGTTGTGAGCATTAGTTCCCGCCCTAGAAGGCCAAATTAAGCAGTTTGCGTAAGTTGATTAAACTAGTCGCTTGTTTCCGCTATTAAAAAATGCGCCTGATAAAAAGAAACGGGAGTATTAGTAAAGAAAATAATACTTTTGTCATCATCTGCGTTGGTGATCACAAACCAACCAAGATATCTGCGCAGGTGTGCTCAACGACAAGACTACCCATAATTCACGCAACACCTTCAACGAGAAGACTACGCATCATATGATTGTAGAATAAGGCCAATCATAACGGAGATTAAGAACATGCAAGGTCTTTCTAATGTCAAGTTTATCCAACAACCAAGACAACTCACCCAAATAGCTGTGTTCCAGAGGGAGCAACGAATATAATCACTATTCTCTTTTATCTTCATCTACACTAACTCCACTTTGTAAGTTTTTATGGTGTGCTAAATACATACAAAAAAGAACAATGTGAGATCCAATTCTTGTAATTTTTGCTAAATTTTTAGTATACTCTCCTTAATTATCCAACAAATCTAAAAAAATCCATGGAACCTCTATAGTCTATACTTGATTTTTTTTTAAAAAATAATACATCTTTTAATAGAATTACATAAATAAATGAATGTTTAACAAAATTACAAAAGTAGGCTTCTGTCATCGTTCTAATTGGCGAAATGGCCCTGTCGCCAATCCAATTGGTGACATGATCCCTGTCGCCCACCGAATAGTGTCAAATGCCTATGTCGCCATTTAGAATGACGATTTTTCTAAATTTTAGGCAAATCACCATTCTAAATGGCGATAGAGACCTTGTAGGTCCATGTCGCCATTTGGAATGACGACACAATCTCCCCTATAATAGGCTCACAAAATTCGGTTGAAATTCACTTTTATTCGCAAAAAAGAGAAAGAGGGTAGGGAAGGGAGAGGAGCAGATGGAAGGAGAGGAGGTAACGAAGTGCTGTCCGTTTGGTCATCCACCTTGCAGGTAATTGTTTTCTGTAACTGAATGGAATATATAGTTTTAGATGTATGGTTATGTAATGTAGTATGTTGTAGTATGTCCTTTTAGGTGTGTGTAGTTTAGTTTTAGATATATAGTTAATCGTATAAATCTTGTTTATGGTGCAATACGTTGAATATGTCGGACGCAATCAATTTCAAAATTTACTACGGTCAAGAGACTATTCTGGAGGGTCCCAAGAGGGTTTATTTGCGTTATTTTCAATCGATGATCATCAGCCTAACAAGACCTAACTAGCATACATGGGGCGTTGTGATGAGGTAGTTGTATTACACCTTCGAGTTGGGTCATGCTCCGCACGATCTGAAATTGAGCTGCATTGCTATCCAGACACCATAGGGCACACATTGGGAGTTAGTGCAGCTGAAGAGAGCAAGGTAATGGCAGTCATACATAAGCATGGAGAGGGAGCGCGGGTGGGATTTGGTCCTTTTGGCCCAGGAATATGTCAAAACTTTGCCTACATATGCGGCTGAACAAGGGGTAGCTGGTGGTGATGCCGAAGAAGTTGGGGACTCCAGCCACAACATAGTGCACACAACGGCCAAAGGACAGGGAGTTGCTGATGTTGTCGATGAAGACGGGGTCAAAGAAGCTCCTTTGGTTTGGAAATTTAGTGGGATTGCAGACGAAGATGAGTAGATCGAAGCCCTAGTCGAAAGGATGGCGCTCGAAGATCAGGACTACGAGGCATTGTTGAAAGATGAAGGTTCAGATGACGATGATGGCGGGGAACAATAGGCAGTTCCATCCGAGTGGAACGCATACCGATTTGACAATCTTATCGTGGATGAAGGTTCTCGTGTACTATGGGAGTATCATCAGAACGAGGTCAGGCAAGGAGCCATGTACAAATGCAAGGACGTAGTGAAGGAGGCTATCAAATTCTGAGCATTGCCACTGCGGCATACATTCATAGTAGTGAAATCTAACCCAAAGTGCTACGATGTGAAGTGCGAGATAGAGGGATGCCCTTGGAGAGTGCACACATTCTAGCATAAGTGGACACCTACTAGAAATGCTCTATAGTAATCACTCACATGTGTCGTCTCTAAATCAATAAAATCCCACAAGAACCTGTCATCATGCTTCATTGTGAATTTCATGTACGACGAGATCGTGGATAACCTGGATTTTGAGCCACGATGCATTATTCGGGCAATAGAGTCAATGTTTCAGTACACAATCAGTTATGCTAAGGTGTGGAGGGCAAAGCAGAAGGCATTGGAAGGAAGTTTTGGCACGTTCGAGGACTCCTACTACAACCTGTCGATCAGCTCTGAGTCATATAGGACAGGAATATTGCTACTCACATCGACCTTCAAGATTCCATGCATCCAAGGTTCGCCAGGAAGAGGGTACTAAAGTGATTATTCTTCTTCTTTGGTGCATGCATCAATACATTCCGGTATTGCCATCCAATCTTGTGCGTGGATGGTACGTTCCTGATTGGGAAGTACAAAGGGCATATACTTATTGCAATTCTGATGGACGGGAACAACCAGGTTCGTCAAGTGGTGTTTGCATTCATCGAAAGTGAAAACACCAACAATTGGTTGTGGTTTCTGAGGAACATGAAGATTTCTGCTGTATAGGGGCCGTTCTAACATATGAGTCATACATGACCGGCATGTCGGTTTGTTGAGTGCAATAACTCAGCTACATCAAGGGGAACACAAGCCACTTTCATGGGTGGATCTATAGAGTAGGTGGTGCATGAGGCACATAGGTGTAAACTTTTACAAATAGTTTCACAACAAGGATTTTATGAACCTTTTTCAAGTGGCTATGCAACCAGAACCAGTAGAGGAAGTTCGATGCACTATGAAAAACTCTGGATGAGTGGACGAGGACGCACAGAAGGGAGGCAGTGAAGAAGCCTGCCACAAGCGCTAAAAATCTCCTCAAGTCATTGCTCTAGTTACCCACAGATGGTCCCAATTTGAAGAGGAAGATCATAGGTAGGTGAAATGCTTTCTCGGACTGGATTGAGCGTGAGCCTAAGGTGAAGTAGTCATTGCTACATGACAAGGATGATTCTCGGTATGGTATCATGACAACGAAAATAGCTGAGGTGTACAATTGGGTTATGCGTGTCATGAGGTGCCTCCTTTGGTTAGTATTTTGGAGGCAGATCTGCGTGGTACCATAAACTACTTTGTTGATCGAAGCCACACCGCGTCACTCTCCATGGAAAATGACAGATTACTGTACTCTGTCAGGATCACTAAGTACGTGGAGGAGAAGAGCAAGATGGGTGAGATGCACAGGGTATTCAAGATGGGCACAAGTGAGCTTCGCTTCGAGGTACTCTAAATGAGAGCATCATCCATGAGTGCACGCTTGGCCACGCTCGTTGCATATGCACTTGCAACAAGCCACTTCTTTTGTATAGGCCATGCTCACATGTGATGGCCGCATGTTCGACGTTGGTGCAATATTCTGGTCAATACCTTTCTGAATATTTCACCAAGGAAGAGATGGTGCTAACCTGAAGTGCAGAGTTGTATTGTTACATCGTTACTGGCCATTTTATCGGCCATCCTACTTGGGAGGAGCAGATATGGACCGTTGACATTGATAGACTAAAGGGAATGGTTGGCCAACGACAGAGACGGCGTATCAAGAACGTCATGGATGAATCAGAAGCCGGACGTCATACGAAGAAGAGCTCTATTTGCCGGGAGTTCGGGCATACCTTCAATTATTGCCATACGAGAAATGAACAGCACGAAGGAAAGGTCGGCAGTTCGGACAGCACCGCAAGGACCTCATCCGACTGCCCCACTCGAGGCGGGCACCGTGGAGGTCGACATGGCGGACGTGGAGGTGGCGGCCACGGGGATGGTTTGTCTTATTGAAATATGTTGTGATGAATGTTTTGCTTATTATCATTGTGATTTATTAAACAGCTATGCGACGACGTATGTTCTATTTAGTTGTGTTGTCCGATGTACTGATGTTATGTCCTGCGTTGTCGGGACCCAAAAATACAATTCTGAACCCTTTATGTACTCTGAACTAGTCCTAGATCAATAGCTAGTTCACATAGAAAACATCAATAAAATACCATATATTTATTGATTTAACTAAAAAGATCTCAAGATAACAAATAGTAATAATAATTAGACCTTATAATCAATATTTACTTAACTTGCCACGTATGGCTAAAGAAATAAATAAACTTTTACAACGGAACGAGCAAACATGGAAAAGCCAATCAACATACCTACAGGCAATCGAGTGGAGAACGCCTCCTCCTAATTCACAAAGTCTTCATAGTACTTCTTCTCAAATAACTCTTGAGCAGCTCGATATTCCTCAACTGAGCAGTAAAATTTAAAGTCGTGAGTACATAAAGTACTCATCAAGTTGTAAAGAAATAATATGAAATTAATATTCATACAAGGCTGAAACAAAGAGTTAGCAGTATGGTTCTTTTGCAGAAGCAGCATTGACGATAAATACAATAAATAGATTGAAATAGGTAATTAAAAATAATAGTAAATAAATAAACATTTTTTTTGAAACAACCAGTTAACTTCTCATTCACTTTCCAACCAAACCACTAAGTGAATTCCCTATTCACCTTCCAACACATTTTATGAAGAAACTCTACCTCTCGTGTGAAATCCCCGGACATGTCCATAACCGAGGACGCGGCTATTCGAATAGATTAATTAACACTCTGTAGAGGTTGTACACTTTACCCATAAGATGTAATAAACTTGTATAGAACTTATCACAACAAAACATTTCGAAAATTTTATCTCAACAATTGACTCTCCCATTGTGCATACTGTCAACCCCAACCTCACTGTTCGTTCAACGCAGACCGTTGGACCTAGAGACGGTAAAACCCCGCCCATAGATGTGACCTCAAAAGGAGTACACACCTCCACCTATATACTACCTGAGTAATCAATGCCCAAACTCCACAACTTACTAAGTAAGGCATGTTCCATACTGGGCATATGGTTGTACGATAAGGGCCAGTTCAATGATGCACAAGAATAAGTTCTTGACAAGTTACTCAGACGAGTCTACCGCAAACCCACAATGTGTTAACCACACCCTCACTTCACAACTGCTCGCTTGAGCGAAAATTATTTTGTTCAACAAAGACCAACAACATACCCTGTCATGGTACATAAATTTTAACAACAGTGGCTAACCGCCACAATTTCATATCTCGTTAAGTCAAGTTTAACATTATTTGTATATGTGATCATGGGCCCATCGTAACTAAGTATAACTAAGCATCTGTATGATGCCCATGTTGGTGATACAAATATATCCAACTAAAATAAACCATCCTTTGGTGACAAGTGATTCATGGCATTCAAATATTCAATAGAGGCATAATGACAACAGGTGATAGCTAATCCCAAAAGAGTTGATATAAAGATAGCATGCAATTGATATAAAATAATATACTTTTGAAATCATAGGTTCAATATGATCAAAGGACTACGACTTGCCTTGGCTTTGGCTCTGCTTAGTTACCACACTTGGATCTTCAAAGTTTGCTTCTACTCCTGCTCCGTGAAACAGATCGTCTGACGAGAGAGAAAATAATAGGCAAAGCACAAATAAATTTTTTAAAAATCAAATAAAATCCAAAAGTAGTATAACCAACTCTAAAATAAAGAGCTAATTTTAAATTAATTTAGGAATTTGAATGGACTAAATTAGAGTTAGGATGAAGGAGAATGGGCTCTCGGAAGATTTGCCAGAAGAGAAAAAGAAGAGAGAAAAGAATATTCCCTCGGATTAAATTAAAGAAAAACCCTAAAGGCTGACAGGTGGACCCTACTGGTTTTTAAATTTTGAAATTAAAATAAAATCTGGAAAAAGAAATAAAGGATGACAAGTGGGGTCAAAGTAGAAGAGAGAGAAAGAATTAAAGAAAACCTTACATGTGGGACCCACATGTAAGTGACTGGTTGATAATAGATTGAGTCTACAAGCTTTTTGGCTCGGGTTGCCACATGGGCTAACACATGGGCGATGGGCTGAGGTGGCTGCTGATGTGGCCGAAAAGGTGGCAATCTAGCTCAGTGGCACAGAGAGCAAATAGGAGGGAGAGACAGAGAACATGGCCGGCGGCAAAGGTGGTAGAGGCGAGGGAAACGACGGCGATGGAGGTTCGGCCAAGTAGCAAAACAAAAACCCAACGATGCGAGGAAGCTTTGGGTGGTGGTGGCTTGGCCAGGGCGGCGAGGAGCTTCAGCTCACGGTGGTTCTGGCGACGCTCTGACGAAACAAGGAGGAGCACCGGGTTGGTGGTGACGATGGGATCACACCGTGACGATCGAGGCAGCCAGAGGTCGACGAGAATGGCGGTGAGATGAAGATGACCAGCGATGAAGGAGGAAGGTGGTGGTGGCACCTTGGTGATCGAGAGAGAGGGAGAAAGGATGGGATCAGATGAGAAGACCCTGGAACACATGACGACACACTTGTGACGACAAGAGGACTCACCAACGACTGGATTGGAAACGGTGGTCGCGGCCGACTTTGAGGACGAAGATGGAACCAGAGGCTCGGTGATCTTCGGGGAACGGGGAGGTGAGCACAACAAAGAACATGATGAGGTGGTTCCAAAGGCGAAGATGGCTCGGGCGGAGATGCTTTGACGTCGATGCAATCCAACGAAGAAAATGTGCGGTGGCCAGCGGCTTCTTTGGCGGATTGCGACACAACAAGGACGAATCAGGGATGGAGACTTTAGGGTTTCGGGTGAGAAACTTGGGGCGAGCAAAAAAGCATGGGCCACAAGGCATAGAAAGAAAGAAAAAAAGGGGAGGGTTGGGCAGCGCTAGCACGAAGGGAAAATGGGAGGTGGGCTGGCTTGGTTGGGCCGGAAAAAGAAAGAAAGGTCCGGGCCGAGGTGGAGGGAAAACGTGCCAGCGAGAAAAAAGGATTTGGGCCAAGGAAGGAAGTTTGAGCCCAAAGGAAAATCTGGAATATAAAAGACTTTTCGAATTTAGGAATTTGAGATAAATAAAATCGAGCTCAAATAAATAGCAATTAAATTCCAAAAATTCCTAGAAAATTCTCTAGAACATCAAGAACCCAAATAAAACAACTTTTAATTTAATTAAAGTTTAGATTATTCACATTAAATCTTTTTTATTTATGAAAATCCAAATTAAGTTGAAACTTAAATAGGAAAATTCAAATGGTTACTTTTATTTTTAAAGCTTCAAACATAAACCAAATTTTGGGATGTTACATGCATCGAATTATTATGTGTAACCTATGTACTGTTGGTAATATTGTTTCTTATTGCTTTCTTTTTTTTTGTTTCTTATTATGAACATTGTAAGCAACTAATTTGTTGTCTTCTGTTTACCCCTACTTTCTATTTTTTTTGTTGCAAAAAAAGGTCATGTTGCCATTTGAATTGCTGACAGGACATTGCCGCCAATTAAAATGGCGACTTATGTCTCTACCGCCATTCCAAATGGTTGAAGTCTATGCATCTACTCTTTGTAGTATGGGACTATAGTTTACAAATGTGTTTTGCAAATGATTGAAGTTCATGCATCTTTGCTTGGGAATCATCTCTTGGCTTAAACTCTTTCATTTGAATGAAAACTGCTTTTAAGAGAACATGTCCAGTGTTTGGTGAGGACATGATGGGGAGGAACTGAGGGCTCCGAGGACATGTCTGGTGTTTGGTGAGGACATGCCCAGGAGGAACCGAGAGCTCCAAGGATATGTCCATCTCAGATGGAGGACATGTCCGCCCAACAGTCATTTTCGTGCATTTGATGCACTAGCTGTTATACTCGGGGAGAACATGTCTGGGCCTATGTATTTTTTTGTTGATTTTGGTTCCAACGGCTAGTTTTTGGTATATGAGCTATATATACCCCTTGTGGCCGATTGAGGGTAAGGTTGATGCTTTCCATTCTAATATCTTGAGCTAGTGCAAGCCTCTCTACTTAATTATTCATGTGTTGCATGTTGTGACCAAGGACAGAAAAGCTCTAGGTGCATGTGCCACATCTAGAGGTGGATTGAGCATCCACATATGCATGTGTTGCACTTGGTGTGAGTCAAGCAAAGGGCTTGACTTGTTACTCTTGGTGGTGCTGCCACTAGACGACTTGGATGAGTTGTGCCCGGTGATCTCTTCAAAAAGCTTGTGAAGAGGCCTACTGTGGTTTTAAGGTTGGAGATCACTTATCTGGAGGGGCAAAGAGCTACCACTAGTGGATTTGATGTGTTTGGCTTAATTCGTGGAGTCGGTCCAATTCGTTTGGGCTTACCTCAATGTGGATTAAGGGAGATCGACAAGTCTCTGAATATCACGTTAAAAAAATCGTGTGTCATATTGTGGTTTGCTTTCTTATGGCCACTTACATTCTTGCAATTTATATTACTAGAATTGAATTACTTGCTTGTCACCCTAGGATTGCAAACCTTAATTTAGACATAGGTTATTGGTGCACTTAGTGAGACTAGTTGATCTAGGCCTTTATTAGTTTATTGTGCAAAATTATTTTGATTTACGCTTTCGCATATAAAACCTGGTTTTGGCCAAAGAGAATTTTAAAAGCGTTATTTACCCCCTATAGTTGGCCTCCTCAATCTTACAGCCACCATGCACCTCTTGCCACTCATTACCACCGTCATATGCCACCATCTCCTCCCACCGAAGTACTGGACGAAGCAGTAGCTCACCATCACTGATACGACAGGAGGCGCAAGGTGTCGCCGCCGCGTGGCCGGTTATCGTCACCGGTGAGGAGGCCGGAGCGGGAGAAGTGGGGCTCAAAAGATGGGCTAGAGGCGGGGGAAACGCACGACAACGTCCATGGTGACGAGTGAGTAGCAGGACGCGGGCGGTGGCTGCCATAGTGACGGTGGCCTCTGTTGTCGCATCCTCATGCTACAACTGCAACTCACGTAGTCAGGCAGGTAAGATGCAACCAAGGCACCGAACATCACTGACACAACTGGTCTCACTATAGCGCGAGCAGTTGTGCCTTATAGTCCATGGATAATTTCACTTGGAGGAAGAAGAAGATAAGGCATGGGCAAAACGGTATTTAAATAACCACTTCACGGCTTGACTAATCAATCAATAGTGGCAAATAAGTGCAAGGTTTTAGAAATATGGTGGTATGTACGAGAGAATCGTGTTTGCGATGTTAGATCATGGATCCAAAAACTTTACAGTAGCACATAAAAAATTTCTCTTTAAAATATTGTAAAAAAGGTTCAAATGATTAAAAAAAGAAATATTGGAGCATTGGGGCGAACAATATCTCTACCGTTGTGTCTAAGCCAGTGATACAATGCCATTACCATTCTAAGTTTCTAACCCTTGACGAGCTCCGATTAATTTCCAAAAAAATCTTTAGTGAAATTAACAACTAAATAATGTTTCGCGTTTCTTTATCCCAGAAAATTACAGAATAATTAGCTGCAATGGCCCAAGTGGGCCGAGCCGGCTTATATAATCCGGTGCCGGCCGCCTCCCGTTGGCCGCATCCAGGCATCCAGGCTGAAAACCAACACACCGTTTGCCATGGCGGCGTCGAAGGAGGAGGTGATTGGGAAGCTCAACGTCCGCGTGGTGCGGGGCTCCAACCTCGCCATCTGCGATCCGCTCACCCACACCAGCGACCCCTACGTCGTCCTCTGCTACGGCTCCCAGGTCGATCCCCCCTCTCTTCCTCCTCCTCCGTCCAAATGTCGTTTCTCCCCCTCTCGCATTGCTTGGATCGGTCCTGACGAGCCGTCTGTTGCCGCCATCCCCACGGCATCCGACGCATGCGTAGGCCATGGCCACTGTCCAGCACGGTATTCTGGAGATCGGGGTCGGGGAGGGCAGCGATGTCCTCCGATCTCCTTATGTGGAGCTCACCAGAACTAAGAAACGGTGTCCGAGATATGTTGTATTCGATAAAAGAACATGCCTGCGCCTTTTCAGGGCCCAGATATTCTTTGCCGTTCCATGCTAGGTTCTTGTTTCGGTTCTGTCTGGAGATTGGCAAGCCATCGGTAGGGTCTCTGTCTAGCTGAACCAGATGCCATACTTTCTGCTGGTGTGCAGATGATATATATGAGCGTGCTGAAGTGACCACTTTTAGTCGGACTGCAGTTCCCAATTTGTCATTCATGGGATTGCAAAACTGACGCATTAGGTAGGCCATGTTATATTATGCCGAATGTTGAACTGAAGAGAAGAGTACCATATATTATGACAGATTTTCAGTTTAATATTATGCAGTCTTGATTATATACACCGTAGTTTCCACAGTTGACTTCAGGTTCCGTGACATGGATGCCCATCCAATTTTTCACTGTTACTACTAATTTCATTCCGTATTTATGTCATGGAAGTTTTCTTTTCCACATGGTGCAGAAAGTGAAGAGTAGTGTCCAGAAGAAGAATCCCAATCCAGTATGGAATGAAGTACTGAAGCTCTCCGTCACAAATCCTACAAAGCCAGTGAAACTTGTAAGTTTGCTATTTGAATTGCTTCATCACAGTGAGCTCTCCAAAAACTATATGGGCAAAGAGATATATGTCTTGATGTTTCACTCTCCAGATGTCTTAATCTAGCCAAAAAAAAATGAATAGATAGGGGATCATATCCATCATAGGTCCATAGATGTTCGGTGCAGATATGAACTGAGCATTTATGCTTCCAACTGTGCAACAACCAGGAAAAGGGCTCTTGATTTCTGAATTGCTAATAATATGCAGGAAGTCTTCGACGAGGACAAATTCACAGCAGATGACAGCATGGGCGTGGCTGAGTTCAACGTAATTGACATCTATGATGCTGCAAAGCTGGATCTAAAGCATGCATCTGACGGGACCAGGATCAAGACAATCTACCCAGTTGGTGTAAACTACCTTGGTGGTGAGAGCCACGTTTCGTGGAAGGATGGAAAGGTCGTCCAAGACTTGATTCTGAAGCTGAAGAATGTTGACACTGGCCTGATCGTGCTGCAGCTGGAGTGGGTTCACGTCCCAGGTGTTAAGCTGTAAACCGTGTCTGAAAGATGGTCATCGCGACCCTGTCTGATGGAGCTGTAGCTGTAGTTGGTTCCTGTTCCCAGTGTCACATTGTAAACTATGTGTGGATGTTGTGATTTGCAGTGTATGTGTGATGTGTGCGGGATTTGACTGGCATGTACTCATGTTTGCATCATTAATTCCTGAAGTACTTCCTTGTGTGGTTGTGAAGTTTGTGTTTCAACAATAAGAAACACCCTTTTGTGGTCAGCTGGAGTGAGGTGTAAATTAAGAATTTGGAGCTTAAATAGAAGAAGGGGATCGGGTGTTCATTAGTTTGCATAATATTTCACTTCTGTTCCTGTAAATGCGCTTTTCTGGCTCCTATCAGATTTTTCTTGAAGAGAATGCAGGAGGTCTCGTGTGTCCATTTTTTCTTTTAACGTTAATAAATTGGTTAATCTGAAGACTGAAATGATTTGTCACACAGTGCCACGCCTATTGAACTTCGTAACCAACTTCAAGTTGCATATAGTTTTTGGCGAGCTCATTGTTAAGACAGTAATCTGTCAATATGGGCTGGATCTTGGATATAGACCTTGCCCATTGGATCTAATCAAACAGTTCCAGTCTATTATGTTGGGAAACCATGGGCCTGACCCTGCAGTCGGCCCATTAGTGGGCGTCCCATCCCAAACCCTAGCAGGGTCGTAGCCTATAAATAGGGGGTGCTATTCATTGTAAAGGATTGATCGATGGATGAAGGAATAAAGAGAAGCAAGAAGTCCCCCGACATCTTTGTGTTCTATCTCTTATTCTGTTCTTATTGTTCATGCATTGTTCTTACGATTCTACGCTTGTCTACGAGGTAATCGCTCGGACTGGACTCGCCAGCGACGGTTCCTCAACACGTTATCAGCACGATCAACTCTTCTCGCATCGGAAAGGTAACCGTCGATGAACGACACTCGTAGATTGAATCGTTTTTCTAGATTGCTTTCAATTATGCAAATTTGGCTTTCTAGATTGGTTTCCTACGGTGCAAATCCGCTCTAATCTACCGCGAGCCGACTTGAAGTCGCCGGCCAAGCCGATCGGTGGATTGCATGAAAGAGTAGATGATGATTGTACCGTATGGTAATATATGCAATCGCATGGAAGGAACCATATGCACGGCACCGCCTGCAAGCGGCTGTCACTACCTCCGCGATACGTTACCGGTCGGCATAGTCCGCCCTCACGTATCGCCATGGAGGCAACGACAGAGCCACGCCGCCAGCACGCGGCAAGCATGCACATGGCGGCATGAAGCCGCGCCCCGTTGCAATCTCGTATTACACCTCTTTGCATCGTATACATACATGGATGAACAGTAATTGCGGGTGAACAGTAATTGCGAGTGAACAGTAATCGCGGATGAACAGTAATCGCGAGTGAACAGTAATCACGGACAAACAGTAATCGCGAGTGAACAGTAATTGCATATGAACAGTGATTACATATGAACAGTCGAAAAAATCTCACGGCGCCCGCATGCCCCGTGTGATGTCGGCCCGAAGCCGTGCGCCTGCCGGAGCGGCCGCTGGGCCACCTCCCGTAAAGGTACCGTCGCCCTCTGGTCGCTGCTGCGTGCGCCGTCCATGGCCTGTAGCCACCTTGCGCCGCGTCGGCCGCATTGCGCCATGGCATGAAGTAAAGGAAGGAGGGAAGAAGGCTCCGGCTGCGGCACCGTCGAACCGCGCCCGGCCCCGTTGTGCTGCACCTGGCCGTGCCGCGCCGCGCCACACCCGGCAACGCCGAACCGCTATCGCCCGCGCGCGCGCGCAGCGCCGGCCGCGCGCCGCACCGTCCGTCCGCGCGCCGCCGCCGCAGCGACATCTCCGGCCGCAAGGCCGCGACGGCACCGCACCGCCCGCGCTCCCGCAATGGCCACCGCGCCGCCGCCGCTCGTAGCGGCCCACTCACCGGCGCCGCCGCCAGAAGCGGCGCCGCGCCACGCTCCGTGGCGCCGCTGCGCCGCTTGAACCGGCCGCCGCCGACCGCCTCGGGCCTCGAAGCCCGCCGCCACCGCCACCGGGCACCTTGCACGAGCCGCGCGTCCGCCTACTGCCAGGTCACCGCGCCGCCACACGGCCTTGTGAGTGGCGCAGCCGCCAAGGGGAGTCGGTGCTAGGGGAAACCCTAGCACCAGTTTTGAAGCCTTCGGTTGGGCCGAATGGGCCAAAGGCCGGCCCAAATTAATCGGGCAGAAAAAGGATGGCCCGCCCGGAAAGAAAGAAAAAAAAGGGGGAAAAGAAAATCCTGATTTTGCGAATTAACCCTCTGAATTCTGAAAATTACGGGGAAGTTTGCGAATAATGAAATTTTTGCAGTAAGGCCCTCGTAGTTCTGAAAATTATGAGAATTTTTCACGGATATGGAATTTTGCGAAAAACCCCGCTGGAATTGGGAAATTTTCGGGATTATGTATATTCTTGCAGAATAACCCCTCAGAAATTGAAAATTACGCAAATTCTTCTCAGAACTGAGATTTCGCGTTTTAACCCCTGAATATTGCAGATTTCGCCGAAAAGTCATTTTTCTAGCAGAAAAGGGCTTCGGGAATCCAATTTTTTTTTGCATTTGAAGCATGTTTAACTTTGTTATTATTATTTTTATGCAATTTATTTATCAGATTTAATGCTTTGATTATCCGTGATTGTTTATATTGCTTTTAATCACCGAAAATAGCAAGAAATCATGAAAATGCATAGACAAATCGGAATACGAACTCGAGTTCGATGAGCATTATGAGAATTTTGCAACCATTATATGCAGATTACTAGCAGTAACCCTTTAAACTTTTGCATGAATATAAATATGACTGGCATCACGAACCAGTAGTTCAAAGAACTCACCCAGCATGTCCAGATTTTGTATAAAATTTGTATCAGTCTTCAATTCTGTGGTAATGTAATCACGGATGAGCAGAAGATGGAGAAGATTTTCTACCTTTCACCCGAATGCGGTGCAATCCGCACGCAACTAATGTCAAGACGGCTACATGCAGTATGTCGAATTAATTGATATCATGCAAGTTGCGAAAACTTAGGATGATGTTCTCAGAAAGAACTAGATCTCGCAGCCACCTAATAGCAATGTTGGCCATAAAGCCACTGCTAGCAGCTACAAGGTGATGAAACATCTCACGAATGAGAGGAGCAAGAAGGGTAAGGTAGTGCGTCGCACGTTATTGATGCTTTCCAGTCTAAGAAAAAGGGCAAATGATAGCATGAGGCACACCTCGCCATTACAAGCACAGAGGATTCACATCCATTAGTTGCACTTATGAATGTGGACAACCCAGTAGCAGCCCCCATCATCCCTCCTTTGGACATCGCAGCGGCCACAGCTGTAGCTGCCCAAAAGGAGAAGATCGCGCATGGAGCCGATTGAGGCAGAAGTTCCTGAATACTTCGTCCATTAGATCTAGTGCACGCATTGCACTCGAATCTTTCATAGTAACCTGCAGTTTGTAATTGAAGCAAAATTTTGAATTATTGAATAATGGTTGCAAACTCTAGCAGAGCAAAGCATTAAATTCTTATTATGAGTCCTGCAAGGCTTATTTTTCCCGTTTTTATAATAGCAAGTTACGTTCTGATATCTGAAGTATTTTATTTATGTGTTGCTTGCTTTCTGCTACATATTAATGAAGTACATTATATTAGAACGCGTGTGGCGCCCTATGGAGGAAGTGTGCTTAGCATGTAGCGGCACAACGAATACCATCCCGAGAGAAAGCAGAAATTTTTCCAATGATCGGCAAGAATCTCGGTAGTCTTACGACGACGCAGCAAATGATACTTGTATAATAGGCTCGTGAAGGGCCATAATTATACTCCCAACGGCACAACTTTGGTCATTGAAGAAGACTTGTTGTACCAGTAATCGACTAGAACTCTCAAGGATATTTGCGCTAATAGTTTCCATGTAGAGACTGAAGAAGAGTATGGTACAGAATACCTGCTCACTACAAAGCATGAAGAAAGTGAAAAATAGCATTAGAATATCTTCCTTCATATGAAATTGGGCTATACTACACTAATATTAAGGCACCTACAGCCTATACTGTCCTGAAAACCGTATTCAGA
Organism: Ampelocalamus luodianensis; assembly: GCA_036346255.1. Lineage (NCBI taxonomy): Eukaryota > Viridiplantae > Streptophyta > Magnoliopsida > Poales > Poaceae > Ampelocalamus > Ampelocalamus luodianensis. The sequence goes on along the minus strand of CM070630.1, from coordinate 20,485,006 downwards.
ATCTCTGAACTTTTCTATCTCTCGCATGATAGATTGTGCCGTCTAGGTCTTAGGATGATGAGAAATATAATTAACAATTCACAGGGACATGATATGAATGTTAAGAATTTCTCGAATCAGGAAGATTTTGTGTGCCCCGCATGTGCCACCGGGAAATTAATTACTAGACCTTTTTGCTCTGAAAGCAAAGGATGAAGTCCCTGCATTCCTGAACCGTATCCAGGGAGACCTTTTGCAGTCCTATATAGCCCCTGTGAGGGTAATTTGAGGTATTTTATAGTGCTCATCGATGCTTCCTCGGAATGGTCGCATGTATGATTATTGTCTACGAGAAATCAAGCTTCTGCATAGCTAAATCTCGTAGATAATTAAATTAGAAATATTTTCTCTGATCATCATGAGAAGTCCACCTGAATGGACAACGCTGGAGAGCTTACTCCGAAAGCATTTGATGATTATTGCATGAAAATGAAAATGAAAATGGACTAGCAGAACTTTGAAGAATTGTAATTTACCAACTACATGTTGGGGACACGCAGTCCTGCTCGCAGCAGCCCTCATCGATTTTAGACCGTCGGCCTATAGCATCCATCCACCTATGCAACTAGCGCAAGGGTCAGCACCGAAAACTTCTCATCTCTGAAGGTTTGGTTGCAAGGTTTATGTACCTATACCACCACCACAGCGGACTGCAATGGGCCCTCTCCGAAAGTCTGGGATATACGTTGGTTATGAGACAACATCCATAATCAAGTATTTGGACCATATGACTGGAGATTTGAATAATGCCCGATTCGCTGATAGTACATCAGATGAGGTTAGTTTCCCGTCATTAGGGGAGGAAATCAACCCTTGATAATAATGTCGGGAAATAATTGAAGTCTAGAAGACAATTGAAATCCAGAAGATAATTGAAATATATGCATATGACCCGCGCACTAGTAAAGCAAATAGAGAAATCCAGATATTTGCAGTCCAGAAGATAATTGAATTGAAGTCTAGAAGACAATTGAAGTCCAGAAGATAATAGATTTGCAAATATTAGCAAATCAATTGTCAGACCACTTTAGTGATTTGAAGAGCGTGACCAAGTAGCATTTGCTTGTACGCAATGCACCGGAGAGGGTTAAAATACCAATGAAGGTATCCCTAATCCCGTCCAGAGGCCTCAGAAAAGGACGAGAACTCCGGCCCCTCGAATCCGAAGTAACCGGGGACGCTTGGTGAAAAAGGATAAGAAGGACTTGATACAGCCGATCACCGAAGTGCCCTGATCGTAAGGAAGCCGCTTGAGACTCGCATCGGTATGGAACCTTCAGAAAAGGCATACCAGAATTGAACATCCCCATGAAGGGAGACATCAGCATGGATGTGTGCGCATACATCGGAGCTGAAAAACTAAAGGGAATTGCCCCGCAATTGGAAGCAGCGGTGAGCAAGTAGAAGCATTAGAAGAATCGCCCCTTGAAGAAATAGCTATAAAATTTATGACCGCGGGAGAATCTTTGAATATGACAACAGCCAATGTCGACATATACTTTGCAGAGAAACTTGCCACAATCATCAATCTTGATTCGAGCTCAGACGCTCATTGAATGAAAGAAAAGATCAGATTGAAAGAAGGCAGTAAAAACCGAATTATTCTCTCCGAATAAAAGAAGGGCGTTTGGGCCTGTAAGCCGTACGCCTCCCCTTGTGCACCCCGTAGGGCATAAGTGGATATTTGTTCGAGAGAGAAATGAAAAGAAGCAAGGCTCGTTGCATAAGGTTTCATTGAACATCCAGGAGATGATTATGAAGAAATCTATTCCCCGATCATGGGCAGAACCCCCTTTAGATATTTATCTCAATGGCAGTGAACTTGAAGTTAGAAGTGAAATTGATGGATGAGGTACTAGCATACCTTTATGACATATTGGATTCGGACAGTTATATGAAGATACCTGAATGTATCACTGTCCCGAACCAAAACAGAGCAAATAGAAATATGTACAGTGAGAAAATCAGAAAGTCATTGTACGAACTTAAGCAATCAGGCAGAATGTGGTATAATCGCTTGAAGCGACTTTCTATGCAAGAAAGGCTACACGAAAATGAGAATAAACCCGTGTATTTATACGATGATCCCGAATGGATTTTGTATAATCTCGGTGTATGAAAATGATCCAATATCATCGAACCTCAAGGATATTAAGAAAGTAAGCTCTTACCAAGTCGAGTTCAAATGAAAGATTTGGGTGAAAACCAAATATTGCTTAAGCTTGCGCCTTGTGCATGCCCTCAAGGAATTTTAGTACACCACCAAACTACACTCGTAAGGTGTTGGAAAGGTTCGGCTTTGGAAAGGCATACCCTTTGAAAGTGTCAATGGTCGGAGATCTTTGCAAGCAAGACAAGGACCCGCATAAACCTAGAAAAGAGGGGGAGGAAGTCTTGGGACCGGAATTCCCATATTTAAGTGTGATAGAAACACTCATGTATTGAACAAACTGTACTAGACCGGACATTGCATTTGTCGTGAACCTATTAGCAAGGTATAGTACAGAACCTACCAAAGGCATTGGCAGGGAATGAAGGACATCTTCCGATACCTCCAAGGAAGCAAAGAACTTGGTCTGTTCTACAGAAAGAACTAAGACTTAACTATGAATGGCAATGCAGATAACGGGTACTTGTAGGACCCGCATACAGCCAAATAGCAAACATGCTATGTATTCCTATGTGGTGGAACTACAATTCCATGAAAATCATCTAAGCAGAGTCTTGTATCGACTTCGACGAACCACTCGGAAATAATAGCATTGTACGAGGCTTCACAAGAATGTGTTTAGTTTCGGCGGATGATTCACCACATCCAGCAGTCATGTGGATTGAATGCCGCACTAACCCCCACTATTATCTATGAAGATAAATGCAGCTTGTGTTGCACAAGTACAGATGGGTTATGTGAAGAATCCTCTCACAAAGCATATCAACCCCAAGTTCTTCTATGCTCATGAATTGCAAAAGATGAACGTTTTTAAAGCATCAGATACTAAGTCATGTGAGAATCTTGCAGATTTATTCACTAAGTCACTTCCAGCGTCTAACTTTGAAAGATGCATATGTGAATTGGAATAATGAGACTTAGAGAAGTGCAGAATTCAGGGGGAGAACCTTCACCAACTCATTATTAAAGCTTGATCATGAAGATCGAGTACCCAAAGAATAAATCCAGGAGATTAAATGAAATTGGGTGGATTGTACTCTTTTTCCCTTGACGAGTTTTCCTGAAGTTTCTCGGCTAAGGTTTTTAATGAGGCAATTCGTGCATCACAGCAGAACGTGTATCATGTATTCTTTCTCCAAAATTTTTCCCACTGGGTTTTTATGGAGTTTTGACGAGACATGAACATGAAGGATGGGTGCCCAAGGGGGAGTGTTGGGAAACCATGGGCCTGACCCTACAGTCGGCCCATTAGTGGGCGCCCCATCACAAACCCTAGAAGGGTCGTAGCCTATAAATAGGGGGTGCTATTCATTGTAAAGGATTGATCGATGGATGAAGGAATAAAGAGAAGCAAGAAGTCCCCCTACATCTTTGTGTTCTATCTCTTATTCTGTTCTTCTTGTTCATGCATTGTTCTTACGATTCTATGCTTGTCTACGAGGTAATCGCTCGGACTGGACTCGCCAGTGACGGTTCCTCAACATATTACACACGAAACGAATGAAATCCTTAAGGAAGCCGGGCTCCAAACACATTTAGAATATATCTATCAATTATATACTAAAAGTCGATGACATTTTTTTAAGTTGCTAAGAAAAAAGACAAATATGCTATAAATTCTCACAAAAAAGCAAAACATCTAGTCGTTAATTTGGTGGGGCCTAATTTTAAAGGCTTAGTTTTTATAGTTGACTTAGATATATAAGAATCTATCTATATCTATAATAATTATAGACTTAGAGAAAATATCTAGCCATTTATCCAGCGGTTCCGAGTAATAACGACTCAGATTAAAAGAAAGAGTCTATGTCAAGCACAATCCAAACTAAGAAAAATCCGTAATAAAAAATAAAAAAATTAACAATTTGATTCCCATATGACTTTGAAAGTAACCTACAAAAATAACTAAAATTTAGAATAATAATAAGCAAATTAAAAGAAAGAGTTCATGTCAAGTACATTCTGAATACACTAAAATTTAGAATAAAAATAATAAAAATAGCAATTTGATTTCCATACGAATTCCAAAGTAAATCCCAAACAAAACTAAATTTTGGAATAATAATTAAAACATAATGTAACACCCTCTTTTTTTTTCTTTCCTCCTTGGTTCTTCCCCGCCGGACCCTCCCCTTGCGCGCCTTCGTGCCCCGCCCGACCCGTGCCCGCCGCTCCCGCCGGCACGCCCATCCTCGCTGCTCTGCACCGCCGCCCGCGCCGCGCGCCTGTTACCCCGCCTCGGTTTCCCCGCCACCCGCGTTGCACGCCTGTCATCTCCCTCCCCGTGTGCCCGCTACCCCCGCCGGTCACCACCACCCTACGCCCACCTAGACCATGCGCGCGCCGCACGCTCGCCCGGACCCCCCTTCCCCGAGCCTCCCCGCTCCTCCCATCTTCAGCTTTAAAAGCCCAGCGCCCTCCCCTCCCTTCCCCTCCTCCCCCTTTTCTCCTTCTCCCCCCAAGCAAGAAGAAGAAATCGAGGAAGGAGAAGCAAGAAGGAAGAAGAAGAAGAGCCGGAGAAGCACTTACCTTGGCGCCGCCGCCCTAGCCGCGCCTCCCCATCGCCGTCGTCGCTGTCTCCCTCGCGCCGCCGTCGGTGAGCTCCTCGCCGTCGCCACCGCCGCGCCCCCGAGCCATCCCCTCGGCGCCGTCCCTTCTTCTCCCTCCCCATGCGCCGCCGCTCTCTCCGGCCGCCTCCCCGCCCCGCCACTCGTTGCCGCGCAGCCCCGAAGCTTCCCGCGCGCCGCCCGCCCTCCTCTCCTGCCGCCGCCCCGTCCCCCTTTTCCTTTGCTCGGCCCGAGCCGCCCCACCCTTCTCTTTTTTTAGGCAAGCCGCCTTTGGGCCACGCCTGTCAGTGCACGCGCGCCGCCACAAGATCGGTTTTGGCCCAAGGCCGTGGGCCAGGCTGATTTGTGATTGTGGGCCGCACCAGTTTTTCAATTTTTGTTGATTTTATTTTCCTTTTTATTTTTTAATTCAAAAGTGAGGCTTCAAAAATTAGTATCTCCCCCATTTTAACTCCAAAAATTATAAAATAAATTTCTAAAAATTGGTAAATTCAAGATCTTGCTAATGGCATAGGTCTTGTTTAATTTGAAGTTCATTTGTTTTTAATTGCTCTTTTTCCTTGTTTGTGCCTTTTTTCGGTATGTTCATCCGACTAGGATTTGAAGACGCCGGAGATCCCCAAGTTGATCGAGCACAAAATTATCAAGATCCTCTAGCCTATATCACAGGCGAGTCAATACTTTGATCATATTGAGCCTACATTTTATGCAAATTATATTCTTTTAAAATAGCAAATTACATGCTTTAATTCTTTAAATCAAATATATGTTAAAGCTTAAGGTAGTTAAATACTCATTTGATGATTAATTAATTATTATGACATACTTGACAACTTGAATTCCTTAATCCTTGTCACCCTAGTAACTATATGGTAAATATTAGCATAGGTTGTACTTAAGCGACATGCTATCCTTGCTTAAGTACCGGGACACTAAAATATCCCAATCATCATCTCTTCAAATATGAAAATGGTTTAGGCAGTCATTGGTGGTCCATGACTGAGATAAATGAGGTAATTTGGTTTTACTCCTCACAACCCTAAATTGCTATTACCCTGTCTGGGCGGTTGGTGTGATGGATGGTACGGCAGTGGGTGCTAACGTAGCCCAAGGACTGTTGTGTTGTGGTTGGTATGTGGAATGAACCGCCTGGATAACCTTAAGGACTTAATCTTGTTATGACCACCCGTGTAAAACAAGTACAGCCACAAGTCTGTAAAGTACAAACCTGGTTGAATAATTTGTATCCTCGCATTTAGTTGCACTGTAGATGTCTCGCGACGCCGTAAGCCTCGTGGCGAAGGGTGTCGGGGTGCACGACGTAAGTCGTTAAGAGGGCGCAAGAGGGGGTCTAGGTAAGGGTTAACGGATCTAAACAGACGTAACCCTTCGAAGACGAAACCTTAGCGGGTGTAACTAATACTGCTGGATGCATTGTAAAGGCCTTGTGATGATCTCCCCTTGATTCACATGTCTATGGAAACGTGTGTACATATCAAGACGATTATCTCTTGTGGGTAAAGTGTACAATCTCTGCAGAGTTATAAACTGTTTAAACAGCCATGCCTACGGTCAAAGGCAGACATGGGAACTTAACTTGAGTTAGTTCTATTTCAAAAACTATTGTGGGTGGAATGAAAAATATGGTGGGCTCACCTAGCCCTGGGTTGGATTTTCCCTGAGTTTTCAGACTCAGTGATGTTAATATGTAGGGGTAGCCCCAATCAAATTAAGCATAAGGTGGAGGGAACCTCTGCTGTTATTAAATATTGCACAATTACTCTCTTTACTAAAATACAATTTGGTTAAAACAGCTAAGTGATGGGACTTTGTAATTATGATAACTGAAAATATTGCTTTAGCAAATAAAAGAACCCGAGCCATCCTTGTTTTGCCTTGCATGTATATTATTGCATTGTGTGTTGGCTCGCGAGTACGGAAGTTGTCCTCATTCTCGCTCTTTCCCCCCAAAACCCTCAGAAGCAGGAAATCCTAGAGATTACAACTACTACGAGGATCCAGAAGTCAGAGGACCAGGAGATGATGAAGCATAGTGTAGTCTTTAGGTGTTCGAGTCTCGCCCCAGTCCAGTTGACTCCGTCGGAACTTGCGTGCATCCAATATTATTCAAGCCTTGGTTAATATCCAGCACACGGTTTCCCCTCGCCGCTGTTCGTGGAGAGATGAGCTCTCACCCCTTTTTCTCCTGTTATCGCTTCCGCTTTTGTAATGAAATCAATTTGGCCTGTTCGGCCCTATTGTAAAACTGGACCCGACGCGGTCTATGTAAATTTTGTTGTGTTGAATTAATGAATGGTATGGTTTTACGCCATGTATGAATTGATTCAGTGATGTATCTGTGAGTGTTAGCTACTGATCCAGGGAATAGCACACTGTTTCACAGAGGATTCTGGATTAGGAAATCCGGGTCCGATAGAGCTGGTATCAGAGCATACGACTGTAGGAGCCTTAGCTAGACTGGTTGAGCCTAAGGACTTGAGTCTTATTTTCAAAAACTAACAAAAGCTTTGGAAAAAATATAGCGTATCTATTGATCTTACTCAACCCTCTTAGTTCTTTACTTACCTCCTTTTGTGAGCCTACTCCGTTGCTGGCTCTCTCTTTTGTTTTAAAAATTCTAGATAACCGTATCGTTGTCCGATGTCCCGTGGGATTTCTTCTCTCGCGGTGAGAACGACGACGAGTTTGCCGGTATTCCTCCGCAAACTCAAGTAGTACCCTGGTTCATCACCGACCCATCCACAGAGGCCAGAAGACCTAGGTTCTGGATCGATAGTCTCGTTCCTTGGAGGTTGAGTTCATCGCTCACACCTTTCCGACTGAGCATCCCAGGAGCCGCTGTTCCGATGCCGTTCAGGACGTAGCGCGCTTCGCCTCAACTCACTTGTGCCGCGTGCACAAGGATCTCTTGTTGAGATCGCCTTTATGTTCCTTCCCGTCTCTCCAGGAGGGAGAATGCTACCCGAAGATCTACGACATCAGGAGAACACCGCCGTTGTAGTAGCCACTGTGATGCACGCCCCAGCTCCTCCTGCACCAGCTGTCATCCTCAGTGACCCGGCACCGACTAGATGTCTTGGACCTTGCACCAAGATCGCTGCGCGTAAGAGCATGCGACATCCCAGTCCATCGCCTGTCATCAACGTTGAAGACTCCAGTTGAGGACGCAGCCTTTCTCGTTCTCACTCTTGTTCCTGGTCGCCCAACTTCGGGCCGCAACTGCCTCGCTCCCCACCTCTGACAATCGCACCGCTTGTAGTGGTCAGCCCCCGTTGGAGTAGTCGGACTAGTTAGGTTAGCTAGCAGTTCTTACTAGGCAGTCTTTTGGTCTGCGAGCACCTTTTTCCTTCTTTTACCCTAGGCAGTAGACGTTATGTTTGTATCTTGTGTCATAGCTTAGCCTAGCCTATATGTTGTGCTTTAGGAGTCATGTAACACATAACCTCCTTAATATAATGCAGTCATTCTAGGTTTTGTAGTGTTTGATCATTTTTCTTCGTTGGTTTGAAGTTCTTCTGTTGTGCTCTAGAGGGCCAGAAAACCCTCATGGATACCCCTCCCCTCGTTCTAAGCCTAAGAGTTTCTTCAGATGCCGCCAAGAAGAGCCGCCGCCCCAAAACGTGGTGCCTTTGTAGCAGGCCGAGGAAGAGGCCGTGGCAATGGCCGTGGTCGTGGCCGTGGACAAGATCTACCTCCCCCGCCGCCAGCAGACCCATCCATGGCGCAAGTCATGTTGCAACAGGCTCAAATTCTTCAAGCCTTGCTCGCTAATCAGCAGAATGGATCAGCCGGTCGCAATTCCAAGCTTACAGACTTTCTCAGGACCAGACCTCTCACTTTCGCCGTAGCCGATAACCCCTTGAAGCTGAAGACTGGCTCAGAGATACTGAGAGAAAACTTCGTCTCACCCGCTGCTCAGAAGAAGACAAAGTGGACTTTGCCACCCATCAGCTAAAAGGAGCCACCACCGCTTGGTGGGAGAGCTACCTCGCTGCCCGAGGTGGTGACAGTTCAGAGGAAGAAGGAGAGGCAGAAGTGGCAGAAGCCGTAGCATCTACGATTGGAGCTCCACAAGAGCCCGCTGTCGTCGCCACTGCCGCCATAGAAGAAGTCGCTGAAGTACAACCAGAAGAAATTGAACCCGCATGGCAATCAATTCCTTGGGTGGAGTTCAAAGCCGCTTTCAGAACCAACTTCGTACCAGCCGGTACCATGAGATTGAAGAAGAATGAGTTCAGAGCTCTCAAGCAGGGTCAGATGTCATTTAATGAATATCTAACCAAGTTCAACCAGCTTGCCCGCTATGCCCCCAATGACGTAGCTGACGAAGAAGAGAAAATCGACCGCTTTGTGGAAGGAATGCGTGAAGATATGAGAGGACAGCTCATCCTCCACGATTACTCCAGCTTCCACCAATTGGTCAATAAAGCTCTCATCTGTGAGAATGAGAACAGAACTGCGGAGGTTAGCTGCAAAAGGAAGATGTCATTTCAGAGGCCCCAAGGCAGTTTTTCGCAGAAGACAACATTTGTGGCAGCCCGCCCTTCCACCGCCAAAGAGCCCGCCTCGGGAACTCCGCCGCAACCCTGTGTCCCAGCGAGAATGTTCCCTGTGCTCCCCTCCCCATCGGACAGCCTGCAGCACGTAACCCGGTAGCACACCTTCGTTGCTTCAACTGTGAACAAAAAGGACACTTTGCCAATAGGTGCCCTCAACGCCAGAACCCTTCTGCAAAGTTCAACTCGGGGGCCACAACAACTCGAGGCCAGACCTCAGCTGCAAGCCAAAGTTATCAAGTCTCGCAGGCATCCAGAGCCGCTTCCACTCCAAGCCAAAGCCAAAGCCAAGGCCATGTTAACCTTGTCGCCGCAGAAGTCCAAGCCGCTTCAGGAGTAATAAGAGGTGCGCTCTCTGTCTAATCTGAGTAGCTCGAATCTCAGGGTCAAGATTTCGTTTAAGGTGGGTAGGATTTGTAACACCCTCTTTTTTTTTTCTCTTTCCTCCTTGGTTCTTCCCGCCGGACTTCTTGCGCGCCTCGTGCTCCCGCCGACCTGCGTGCCCGCAAGACGCCCATCTCGCCGCTTACACCGCCCGCGCCGCTCGCCTGTCACCCCGCCCCGGTTTCCCCGCCGCCCGCCTGTCATCTCCCTCACCACATGCCCGCTACCCCCGCCGGTCACCACCACCCTACGTCCACCTAGCCCGTGCGCGCGCCGCACGCTCGCCCGAACCCCCCCTTCCCCGAGCCTCCCCGCTCCTCCCCTCTTCGGCTTTAAAAGCCTGGCGCCCTCCCCTCCCTACCCCTCCTCCCCCTTTTCTCCTTCTCCCCCAAGCAAGAAGAAGAAACCGAGGAAGGAGAAGCAAGAAGGAAGAAGAAGAAGAGTCGGAGAAGCACTTACCTTGGCGGCGCCGCCCTAGCCGCGCCTCCCCGTCGCTGTCATCATCGTCGCTGTCTCCCTCGCGCCGCCGTCGGTGAGCTCCTCGCCGTCGCCACCGCCGCGCCCCCGAGCCATCCCCTCGGCGCCGTCCCTTCTTTTCCCTCCCCGTGCGCCGCCGCTCTCTCGGCCGCCCCCGCCCGCCACTGTCGCGCGCGCGACGCCACTCTCTCCTCCCCTACGCGCGCCCCTGCTCCCTTTTCCTTTGCTCGGCCCGAGCCACTCCCCCCTTTCTCTTTTTTTAGGGCAAGCCACCCCTTTGGGCCGCGCCCGTCTAGTGGGCTGCGCCCGCCCACGTGTCGGTTTTGTCCCAAGGCCATGGGCCGGGCCGATTTGTGATTGTGGGCTGCGCCGGTTTTTCAATTTTTGTTGATTTTATTTTCCTTTTTCTTTTTTAATTCAAAAGTGAGGCTTCAAAAATTAGTATCTCCCCCATTTTAACTCCAAAAATTATAAAATAAATTTCTAAAAATTGGTAAATTCAAGATCTTGCTAATGGCATAGGTCTTGTTTAATTTGAAGTTCATTTGTTGTTTATTTGTTTTTAATTGCTCTTTTTGCTTGTTTGTGCCTTTTTCCGGTATGTTCATTCGACTAGGATTTGAAGACGCCGGAGATCCCCAAGTTGATCGAGCACAAGATTATCAAGATCCTCTAGCCTATATCCCAGGCGAGTCAATACTTTGATCATATTGAGCCTACATTTTATGCAAATTATATTCTTTTAAAATAGCAAATTGCATACTTTAATTCTTTAAATCAAATATATGTTAAAGCTTAAGGTAGTTAAATACCCATTTGATGATTAATTAATTATTATGCCATGCTTGACAACTTGAATTCCTTAATCCTTGTCACCCTAGTAACTATATGATAAATATTAGTATAGGTTGTACTTAAGCGACATGCTAGCCTTGCTTAAGTACCTGGACAGTAAAATGTCCCAATCATCATCTCTTCAAATATGAAAATGGTTTGGGCAGTCATTGGTGATCCATGACTGAGATAAATGTGGTAATTTGGTTTTACTCCTCAAAACCCTAAATTGCTATTACCCTGCCTGGGCGGTTGGTGTGATGGATGGTATGGCAGTGGGTGCTAACGTAGCCCAAGGACTGTTGTGTTGTGGTTGGTATGTGGAATGAACCGCCTGGTTAACCCTAAGGACTTAATCTTGTCATAACCTCTCGTGTAAAACAAGTACATCCACAAGTCTATAAAGTACAAACCTGGTTGAATAATTTGTATCCCTCAGTACGAGTTGCACCAGGTAGATGTCCTGCGACGCCGTAAGCCTCTGTGGCGAAGGGTGCCGGGGTGCACAACGTAAGTCGTTAAGAGGGCGCAAGAGGGGGTCTAGGTAAGGGTTAACAGATCTAAACGGACGTAACCCTTCGAAGACGAAACCTTAGCGGGTGTAACTAATACTGCTGGATGCATTGTAAAGGCCTTGTGATGATCTCCCCTTGATTCACATGTCTATGGAAATATGTGTACATATCAAGACGATTATCTCTTGTGGGTAAAGTGTACAATCTCTGCAGAGTTATAAACTGTTTAAACAGCCGTGCCTACGGTCAAAGGCGGACATGGGAACTTAACTTGAGTTAATTCTATTTCAAAAACTATTGTGGGTGGAATGAAAAATGTGGTGGGCTCACCTAGCCCTGGGTTGGATTTTCCCTGAGTTTTCAGACTCAGTGATGTTAATATGTGGGGGGTAGCCCCAATCAAATTAAGCATAAGGTGGAGGGAACCTCTGCTGTTATTAAATATTGCACAATTACTCTCTTTACTAAAATAAAAACATGCTAGAAATGGTCCAAAAAGAAATCCGCCATTAATTTGGTGGAGCCACTTGTGATTAAAAATCACCACCACTAGATATGATTAGGCAACCTATTTAAACTCAAAAGATAAGAGATAATGGATGTGTTTTAAGATTAAAAGATAAGAAGGAAATTAAAGTAAAAAATATGGATTAGCCTAAATAGACCTGTAACACCCCGATTTTTAGAATTGGGATGTTAATATTTAATTTGGCAATATATTAAAATTTTGGCAGTGTTCTAAAATTGTTCTAGTGTTTAATCAAAATGTGGCTTAAAAAAATCATTTTGAATTAGTTTAATGGTTGTTTTTTTATTTTATTAAATCAAATTGTTTGAAAGACCATGTTTTTTTAAAAAAATAATAATTATATTGATATCTTGTTTTCACATGCATTTCAAAAATCATATCATGATGCATGCATTAGTGCCATCACTCTTTTTAGTCCGACTGACCGCACGCGAGACGCCTATGTGTCTATTCTCTTCCCCAACTTCTCTCCTCGCAATCGTCAACAAAAAAATAAGAATCCGTCAACGTATGCTATACCGTTACGATTGTTGTCTCGAGAGAGTTCTATTTTAGTGTTTAGTTCGCATATGCGAGGTCGTTTGACCGAGTAGGAAAAATAGGGAATAAATGCTCTGCCCATTTCTTTTCTTACTCCCAGCCGAACCTCTCTCCCCTCCTGTGTCATTTTCTTTTCCCCAAAGACACCCTGCCAATTCCTTCACACAGCCGAACTCCCTGACCCAATTCTTGCTCCTAGCCAAACCACCACCACTCAATATTTTACACTGCCATTTCTTGGTGCCCACAACCGAAGCCCCACTGTCTATTATTGTATCCCAAGCACTCCTCACAGCACAGCCATCTAACTCCCCGCACACGTCCCAACTGAGCCATCCATTCCCCATTGCTTTATTTTCTTCTCTGCCATCTTCTTCTCCCAAGAGCAGCACACTATTCCTTTCTTCTCCACCGTGAACACAAGTCCATCTCTCTACTTCTCTCCTCTCAATCTCTTCCAAGAACCACAAATCCCATTATGCATGTCACACCATTGCAATCCTCATCACATTAGCTCTCCATTTATCCAAGTATTTTTCGCATGCATCCCTGATTGAGCAATTTCATGAGAGAAAGAGAAGTAGAGGCGTGCTGCTCGGTTTCGGCCTGTACGAAGGCGGCTCGAGCCGAGACACTGGAGGTGCCCGGTGGCATCGGCGGCCCAGCGAGCAGGGAGACAAGGCACTGCACTGCAACTCGGTCAAGCATCGGCTTGGGCATGGAGGAGCAGCAGTGGCTGAAGAAACACAAGCATGCAGCTGCTGGTGCATGGCAACGGCAGCCTGGCGTGGCGCTGGCCATGCGGCTCGGCAAGGCGGCACAGAGGAGCAGCTCGGTGACGCCAAGGCCGAGCGCAAGCGCGGGAGCATCCCACTGATGGCCCAGCAGAGGAGACGACAGCTGCAGCTGAGACGCGGAGAAGCAAGGTGGTCGAGCAGCGACGAGGCCCTGGGCGGCTCGGCGATGCGGTCCAGAGGGCGGCGGCTCCATGCAGTAGTGCATGCATGCGCTGCATGCATGCTGTAGCGCGGCCGGCCGACCGGCGGAGCTTCGTGGCGCAGCGCCCAGGGCGAGGCAAGCACGACCTCGAGTCCAAGGTGGCTGAGGCGAGGAGACGTGGTCAGCGAGCAAGAAGAGGTGATGTCCAGTGGCTCGATGGCGATCGAAGGTGAGGCTAAGGGCGCGGCGGTAACAAGGCGAGGAAGATTGTCGGCGGGTTGAGCACCGAAGACGATGGCGTCGAGAGCGAGCAAGGCGAGGCAGTGTCAACACAATGGCGTGGCGCATGCAGCGGCACTAGGATGACAGACATGGACGAGGAGCCGAACATGGATGCGGACGAGTTCGGCGACGACTACGGTGGACGCGGACGAGTGTCGAGAAGACGACGCCCGCTGATGTTTCGCACGCCTAGCGTTGCGGTAAAATTCTTAGTGTTGTTTATTTTACCGTCTTACGTTTTTAGTCGTGCATGTTACATATTAATCATGAGCATGACATTTATTTATGCATGTTTACAAATATTTTGGTAGCTTAAGATCGGTATAACTCTCCGATTATGTCTTAGGTGTGCATAGGCATGATTATGTGAGGATATGTTGGTAAATTGCGAATAATTAGAATATTGTTGTGAAATGTATGTATCTTACTGATAAGCAGATGCAAGGATAGATATATGAGTTGATTAATTGATCGGATGATATTATTTTGAGTAGCAAGCAAAATAGTGGTGATATTTGGATATAAAGAAATTGGAGATTTTCCCTCGCGTTGGATTAGTAATCTTTGGAAGTTAGGACGCATAAGGATCTTATGATTTATTACTTGTTGGATGACTTATGTGTTGATGATTAATGAGATACGGAGGTTGAATTGTATGGTTTATGCAAGTATGGGCAAATCGATCGCATGTCTTAAGTAATAGCTAGGTGAGTCATATGCTAGAATTGGGAGAAGGTAGAATGGATTATTCAATTTTGGATAACTAATTTGGTTGCCATATAATTATTAGGTAAGTCCCATGTGCCAAGTCGTAGAGGTGCATATGTGATTGGATTGGTAGATGTCATACGTGACTAGTCCGGTGAAATGGATATAAGTTGATTGATTAGTGAGTTGTTAAATGTTGGACATGCTTTTAAATTGTAGAGCTCACTAGGTGTCGGTTAGTCAAATAAACCTCGATCGGTGGAAATTTTGGTGTATGCGAATATGAATTGCCGCGGTGAGAATAGTAGAGGTTGATAGTTAGTATTAGCTTTAATGGTCTAGTAAAGAACAATTGTGGATTTAGTCTTGGTCATGTGCATATCCCTTGGTGGAATTTGTGCAATCACCGGATGGATTGTATGTATGAATTAAAGATGGTGAGTCCGAGCATTATTTGTTGGGTGGAATGTCTTATTTATGCCTTAGTAGATGTTAGTATAGGAGTTAGATCAAGGTACGACGATATGATCGGAGAGTGTTATACATGTGATTGGATTCAACACCGGAGAATCGGTTAAGTATATGATTATGAGAAGATTAGATTTGTCGGTGAGTGTTTTCCTTTAGAAAATAAATAGAAAATAAAATAAAATACAAGGGCCATATCTTTCTTTGACAGAGGCTAGGTCAGCCCATGTATAAAAAAGATTTAATTCCAATTTAAAATGCAGAAAAGAATTATTTTTACACTAGAAATTGAATTAACTTTGAAAATTCTTTGAAAATTCATATGAACTCCAAATGGGATAAATCCAATTGGGTTGTACATAAAATATTATTCTATATCTAACCATATAGTTTTTATCTCCACTAGAATTCTGCAAATTTTCACAACATAATTAAATTCGGGTGAACAGTAAACAGAACCACCATTTTTCAGCATTTTCTAGAAATCTGATTTTCAAACTACTATAACTCTCTCATATAAACTCCAAATGAAATAATGTTTATACCTAAATTCATCTAAAATCATAATCTAGCTACTGTATAAATTTCATGGATTTTTGAGCAATTTGATTTTTGAGCTATTTCTCGGTGTTTATTCGATGTCGTTATTTTCTTAGAGTCCGAACTGCCGCAAGCGAGCGATTACACAACCGAGAGTGAAAAAAATTGGAATACCAGCCAGGCAAGCATCCTTTGAACTTTCTTTTTGCATCATGTTTGATCCCAGTTTTGTTAAGATAGTGCAATGATAATTGCTTGCATGCTATTTTGATATTGTCGCTATTTTTGTGATGTGTAGATTAGTTATATCCTATTCATTGAGGTTATCCTTGAATTATTCCAGCACCACATGCTTAAGATAGGATGTATGAATTTATATTGTTCAAGTTTGCTTAGCCATGCAAGTCTAGATACTGTAGTCTGATTGTCGGGAATAACCCGACAATTGTGGGATAAACACAACTTTCTTTATATAATTTTGTTTCAGATCTTCGTATATGTTTTATGAGTTAAATTTGTCATTTTAAATGAGTTTTTGGTCTGGCAAGTGATGGCTAGTGATGGTGCCTTCGTGCACGATATTGGGTATGTGGTTTGACTTGTCTGGACAATTAAGGACCGAACTTTGGTAACGTCGTTGATTCAAGTACATTCGTGCTACCACACGCGGGTTGGGAGCCGTATGGTTAATTAGGGGGAAGGTTTTGTTGTGTTGAGTCCCACAGTGGTGAAATTGTAAGGGCATGGGACCGAGAAATCCTATATTTTCCTTTTGGGCCGATAGGGCATAGAGACCGTAACGTCTTATGTTTCCTAGGAGCCCTGGGTTGAGGGACTTAGCCCAATGGGATCTTCTTGCTAAAAATGACCATATCTTGATTTACCCGGCCGGCATACCATAGGAAGTATGCTATATTCGGAGGCATCTAGAGGCTTACGGGCTAATCAAGTCGTGTGGGTAAAGTAGTACACCCCTGCAGGGTATAAATCTATTCGAATAGCCGTGTCCACGGTTATGGACAATCGCTTGAGTTCGGGAGTTACTATTGTTAGACTTGAAAGTAAAATTGTGGGTAAACTCGGCTTTGTCATGAATGGTTGTTCATGCATTGTTGTTGCATCAAAGTGGACAGTCACTTTGCTATTTGTATGATTAATTTGTTATTCAATTCATTACTTATTCACATGCTTTACTCCTACTTCAAATCTGATTTTGAAATGACACTTGAAAAACTAGTATGTGTAGGTTGTACCTTGTTGCGTCTCTTTTGCAAAACTAAGCCAATATGAGCCATCCCTTGGAATAGCCTTATGCATAACTAATTTTTATTTGTGTAAGACTTGCGAGTACTCTTTGGTACTCAGCCAGATGTTTGCTGGCTCTTACAGGTGAGGAAGATATCGAGCCCGACGAGCTTGTTAGTGTCGATTTAGGCGACACTGATGAGTAGTGCTATCATTTAACTCCCAATCGGTTGCCGATGGGTTATGGGGTATACCACTGCTGGCATTTTGGTTTATTTACTTGCTTCCGCTGCTACTTAATACTCTTATTTGAATTTGGCCGGTCGGCCATTTGTAACCGTTGTAGATTTAAACTATATTGTTGTCTTTTGGACTATTGATGTGTGTTTGTTGTATGGATGTAATCAACGTTGTATGAGAGTATGAGTATATTGGTCGCTGATCTTGGGAGCCAATATAAGTCATGCTCGCTGTTCATGGCTTCCTATTTAACTCACTAAGTGTAGTGCTTGACTTGTTGGAGAACCGACAATCATGTAGTGCTCGCAGAGGAGCGGCGCGCATGATCGTCGGGGCTCTAGTTTTCCGTTAAGCCTCTCATTTAGATTGAGTTAAGTTAGAATCTATTTACCGGAGATCCAGAGTTATGTCCTTAAGACCATGCTTAGTCTCGGTCTTATGGAGATAACCCGGGGTCCCCACAAGACCACACGGGAACACAAAAAAGGGAACCCCTATTCACTTAAGTCTCACTTGACTATCTTTCTGAACGCAAATAAGAAAGATTTTTTTGCAATGTAAAGAAAAATAGAAACGAAGAATTTTTTTTTGAAGATGGTATAAGACGAAGACACACAGCACTCACACCACACATGCTCAGACACATGCATGTGTGTCCCCTACACACGCAAGAATATTTGGAAGCCCTAAGACATCACCAAAAGATCGATGCTAGTACACACGTGTGTAATACCCAAATTATTTAGGAGAGATGCACCGGGTCAATCCAGGGTTCGAACCTACTTCGAAGTGTCACATTATATACACACTTTGTGTGACTGTTGTGGTTTGCTGTGCATCTTCAATCGATGCATGGCGTTGTTGGGTTTGTTCCTTAGGATGCTTGCCCTAAGATTGTAGTACTTCCTGGCTTGCGATTTCACATTTTAACAAGAGTCCAGTTGAGAAACAGCTACTCCATGTGTGAAGAAGCGCTCTTCTTAGTGTGTGATGTCTGACCCAAATTATGCAGGAGTAACATGGGGGCAACTTGTTGCGTAGGTTCCGGAGAAAACTCACACATGCTTCCTCTCTAGAAACACACACGCCTGCTTGAGGTAGACGAAGAACACAGTGAACTTTGGTGCTTAGCTGCAACCGCTTGTCGTAAGCCTTTTCTTTTCCTTTTGTTATTATCTCCACAAAATGGATGCTACTTACAAACTATATAGAAAGGACATTGACTAGCACGGTGAGTGATAACTGATAAACCAACTCGATCTTTCCTGCACCATGCACCTAAACGTGTGGCACGACTACACAATTGCCGGCCATTGACTCGTTCCCTACATGCATCTACATGGGACTTGTCACAAACACGAACCGGCACGCCGATACATGCTATGCAACCTGAACTCAAACAACTAAGACCTACTCTCATGCCACTGGATCCAGCATATTAATTCGGTCCAACTACTCCAATACTCCATGCGTGCTCACAACTAGCTAGCGCATGAACCAACTTGGCTAGACTGGCACATGTACACGTGAACACATCTTTACAGTATATAAAAAATTTTCTTTTAAAATATTGTAAAAAAGGGTCAAATGATAAAGAAAAAACAAATATTGGAGCATTGGGGCGAACAATGTCTCATGGTCATCTTAAACTTTTCCGGTGCGAGGATCTCTGCCGTTGTGTCTAAGCCAGTGATACAATGCCATTACCGTTCTAAGTTTCAAACCCTTGACGCCAGATAGTTTCGCGTTTCTTTATCCCACAAAAGTACAGAATAATTAGCTGCAATGGCCCAAGTGAGCCGGCTTATATAATCCGATGCCGGCCGGCATATAATCCGGTGCCGGCCGCCTCCCGTTGGCCGCATCCAGGCATGGCGGCTTATATAATCTGAAAACCAACACACCGTTTGCCATGGCGGCGGCGAAGGAGGAGGTGATCGGGAAGCTCAATGTCCGCGTGGTGCGGGGCTTCAACCTCGCCATCTGCGATCTGCTCGCCCAAAGCAGCGACCCCTACGTCGTCCTCTGCTACGACTCCCAGGTCGACCCCGCACATTGCTTGAATCGGTCTCTCCTCCCTGTCCGCGACCCCGTGGCCGACGAGCCGTCTGTTGCCGCCATCCCCACGGCATCCGACCCATGCGTAGGCCATGGCCACTGTTCAGCACTGTTCAGCCGATCTCCTTATGTGGAGCCCACCAGAACCAAGAAACGGTGCCCGAGATGTGTTGTATTCGATAAAAGAACATGCTTGCGCCTTTTCAGAGCCCAGATATTCTTTGCCGTTCCATGCTATGTTCTTTACTACTAATTTCATTCCGTATTTATGTCATGGAAGTTTTTTTTTCCTCATGGTGCAGAAAGTGAAGAGTAGTGTCCAGAACAAGAATCTCAATCCAGTATGGAATGAAGTACTGACGCTCTCCGTCACAAATCCTACAAAGCCAGTGAAACTTGTAAGTTTGCTATTTGAATGGCTTCATCACAGTGAGCTCCCCAAAAACTATATGGGCATAGAGATATGTCTTG
This sequence comes from Ampelocalamus luodianensis, assembly GCA_036346255.1. Lineage (NCBI taxonomy): Eukaryota > Viridiplantae > Streptophyta > Magnoliopsida > Poales > Poaceae > Ampelocalamus > Ampelocalamus luodianensis. Next base: position 20,465,423 of record CM070630.1, on the reverse strand, counting down.
ATGTTCCACTCTTCAGATTTCTTAATCTAGCCAGAGAAAAAATGAAAAACATGAATAGATAGGGGATCATATCCATCATAGGTCCATAGATGTTTGGTGCAGATATGAACTGATCACTTATGCTTCCAACTGTGCAACAACTAGGAAAAAGGGCTCTTGATTTCTGAATTGCTAATAATATGCAGGAAGTCTTCGACGAGGACAGATTCACAGCAGATGATAGCATGGGCGTGGCTGAGTTCAACTTAATTGACATCTATGGTGCTGCAAAGCTGGATCTAAAGCATTCATCTGACGGGACCAGGATCAAGACAATCTACCCAGTTGGTGTAAACTACCTTGGCGGTGAGAGCCACGTTTCGTGGAAGGATGGCAAGGTCATCCAAGACTTGCTTCTGAAGCTGAAGAATGTTGACACTGGCCTGATCGTGCTGCAGCTGGAGTGGGTTCACGTCCCAGGTGTTAAGCTGTAAGCCGTGTCTGAAAGAGGGTCATCGCGACCCTGTCTGAACTGCAGCTGTAGTTGGTTTGCAGTGTATGTGTGATGTGTGTGGGATTTGAGTGGCATGTGCTCATGTTTGCATCATTAATTTCTGAAGTACTTCCTTGTGTGGTTGTGAAGTTTGTGTTTCAACAATAAGAAACACCCTTTTGAGGTCAGCTGGAGTGAGGTGCAAATTAAGAATTTGGGGCTTAAATAGAAGAAGGGTATTCGGATCGGGTGTTCATTAGTTTGCATAATATTTCACTTCTGTTCCTGTAAATGTGCTTTCCTGGCTCCTATCACATTTTTCTTGAAGAGAATGCAAGAGGAAGTCTGGTGTGTCCATTTTTTCTTTTAACGTTAATAAATTGGTTTATCTGAAGACTGAAATGATTTGTCACACAATACCACGCCTATTGAACATCAAGTTGCATATAGTTTTTGTCGAGCTCATTGTTAAGAGAGTGATCTGTCAATATGGGTTGGATCTTGGATATAGGCGTTGCCCATTGGATCTAATCAAACAGTTCCAGTCTATGACACACGAAAGGAATTAAATCCTTAAGGAAGCCGGGCTCCAAACACATTTAGAATCTATCTATCAATTATATACTAAAAGTCAATGACAATTCTTTTTAAGTTGCTAAGAAAAAAGACAAATATGGTATAAATTCTTAAAAAAAAGCAAAACATCTAGTCATTAATGTGGTGGGTCCTAATTTTAAAGGCTTAGATTTGAGAGTTGACTTAGGCCAGTCTCAATGGTGGGTTTCACTTCCCAGTTACCAAGACTGCCACGTCAGCTTTGCAGACTAGGAATGATAAATGAAACTGTCTCTCTCAGTGGGGAGTTTCATTTCACTGTTTCCAAGTCAAGCTGCAAGAGTTAATATGTGCATGAAGTTGTGATCCTATGTACTATGTAAACTATGTAGTCATTCGTAAATATATCTTAAACTAAATATAATCATAACTACAATATATCTTATGCAAAAAAAATAATCATATAAAATAAAATATATTAATTAATTCCACGTTCATGAGTGCATACGCATATATCAAAACGACCACATATAATTCAAACGGATTACATTTTATATCTCAAACTCAAGATATATTTCGACGGCGTCCGAACTTGTTCCAAATATGTTCCACCAAATCTTTCTTCAACCAATGATGCGCCGAACGATCCCGAATGTCACTATCTTTCTCTAAAACTCTTTCAAATGTAACATATTGGTCGGGAGAGAATTCCGGTTCTTCGACAATCACTGTACTTGGAGCCTCATTCAAATCAAGATTCTCTTCCAGGTCATCTTCCTTTTCATCTTCAACTATCATATTGTGAAGTATGATGCAAGCTAGCACAACATTGTGGAGTTGATTCCGGTCATATAGACGAGCTGGTTGTTTTAAAATGCAAAATCGCCGGCGCAATACACCAAAGGCCCGTTCAATATCCTTCCTTGCTCCTTCTTGTTCCTGTGCATATAACTTATCCTTTTCGGAGATGGGCATTGATATTGACTTCACAAATACAGCCCAATCCGGATATATTCCATCAGCAAGATAGTACCCTATGTTGTGTTGATTCCCGTTGACCATGTATTGGACTCTAGGAGCTTGTCCCTTTAGCTCTTCGATAAATATAGTAGATTGGTTCAGAACATTGATGTCATTGTTAGAACCCGCGACCCCAAAGAACGCATGCCAAATCCAGAGATCATGTGATGCCACGGCCTCAAGAATTATCGTCGGCACTTTCTGATCACCACGAGTAAATTGCCCCTTCCATGCAGTTGGGCATCTTTCCCAGTGCCAATGCATACAGTCAATGCTGCCAAACATACCAGGAAATCCTCGTTTCTCGCCAATTTTGAGAAGACGCTCAGTATCCTCCACAGTCGGACGCCTCAAATATCGTTCACCAAATATTGCTATAACACCTTGCACAAAATTCTTCATTGCCTCCATTGCAGTAGTTTCTCCAATCTTCAGATAATCATCGAGATGATCTGCGGCGCTGCCATTAGCTAATTGGCGAATAGCCGCAGTGCATTTTTGCAACGGAGTCAGTCCTTGGCGATTAGTCGCATCCACCCTTTGAGTGAAGTAATCCGACCATTGGCCTAAAGCCTCAACAATACGGAGGAAAAGAGGTCTAGACATACGAAATCTTCGGCGAAAAATATTGGAAGAATAAATGGGATTTTCAGAAAAATAATCATCCACTAGACGCTGACCAAATTCCTCACGAGGCCTTCTGATGTACTTCCGCGGATGCAACCGATGATCGTCCGCCTCTTTTTGAAGAGCTTCCATGCTAGTCTTCAGAACCCCCATGGCTTGATCGAGTACATCATCCAGGATGTCATCCTCAGCGATGAAATTGTGGGGACCCCGGTAATTATCTCCATAAGACCGAGATTAGACAAGGTCTTAGGGACATAATTACGGGTCTCCGGTAAATGAATTCCAATTTAACTCTATCCAAGTGAGAGGCTTAGCGAATCATCGGAGCCTCAACGATCATGCGCGCTGCTCCCTTGCGAGCGTTACATGATTGTCGATTCTCCCTCGATTCGAAGCACTATCCTTGGTGAGTTAAATGGGAATTCATCAACAACGAGTATGACATATATTGGCTCCCAAGATCAATGACCAATATACTCATACCCTTACTCAACGTTGATTACATCCATACAACGCATACAACAAGAGATAAAAGACATACTGCATAATAGTTAAGGTCTACAGCTTATTACAAACGGCCGACCGGCCAAATTTAAAGTAGAGTATCAAGTAGCAGCGGAATTAAATAGATAAAGCAAAAGACCAGCAGTGGTATGCCCATCACCCATCGGCAACCGACTGGGGGTTAAATGGTAGCACACTACTCGTTAGTGTCACCCAAGTCAACACTAACGAGATCGTCATACTCATATCCTTCCTCACCTGAAAAGGCGACAAACATCCGGTGAGTACAAGTGTACTCGCAAGTCTTACACAAAAAAATAGTTATGCATAAAGGTCATTCAAAGGATGGCTCATATTGGTTTAGTTTTGCGAAAGGGACGCAACAATTAACATCCTACACATACTAGTTTTTCATGTGCCCATTTAAAATCAGATTTGAAGTAGAAGTAAAACATGTAGTAAAGCATTTCAGTAATAAACAATTGAATCATACAAAGACCAAAGTGGCAGCCCACCTTGATGTACTAAACACATGAACATCCCCGTTCATGACGAATACCAAGTTCAACCACAATTTTTAATTAAAAGTCTAACAATAAGCAGCCACAAATTTCAAGCGGTCGTCCATAACCGTGGACACGGCTATTCGAATAGATTAATACCCTGCAGGGGTGTACTACTTTACCCACACGACTTGATTAGCCCGTAAGCCTCCGGATGCCTCGAATATAGCATACTTCCTATGGTATGCCGCGGGTAAATCAAGATCTGATCATTTTCACAAGAAAGCCCTATTGAGCTAAGTCCCCTTGTGAGATGGTTCCTTGCCTAGTACAAGCGTCGGATAGCACTTGCTAGGGGCTCACAAGTTATATTGGAAATACCGATGCAATCAAAACAAAAGAATTGGTGCTCCTTGCACACTATAAGGATTACATCGGCTCCTCAAAGAACATAGGATTTCACGGTCGCTATGTCCCTTACACCACCAAGGACTTAACACAATAAAACCCTCCCCTACTTAACCATACGGCACCCATACACGCGTGTGGCAAAGACGAGTGTTGCTTGAACAGTAGGTACCCAAAGTTCGGTCCTCAATTGTCCAGACAAGTCCTTCCACTTACCCAATGCTCGTGCACAAAGCACCATCACTAACCAACACTTGTCCGGACCAAATCTCATTTAAAAAAAATGACAAAGTTTAACTCATAAAACAGCTACAAAGATCTGAAGTAAAAACATAACGTAAGAGTTGTGTGTATCCCAAAACCATCGGGTTATTCCCGACGATCGAACTACCGTATCTAGACTTGCATGGCTAAGCAATTCTATCACCCATAATTCACACATCCTATCTTAAGCATATAGGAGTTGGCATAATTCAAGATTAACCTCAAGCATAGGACATATCTAAACTACACATCACAAAAATATTGACATAATCAAAATAGCATGGAAGCAATTATCATTGCACTAACTTAACCAAAGCGGGATCAAATATGATGCAAAAGAAAGTTCAAATGATGCTTGCCTTGCTGGTACGAGAGCTGCTCACTCGGTAGCGTAAGTGTCGATATCAATATGCTCGGGATCTATACAATTATAACATCAAATAAATACCGAGAAAAACAACTCAAAAACCAAAATGATCAAAAATGCACGATTTTTCTACAGTAGTTAGGTCATGATTTTAAATGATTTTTGGTGAAAGTATTATTTCCTTTTGATTTAGCATGTGAAAGTTATAATGGTTTGAATTTCAGGTTTCAATAAGCCGTCATTATGTAATTTAATTATGAAGTGAAATTTTGTAGAACAGTGGCGAGTACGTGGATTACATAGATAAATAGGCAATATTATTATAAGTTAAAAACAGTTGAGTTTGTCCTTTTTGGAGTTTTTATGATTTAGTTATTGATTTTCAAAGTTATCAGCCTTTTATAGTATAAAAATAATGGAGTTAAGGAGTATATTCTCCCAAAATAGTTTCTGTGACAGAGGTAACATGGAGACCATTTTTAGAATTAAGTTCACTGAAAATGAAAATTATCAAAAGTGGTCTCACTGTTTTTGGAGCTTCCAATAATTACTTGTGCATTCTTGAAGTTATCAACCCTTTTTCTATTGTTCAAATAAGAGGATTAATGGCTCATTTTCCAAAATAAAGCTCTCTGTTACAGGGACAGAGTTGGAATCAATTTTAATATAAAGTTCATTAAATGTGAGAATTATCAGAAGTGGGTTCACTCATTTTGGACTTAAAATGAATTAGTTATGTATTTTGAAAGTTATACATATTTTTCAGTGTGCAATTAACTCATTTCGAATTTCATAAAGTATTTACTACTTTTCTTACCGGGCGCTAGCTTAACCGCAGAGAATGATGAGTGGGACCGAGGTCAAGGTTTTGACCCACATCGGCATTGACCGGTCCCGCGCATAGATTTGAAGGCGTATTCCTCAGAATACGTCTCTTTAAAACCCTAAACGTAAAACCATTCTAAGCATGCTAGGGATACGTTTTCTATTTAACGAAAACGTACTCTATAATTTACACATCCACTTAACAACCCTTAGGCCCACAAGTCATAGACTCATAACTATCTAACCACAATCATTAGCGTTAATTAATCTGACAAAATCACCGTCTTACGGCTGTAAGCGTCCGACAACAGGAAGCGGCGCGGCCGGAGCCTCGCCGGCGATCCCGTCCATGGCGGCTCAAGCCAAGGGCACATATGTGATCACATTAAGCCTGCGCACCTAACGGAAGTGTTCTCGGTGGCGGAAGTGACCTAGACCGCCGGCTAGCCGGAGTGGAGCGGCGGTGAGCTATACGGCAAAAGCGACTACGGATTTGAAAATGCTTGGACAAGCGGCGCATGTTTAAGCTCCTAGGGGCAAGAGAAAACTACTGCGTTGACAAGAGGACCGGAGAGGCATGGAACTTCGCGCGGCGTGCGATCGAAGCGGCAAGGAGAGACCCACGGTGACACGGCAACCTGAGCAAAGAAGCCAACAGTGGGTGGTGGAATAGGTTACTTAGGCACATAAGATGCTAACAAAGGCATGAATCGAGAAATGGCTCACCAAGGCGACAATTTGACGAGAAATAGCATCGCGGCGAAAGGAACAACTCAGAGGTCTACGAACTCTGGGAAACAATCAGACAATTAAAGTGAGGGTTTTACTCCTTAAGGTCTAGAACAAGAAATGACGCGCAAAGAAAAGGTAGGGGCTCACCAGAACAATAATCGCACGGAGGAGGCCTCGGTGCGCGCCTGGAGTGGCGAGAGCGACGAGGTGGCCGGCAACTACAAGCAAATGCAAGAGCCGGATGAGTAAAAATGGAGAAGGTATGCAAGGAGAAGGCTAGGGGACTTCACGGCTTCGAGCTTACTCGAGAGGAGGTGAAGAGCTCGCCTCCTTTCCCTCGGCCACCGAGAGGGAAAGTGAGGAACCGAGAGAGGGAGAGGCGAGTTAAAGGGCGGCAGCGGTCGGACAAGCAACGGCGTGAGAAGGAGGCGCTCAGGGATAGGTTGGGAGGTGCGGTGGCTCACGGCGTGACTGGAGCGGAGCAGCATGCGACGAGCGCGTGGCGCTCAACGCCTGCGCGCGAGTCAGCGAGAGGAAGAAGACGGCCACGGCGTGCGGGCCCGTGGCGCGGCGGCACAAGAGAGAGAAGAGATGCGGTGTGGCTCGGCGTTTGATTAAAACGGACGGCTAAGATTAAAAGGGGTTGGACAGTCGGCCGGGTGATGAGATCGGGCGTTGATTTCGATCCAAGGGTTGCATGACTCGGTGCATTTAGTGGGTTGGGTTGAGTCCGATCGCGAGTCGGGCTCGAGTCCAATGAGCAGTGTCTAGGGTTTGGTCTAGGGTTTGTTGCAATTTAATTTACTTCTCTCTACTTTGACCGAGGCTTAGAAATAGAAATAAATTTCCAAAAATTATGAAATAATTTGTGGGGGTTCCTGGGATGATATAGTTCCCATAAAAATTATAAAACCCTACTGTTCATATTATAGTTTGTGATTTTTAAATTCAAACATATTGTATGTCTATAAATGTTGTTTGAATTTTAATGAGGTTCAAACTAGTCCCAAAAATTTTGGAAAAATTATATTAATTCATGATAATTAGTGTAGTATTTAAATAAATTGATTTTAGATGATGATCACAACTTTTTATCACTGATTTGAATTAAAAATTTAATTTTGATGTGTATGTTTACCTCAAATTAGATTTTCCACATACAATATATTATGAAATGATTTGAATTCGATAATGCAGGTTAGTGAAATACATATTAATAGAATTTAATTAGTTGGGGCTGTGACAAACCTCCCCCTTACAAAAGATCTCGACCCGAGATCTGGGTGGAGAAGAATTAGAAAGTTTTCATTAGAAGTTATAATTTATGTTGTCTTGATTTCCTTCAAAGATAGTGTTGTGGTTATAATTTACATTAATATGTTTTACCTTTCCTTTATTGATACGAAGGCACTTCATGCGAGAGAAGAGTTCGGATATCTTTGCCGCATCCGGTCTTCACGTTCCCAAGTCGCTTCATCTTCCGTGTGGTTGCTCCATTGGACCTTGACGAACTTGATGTCACGATTCCTAGTCTTACGCTCGGTTTCCTCAAAGTGCGAATCGTGCTCTCTCGATAAGATAGATCGGGTTGCAAGTCGAGTTTATCCAACTCGCCGCTTCGTTGGGACTCGAAGACATTTCTTGAGTTGGGAGACATGGAAGACGTTATGCACGTCTGAGAGTGATGGTGGCAACTCCAACTGGTATGCCACCGATCCCAACTTAGCTAGAATACGGAAAGGTCCAATATAGCGAGGTGCTAATTAACCTTTGATTTGGAAACGACGAACTCCTTTCATAGGAGAGACTTTAAGATATATGTGATCGTCCACTTCGAAACTCAACTCGCGCCGACGACGATCGGCATATGACTTCTGACGTGATTGAGCCGTCCTAAGCCGTTCACGAATGACACGAACTTGTTCCTCAGCATATTCCACCAAGGTCGGGCCATAGAATGGCCTCTCCCCGGCTTCGGACCAGTTCAAAGGTGTTCTACAAGCTCTCCCATACAATGCTTCGAAGGGTGACATTTGAATGCTTGATTGGAAACTATTGTTGTAGGAGAACTCATAAGCGGTAAACATTTTTCCCAACTATCATTTGTAGGATAACACGCAAGCCGGAGAAGGTCTTCCAAAACTTGGTTTACCCTCTCGGTTTGTCCATCCGTTTGCGGGTGATAAGCGAAGCTAAAGGATAGGTTGGTTCCCATTGCTTGATGCAAGCGATTCGAGAAATGAGAGGTGAATTGGGGACCTCTATCCGAAACAATCACCTTTGGTACACCATGGAGACAAACAATTCGGAAATATAAAGTTACGCTAGTTTGGCCCGGTGTAAGTGGTCTTGACGAGAATAAAATGGGCAACCTTGGTTAAACGATCCACAATCACCCATATAGAATCAAATCCAATTTTAGTTCTAAGAAGGCCGGTGATAAAATCCATGCCAACTTCTTCCCATTTCCACTGGGGAATGGGCAGGGGATCTAGAGCACCAGCTGGCTTCAAATGCTCAGCCTTAACTCTTTGACATAGATCGCACTTTCGGCCACATCTTGCAACGTGCCGCTTCATCCGGCTCCACCACAGTTTCTTTTTCAAATCTTGATACATTTTTGTACTCCCGGGGTGGATAGAGAATTTTGAGTTATGAGCCTCCTTGAGAATCAATTCTCTCAAGTGGTGATCAAACGGTACCACCATACGGTTTCCAAACCATAGAGTACCTTGTGCATCTTGCTTAAAACATTTAGCCTTGCCTTGTTTCAATAGTTCTAAAATTCTAGCCACTTTCGCATCAGTTTTCTGGGCTTCCCTAATCTGGTCCTCAAGTGTGCAAGTCACACTGAGGGCTGCAAGCGAACCTTCTTCAACTATCTCCAGGTGTAGGCTTTGCAATGCAGCACATAAGCCTGCAGAAAAAGGAGTTACCGACAAACAATTGCATTGAGATTTTCTGCTCAATGCGTCGGCCACTACATTAGCCTTCCCTGGATGGTAATGGAGTCCCATATCATAATCTTTAATCAACTCAAGCCATCTCCTTTGTCTCAAATTCAGGTCGGCTTGGGTGAAAATATATTTAAGGCTCTTATGGTCGGTGTAGATCTCGCAACGATTACCGATGAGGTAATGTCGCCAAATCTTCAAGGCATGAACTACAGCCGCGAGCTCTAGGTCGTGTGTGGGATAATTGGCCTCATGGGGCCTCAATTGCCTCGATGCGTAGGCCACCACTCGACCGTCTTGCATAAGCACACAACCGAGCCCGTGGCGAGATGCATCTGATGATATCAAAGCTCTTGTGAATGCAGCGAGAACAAGCACGGAGCTTCAGTCGGGCACTCTTTCAGGGTTTGGAAACTTTGTTCGCATTCCGCTGTCCACTCAAACTTCTTTTCTTTCTTTAGAAGTTGGGTCATAGGCTTCGCGATTTTTGAGAAATTCTTGATGAACCTACGGTAGTATCCCGCAAGTCCAAGAAAACTACGAATGTCGGTGACGCTCTTAGGTTGCTTCCATTCAAGGACATCTCGTACCTTACTAGGATCAACAGCGACACCGCCCTTAGATAGGATATGTCCCAAGAAACTAACCTCTCGAAGCCAAAACTCACATTTCTTTGAATTTGGCGTCTACGGTGATGGTGGCGAAGCTTCTCTAACACAAGTCTCAAGTGCTGCTCGTGCTCAAGATCAGACTTAGAGTAGACAAGGATATCATCAATGAAAACCACTACAAACTGATCCAAGTATTCCATGAACACCGAATTCATGAGGTTCATGAAATAAGCTGGGGCATTGGTCAAACCAAAGGACATGACCGTGTACTCGTACAGACCGTAACGAGTAGAGAAGGCGGTCTTCGGTATATCCTCGGTTCTAACTATAATCTGATGGTAGCCTAACCTCAAGTCAATCTTGGAGAACACCTGAGCTCCACTAAGCTGGTCAAATAGGTCATCGATCCGCGGGAGCGGATACTTGTTCTTGATGGTGACCTCATTCAACGGACGGTAGTCAACACACATCCGTAGAGTCTTGTCTTTCTTCTTGACAAAGAGAGCCGGGCATCCCCAAGGCGAGGAGCTAGGCCTGATGAAACCCTTGTCTTGCAACTCCTTAAGTTGTTCTTTTAATTCAACTAGCTCATTGGCGGCATCCGATACGGTCTTTTGAGATGGGCGCGATGCAGGGTGCAAGCTCAATGACAAACTCTACCTCTCGGTCGGGGCATGCCGGAAGTTCTTGAGGAACACATCGGGATACTCACTCACTATTGGTACCTCCTCCGGTAGCGAGAGAGGTACTCGCCTCTAAAGCGTATAGGTGAGAGCTACCCACAACAGCGCAAAAAGCGACACTGGTGCCGTCCTCACTAGTCACCGAGATAGACCGTGGGCACAATCAATCTTCCCGATTCTTGGATAACCAATCCATTCCTAAGATAATATCGATGCCCACGAACTTATCACTATTAAGTTTTGAAAAGCTAACATTTTGTATTTCAATTTTTACGTCCCTGAGACTTGATCGGCGAGAAAACCGACACGGGACTGAATATGATAAGGTGGGTGCGGTGTATGTATCTTGAATTGGTTAATTTCAGCATACTCGTTTTTAATAAATGAACGAGGCGCTCGAGAATCAAATAGAACGGATGCGAGGACATGAATTAACAAGTAGTGTACCTAGCACGACGTCAGTGCGTCGGTCGCCTCCTCTGGCGAGGCGTGGTTGGCGTGACCACGTGCATCTTTGGGGTGGAGTAGGTGCTGCTCTCGTGGTGGTGGCGGTGGCCTCGCCGAGCTGGGCTGGTGGTCTTTGGAGCAGAGTACGTCGGGCATCCTCGCCGCTTGGCGAGGCATGCGGCATAGTGGCCCAGCGACGCCTGATGAAAACAGATGACGCCGGGCTTGTATGCCCCGCTTGATCTATGGTCTCGGCCCCATTGTCTTCTTGAGCTGCCGGTGGAGAGGGTCGTGGAGGTGCCACAGAGACCTCGATGGTCTTTGAGGCCGGGCACGAGGTGCCCGAGGTAGTCTGGCGTGGCACAGGGAAATCGCCACTCGCCATGCCGTGCGGAAAGCCTTCCTCCTCTTCCTCGACTCATCCACCGTCATGCTCTCATGCTCCACCACGATCGCCTTGTTGACGGATGCCGGAAACTCACGAAATCATGTGCGGCTAAAACAAGCCGCAACTCCTCGGCGATCCATGGAAGAACTGTTCGGCGACGGCGTCTGTCGAGGCGTCGTCCGAGCATACCGCCAAGTAGTTGAAGTCATGCAGTACTCGGTGGCCCGCCGTCCCCGTCTCGAGGCAGGCTGCTGCGCCGCTTGATAAGCGACACTCCCTCGTATATGGGCCTCCTAACGCATCCTCGATTCGTCCCAAGTCGGGCGTGACCAGCGAGCTGCATGGCGGAATAACTATCCCACCATGCGCTCGCGCACCGCCAACCGATAGGCGGCAAACAAGACTCTCTCAACCCGGTACAACTGCGCAATGTTCGACTTCTTCTCAATGTTGTGCGGCCGGTCTTCCGCCTCCATCGGGTCCTTGCCGCGCAAATGTCGGAGGGTTGGTCCGCTGGAACTCAGCGAGACCCGGGACGCTCGGTGCGGGCAGCCCTCTGTCGGAGCGGAGGCTGGAGCGGTGTTGCGCACGATCGCCTCAAGCATCCGGTGCGGTCCATCGGTTGCGCTCAATCATCATCATAAACTCGACCATGGATGGCGGCGGAGGAGCACCTCCTCAGCGGTCCACCCTTTGGGACGAGTGCGAGAGGGCTCGCCATGCCCGACGGCTCTTTGGGATGACCGTCCCGATCGTAGAAATCGCTCGAGGTGCTAGGCGTGGTGCCCTAGATGGGGATGGGGAGCCTGCGCGCGCGGGCTCCCGATCGCGTGAGTCGGTCCCGACATCTGTATTGGACAAGGATGGTTAGTAAATTAAGACAAAAGCCATTACTTGGCTTTACATGCACAATCAATATCAAAAAGCAAGAAAATTGTAACACCAAATGGAACACCGATCATAAATCAAACATAAAACCGAATCGATACAACATCAGTACATAAGCGCCGCATGCTTAAGATTACAAGCGAAATAGTAGTTTTTGCAAATGAAACATAATAGTTCGACTTCTACTACCCTATTACATAAACCTAAGGATACAAGCTCAAACATAGAGCTCCCCGCCTAATGACCTAGATATTATTCGGTCAAAGTTCACCTGAAAGTCATCGGCGGTGGTATCGAGGGACCTGTGTCTTCGGGTCTCCGGGTTGGTGAGGCGTAAGGGGATCCTACGCCGATGATATGGCCTCCTACTTGTGGAGACGATAGTCGGCGGCGCAGAATGTACGGTGAAACCTCATTAGCGCCATCAAAGACATCCGGACGAATGAGCCTCATGTCATGCATGAGTAAATGTTCTGAGCTATAATGAGACGACGACGCGTCTCCCATAACTCATGCATCATGCAGCGATGCATTTGGTCCATTACGTGAACCAATCTCGCCAACTGCCTGACTTGGGGGTCCTCCCCAAACTGAATCCTAGCAAACGAGTTCACGTCCCTGGCGCGTGCGCGCATCGGAAAGTGATCATATGGGGGCTGGGCTAACTCCGTCAGGTCGTAGCGAAGACGACTCATGGCCACCAAAGCCACTTCTTGTAACGCCATGGCCTCCGAAGTACCACGCGCCTGGAAGCGGTAAGGTATGCTCCCAGTAACTTGTCTAGCAACGATATCTATTACTGCCATAAATTCCTCCATTCCGGTCCTCGATCACGGTAGATGGAATAAGTGGGCTGATATGTGAAGTTCGCCCTCCACATCACGTCTCGTAGCAACGCGGGTATCCATCCACTCCTTGACTTGAGTTTCCGGACAAAGTGCGAGGGTTCATCTAAAGGCAAGAAGGCAAGGTAAGTTAGTTTCATAAACCAAAATAGGATCGGAGAGAAAAGATCTTGAGATGGATAAGGAATAAAAGATATTCTTAACTTAAACTTTCAAAGTAATTTGATAATTTCAAAATATTTTCACTCCGAAGGCTTACTAACTCTAACGCCGATGCTACCTCTAACCTACTGATCGGTATGGCTCGATACTAACGTTGTGGGGACCGGTAATTATCTCCATAAGACCGAGATTAGACAAGGTCTTAGGGACATAATTCTGGTCTCGATAAATGAATTCCAATTTAACTCTATCCAAGTGAGAGGCTTAGCGAATCTCGAGCCTCAACGATCATGCGTGCTGCTCCCTTGCGAGCGTTACATGATTGTCGATTCTCCCTCGATTCGAAGCACTATCCTTGGTGAGTTAAATGGGAATTCATCAACAACGAGTATGACATATATTGGCTCCCAAGATCAATGACCAATATACTCATACCCTTACTCAACGTTGATTACATCCATACAACGCATACAACAAGAGATAAAAGACATACTGCATAATAGTTAAGGTCTACAGCTTATTACAAACGGCCGACCGGCCAAATTTAAAGTAGAGTATCAAGTAGCAGCGGAATTAAATAGATAAAGCAAAAGACCAGCAGTGGTATGCCCATCACCCATCGGCAACCGACTGGGGGTTAAATGGTAGCACACTACTCGTTAGTGTCACCCAAGTCAACACTAACGAGATCGTCATACTCATATCCTTCCTCACCTGAAAAGGCCAGCAAACATCTGGCTGAGTACAAGTGTACTCGCAAGTCTTACACAAAAAAAATAGTTATGCATAAAGGTCATTCAAAGGATGGCTCATATTGGTTTAGTTTTGCGAAAGGGACGCAACAATTAACATCCTACACATACTAGTTTTTCATGTGCCCATTTAAAATCAGATTTGAAGTAGAAGTAAAACATGTAGTAAAGCATTTCAGTAATAAACAATTGAATCATACAAAGACCAAAGTGGCAGCCCACCTTGATGTACTAAACACATGAACATCCCCGTTCATGACGAATACCAAGTTCAACCACAATTTTTAATTAAAAGTCTAACAATAAGCAGCCACAAATTTCAAGCGGTCGTCCATAACCGTGGACACGGCTATTCGAATAGATTAATACCTGCGGGGTGTACTACTTTACCCACACGACTTGATTAGCCCGTAAGCCTCCAGATGCCTCCGAATATAGCATACTTCCTATGGTATGCCGGCCGGGTAAATCAAGATACAGTCATTTTCAGCAAGAAAGCCCTATTGAGCTAAGTCCCCCTTGTGAGATGGTTCCTTGCCTAGTACAAGCGTCGGATAGCACTTGCTAGGGGGCTCACAAGTTATATTGGAAATACCGATGCAATCAAAACAAAAGAATTGGTGCTCCCTTGCACACTATAAGGATTACATCGGCTCCTCAAAGAACATAGGATTTCACGGTCGCTATGTCCCTTACACCACCAAGGACTTAACACAATAAAACCCTCCCCCTACTTAACCATACGGCACCCATACACCGCGTGTGGCAGCACGAGTGTTGCTTGAACAGTAGGTACCCAAAGTTCGGTCCTCAATTGTCCAGACAAGTCCTTCCACTTACCCAATGCTCGTGCACAAAGCACCATCACTAACCAACACTTGTCCGGACCAAATCTCATTTAAAAAATGACAAAGTTTAACTCATAAAACAGCTACAAAGATCTGAAGTAAAAACATAACGTAAGAGTTGTGTGTATCCCAAAACCATCGGGTTATTCCCGACGATCGAACTACCGTATCTAGACTTGCATGGCTAAGCAATTCTATCACCCATAATTCACACATCCTATCTTAAGCATATAGGAGTTGGCATAATTCAAGATTAACCTCAAGCATAGGACATATCTAAACTACACATCACAAAAATATTGACATAATCAAAATAGCATGCAAGCAATTATCATTGCACTAACTTAACCAAAACTGGGATCAAATATGATGCAAAAGAAAGTTCAAATGATGTTTGCCTTGCTGGTACAGTAGCTGCTCACTCTCGGTAGCGTAAGTGTCGATATCAATATGCTCGGGATCTATACAATTATAACATCAAATAAATACCGAGAAAAACAACTCAAAAACCAAAATGATCAAAAATGCACGATTTTTCTACAGTAGTTAGGTCATGATTTTAAATGATTTTTGGTGAAAGTATTATTTCCTTTTGATTTAGCATGTGAAAGTTATAATGGTTTGAATTTCAGGTTTCAATAAGCTGTCATTATGTAATTTAATTATGAAGTGAAATTTTGTAGAACGATGTAAGAGTACGTGGATTACATAGATAAATAGGCAATATTATTATAAGTTAAAAACAGTTGAGTTTGTCCTTTTTGGAGTTTTTATGATTTAGTTATTGATTTTCAAAGTTATCAGCCTTTTATAGTATAAAAATAATGGAGTTAAGGAGTATATTCTCCCAAAATAGTTTCTGTGACAGAGGTAACATGGAGACCATTTTTAGAATTAAGTTCACTGAAAATGAAAATTATCAAAAGTGGTCTCACTGTTTTTGGAGCTTCCAATAATTACTTGTGCATTCTTGAAGTTATCAACCCTTTTTCTATTGTTCAAATAAGAGGATTAATGGCTCATTTTCCAAAATAAAGCTCTCTGTTACAGGGACAGAGTTGGAATCAATTTTAATATAAAGTTCATTAAATGTGAGAATTATCAGAAGTGGTTTCACTCATTTTGGACTTAAAATGAATTAGTTATGTATTTTGAAAGTTATACATATTTTTCAGTGCGCAATTAACTCATTTCGAATTTCATAAAGTATTTACTACTTTTCTTACCGGGCGCTAGCTTAACCGCAGAGAATGACGAGTGGGACCGAGGTCAAGGTTTTGACCTGGCCAAGATCGGCATGACCGGTCGGCCTAATGATTTGAAGGCGTATTCCTCAGAATACGTCTCTTTAAAACCCTAAACGTAAAACCATTCTAAGCATGCTAGGGATACGTTTTCTATTTAACGAAAACGTACTCTATAATTTACACATCCACTTAACAACCCTTAGGCCCACAAGTCATAGACTCATAACTATCTAACCACAATCATTAGCGTTAATTGTCGACAAAATCACCGTCTTACGGCTGTAAGCGTCCGACAACAGGAAGCGGCGCGGCCGGAGCCTCGCCGGCGATCCCGTCCATGGCGGCTCAAGCCAAGGGCACATATGTGATCACATTAAGCCTGCGCACCTAACGGAAGTGTTCTCGGCGTGAGTGACCTAGACCGCCGGCTGGCCGAGTGGAGCGGCGGTGAGCTATACGGCAAAGCAAATACTACGGATTTGAAAATGCTTGGACAAGCGGCGCATGTTTAAGCTCCTAGGGGCAAGAGAAAACTACTGCGTTGACAAGAGGACCGGAGAGGCTTTGGAACTCCCGGCGGCGATCGAAAGCGGCAAGGAGAGACCCACGGTGACACGGCAACCTGAGCAAAGAAGCCAACAGTGGGTGGTCGGAATAGGTTACTTAGGCACATAAGATGCTAACAAAGGCATGAATCGAGAAATGGCTCACCAAGGCGACAATTTGACGAGAAATAGCGCTGGCGGCCGAAAGGAACAACTCCGAGGTCTACGAACTCCTGGGGAAACAATCCGACAATTAAAGTGAGGGGTTTTACTCCTTAAGGTCTAGAACAAGAAATGACGCGCAAAGAAAAGGTAGGGGCTCACCAGGAACAATAATCGCACGGAGGAGGCCTCGGGTGCGCGCTCTGGAGCTGGCGAGAGCGACGAGGGTGGCCCGGCAACTACAAGCAAATGCAAGAGCCCAGATGAGTAAAAATGGAGAAGGTATGCAAGGAGAAGGCTAGGGGACTTCACGGCTTCGAGCTTACTCGAGAGGAGGTGAAGAGCTCGCCTCCTTTCCCTCGGCCACCGAGAGGGAAAGTGAGGAACCGAGAGAGGGAGAGGGCGAGTTAAAGGGCGGCAACGGTCGGACAAGCAACGGCGAGAAGGAGGCTCAGGGATAGGTTGGGAGGTGCGGTGGCTCACGGCGTGACTGGAGCGGAGCAGCATGCGACGAGCGCGTGGCGCTCAACGCCTGCGCGCGAGTCAGCGAGAGGAAGAAGACGGCCCTGACGTGCGGGCCCGGTGCGTCAGCGGCACAAGAGAGAGAAGAGATGCGGTGTGGCTCGGCCGTTTGATTAAAACGGACGGCTAAGATTAAAAAGGGGGTTCGGACAGGTCGACCGGGTGATGAGATCTGGGCCGTTGATTTCCGATCCAAGGGTTGCATGACTCGGTGCATTTAGTGGGTTGGGTTGAGTCCAGTCGCCGAGTCGGGCTCGAGTCCAATGAACAGTGTCTAGGGTTTGGTCTAGGGTTTGACTGCAATTTAATTTACTTCTCTCTACTTTGACCGAGGCTTAGAAATAGAAATAAATTTCCAAAAATTATGAAATAATTTGTGGGGGTTCCTGGGATGATATAGTTCCCATAAAAATTATAAAACCCTACTGTTCATATTATAGTTTGTGATTTTTAAATTCAAACATGTTGTATGTCTATAAATGTTGTTTGAATTTTAATGAGGTTCAAACTAGTCCCAAAAATTTTGGAAAAATTATATTAATTCATGATAATTAGTGTAGTATTTAAATAAATTGATTTTAGATGATGATCACAACTTTTTATCACTGATTTGAATTAAAAATTTAATTTTGATGTGTATGTTTACCTCAAATTAGATTTTCCACATACAATATATTATGAAATGATTTGAATTCGATAATGCAGGTTAGTGAAATACATATTAATAGAATTTAATTAGTTGGGGCTGTGACAGAAATCATCCAAAATATTGTGATCTGACATGTTTGGCGCATGGTCTGGCTAGTACATATGAGTGAAGGAAGCTTTCAAAATGGATGTATGAGGTACCTTATATATACACAAGGCCAAAGCAAGGCTTCACACGTGCAGAAAGCTTTCACACTAGAATCAGGCTTTTCACACACGTGAAGGAAGCTTTCACACTAGAATCATCATTCACCTTAAAGTATGAATTTGTTTTCACACTAGACATATCAGGCTTTCACACTATAAATATCTGCAATGATGCAGCAGCAGAAACTGAACGACAGGTTTCAGATAGCATCACACCGGAATGCTGACAGGTTTCAGATAGAACACTGGTATTTTCACCCAGCAGGTTTCAGATAGCAAGTTTCAGATAATAACTGACAGTAAGTAAAGATAATTGAGACTAAAGATATCTGAGACTAATAAGCACAGATGACTATTGTAGATAACTAAGACTATTTCAGATAGCTGAGACTATTTCAGATAGCTGAGACTATTGCAGATAACTGACAGTAAGTAAAGATAACTAAGACTATAGCAAGTTTCATGTGGCTTCTTGCTGGTTCGCAAATAGCTTCTTGGCCATCAAAGCCAATGCTTTGTCTCGACCTTCCTTCGCTTCTTGAGTCATCTGACTTGTGTCTTGAGCCAAGAGCGAAGTATAAGCTTCGAGCAACTTTGCTTCCTTTTGCTGTATTGCAGTCTGAAGTTGATTTCTAGATATCTGAAGCTGCGCCTCTGTCACCTTTTCACGCTCCTTCTTACGCTCTTGCGTAATTTCTGCTATCTTGTTTATGCTGTCACCTAGCATGGAAATACCATCCTTAACTTCTTCAACCTTTCACTTCCCTTTGCGTTGTGCCTTGGCTGCTTCTCTCCCGATAGGACGTGCTTCCTCCCCATCAACTGTAGCATCCACATCCACTGTCTTGCTTTTCTCTTTCTCCAATTGTGCAAAAGGTTTGGTTCCAACAGATGCACTCCACTTTGGTTCCCTTTTTAGCTTCTTCCACCAATATTCCAATGCAAAAGGTTTGCCATATTTTTTTTCATACATCTTCTGTGCTTCTTCCATCAGCATGTCATCAGAGTAACCACTCTTATTGACCTTAGTTACTGAGCTCCAAAAGCCATTGAATTCGCTGATCATTCTGTTCAGGCGTGTCCAGTGGACCTTCATTTGGTTAATGTCCTTTGAAGATGTTCTGAATGTTCTGTTAAACTCATTGCCGATGATCGACCCCAAAATGTATCACGGCTCTTATCATTCCCATATATCGGGTCTTTAGAAGTGTTTAGCCAAGCACTAGCCTAAAAATTTTAATATCATCAATTCGACATAAGAACACCGCTTATGAAATAAGAACATAACATGTTATATGTATCGATTACCAATCTTTCTTCCTCATCATGTGACCAATGCCTTTTCTTTCTTTGTCCTACTTTCCTCGACAACAACATCCGCCTCGGTGTCGAGGTGACAATGTTCTTCTTCTTTGGTGGTGGCGGAGGAGTCCCTTTGGGTATCTTTGTCGGTGGTGGTGGACAAAATTGATTTTGATTCAAAAAATTTACAAATCCACCTTGCGGAAATCCCCTAACATATCAAAGGAATTTGGTTAAATTGCAAGTAAAATCATATTCAAGTACCAAGTTGCTAAAATGAATAACACCATTGACAGGTGTGCTGCAGGATCATTCTAAGAATTTATACTCTATGCTGCCAAAAGTAATGTCAGCAGTTTGTAATCACCTCATCAACTATCTGAGAAAACTTGCATAGCAGAGCATCTCATCAGCCTAGCATCATTCTCCGTTACTACTGATGCAACTTTACTGCCACAAGATCAATAATCCGGGAAAGAAAAACAATGCTTCCTCCCAGACACAACCACTAGCATCACCTCAAAGCATGACTATTCTGGATGCAAGTGGGATACGTCAAAAGCTAATTGAGGACACAAATTTCTCACAGTGGTTGTTCAGTAACACAAATTTCCTAGACACAGTTGCTCAAATGTAGGAGCAATTTCACACCATTCAGAAATTTTCACATGGTTACAGACTAGAGTAACAAACCATAAAAATTTTCACATGGTTACAGACTAGAGTAACAAATTTCCTAGACACAGTTGCCCAAATGTAGGAGCAATTTCACACCATTCAGCAATTTAACAGTTGCTCACAGGAAGTAGATTACCACATATTTGCAGACCGATTTCCATGTGGTGAGTGACCTGCTCCACTGCTAACGCCGGATTTGGGCCACAAACCATCAATCGATGGCAGCGGTGGCTGCAGGGGGAAGGGGAACCCCGCCTCAGGTGGCGCAGCAGACGCAGACGAAGGGGGCAATGGCGGCGGTGGCGCAGCAGACGAAGAGGACGAAGTGGATTTGGTGGCGGCCTTCTTGCCGCTGCGTGATGTTGGAGGCGCTGCTGCATCGCCCGCCATGCCGGCCCTATGCGGCGCTTGCCGATGCCCCGCCGCTTGTAGACGCCGCCCCTGCTTGCCGATCCGCCGCCATCGCCACGTGAGTTGCTAGAAGGTTCTCACACTGGATGGCAGGGAAGGAGGTGGCCTAGGAAACAAATCGGAGTTGGAGATTGGATTTGGCGCGAGATTAGGAAGGGGAAGGCGGGAGGCAACGGGGGGAGGGAAAATCTGCGCGCGTCGCGCAGGAGATCCCGCGGAGCGGATGAAATGAAACTCCACGCTCTCAATGGTGTTTCATCCGCGTTTCATCGTCTGGGTACGCGTGCGGCTCGGGTTTCATCCGGATGAAACTCTATTCCTTTCTCTCCTCATCAATACATTGCCAACTCAGCTAATATGCTGATGTGTCATCCTATTAAATGAGAATGAAACTCTGATGAAATCCCCATTGAGACTGGCCTTAGAGATATAAGAATCTATCTATATCTATAATAATTATACAGTTAGAGAAAATATCTAGCCATTTATCCAGCGGATCTGAGTTATAACGACTCAGATTAAAAGAAAGAGTTTATGTCAAGCACAATCCAAACTAAGAAAAGTCCGTAATAAAAATAAAAAAAATTAGCAATTTGATTCCCATACGACTTTCAAAGTAACCTCCATAAATAACTAAAATTTGGAATAATAATTAGAAAATTAAAACAAAGAGTTCTTGTCAAGTACATTTCAAAAAAACTAAAATTCTGAATAAAAATAGCAATTTGAATTCCATACAAATTCCAACGTAATTCCCTAAAAAACAAAATTTAGGAATAATAAATAAAACATAATATAAACAGGATTTTTACACAAATTCCAGCTTAAAACCAAAAATAATCCACGACAAATATGATAAAAACATGCAAATTTGGATTAAAAATTAAAGGATGATTAGAGATTTGATTTGTAAACGAAATTGAAACCTAAATTTCAAAATTATTAAACAAAATTAAACTTATACTGATTATGCACTCTAATGAAGCTCCCGTGTTAATCAGAAAGATGTAGCCATCTATCTCACAAACCCAACTTATAATGGCTCAGATCTATTATATACTAAAAGTCGATGGCGGGTGGTTTATAGCTGCTAAGAAAAAGATAAATAGCCTAAAAATTCTCAAAAAGAGAGGAAAATATCCAGCTCTTAGTTTGATGGACCCTAATTATGATTGATAGATCATAACCATTCACTACTACAGAACAGACCTTTGGTCGAACTGCCAAATGGGCAATAGTCTCGGAGAAAATTGCGTCCGGGACCAAAAATATCTTTAGTCCCGGTTGGTAACACCAACCGGGACTAAAAGTCCCCGCCCAACGGCTCGTAGCGAGCTTTGCAGAGGGACTTTTAGTCGGTTGGTGTTACCAACCGACTAAATGTCAACCTTTAGTCGGTTGGTACTACAATCGGGACTAAATCTTTAGTCCCGGATTGTAGTACCAACCTGGACTAAAGGTTGACATTTAGTCCCGGTTGGTAACACCAACCGACTAAATGTCCTTCTATTTAAACTCTGTTTGGCGTTCGTCACAGAGCGGAACGCCGTGGTCGCCGCCGGGACACGCCGCCCGCCGCTGCCACCACCACCGAGCCGTTCATTCACTCAACCGTATTCACCGCGTGTTCGCGTAAGCTCGATGCTAACCCCGCCGTCCATTTGACATCTACCGCACCGCCGCCCATTTTTCTTTTATTTTCGATTTTTGAATAGTATGAGATTTGTGATTTTGTATAATTAAATCTAGAGCTCCAAAAATTCTGAAAGTTTTGTGTATGCTCTCTGACATGTATACTATCTATGAAAAATATGAAATGTGAAATTTGAATAATTTTTATATGTTATAAAATTGCCAATTAATTCATAAATGGAACTTTCATGATTTTTGTAGGCCACAATAAATTTCAAAAATCATGAAATTTGTTTTTCCACTAAGTTACACTGTGAACAGTCCATATAAAAATTTTGAGGCTATTTGGACAAAGTTGAATTTATACCTATTTTATGCTTATTTATTTAATTATTATTCCATGAATTTTGTAGGCTAAATTAATGATCCAAAATTCTGAAAATTGTTTTGCCATGACACATGATGGTGTTCCATGGCATGTTACTCAATTAGTTCATTAGAGAAATAGAGAATTTTGGTGTATTTTTAATTTCATTTGTTTACAAAATGAGAAATTTAATTATGTGATATGTCATATAATGCGACGATGACACGCCATTGGATGTACAATGCCGATCGCCGCCCAAAGAGTTCATTGATGGTGTGCATTATTTCTTAAGAGTGGCCGAGGCAAACAAGCGGGATGGTTTCATGTCTTTGTCCATGTGCCTGTGTAAGAATTTGAAGGAATATTCTAGCTCAAGGAGTCTTCACTCACACTTGTTGAAGTCGGGTTTCATGCCAAACTATATTTGTTGGACCAAGCACGGAGAAACCGGGTTATAATGGAAGAAGGTGAAGAAGAACAATTGGACCCAGCGACATTATTGTTCAATACGGTGACCGATGATACCGCAATGGGCGAAATCAAGAAGAGGCGGGGCGTAAGACACACTCGTGAAGATGATGCTCTTGGTGATGTCATTCGTGATGCACAAAGAGATTGCGAAAGTGAAAAGGAGAAGGCTAAGTTTGACCGCATGCTAGACGATCACAAGAAATTACTATACCCGTCCGTAGAAGATGGGCAAAAAGTTGGGTACAACATCGAGTTGCTACAATGGAAGGCATGAATGGTGTATCCGACAAGGCATTTGGGCAATTATCGAAGATCCAAAAAGATGCTTCCGAAGCCTAACGAATTGCACGCCACTACGCACGAAGCAAAACAGTCGTCGCCCTTTGGGATTAGAAATCCGTAAGATACATGCATGTCGTAATGATCGCATCTGTATCATGGCAAGGACTACGAGAATTTGGATGAATGCCCGTATGCAAAGCGTCGCGATATAAGATCGGCGAGATGACCTCGCGATGTTGAGGGCTAAGAACGCCCGGGAAGAAAATCCTCGCCAAGGTTATGTGGTATGCTCCTATAATACCACGCTCAAACGTCTGTTCGAAACAAGGACCATGCAAAGTTGTTGCGATGGCACAAAGAAGACCGTAAGGTAGACAACATGTTGAGACACCTGCGATGGGTCCCAAGTGGAGAGCAATAGACAGAGAATTCCTGAGTTTGCAGATGACGCAAGAAACCTAAGGTTCGCTTTAAGTACGGATGGTATGAATCCTTTTGGGGACCGAGCACTAGTCATAGCACTTGGCTCTGTTACTCTATGTATCTACAACCTTCCTCCATGGTTATGCATGAAGCGGAAGTTCATTATGATGCCGGTGCTCATCCAAGGCCCGAGGCAACCTGGCAACGACATCGATGTCTACCTGAGGCCATTAGTTGAGGAACTCCTGCTTTTATGGAGCAAACCAGGTGTACGTGTGTGGGATGAGTACAAACAGGAACACTTCGACCTGCGAGCATTGTTGTTCGTAACAATCAATGATTGGCCTGCTCTAAGTAATCTTTCAGGACAGACAAACAAGGGATACAATGCATGCACACCTTGTTTTGATGACATTGATGATATATTTGAAAAATGTCGAAGGTCGTGTACCTTGGCCATCGTCGTTTTCTTCCTATGAATCACCAACTAAGAAAGAAAGGCAAGCATTTTAAAGGTAAGGCAGACCACCGAACCAAGCCTCGCAACCGAACTGGGGAGGATGTACTTGATATGGTCAAGGATGTGCAAGTAGTCTTTGGAAAGGGACAAGGCGTGAACTGTTCCAAAAGATGCTAAGGGACACGCACCCATGTGGAAGAAGAAGTCCATATTTTGGGAGCTACCCTATTGGCAAGTCCTAGAGGTCCGCAACGCGATCGACGTGATGCACCGACAAAGAATCTTTGTGTGAACTCGCTAGGATTCATGGATGTGTATGGAAAGTCTAAGGATTCACTCAAGCACGACGGGACTTGCAAGACATGAAAGAACGAGACAACTGCATCCAGAGAAGACAGACGATGGACGCCATTACTTAAGACACCGCTAGCTTCACTCTTAGCAAAGAAGAGAAGGAAAGCATGTTTGAATGCCTAAACAAAGATCAAGGTCCCATCTGGATTCTCCTCCAATATAAAGCGTATAATAAAAATGCCGAGAAGAAATTCCTACACTTAAAGTCCCATGATCGCCACGTGCTTATGACGCAATTGCTTCCGGTTGCTTTAAGAGGAATTCTACCTCCACATGTACGTCCGCCACCGTGAAGCTATGTGCATTCCTCAATGCAATTTCTCAGAAGGCAATCAATCCAATGGAACTAGCTACTCTACAGAATGATGTGGTTCAATGTCTTGTCAGCTTTGAGTTGGTGTTCCCTCCATCCTTCTTTAATATCATGACACACCTCCTAGTTCACCTGGTCAAGGAGATTAATATTCTCGGTCCTGTGTTCCTACACAACATGTTCCCCTTTGAGAGGTTCATGGAGTCTCAAGAAATATGTTCACCAGCGTGCTCGGCCAGAAGGAAGCATCGCCAAGGGCTACGGGACAGAGGAGGTCATTGAGTTCTGTGTTGACTTCATTCCCGACCTTGACCCGATTGGTGTTCCTGAATCGCGACACGAGGGGAGACTTAGTGGAAAGGGAACACTAGGGAATAAAACATATATCGGTACGGGGGACGATTATTTCAATAAAGCGCACTACACAGTTCTTCAAAACTCCTCCGTGGTGGAGCCGTATGTCGAGGTACACAAGGAATTCCTACGATCCCAGTTTCGTGGAAGAATGAAGCTTGGATTAGGCGTCATCACATGGAAACTTTCAGCGGTTGGTTGCGAAAAGAATGTCGAGTGATGACAATATTGATGAGCAAGCAGATTTGTTGGTTAGGCAACCGTCGTGGCACATCCTCACGCACAAAGGGTGCGAGATAAATGGAAATACATTTTACACCGTAGCCCAAGATAAAAGGAGCACGAACCAAAAGCAGTGGTGTCGCGTAGATGCCACAGACCCAAATGGAAAGAGGCAAACATATTATGGCCGCATAGAGGAGATTTGGGAACTAGACTACGCACCTAATTTTAAAGTCCTTTGTTCCAGTGCCAATGGGTGAAGATGACCGGAGGCGGGTAACAATGACAAGGAGTATGGAATGACAACGGTGGACCTCAACAATATTGGGTACAAAGACGAACCATTCGCCCTTGCTGCTGATGTGAATCGGTGTTCTATGTGAAAGACATGTCTACAAAACCCAAGAGAGGGAAAATGACGACAAATCAACCAATGAGCTAAAACGCCACATAGTTCTTTCGGGAAAAGAAACATCGTGGGAATTGAGGACAAGTCGACATGTCGAAGATTATGAAAGGGATGATCGAATCCGCCCTTGGTGTGACCAAAGACCCAAGCATCTCGCTAAATGCCGAGGACACTCCATGGTTACGGCATGATCATAACCAAGGGTCATACGTCAAGAAGAAGTTCACCATCTGTGCCCGCTTGATATATAGTGATGTTTAATAAATAGTGTGTATTAGAGATTTTATGTAATAATTGTAACTTCAGATGTTTCTATCATATTTTTCTTGTTTTTATCGTTTCAAATGAAATTCCTATTCGATAAAAGGACACATGTACCTCTGTGAAGCATGTCTTCTCCACGTGTAAAATGACTTGAAATTTTTTAGCAAGTATTTATGCCTTCAAATGAAATTCCCGACTTGTGGTTTGAGCCCTTCATTTTGTTTATAGTTGGCTCTTCACTTCCCACTTGTGGTCACTATAAAAGTCGTTTGAAATGTCAATAAGATCTCTGTGCTTTCTGGGACATGATCGCAAATGTTCTCAAAGAAACATAAGGGGGTAAACTCATATAATGTCAGAAATGGTAAAGTGCAACTACTATGCAAAGGAAAAAATGGAAATTTCTCCTTAGTGGGGTATTGCTACATAAGGATTAAATTGCTTTTGGGGTTTTAAAACGGTTAGTCGAATTTCATTGCACTTTAAAACAGGCCTAAAACAAGATGATCAAAGTAGCACAAAGGCTAATCAAGAAGACAAGAAGAGTAAAACCGCAAAGTCGCGAATAAAGTACTAGTAGCATAGTAGTTCCAATCTCACCTATAGTTCCAATGAAATTCCTATTTGATGGTGGATTTCTCATGCGCATTTGGACAATGAATGATGGAAAACCAAAAGATTAACGTTAAAATGATGCAAAAACAAATTTCCTATCGAAAACCAATAGTTTTATTTTTAAAAACTATTATTTTTTAAAAATTTATGCCTAATATTTAATTTATTATGCATTTAACAAGAATTAGCATATTTATACAAATAAACTTAATACAAAACCCAACCGGGACTAAAGGTTCTCTGGAAAATAGTGGCGGAGGCGAATAGTGGGACCTTTAGTCCGGTTGCTAACACACCGGGACTAAAGGTTCTCTCGTGGCGGTAATTGAATAGTGGGGACCTTTAGTCCCGGTTGCTAACACTGACCGGGACTAAAGGTTCTCTGAAAATATGTCCTCAGCAAAAATTCACCTTTAGTCCCGGCCGTGGCACCACCCGACTAAAGGTTCTCTCGGAAAATATGTCCTCGCGCAAAATTCACCTTTAGTCCCGGCCGTGGAACCACCGGGACTAAAGGTCACCTTTAGTCCCGGTCCGTATTACCACCGGGACTAAGGTCTTTAGTCCCGGTTGGTAAAACCGCCCGACTAAAGGTCCCCAAGTACTTAAGCAACAGCTTCGTCTTCCATTCTTCCTCCACTTCCCATCGCGCGCCCTCTCCTCGCCGTCTCCTCGCGCGCCTCTCCTCGCCGTCTCCTCGCGCGCCGCTCTCGCCGACCTCGCGCCGTCCGCCGGCGCGTGCTCCCGCCGTCTTCTCCGCCGCGACCCGCCCTCTCCTCGCCGTCTCCTCGCGCGCGCGCCGCTCTGCCGACCTCGCGGCGTCACGGCGGGCGTGCTCCCCGCCGTCTTCTCCGCCGCGACCCCGCCCTCTCCCTCGCGCCCGGCGTCGTCTCCCCGCGTCGCCGGCGCCCTCCCTCGTCGCCGGCATCCTGACTGAGGTTTGAAGACGGTGAAAAGTGGTGACCGAACACCATTCAGCTAGCTTGAGCATTGTCCTCTCGAGTTTAGTTGATGTTTTGTGCAATCTTGTGCCCTAGATATCAATTGCAACAAGCTAGCATCTTTCTATAAATTTTACAACATGAGCTATATATTTAGTTTTCACTTATATCTTGTTAGCTCATTCTTTGGTTACATTAACTTACATCATCTTAGTGTGTGTGTTGACACCGATTTTGTCTGAAATTTAGAATATGAATAAATAATTATGTAAAAAATAATAATATCAAGTAAATAAATTATACTAACGCTAAAATCCGTCACAACATAAAACAATGAAAATTGTGAAGTAATTTTCTTAAGCAAAAATTGCTATGACGCACATGGACTAACTCACATAGTCCAACGGTCAATAATATTCCATCGACAAAAAACATCGTGTGTACCAGAATATTTAAGAATATTTGAAGTACTAGATGGGGCTTGACCTATGTGATGATACATTGGTCATATCTGAGCCAAATAGATGCATGCGTGCTGCACACATGAATTATATGCGCGTGTGGATATGTGCTTCCTTTCGTAAGAACAATTTTATATTATGAATGATAAGTTTTATATTACGCCGATATATTTGCGAAATGGCCAATTCGAATGACAACATGGACGATGCCATCATGGATATTATCAACAATGGCGCCTTACAAGGTGCCCAAGTCGAAGGTGATGACAACAATCAAGAAGTAGATGACGGAGTCGATGCTTTGCCGATTATGAAGATGAGGTCTATCTACAATCTCTTATGTATCTACAATCTCTTATGTATCTACAATCTCTTATGTATCTACAATCTTTGTGTTTCTACATTCGTAGCCCTCTGGATCGACGACAACAACGGGAAGAGTAGAAATGTACGAGGCCCAAGAAGCCGTTGGAGGGTCGGTTCATTCTCTCGAATTCGAGGAGGATACAGCAAAGTACTTGGACCACATGCACAAAAATTTGTCACCACTGTGGGTGCCTTGTAAGGGACAGATCCCGATCAATGCTCGTGAATGGAAGCAAAAGAAAGAGGCTCTCATATTAGTTTTGTCTCGATCGTGACAAGGCACTAGTTTGGCAAGATGTCCTTCAACATTTCGCTCGTCTGTAAGATGAAGCTTTGAAGGAGAGAGTTAGGAAGCTGGGCTATGAAGAAGATGGCCACACAATTCCAAGTTGGAAGAAGAAATTGTACAACACATTTATCAAGAAGAACTCGACGCTTGATTTCAACACTAAGGCCTACGTCAAGTTGAGGCCGTTTTGGGATGAGTTTGTGCAGTTCAAGACATCGGAAGAGGGTGAGGCACGGTGAGAAGGAACCAACAGAATGCCCGACAAAGCAATACCACCATCACTTGGGATCGGTGGCTACTGGAGTGCCATTCCTAAGTGGGAAAGAATGGAACAGAGATTCTTACCAAGGATCGAACAGAATCAATCAACCGCCCGAGCGCTAAGTATTGGTTTTTCGGTCATGGGGGAAGCCTGGACCTAGAGACCGGAAAGATAGTGTATGGCGCAAAACTCCAAAGAGCAGCAGAAAGATTTGCTTATGCTCGAGGCTTGGCTGAGAGTGGCAGGTGGCAGCCGAACAGAGATAAGGATGAGCTGACATACGCCCTGGAGAGTACTGAACACGGTGGGCGAACAAGAGGCTATGGGGAGGTGTCGTGGGAGCATGCCTTCCCTAAAGACAAAGCCACCTATAGAAGCCGCCAGAGAAAGAAGGACGAGGAGGCAGAGCGGATGCGCAGGATGGAGGAAATGGTTCTTGAGTCACGGGAAGTGGCTCGTGAAGCAGTACAGCGAGAAAAAGCACTTGAAGCCAAAATGAATGAGGAAATCAAAAGGCAAGTGCAGATAGCAGTAAGTTCCATCCAAAGGCAAACTGCATCAGAGCCGGGAGTCAACATCAGCCCCCCTCATCAGTTGAAAAGCAGTTGCGCTTCCACAGAGGTGCCAGTGATTCAAGATGACGCAGGGCTGCGCTTCCCCGTGGATGACATCACCGATCCTCTCACGACATGTGAGTGCACATTCGAGAGGAATGCCACCGTCATGGTGGCTATCGGTGTTGTATCTCGATCGACCCTACGAAGACACCAAGATGCCATGGGGCATTAATACCTCTGGATATGCTAGCGTATCGGTGGATAGAGTTGTGAAAGGTTATAGCAATGTGCGTCTTGACATTGAAGGAGGTGATGGGGAGAAGACTTTAGGAGAAGCGGAGAAGACATTCATATGTTGGCGCAAGCGCTATATCATTATTCTGGGCGCCACCTCCTCCTCCTCAACAACCTAACCCTAGGTGCGGATGAAAGTGAACGAAACATTTTTTCACTAATTATGTATTGGCTTAAATAACGGTTTACTCATACCACGTTGTTTTCACAGCAGAGAACCTCCCCAACCTAAGTCCAATTATCCATTCACCACCGGTCACGGTGTTGCGGCGATGACAATGAAGTGGAAGACACGTTGCATCCCCACCGCCCCATCTCCTCCACGACGGGATCCAATGCCGCCACCGCCCCATCGCCTCCACGGCGGGCTCCAACGCCGACACCGGTCGCCCATCGCCTCCACGGCGGGCTCCAACGCCGCCATCGCCCCATCGCCTCCACGGCGGGCTCCAACGCCGACACCGCCCGCTCCATCGCCTCCACGGCGGGCTCCAACGCCGACACCGCCCATCGCGACGCCTCCACGGCGGGCTCCAACGCCGCCACCGCCCCATCGCCTCACGGCGGGCTCCAACGCCGACACCGCCGCCCTCGCCAAAGAAGAGGCCCACCCCACAACGCAAGCGCCGCCCCACCGCCGAAGAAGAAAGCCTCAGGAGAACACCGGCTATTTCTAAGACAATGAAACTTTCCTATGAGAAGATCGCCGAGGAAATAGATGCTTGAAAAAACAGATGTGACGGTTTCTTCGCGAAAGTCAAGGCTAAAAGTGAAGCGGCGAAACCTCGAGAAGCCGTGCTTCTTCGCACGCCCGTAAGTTCTAAGGCAAAGGGTGGACGCCACCGAAAAAGTTACGTCATGCTCGTAAGGATTCGCCACTATCGGACTATGACCGCACTCTCACCAAGTCAATTGAGGAGGCGAAGAAGAAAGAGAAGAGAGCACGGAAGGGTGTTGCACACTCGGGAACAATCACAGCAAGAATCGCCCCCACTAGTTATTGGGAATGAATATGGTTCAAACACGAACGTGCTAGAACAGATATCCGAAACGTGCATTTGGATCAACTTGATGAATTTTTCGCGAAGCGGTCTAAGCATTTCCCAAATGCTCGGCAGAGCACACATCGAAAGTGCTCGGAAGTTGATCATTGGAAGAAGGAATATGTATATGGCAAGAGTCTATACAACCACGAGAAGCTCATGGAACTTCGTGACGCAAATGTACTTGTTAAACAAGTGGTACATGGCGCATGTCGCAGAAAAGCGGATGACTTTATTTGCGTCAAAATTATAAACCATCATTACTTCCGTGGCGATGACATTATAATGGTTCAGTTTAATGAGTTACACCAGCTATGCCACATGGACGCCTAGACAAATCTCTCATCAGCTGCTTTTGTCTGTACGTGATTCTTTCTTTTAATAATCTCACTCTAGCATATGTATATGTATAAGTAATTATCCTCACACTAGCTAGCATGTCTATACATATGCAGAGACATGATGAGAGACCTCACACGTAGATATGACAAGAACATTGGTTTCGTTGATCCATATATCGTATTCAAGGACCCAAACACTCCCCACGATCAATGGAGACCTCAAATGGAGAGGAATTTTCGGAGGTTCTTGATCAACCAAAAGAACAAAAGATTTATACTCTTCCCCTACAACTTTGGGTGAGTGTTGTTATCGTGTGTACATTTTACTTTACTTACTCAATCCAACATAAAGATATATATGTTGACTCTATAAACAAATGCAGCTTTCACTGGATACTGATTGTCTTCGATCTCTCCGACAGTCATTTGCTAATCTATGACTCGTTGAGAAAACCGCAGAACATTACCAAGATATGATAGACATTATCCGGGGTAACTTCGATCTTTAAATATTTATTCCTGCTCTTTAACTCGCAATAGTTAATTAACGATCCAATTATTGGGGGGTTTGGGCTTGGTTCATTCACTACACCGTCCGGATCCAAAGCGCCACTTCCGATCCACACCGATCGGATGTAAGTTGTACTAGCTCCCGTCTTTACCTTATCATGCTTCACTCACGCGCGGATGACGCGAGTAATCTTTTATATCGCATGATGGGTTCTACGGCACCACCGGGCAACAATTTGTGTGGATACTACGTTTGCGAGTTCCTCATGGTGTATGCAAAAGAACCCATCTACAGATGCAGAAAGTACGTAATAAGTATATATAATAAATCCATTTTATTTATTTGTTGCTATTAAATAAATCTTATGTATATTAATACTTCTTTCGTTTAATGCAAATTGAAGGAGATATGGTTGAAGGAACAGTGTTGGATATGGACCGCCTCAAAGGAATTCAAGAGACAATCGCAGATTTCTTAATGAGCATGTCCTCAAGCCCGCACCGAGTTCTACTTTAACCTGATGAACCATTGAAGCCAAACCAGACGAACATTTGTATGACATTTAAGTGGAGGACAACATTTGTGTTGTAAATACCAAGGATGCATGAATAATTTTGTAAATTTTTGTGCATATATATATATTATACATATATATAGCTCCATAATATATATAGTTTCATACTTTATTTGTGTGTAGTAATGTTCCAAACTAAATTATATGTGCAGATACATATATTAGCAATAAGAATACGCATTTGAAAACCTAATGTAATTGTAAAACCAAAATCAATAATGAATTGAAATGGAAACAAAAAGAAAAAAACACCTTTAGTCCGGTTGGTAATACCAACTGGATTAAAAGGCCAGCCCGTGGCTCAGATCAAGCGGACCTTTTAGTCCGGTTGGTATTACTAACCGGGACTAAAGGTCGACTTTAGTCCCGGCTTGGGACCCGGGACTAAAGGTGAGACATTTAGTCCCGATTTCCTAGTCCCGGCTCTATAACCGGGACTAGAGGCCCTTTAGGCCCGGGACCAAAAGTCTGTTCTGTAGTAGTTTTGGATGCTAAAATAAATAAATAAAAATATGCTAGAAATGGTCCAAAAAGAAATCTGGCCATTAATTTGGTGGAGCCACTTATGATTAAAAATCACCACCACTAGATATGATTAGGCAACCTATTTAAACGCAAAATATAAGAGGTAATGGATGTGTTTTAAGATTAAAAGATAAGAAGAAAATTAAGTAAAAAGTATGGATTAGCCTAAATAGACCACACAAGATGACAAGAACACGGAAAAGGGAATCCCGATTCACTTACGTCTCAGTTGACTATCTTTCCAAGCGCAAATAAGAAAGATTTTTTGTAATATAAAGGAAAATAGAAACGGAGAATTTTTTTTTGAAGAGGATACAAGATGGACTCACAACACATACACACCACACATACACAGACACCTGCATATGTGTACCCTACATGCAAGAAAATTTGAAAGGCCTAAAACGTCATTCAAAGAACAGTGCTAGTACACACGTGTGTACAATTATTTATGAGAGATGCACCGGGTCAATCCAGGGATCAAACCTACTTCCAAGTGTCACATTACATGCTTTGTGTGACTGTTGTGGTTTGCTGTGCATCTTCAATCGATGCATGGTGTTGTTGGGTTTGTTCCTTAGTATGCTTGCCCTAAGATTGTAGTACTTCCTGGCTCGCAATTTCACATTTTAATAAGAGTCCAGTTGAGAAACAGCTACTCCGTGTGTGAAGAAGCGCTCTTCTTAGTGCGTGATGTCTGACTCAAATAATGCAGGAGTAAGATGGGAGCAACTTGTTGTGCAGGTTCCGGAGAAAACTCACACATGTTTCCTCTCTAGGAACACACACGCTTGCTTGAGATAGACGAAGAACACAGAGAACTTTGATGCTTAGCTGCAACCGCTTGTCGTAAGCCTTTTCTTTTCCTTTTGTTCTCTCCACAAAATGGATGCTACTTACAAAGTATATATAACGGAGATTGACTAGCATGGTGAGTGATAAACTAACTCGATCCCGCTTCCTGCACCATGCACCTAAACGTGCGGCACGACTACACAATTCCCTACATGCATCTACATGGGACTCATCACAAACACGAACCGGCACGCCGATACATGCTATGCAACCTGAACTCAACAACTAAGACCTACTCTCATGCCACTGGATCCAGCATATTAATTCGGTCCAACTACTCCAATACTCCATGCGTGCTCACAACTAGCGCATGAACCGACTTGGCTAGACTGGCACATGTACACGTGAACACATCTTACGTGCATACAAAATCAGTTGACAAGATTATTTCTAATACAACTTTGTTCATGTTGGCCAGATTGAGTTTCAGTTTACTTACAGTACGACGACGACGTCAGAGCTAAGCTGCACACTTAATTAGATAAGTATATTGTCTCAAGCTTGTCGTTGAGGTCAGTGCGATGCTCGCTCCTGGTGACACGAAAGTAGTAGGCGGCGGACTCGTCCTGGGAGGCTGGGACACACAGACACAGTCCGCCTGCCGGCCGGTTCGCCGTACCGACGGCGAGCACGGCCGCCGGGGCGGTGCACGCCGTATCTCGCTGATGGTGGGCGGAGCAGGAAATTGTTACGGTGTTTGGAGTTTGGACTCGGCGAGAACGTACGTCATCCAGAGATGACGTGATGTGTTGGGAATAATCTTGTTTTGGAAATTAAAGATAGGGATTGTCTATTCATACTATTTTCCTAAAATAATAAGATTTGTGTAATGGTGCAACAACTATGTGATGCAGCTAGCTTTAATTTTGGAGAGTGACTGTGTGTTACATGTGTATGTAAATTATGCACTTTACGAAGGAACACGGGTAGTCTACACTAACGCAATTTCAAAAATCTACCATGCAACAAATGAATCTCCGCTAGTAATAGATCTTGAGATTACCACTAGACGTGCAGATTCGCAGCGGAAGAAGAGTCGATGTAGCGCATTGGTGCGGTTGTAGTCATACTAGTCTCGCGTCTCCTTCAAATGCTCCTCGTGACCGTCACAAATTGCGGATCGTTCTAGCGTTGAAGCCTCGCAGCAATACCTCCGAGGTATCCACATGTATGGGGCAGGAACACCACGCGCCAGAGTGCTAGCGCCGGCTGCGCAGTTTTGGGCGAAGGAGGTGTGGTGGCTAGCGTTTCGGGAATTTTGAAAATCACCCTTAACCCTATGTCACTGCCCCTCTATTTATAAGCATTCATGATGGGTCTCGAACTTTGAGGCCTATTAGAAACTTGTGGCCCATAAGAATTCAGATCACCATCCAAGATGTGTCCCAGCTCTTTAAGCGTGCGACCCTATAGGTTCATGTATACTTGGACATGGCCCGAGTATTGCTACTCGTCCACTAATCGTAGTGGCCCCCAGCAGGGCATACCGACTATCAAGTATATGTAAAGATCACATCAGACGAACATCAACAAATCTCATATGTATTTCCCTTTGCCTCACGATATCGGTACAACTCAAGGCGAGTAAGTGCCATCTTTGTTGGTTAGCTTGACCACTCTTTCTCGATCATGTGACTCGAATTCCTCGACTATGGTTGACTCTTTAACCGCAAGTAGCATGGCCATGTATTTCTGGAATCCGATCACTCGAAAGGCCTAGAGATATCTCTCCCATTGCATGGAGATGCAAATCCTATCTTGATCGACTATGCCTCGATGCATGTATCATGATAAACCCGAAAACTACCTTTATGACTACACAGTTACGGAGTAACGTTTGACAACCCCTAAGTAAGTCACTATACATCTCGAGTACGTGCGACGACCTCAAGTTTAAGGATATAGCATACGTATTGTAAATGAGACTAACTGATGACATATAAGAATACAACATTTTCGCACTGTCTCATGGTGGGTCGATCCAACCCTATGTTTGCTAACATGTGTCCATATTATTGGTTTGATATCTTTATATCCGTGAAACATGGTCATCAACCAATACATATGCTAGTCTATTCATATATATTCTCACATGTTTTCGACTAGGGATTGCTTTAGAATAATCATCGCAAAAAATAGAGTTTCACAAACAAGTCACATACTTACTAATAAATATTAACGATATTATTCAAGGAACAAGATAACATATTATTTAATAAATTATGAACATAACGAAATATAATCATCTCCATAATTGCCTCTAGAGCATATCTCTAGCACTTTATATACACATTTCTCACCCTCACTAATCATCTTACAGGTGAGAGTGGTGGGGAATGAAAAAATAGTGAGGGAGAAAAGAGTTTAAAACTTTTTTGTAACTAAAAATTGTACACTCCATAGCCATCCCCGTAATTTTATCATAACGTTTTGATACTTTTGACATAGCGAGCGGCAAGTTGACAACTCTGCCGCATCCAAATATGGATTTTCATTGCAATGTATGGGCATTTAACCAATTAAAACAAAACAAGCTAAGTGTTTTCTCGATCAATGTTGACTTTGATATATACACTTACGTGATCATCGTGAATTTTATTACAAATTCATGAAATGTAACATTACATAAAAGGAAATAAAAAAAGCGATGTGGAAACTGCCATATATACGTAGCCTTACAAGCCTGTAATAACTTGGAGTAGCAAAACCAACACATGGACCAATTATTACATTGTACAACAGCTGACATGACATCCACACAAAAAAAAAAAACTAACATGACGTGACAGGGGTTTGTACCTAAGTAAAGTCTTATTTATTTATGTTTATTTCAAAACATCAACTTTTTGTTTGGATACCACACTACTTGGACGATCTTTTTTCTAATAGATGGGTACTAGTTTAAGGAACATCAAAGCCAAACCATGTAAAACTTCATGCCCTAGAAAGGAAGAAAATGCGATCAGAAAGGACCTCGCCTGACGCTCTACCCCATCCGCCGTTATTCGGTTGTTCGAGGAGTGGGTTGAAGGACCAAGCATAGGACTGAACTTTTTATGGTATAAAAAAAGACTGAACTTTTTATTTCGTACGTACCGTGCCACGAAAGGGCGAGCAGTGTTAAGCTGCTAATTAACCTAGCTTGGGGTTATCTGTGACGTGCAGCGCCATTGTCTCAACTGTCATTCCCGGTCCGAACGACATGGTCACCCCCCAGTCCGGTTCCTCATCCCGTTTCTTGGCCGCCCTCCGCGTGCGAAGCTCGTCGAGCACGAAGATCGCTGTCGAGCCACTCATGTTCCCATACTCGCTCAGCACCTTTCCGCTCGCGGCCAGTTTGCCGGCGTCCAGACGGAGCACCTGCTCTATCGTGTCCAGGATTTTGCGACCCCCGGGGTGGATCGCCCGGAACAGATTGTTCCATTGAGCACCTGCAATGCCGAGCGACCCAAACGCGTCGAGCAAGCAGCGTTCGACGTTTTCTCCGACCAACCGTGGCACCTGGCTGGAGATGTGGAAGCCCATGCCGCCTTCCATCAGTTGCGTGGTGATCTCTTGCTCGGTGTTGGGTACCGTGGTCTGCGAGGCTAACACCATCTCGAACAACGGGCGCTCGACGGGCCCCACGGGGTCGGCGCTGACGATAACCGCGCCCGCGCCATCTCCGAACAAACAACCCCTGGCCGATGATGGTGTCGAGGCAGCCCTCTTCGGGGCCGCAGAAACCGATAAGGGTGAGCTCAGCGGGTGCGGGCGCTGGAGAAGGTGCTGAAGATGAGATGGGTGATGTCGGTGGCTGGGCGTCCCTAGTCGGCGATATGGCCTTCACCGCAGCAGACGCGGCGAGCTCTGGGACCACGGCGGAGGCGATGTCTATCCGGGCGTCGAATGTGTTAGTATGTCAGAAGCATAAAATTAGAGTCAGACCATTAATCAATTTTAGCTTGCGCTGTATGTTTGTTAGTTTACACACAGTTTTAATTATAATTAAGTGATTAGTTAATTATGTTGGCCCAGATACCCGGAGAGAACTCACTCATCGGTTCTCTCTTTGGTGTTTCACAGACACACAAGTACAAGGAGGAAGAAGAACACAGTATTGACGACAGCTAACGGGTGCTCTCCATTTCTGATTTTTGTTATCTCTAAATGAACTAACTCACCCAACATATATAGAGCACAATACGTCTCCACCACGAGCAACGAACTAAACCCACGACTCACGCTACTGACCTTGGGAATCGCTCCACTAACAGAACCAACCCAACTAACACACACTTAACTCCCTAAGTACATGCATTAATTAAGGAACGACTAGCAAACACTTATCCGCTTCTAGAACTACTACTCCTGGACGTGGTCTCGCACGACACAGAGTGCACCACGACTTGTTACACACATGCAAACTCTAATGCGGATATTAAGTCAAGATTAATTTCCAACAAATTAAGCCTCACTGCTTCATTCGCTTGAGCTTGTCTTTGAGGTCAGTGAGGTGCTCGCTCTTGGTGATGCGGAAGTAGAGGTCGGAGAACTCATCCTGGTACACGATGTTCTCCGGGTTCGCCGTGCCGATTTTGCTAGCTGCTAAGACGCGTAGTACTACAATTTAAGGCAAGAAATGCTTGAGATCGCTGCGTGCTTTGGCCAAGCTGAAGCTAGCTGGGCTCTATTTATAATGCATGGCATAATGGCGAGGCCGACGCTTTTACCATGCACGTACGACGTGATCACTAATCGATCTTATACCGTGGGTGGTAACTGGAGGCGGCTGGGACCCTGGGACACGACCTGAACCGGTCAATCGTAGAATTTGACATGTCAGATACAAGGGAGTTCCCACAAATATATGCACATGTATGGGCATATAGCTAGCACACAGAGACAGAAACATCAAGAAAATGAGCGTAATTACGTCAAACCACCAAACAAAAAGGGGAAAAAAGATACACTAATAAGCTAGCTAGCTAAGTAGCTAGGCATGCACGCGTGAAGTTTAGTCCTGCACAGGCTAGCTCCAGATTGTAAAATCGCATATGTGATTGCCGAGTAGCTGTAACACCACTTGTTATGATCACATTGAACGGGATTAAAATTTCGTTTCGAAAAAAAAACCTTCAGAATCCACTGAAATGTGTGGTTACCAAAACGGTCACACAGGAAATTTGGGGAAATTTTCGTCCTGCATTTTTTTAATTCAAATTTGGATTTTTACGGTGGAATTCTTCTGGGACACACCGGTGAATCCGGTTACCGGCAGTAACTGCCGGTAAGTCCAGCATAACATTTGTTGATTGATCATTGGGTTTTTATTTTGCTGGCCGCACTGCTATGCTAGTTTGGTTAAAATAACTGCGTGCATTCTACTAAACGTGCAGACAAGTTCAGTAAACCATCTATACATGCATGATGTAAAAATAATCGATCATTGGGGTAAGTTGTCGTTCATGTCGTCAACATCTATGTTAGGATAGCATACAGTTGGTTAAAAAAAACTATGGCATTTGGAATTTCAACAATACCACATTGTCTCTCGATCACACATGCATGGAATATCTCAATGTGCAATTCCTAAACCATGCCTTGCCCTGTTGCCCATGGATAATGGATTTAGCTTTTCCGAAACAAGAAACCTGCGGAGTCAAAAGTCACGGCTTTCTAAAAATTTGTTTAGTACGCCAAAAGAAGCTATCACGTTCATTTTTATAAAGGCGGTAAATTACTACAGTAATCGGAGTGAAAAAAGATCTACAACATTTATTGTGGTGGATTCAGATTATAACGTTGTATAACAAGTACAACCCAATGTTTACATATAAACATATGCACTACAGTATATAACTGCACAATTGTGTGAGAAATTCGACTATTTTTTTTTTTAAGTTATGGACTTTTATTTTCAAGATGAAAAGCCATGGCCTCTGATACAACACTGTAGACATGCAAATCCTAAACGTTACATCACATCGACGAAGTACCCCCATTGTTCCAGCCGACTATTCCAAGGCATATATATAGCAATGCTACTTTTTACGTGCAATGGTATGTCACGTTAGTACATTACAATATGGGGCCGACTAAATTATAGTCTGAAATTTTTTTAAAACTCAATCACTTTCTTCGGTATGTTGGATCACCATCCAATGATTTTTGTTTTTTTGTTGAAAATTTTTAAACAAGACAAAAGTAAATCTAGACACTACTACAGAACAGACTTTTGGTCCCGGGCCTAAAGGGCCTCTAGTCCCGGTTATAGAGCCGGGACTAGGAAATCGGGACTAAATGTCTCACCTTTAGTCCCGGTCCCAAGCCGGGACTAAAGGTCGATTTAGTCGGTTGGTAATACCAACCGACTAAAAGGTCCGCTGATCTGGGCCACGGGTGGCCTTTTAATCCGGTTGGTATTACCAACCGGGACTAAAGGTGTTTTTTTTCTTTTTGTTTCCATTTCAATTCATTATTGATTTTGGTTTTACAATTACATTAGGTTTTCAAATGCGTATTCTTCATTTGCTAATATATGTATACTGCGCACATATAATTTAGTTTGGAACATTATTACACACAAATAAAGTATGAAACTATATATATTATGGAGCTATATATATGTATAATATATATATATGCACAAAAATTTACAAAATTATTCATGCATCCTTGGTATTTACAACACAAATGTTGTCCTCCACTTAAATGTCATACAAATGTTCGTCCTGGTTTGGCTTCAATGGTTCATCTAGGTTAAAGTAGAACTCGGTGCCGGGCTTGAGGACATGCTCATTAAGAAATCCTGCGATTGTCTCTTGAATTCCTTTGAGGCGGTCCATATCCAACACTGTTCCTTCAACCATATCTCCTTCAATTTGCATTAAACGAAAGAAATATTAATATACATAAGATTTATTTAATAGCAACAAATAAATAAAATGGATTTATTATATATACTTGTTACGCATTTCTCGCATCTGTAGATGGGTTCTTTTGCATACACCATGAGGAACTCGCAAACGTAGTATCCACACAAATTGTTGCCCGTGGTGGCCAGAGAACCCATGCACGATATAAAAGATTACTCTCGTCATCCCGCGCGTGAGCTGAAGCATGATAAGGTAAAGACGCGGGGAGCTAGTACAACTTACATCCAGTCGGTGTGGATCAGGAAGTGGCGCTTTCAGATCCGGACGGTGTAGCTGAACGAACCAAGCCCAAACCCCGCCCAATAATTGATCGTTAATTAACTATTGCGAGTTAAAGAGCAGGAATAAATATTTAAAGATCGGTTACCCCGGATAATGTCTATCATATCTTGGTAATGTTCTGCGGTTTTCTCAACGAGTCATAGATTAGCAAATGACCGCGGAGAGATCAAGACAATCGTGATATCGATGAAAGTCGCATTTGTTTATAGAGTCAACATATATATCTTTATGTTGGATTGAGTAAGTAAAGTAAAATGTGCACACGATAACAACACTCACCCAAAGTTGTAGGGAAGAGTATAAATCTTTTGTTCTTTTGGTTGATCAAGAACCTCCAAAATTCCTCTCCATTTGAGGTCTCCATTGATCGTGGGAGTATTTGGGTCCTTGAATACGATATATGGATCAACGAAACCAATGTTCTTGTCATATCTACGTGTGAGGTCTCTCATCATGTCTCTGCATATGTATAGACATGCTAGCTAGTGTGAGGATAATTACTTATACATATACATATGCTAGAGTGAGATTATTAAAAGAAAGAATCACGCATGCATAAAAGCGGTGATGAGAGATTTGTCTAGAGCGTCCATGTGGCATAGTGGTGTAACTCATTAAATCGAACCATTATAATGTCATCGCCACGGAAGTAATGATGGTTTATAATTTTGACGCAAATAAAGTCATCCGCTTTTCTGCGACATGCCGCCATGTACCACTTGTTTAACAAGTACATTTGCGCATTTAAGTTCCATGAGCTTCTCGAGGTTGTATAGACTCTTGCCATATACATATTCCTTCTTCCAATGATCAACTTCCGAGCACTTTCGATGTGTGCTCACGAGCATTTGGGAAATGCTTAGACCGGTTTCGCGAAAAATTCATCAAGTTGATCCAAATGCACGTTTCCGGATATCTGTTCTAGCACGCTCGTGTTTGAACCATATTCATTCCCAATAACTAGTGGGGCACCGATTGCTGTGATTGTTCCCGAGTGTGCAACACCCTTCCGTGCTCTCTTCTCTTTCTTCTTCGCCTCCTCAATTGACTTGGTGAGAGTGCGGTCATAGTCTGATAGTGGCGAATCCTTACGAGCATGACGTAACTTTTTCTGGTGAGCGTCCACCCTTTGCCTTAGAACTTCTGGACGTACGAAGAAGTACGGCTTCTCAGGGTTTCGCTTCGCTTCACTTTTAGCCTTGACTTTCGCGAAGAAACTGTCCACATCTGTTTTCACTGAAGCATCTATTTCCTCGGCAGTCTTCTCATAGGAAAGTTTCGTCGTCTTAGAAATAGCTGGTGTTCTCCCTGAGGCTTTCTTCTTCGGCGGCGGTGGGGCCGACGCCTTCGTTTGTGGGGTGGGCCTCTTCTTTGGCAGAGGGCCGGCCGGTGTCGGCGTTGGAGCCCGCCGTGGAGGCGATGGGGCCGGTGGCGGCGTTGGAGCCCGCCGTGGAGGCGATGCAGTGGGCGGTGTCGGCGTTGGAGCCCGCCGTGGAGGCGATGGAGCGGGCGGTGTCGGCGTTGGAGCCCGCCGTGGAGGCGATGGGGCCAGTGGCGGCGTTGGAGCCCGCCGTGGAGGCGATGGGGCGACCGGTGTCGGCGTTGGAGCCCGCCGTGGAGGCGATGGGGCCGGTGGCGGCATTGGATCCCGTCGTGGAGGAGATGGGGCCGGTGGGGATGCAGCCGTGTCTTCCACTTCATTGTCATCGCCCGCAACACTGTGACCAGGTGGTGAATGGATAATTGGACTTAGGTTGGGGGAGGTTCTGCTGTGAAAACAACGTGGTATGAGTAAACCGTTATTTAAGCCAATACATAATTAGTGAAAAAATGTTTCGTTCACTTTCATCCGCACCTAGGGTTAGGTTGTTGAGGAGGAGGAGGTGACGCCCCAGGAATAATGATATAGCGCTTGCGCCAACATATGAATGTCTTCTCCGCTTCTCCTAAAGTCTTCTCCCCATCACCTCCTTCAATGTCAAGACGCACATTGCTATAACCTTTCACAACTCTATCCACCGATACGCTAGCATATCCGGAGGTATTAATGCCCCATGGCATCTTGGTGTCTTCGTAGGGTCGACACGAGATACAACACCGATAGCCACCATGACGGTGGCATTCCTCCGAATGTGCAGCTCACATGTCGTGAGAGGATCGGTGATGTCATCCACGGGAAGCGCAGCCCTGCGTCATCTTGAATCACCGCACCTCTGTGGAAGCGCAATCTTTTCAACCGATGAGGGGCGATGTTGACTCCGCTCGATGCGCTTTGCCTTTGGATGGAACTTATCGCTATCCGCACTTGCCTTTTGATTTCCTCATTCATTTTGGCTTCAAGTGCTTTTTCTCATTATCGCTTCACGAGCCACTTCCCGTGACTCAAGAACCATTTCCTCCATCCTGCGCATCCGCTCGCCTCCTCGTCCTTCTTTCTCTGGCGGCTTCTATAGGTGGCTTTGTCTTTAGGAAGGCATGCTCCTACGACACCTCCCCATAGCCTCTTGTTCGCCCACCGTGTTGAGACTCTCGGGCGTATGTCACTCATCCTTATCTCTGCTCTGCCACACCGCCACTCTCAGCCAAGCCTCGAGCATAAGCAAATCTTTCTGCTGCTCTTTGGAGTTTTGCGCCATACACTATCTTTCCGGTCTCTAGGTCCAGGCTTCCCCCATGACCGAAAAACCAATACTTGGCGCGCTCAAAGCGCTTGATTGATTCTGGTTCGATCCTTGGTAAGAATCTCTGCTCCATTCTTTCCCACTTAGGAATGGCACTCCTGAGCCACCGATCCCAAGTGATGGTGGTATTGCTTTGTCGGGCATTCTGCTGGTTCCTTCTCACCCGTGCCTCACCCTCTTCCGATGTCTTGAACTGCACAAACTCATCCCAAAACGGCCTCAACTTGACGTAGGCCTTAGTGTTGAAATCGCGTCGAGTTCTTCTTGATAAATGTGTTGTACAATTTCTTCTTCCAACACTGGAATTGTGTGGCCATCTTCTTCATAGCCCAGTTCCTAACTCTCTCCTTCAAAGCTTCATCTTCTGTATCGAGCGCGAAATGTTGAAGGACATCTTGCCAAACTAGTGCCTTGTCACGATCGAGAGACAAAACTAATATGAGGAGCCTCTTTCTTTTGCTTCCATTCACGAGCATTGATCGGGATCTGTCCCTTACAAGGCACCCACATGGTGACAAATTTCTGTGCATGTGGTCCAAGTACTTTGCTGTATCCTCCTCGAATTCGAGAGAATGAACCGACCCTCCAACGGCTTCTTCGGGCCTCGTACATTTCTACTCTTCCCCGTTGTTGTCGTCGATCCAGAGGGCTACGAATGTAGAAACACAAAGATTGTAGATACATAAGAGATTGTAGATACATAAGAGATTGTAGATACATAAGAGATTGTAGATAGACCTCATCTTCATAATCGGCAAAGTACTGACTCCCGTCATCTACTTCTTGATTGTTGTCATCACCTTCGACTTGGGCACCTTGTAAGGCGCCATTGTTGATAATATCCATG
The DNA here is from genome assembly GCA_036346255.1 of Ampelocalamus luodianensis. NCBI lineage: Eukaryota > Viridiplantae > Streptophyta > Magnoliopsida > Poales > Poaceae > Ampelocalamus > Ampelocalamus luodianensis. The sequence goes on along the minus strand of CM070630.1, from coordinate 20,420,931 downwards.
ATGGCATCGTCCATGTTGTCATTCGGTCGGCCATTTACGCAAATATATCGGCGTAATATAAAACTTATCATTCAGTAATATAAAATTGTTCTTCTGAAAGGGAAGCACATATCCACACGCTGCAGTAAATGTGAAAACGGGGAAACCTTTACGGGCTTTGTTTTTTGTGACGGACCGCAAAGAACGCCGAGGATTTCTATTTTTTGCAGTACCCATCGATCATTCTTATGCTTGTGAAGTAGGTAGAGCTAGGTAGTCCTTTGTGGCGGCAGAGAGAGCGAATCGATACGTGTTGTTTGCAAATTAATCAAGAATGAACTCTTTCCGTCTCTATACTCCATCGCTATTTTTTTATTGTTAATCGGATTATAATTCCCTCCATTGCTAGCTTTGCTATATATATCCATATCTCATCTTTGGATGCCATTTATTGGCCGCTAATTCTCTTGTACCAATTAATCGGTGCTAATTAAGATATCATGGATTGGGCCGACCTTAACTGGTGCCTAGGTACTGGCCTCCACAAAAGAGGCCATAGGCCCATCTATAGATTCGAAGAGACTTAGTTCATTACTACTAGTTCTAGCTAGACTTTGTGGCGGCAGCAGCAGAGGCGATTTGCCGTGTTGTTTTGCGTGAGGATTTTGGCCGACGTGATGTGCTAGTTCGGCCGTGACTTGTTGCTATGTGTTGCGGCTATACAATACAGACTAGAAACCCACGCGCATGAGTTGAAAACATGCGACTGTGATCAGGACAAACAGATGCGATTATGTCGAGGATAAAGCAAATTCTATAAAAAAAACAGTGTTTACGAAGAGAGCAAGTTGTCTCAAATCAAATAACAATATCAGTCATTTAGGTTTAAGTTCTTATGAAACCAGTTAAACATTATTCCCTATATTTCTTACAGGAGTAAAATCACTATTACTCCAGATCTTAGCCCCACAAGACTATGCTGTTACCAAAAAATTTGGCTGCTTTCCCAACTGATAAACAAACCTCAAACCACTGGAAGCAATGTAGACTTAAGAGTTTAGACGTAGTGAGCCCCTCACCCTAAATCACCTCTCTAATGCGATAAACATGATTTGATCAATGGGTATCTTCAAGAATTCTATCTAATGCTTCTTTGCTAACTACAAGGACCATTCCAACACCTATATTGAATGTTCGCCTCATCTCTGCATCTTCAATTTTTTCAACCTACAAATTTCCAAAAAACAAAAGGTTAGCAAAGAAGTCAGTTGCATAATAGAGTAAGCAAGATCAGAGAGCACGAAAAAAAAAAGTCAGTTGTAAACTATAAGGCTAGATCAGTAATCACTTACATAGATTGCGAGTCTTTTTCAAGAGGACCAACTGCACTATTCTTGTCAGTGTCAGGATGCCGGCGACGAGGGAGGGCGCCGGCGACGCGGGGAGACGACGCCGGGCGCGAGGGAGAGGGCGGGGTCGCGGCGGAGAAGACGGCGGGGAGCACGCCGCCGTGACGGCGCAGGTCGGCAGAGCGGCGCGCGCGCGAGGAGACGGCGAGGAGAGGCGCGCGATGGGAAGTGGAGGAAGAATGGAAGACGAAACTGTTGCTTAAGTACTGGGGACCTTTAGTCCCGGCGTTTTACCAACCGGGACTAAAGACCTTTAGTCCCGGTGGTATACGGACCGGGACTAAAGGTGGACCTTTAGTCCCGGGTGGTTCCACGGCCGGGACTAAAGGTGAATTTTTGCTGGGACATATTTTCGAGAGAACCTTTAGTCCGGGTGGTGCCACGCCCGGGACTAAAGGTGAATTTATGCTGGGACATATTTTCCAGAGAACCTTTAGTCCGGGTGTGTTAGAAACCGGGACTAAAGGTCCCCACTATTCAATTATCACACAGAGAACCTTTAGTCCCGGTGAGTTAGCAACGGGACTAAAGGTCCCCACTATTCGATTCCCGCCACTATTTTCCAGAGAACCTTTAGTCCGGGCTGGGTTTTGTATTAAGTTTATTTGTATAAATATGCTAATTCTTGTTAAATGCATAATAAATTAAATATTAGGCATAAATTTTTAAAAAATAATAGTTTTTAAAAATAAAACTATTGGTTTTCGATAGGAAATTTGTTTTGCATCATTTTAACGTTAATCTTTTGGTTTTCCATCATTCATTGTCCAAATGCGCGACAGAGAAATCCACCATCAAATAGGAATTTCATTGGAACTATAGGTGAGATTGGAACTACTATCGCTACTAGTACTTTATTCGCGATTTTTGCGGTTTTACTCTTCTTGTCTTCTTGATTAGCCTTTGTGCTACTTTGATCATCTTGTTTTAGGCCTGTTTTAAAGTGCATAAATTCGACTAACCGTTTTAAAACCCCAAAAGCAATTTAATCCTTATGTAGCAATACCCCACTAAGGAGAAATTTCCATTTTTCCTTTGCATAGTAGTTGCACTTTACCATTTCTGACATTATATGAGTTTACCCCCTTATGTTTCTTCGAGAACATTTGCGATCATGTCCCAGAAAGCACAGAGATCTTATTGACATTTCAAACGACTTTTATAGTGACCACAAGTGGGAAGTGAAGAGCCAACTATAAACAAAATGAAGGGCTCAAACCACAAGTCGGGAATTTCATTTGAAGGCATAAATACTTGCTAAAAAATTTCAAGTCATTTTTACACAATGGAGAAGACATGCTTCACAGAGGTACATGTGTCCTTTTATCGAATAGGAATTTCATTTGAAACGATAAAAACAAGAAAAATATGATAGAAACATCTCAAGTTACAATTATTACATAAAATCTCTAATACACACTATTTATTAAACATCACTATATATCAAGCGGGCACGATGGTGAACTTCTTCTTGACGTATGACCCTTGGTTATGATCATGCCGTAACCATGGAGTGTCCTCGGCATTTAGCGAGATGCTTGGGTCTTTGGTCACACCAAGGGCGGGATTCGATCATCCCTTTCATAATCTTCGACATGTCCGACTTGTCCTCAATTCCCACGATGTTTCTTTTCCCGAAAGAACTATGTGGCGTTTTGGCTCATTGGTTGATTTGTCGTCATTTTCCCTCTCTTGGGTTTTGTAGACATGTCTTTCACATAGAACACCGATTCACATCGCGAAGAAGGACGAATGGTTCGTCTTTGTACCCAATATTGTTGAGGTCCACCGTTGTCATTCCATACTCCTTGTCATCGTTACCCCGCCTCCGGTCATCTTCACCCATTGGCACCTGGAACAAAGGGACTTTAAAATTAGGTGCGTAGTCTAGTTCCCAAATCTCCTCTATGCGGCCATAATATGTTTGCCTCTTTCCATTTGGGTCTGTGGCATCTACGCGACACCACTGTTTTGGTTCGTGCTCCTTTTATCTTGGGCTACGATTGTAAAATGTATTTCCATTTATCTCGCACCCTTTGTGCGTGAGGATGTGCCACGACGGTTGCCTAACCAACAAATACTGATTGCTCATCAATATTGTCATCACTCGACATTCTTTTCGCAACCAACGCTGAAAGTTTCCATGTGATGACGCCTAATCCAAGCTTCATTCTTCCCAGGAAACGGGATCGTAGGAATTCCTTGTGTACCTCGACATACGGCTCCACCACGGAGGAGTTTTGAAGAACTGTAGTGCGCTTTATTGAAATAATCGTCCCCGCATCGATATATGTTTTATTCCCTAGTGTTCCCTTTCCACTAAGTCTCCCCTCGTGTCGCGATTCGGGAACACCAATCGGGTCAAGGTCGGGAATGAAGTCAACACAGAACTCAATGACCTCCTCGTCCCGTAGCCCTTGGCGATGCTTCCTTCTCGGCCGAGCACGCTGGTGAACATATTTCTTCAGACTCCATGAACCTCTCAAAGGGGAACATGTTGTGTAGGAACACAAGACCGAGAATATTAATCTCCTTGACCGGGTGAACTAGGAGGTGTGTCATGATATTAAAGAAGGATGGAGGAACACCAACTCAAAGTCGACAAGACATTGAACCACATCATTCTCAGAGTAGCTAGTTCCATTGGATTGATTGCCTTCGAGAAATTGCATTGAGGAATGCACATAGCTTCACGGTGGCAGACGTACATGTGGAGGTAGAATTCCTCTTAAAGCAACCGAAGCAATTGCGTCATAAGCACGTGGCGATCATGGGACTTTAAGTGTAGGAATTTCTTCTCGGCATTTTTATTATACGCTTTATATTGGAGGAGAATCCAGATGGGACCTTGATCTTTGTTTAGGCATTCAAACATGCTTTCCTTCTCTTCTTTGCTAAGAGTGAAGCTAGCGTGTCTTAAGTAATGGCGTCCATCGTCATCTTCTCTGGATGCGAGTTGTCTCGTTCTTTCATGTGCCGCAAGTCTGTCGTGCTTCGAGTGAATCCTTAGACTTTCCATACACATCCATGAATCTAGCAGTTCACACAAAGATTCTTTGTCGGTGCATCACGTCGATCGCGTTGCGGACCTCTAGGACTTGCCAATAGGGTAGCTCCCAAAATATGGACTTCTTCTTCCACATGGGTGCGTGTCCCTTAGCATCTTTTGGAACAGGTTATTTGCCTTGTCCCTTTCAAAGACTACTTGCACATCCTTGACCATATCAAGTACATCCTCCCATTCGGTTGCGAGGCTTGGTTGGTGGTCCGCCTTACCTTTAAAATGCTTGCCTTTCTTTCTTAGTTGGTGATTCATAGGAAGAAAACGGCGATGGCCAAGGTACACGACCTTCGACATTTTTCAAATATATCTTGTCAATGTCATCAAAGCAGTGTGTGCATGCATTGTATCCCTTGTTTGTCTGTCTGAAAGATTACTTAGAGCAGGCCAATCATTGATTATTACGAACAACAATGCTCGCGGTCGAGTGTTCTGTTTGTACTCATCCCACACACGTACACTGGTTTGCTCCATAAAAGCAGGAGTTCCTCAACTAATGGCCTCGGTAGACATCGATGTCGTTGCGGGTTGCCTCGGGCCTTAGATGAGCACCGGCATCATAATGAACTTCCGCTTCATGCATAACCATGGAGGAAGGTTGTAGATACATAGAGTAACAGGCCAAGTGCTATGACTAGTGCTCTGGTCCCCAAAAGGATTCATACCATCCGTACTTAAAGCGAACCTTAGGTTTCTTGCGTCATCTGCAAACTCCGGGAATTCTCTGTCTATTGCTCTCCACTGGGACCCATCAGCAGGGTGTCTCAACATGTTGTCTACCTTACGGTCTTCTTTGTGCCATCGCAACAACTTTGCATGGTCCTTGTTTCTGAACAGACGTTTCAGGCGTGGTATTATAGGAGCATACCACATAACCTTGGCAGGGATTTTCTTCCTGGGACGTTCTTCGCCCTCAACATCGCCAGGTCATCTCTTTGATCTTATATCGCGACGCTTTGCATACGGGGCATTCATCCAAATTCTCGTAGTCCTTGCCATGATACAGATGCGATCATTACGACATGCATGTATCTTACGGATTTCTAATCCCAAAGGCGCGACGACTGTTTTGCTTCAAATGCGTAGTGGCGTGCAATTCGTTAGGCCGGAAGCATCTTTTTGGATCTTGATAATTGCCCAAATGCCTTGTCGGATACACCATTCATGCCTTCCATTGTAGCAACTCGATGTTGTACCCAACTTTTTGCCCATCTTGGCGGACGGGTATAGTAATTTCTTGTGATCGTCTAGCATGCGGTCAAACTTAGCCTTCTCCTTTTCACTTTCGCAATCTCTTTGTGCATCACGAATGACATCACCAAGAGCATCATCTTGGCCGAGTGTGTCTTACGCTTTGCCTCTTCTTCTTCGCCGCCATTGCAGTATCATCGAAGTCACCGTATTGAACAATAATGTCGTCGGGGTCCAATTGTTCTTCTTCACCTTCTTCCATTATAACCCGGTTTCTCCGTGCTTGGTCCAACAAATATAGTTTGGCATGAAACCCGACTTCAACAAGTGTGAGTGAAGACTCCTTGAGCTAGAATATTCCTTCAAATTCTTACAGGGCACATGGACAAAGACATGAAACCATCCCGCTTGTTTGCCTCGGCCACTCTTAAGAAATAATGCACACCATCAATGAACTCTTTGGAGCGGCGATCGGCATTGTACATCCAATGGCGTGTCATCGTCGCATTATATGACATATCACATAATTAAATTTCTCATTTTTGTAAACAAATGAAATTAAAAAATACACCAAAATTCTCTATTTCTCTAATGAACTAATTGAGTAACATGCCATGGAACACCATCATGTGTCATGGCAAAACAATTTTCAGAATTTTTGGATCATTAATTTAGCCTACAAAATTCATGGAATAATAATTAAATAAATAAGCATAAAATAGGTATAAATTCAACTTTGTCCAAATAGCCTCAAAATTTTTATATGGACTGTTCACAGTGTAACTTAGTGGAAAAACAAATTTCATGATTTTTGAAATTTATTGTGGCCTACAAAAATCATGAAAGTTCCATTTATGAATTAATTGGCAATTTTATAACATATAAAAATTATTCAAATTTCACATTTCATATTTTTCATAGATAGTATACATGTCAGAGAGCATACACAAAAACTTTCAGAATTTTTGGAGCTCTAGATTTAATTATACAAAAATCACAAATCTCTGTACTATTCAAAAATCGAAAATAAAAGAAAAATGGACGGCAGTCACGGTAGATGTCAAATGGACGGCGGGGTTAGCATCGAGCTTACCGCGAACACGCCGGTGAATACGGTTGAGTGAATGAACGGCTCGGCGGTGGTGACAAGAAGAGCGCGGCGTGTCGGCGGCGACCACGGCGTTCGGCTCTCGTGACTAACGCCAAACAGAGTTTAAATAGAAGGGACATTTAGTCCCGTTTGGTGTTACCAACCGGGACTAAAAGTCCCTCCTGCAAAAGCCTGCTACCAGAGCCGTTGGGCAGGGGACTTTTAGTCCCGGTTGGTGTTACCAACCGGGACTAAAGATATTTTTGGTCCCGGACGCAATTTTCTCCGAGACTATTGCCCATTTGGCAGTTCGACCAAAGGTCTGTTCTGTAGTAGTGAGATGAACTCTACTATCGACGATTGAGTCACCGATCTTACGAAATAAAGTAGAAGAAAATGACAAAGAGTTCTTGGGAGATAATATAACTGCTCTTTATTGCTATGAACTAGCTATTACAGGGGATGTCCTTGACAAGAGAGTGGACTAACCCTAATTACACTTGGTGTTCTGATTGCTAAGCTAATGCTTTAGATGAAATCCAATCATCTGTTGATCTTCCGAATTGGATTGCGGTCAGTTCGATTTTTCCTCATCTACTCTCTTGATCTTCCTTTAAATAACTGATGAAGTGGTAGCAATTACTCCTTGAAGAGACGCCCTTTGGAAGTGTTGCGTTTGGTCGAAGAATCGGTGGCAGTTGATGAAATACCAACTGTTGAGCAGTTGTTGTTCAGTTGAAGACATAACCATATGGTGGTTGTTGTCAGCGACTTAGAGCTGTGAAACATCGTGCAGTTTGGAACGAATAAGGCACATGTTCCATTTGTCACACAAAGAGAATATATTTGGAATCAGATCCAAGTGCTAGTTTATTACTTCTACGAGCAGTCGTCTGATCGAGGATAAGACGCAAGACCTCTCTGACCAGGGTATCCACGATATAACCTCTGAAATCCTTATGACCACGGGGTCGTTAGCGTTAGGGATTACGACCACGAAGTACATGCAGTCTTTAATTATGTATTAAGATAATACATAGAGATCTTAATCCTCGTCGGCTAGCCCCCGAACTTTAAATGAATATGTTGTGTGAACTCATCTCTGACGAAATTTGTATCGGGCAAACCTTCATTTAATAGCACAATAAACGACGTGGTCTGTATTCACTTTAAAGTTGAGAAATCTTTGGGGAACCGAAGAGTCTGGTGTCCGTTGGACATTGGGAAGGCTTGTGTCCGTTGGACTTCTGAGTAACTCCTCTTTGTAGTTAAAGTTATGCGGCTATAAAATCCCCTCAGCATACGGCTTTAGGGTTTTTACGCTTTCAGATCTTCGTTGGATCCTTTTTATCTTCTTGCTGAGAAAATCCTCACAGACCACCTTTTGTTCTCTCATAAAGAAATCTTCTCTGACCTCCATTCAACTTCTTTTCATCTTTTCCACCCAAAGACTCAGCGATGTCAGATTCGATCACCAAGTGGTTGGTTTCTGACCTGAGCGAGAAGAAGCTCAAGGCTCTGGAGGAGATCGGGATGCTTCCCAACAAGAATCTGATTAAGTGGAGGTCAATGGCTGGAGAACACTTTCAGAGTGGTGAAGACGGGGAGATCCCTGTTTTTATTGCCTACATCGAGTGCGGACTCATATTCCCGGCTCACAAATTCCTCTCCAAGGTCCTGGAGCATTATGAAGTTGAATTGGTGAACCTGGCCCCCAATTCAATTGCCAACCTTAGTATCTTCATCTACCTCTACAAGGCGTACCTGGAGATCCGACCAAATCTGAAGGTTTTCAGGTATTTTTACAAGATGGCGAGGTCAGGGAAGTTGGCGGCCGAACCTGGAGAGTGCTCACTACGCCTCCACGACGGGAAGGCTAACGAGTACATATGAATGTACTTGAAGTCCTCGTGGTCATCATGGAAGAACAAATAATTCTATATGATGGTCACAAAAGAGGACGGCCTTTACTTCACCGGTAAGGTGGCGAGCGAGAATCTCAACTCTGGCGGTCGACTGTGAAGAAGAAAGGAAGGGTTGAAAGGTGTATTGAAGCCATCCAAGACCTCAGTGCTAAGGGTTTGACCTCTTGGCACGTGGTGAGGGACTTTTCCAAGCGCCAGATTAGTCCTTTAAGGCTCCGATCGCATTCCCTGCTTTGGTACATTGGTCGTGACGAGGCAACCAAGGATACTAGGGAAGGTAAGTCCTGAAAAATTCTGACCAGTTTGGCTTTTTATTTAGTTGATTACTTTGTAACTTTAAAATCTTTTTTTATTCTTTTAAAGCCCTTTCTTCTGACGACGTCGGAGAACGGATCAAAATGATATGAGCTGGGGAGCCTGATATCAAGGCTGCTTTTCCCAACATTTTTGGTTGTTGTCTCTGTAACATCCCAATTTTTTGGAGCCTTTTTGAAAGTTTTCAAAATAAAAATAACCTTTGGTTTTGTTGATTCGCTCAAGCGTAACTTGGAGATTTTCAAAAGTTGAAAGCAATTTAATATGAATTAATCAAACATCAACTAATTCAGTTTGGTTAATCTTGAGATACTGGAATTCTCTGGTATTTGGAGTTCCCCTTCCTTTCTCCTCTCTGTCCAATCCTCCTCCCCGCGCGCCCGTGACTTCAATCCTTGTGGGTCGTCGATCGTGTTTGAGCGGCTCGAGCTCGTTTGTGCGTTCACCCAGTCTGAACGCCCATTCCTTCTGGGTCGTCCGATTGTGCTTGAGCGGCTCGATCTCGTTCGCGCGTTCGTCCGGTCCGAAAGTTCCCAATCCTTGTGAGCCGTCCGATCAGAATCGAACGGTCTTCATCCCCTCGACCTACCTCTCGGTCACAACAGCCCTTTTTGCAAAGACGACCCTCTCGGTTGCAACTGCCCTTTTTACAAAGACGACCCTCTCAGTCACGACCTCCCCTTTTGCAAAGACCACCCCACCTCCTCCCTAGGACCTCCCTCTTGGTTTTGACCAGCCCCACCCGTCAGCCCTGCTCACCTTTTCCTTCCTCTCATTGCCTCACTGCTGCCGCAAAGGTCTTTGCGCATTAAATGCCACCGAGTCGCATTAAATGTTGTCGCCTCTGCAGTACTTGTTTCCCCCTCTAGTCTCCTCCCCTACTTACCTCCATTCCCTCCTTCACCTGCCCCGTTGTGCGTATTGAATGACGCATCCTCCGTTGCACCTGTTGCACGCTTGCACCGTCCTCCCTCTTTGAACTTGCCCTCGCCTATGTAAGGCACTTGGGAACCCCTTTTGTTCTCCCTGTTGCTTCCCCCTCATCACTCTCTCCTTCCCTTCCTCATCCTCATCCGTTCAAGCTCCAGCTTGAGTGGTTCAAGCTTCTATCTTCATCTGAACTCTGTATCTTTCTTTTAATCTCTGGTTTTGGTAGGTTCTTTGGTCTTTATTTGGGGTTTCTCTAGTTGCTTATTTGCCTTTGTTCGCACGTGTAGATTCCAGCGTTGCGGAAGACTTCTTGGACCCAACAGCCTCTACCGAAGCAGCTCAATTCTTCAACGAAGGCGAGTCGTGGAATTTTGATCATATTGAACCTATTTTTACAAAAGTATATTGTTTTCTATCAACATGCATAGCTAGTTGTATAAAATCGGTTTTGGGAGCTAGTTAAATACCTTCTTGACAGTATGCCTCCTTGATAAATTGCAGTCGACATGTTGACATGTATCCTTGGTCACCATAGGATGGGTAATCTTAGTTGAACCTTGTTGTGATATCAATATGGGTGCGTATTATGCTTAGCCTTGCTGCAGTTATCCGAAGGAGTTATGTTCACTCTTAAAGAATGTTAATTTGACTAAAGGATTATGGAACTGTGGAAGAGCCACTGCTTTTAAAAGTTGTTGTGCCTTTGGCTAGGGTGGTCATTTGGCTCGGTTGAACCCAAAATGATTTCGTACTCAAGCGAGTGATCATGCAATAAAGGGGGTGCAGGAAGCACATTGGGATGAGGATGTCTCACCTGAGTAGACTCTAAGGACTTAACTTTGTGCGCTTGATCTAGGCAATACCTTGCAACCAAAAGTTCATTTATGGGATGGACTGGTCTAAATAATTAGCAATGCTTTGAGTCGGTTCTGTTAGAGTTGGGAACGGTGCAAGAGGGGACCAGTAAGGCGAATCCTTAGTGAGCAGAGCCGAGTCAGAACAGAGCTTTGTAAAGGACTTGACACGTTCTCTAGACTGCTCACCTAAGATAGTGAGTGGTGGTATCGACGGGTGCCAAACCAACTAGAAAATTCGTGTTATGTGGGAAAAGTGTACAACCTCTGCAGAGTGTAAAACTATTTGAATAGTCGTGTCCCCGGTTACGGACAATGCCTTATGACTATCACACGAATGGTAGTTTTTCTCAAAAATGTGGTCGTGAGCGTTCGCGAGGTGGTCGTGGACATTCACGAGTGGTCCAGGGCGTGGACAGGGTGTTCACAGGTGGTCCTGGAGTGGTCTGCGAAGTGAACAGGGTGTTCACAAGCTGTTTCAAAGAACTTGTGTACTTATATATTAATCTTTCAACTTGAGTTTTGCAATCTACTTATGGTATTTTCAGTCAATCCTGCTTTCTGCAAATTAACCATAATGCTGACCTTGTCAAGCCTTGCATCAATATATCTTGCATACATTTCTCTACGACTTGCTGAGTACATTCAAAGTACTCATGACTTTGCGCCCTCTGTTAGAATCAGTAGCTGAGGGAGAACCAGAGAACCCGGAGTTCTTTGAAGGGGAGTTCTTCGAAGACCAGGTGTGCTAGGAGATGTCCTCCACTTGATAGCCTGTGGGCTTGTCGAATGGCCTCCGCATTTTGGTGTTGGTCCGCTGCAGTTTTCTCTTGCGTTGTTAGCCCAGTGCGACAGACCCTTGTAAAAACTTGACCATAAGGTCTTTTGCTTCTATAAATATTAATTGGTCTGCTTCATCTTTAAGTTTATTGTATGGATATGATTTAATCTATGTTGTAACGATGCGACCTAGCGCTGATCTTGGGACTAGCTCGGTTTGCACAGAGGGTCCCGAGGTTGCTTTACTCAGGGTCTTGACAGAGGTGGTATCAGAGCCATATTGACTGTAGGACATAATCATAGCTAGCATGGTCGTTTTAGTCCAAAAATTCAAAATCTATTTTTAAATCAAACCAACGACTAACTTGAGTAGATGTTCTTCTCTTATCTAATTCTAATCTCATCTCGTCTCATTCCTAGGTTCTTACATCATTATCTATTCGGAAGCATTGTTTTCTAATTCAATTGATCTTTCTCACCCCAGTAACCCCAATGGGATCGAGCTTAACTTTGAGTAGACCACCCCTATAAGTTAAATTAGTCATGTTTTAGTAGAAGTCACCTCCCTAAGTTTCTGCATCATTATTCGTTACTCCGTGTTTTGGGACCATTTTGAGTGGTTGCTTCTTAAATAGCTTTCCGGCTATTTCTCTTTTGGGTTTAACCGACTTTCCCAAACTAGGTTGCTCCATCCTTCTCCCTTGCTCTCTCTCGTTTGTTGTGCGGTTCCCTCTTACCTCTCGTGCTTTCTTCTTCTCGTCTTCTAAACCTGGGCAGATTTGTTGCAGATAGTTTAGACCCACAACCCGGCAAGCCAAGAGGAACCAGTAGACCCCTCTCCGCTGCCACCGCCACCTCCTCCTCCATCAGCAGTAGTAGATCAAGGAAGCTCAAGCGAAAGATGCAAATATCAGAGAAATAAAGAGCAACATGAAGAAGGGTAAATCCCTAGAGTTTTCAGAAGATGAGCAAGGAACCACTTGGTTCAAAAAATACATGTGTGTACCGGATCAAAAAGAGCTCAAGCAGTTGCTTCTCAAGAAAGCTCATGAAGCCCAGTATTCTATTCACCCCGGGAGCAGTAAGGTGTACCAAGACCTCAAGGAGTTGTATAGGTGGCCTAGCATGAAGCGAGAGATCGCAGAATATGTGGCACAGTGTAATGTTTGCCAGCAAGTTAAAGCTGTGCATCATAGGAGCAACCCATCAAGATCTTGGAAGTGTCTAAGCGAGTAACAAGAAGCAAGATCGTCTGTTTCTGTAAGGTGTAGTGGAGCAATCACACTGAAGAAGAAGCCACCTGGGAGCACAAAGAAGACTTGAAGGCCGAGTTCCCACACCTATTCTCTAATCAGCCTGAATCTCGGGGTCGAGATTCTCTTTAAGGGGTATAGGTTTGTAATATCCCAGTTTTTCAGAGCCTTTTTGAAAGTTTTCAAAATAAAAAAACCTTTGGTTTTGTTGATTCGCTCAAGCTTAACATGGAGATTTTCAAAAGTTGAAAGCAATTTAATATGCATTAATCAAACATCAACTAATTCAGTTTGGTTAATCTTGAGTTACTGGAATTCTCTGGTATTTGGAGTCCACATTCCTTTCTCCTCTCTATCTGATCCTCCTCCCCATGCGCCTGTGCCTTCAATCCTTGTGGGTCATCCGATCGTGTTTAAGCGGCTCGATCTCGTTTGCGCGTTCGCCCAGTCCGAACGTCCCAATCCTTGTGGGTCGTCCGATCGTGTTTGAGCGGCTTGATCTCGTTCACGCATTCATCCGATCCGAACGTTCTCAATCGTTGTGAGCCGTCCGATCAGAATCGAACGGTCTTCATCCCCTCGACCAACCTCTCGGTCGCAACAGCCCTTTTTGCAAAGACAACCCTCTCGGTCGCAATAGCCCTTTTTGCAAAGACGACCCTTTCGGTTGCAACCGCCCTTTTTGCAAAGACGACCCTCTCGGTCGTGACCTCCCTTTTTGCAAAGACCACCCCACCTCCTCCCCAGGACCTCCTCCTCAAGACATCCCTCTTGGTTTTGACCAGCCCCACCCGTTAGCCTTGCTCACCTTCTCCTTCCTCTCGTCGTGTCACTTCTGCTGCAAAGGTCTTTGCGCATTAAATACCACTGAGTCGCATTAAATGCTATCGCTTCTGCAGTACTTGTTTCCCCCTCTAGTCTCCTCCCCTACTTGCCTCCATTCACTCCTTCACCTGCCCCTGTCGTGTGCATTGAATGCGGTGTCCTCTGTTGCATCCGTTGCACGCCTGCGCTGTCCTCCCTCCTTGCATCAGCCCTCGCCTATATAAGGCACCTGGGAACCCCTTTTGTTCTCCCTATTGCTTCCCCCACATCACGCTCTCCTTCCCTTCCTCAACCTCATCCGTTCAAGCTCTAGCTTGAATGGTTCAAACTCCTATCTTCATCTGAACTATGTACCTTTCTTTTAGCTCTAGTTTTGGTAGGTTTTTTGGTCTTTATTTGGAGTTTCTCTAATTACTTATTTGGCTTTGTTCGCACGTGTAGATTCCAGTATTGCGGAAGACTTCTTGGACCCAACAACCTCTACCGAAGCAGCTCAATTCTTCAACGAAGGTAAGTCGTGGACCTTTAATCATATTGAACCTATTTTTACAAAAGTATATTGTTTTATATCAACATGCATGGCTAGTTGTATAAAATCGTTTTTGGGAGCTAGTTAAATAACTTCTCGACAGTACGTCTCCTTGATAAATTGGAACCAACATGTTGATATGTATCCTTGGTCACCATAGGATGGGTAATCTTAGTTGAACCTTGTTGTGATATCAACATGGATGCGTATTATGCTTAGTCTTGCTGTAGTTATCCGAAGGAGTTGTGTTCACTCTCAAAGAATGTTAATTTGACTAAAGGATTATAGAACTGTGGCGGAGCCACTGCTTTTAAAAGTTGTTGTGCCTTTGGCTAGGGTGGTCATTTGGCTCGGTTGAACCCAAAATGATTTCGTACTCAAGCGAGTGATCATGCAGTAAAGGGGGTGCAGGAAGCACATTGGGATGAGGATGTCTCGCCCGAGTAGACTCTAAGGACTTAACTTTGTGCGCTTGATCTGGGCAATACTGTGTAACCAAAAGTTCATTTATAGGGTGGACTAGGCTAAATAATTAACAATGCTTTGAGTCAGTTCTGTTAGGGTTGGGAACAGAGCAAGAGGGATCTAGTAAGACGAATCCTTAGCGAACAGAACCGAGTCAGAACAGAGCTTTGTAAAGGTCTTGACACGTTCTCTAGACTGCTCACCTAAGGTAGTGAGTGGTGGTATCGATGGGTGCCAAACCAACTAGAGAAGTTGTGTTATATGGAAAAAGTATACAACCTCTGCAGAGTATATAACTCTTCGAATAGCCATGTCCCCGGTTACAGACAATGCCTAGTGACTATCATGCGAAGGATAGTTTTTCTCAAAAAGGTGGTCGTGAGCGTTCGCGAGGTGGTCGTGGACATTCACAAGTGGTCCAGGGCATGGACAGGGTGTTCACGGGTGGTCCTGGAGTGGTCTGGGAAGTTAACAGGGTGTTCACAAGTTGTTTCAAAGAACTTGTGTACTTATGTATTAATATTTCAACTTGAGTTTTGCAATCTACTTATGGTATTTTCAGTCAATCCCGCTTTCTGCAAATTAACCATAATGCTCTCTCTCTCTCTCTCTCTCTCTCTCTCTCAATCAATGGCATCCATCTCGAACTGAATCGGCCTCCATTGTTGACCATAGATGGGGGTCCTCACTGAGAACAAAATTTGACAGGATGGAGAGGACGAAAGCAGAGTGAGGAGGAAACCTGGATTGAGATTTAGGGGCAAAACTTCATGCTCACCTAAGCCCAAGATGGGGGAGACCAGATCTGGCGGTACTGGCCGAGCCGCAGCACCTCACTCACTAGAGGCGCTTTGAAACAGCAGGCTGCAGATGCGTGTCGGCCTCCAGCGGCAGACATAGAGCTTCTGCATTGTGAGGACCCCGATTTATTTGACTTGTAATGCTTAGCCTTCCATTGACCCTAGCATCACAAATCAAATAAACCAAACCTCGAGATATGTATACTTCCCAGAAATACAGTATACACACCCCGTTACAAAATCATGCATCAATTCCATACATCACAATATAACAAGTCTAGCAAAAGACGTACATAATATAGAGTTATTACAACAAAGGGCCAACTGGCCAAAAGACAACAAGAATCATTAACAGCGGAAGCAAAAGTGCCACAAAAACCAACCGGTTAGCCACATAATCACAGGGCAACCGACCGGGCCGCCAAGCTAGTTGTTCATACCGTAGCAAAACTCACCAAAGTTGATCCCTTGGGGATCAACCTTCTTCCTCCGCAACAATTAAGCAAAGAAAATGAGTACAAAATTGTACTCGCAAGACTTACGGGTAACAAAACCTAGTTACTACTACATGCAAGCTTTAATCAAAGGAGAAGGCTCAAGGTTAATTTTCAGCATAAAGCAAGTTTTATTTGCAATAGATAATATGTTGAAGGCAATTTTGACAATCTGAATTTTATTTGCATAAATAACAGCGATACCATAAGTAATAATGTAACAACAACCTAGAGATGACTAACCCAATAGCCATCACAACAATAGCACGAATTACCCATTCGTACCACCCATGTCGAGTTTTAATTAAAAAGGTTGTAGTCTAACTCTTGAAAAGCTTACCGAAGCGTGTCCATAACCTAGGACGAGGCTATTCGAATAGTTTTAACCCTGCAGGGGTGTACCAATGTACCCACACTTCAGATCGCCTTTCCACCAGCCACGGTTAGCATACTTCCTTTGGTATGCAGGCACGGCTAAGTCCTACGAGATATTTCCAATAGAATGCGTTAATTAAGAGTCGCATGTTTGGGGTTGACCCTCAGTAGCCAGCCGGCGAAATGGGCTACCAGGACCATACGTTGTGGTGGAGTTAGGCAAAGCCGGGAGTCATTAGCCATTTAGGGTAAAGCTAGCCGGACATTTGCAAGACCCCGGTCGGGGTGGAGGACCTAGAAAGGAACCACCCCGGTCACGCCTTTGTGATCCTTTTTCTCTATAAACTACAGCCAGCGACTCATTAATTAATGCATCCCAAGGTACTAAGTCAAGAGAGGTCCCATTTCCCTCTAGTGTGGTTAGCACGCATCAAAATGCTCGGATAACAGGTACTCACAAGTAGTTCGGTCCTTAATTGACTCGGGCACCATTCCAGTCACACCCACGAATCACACCATCTTACCATTGTGCCCAAGTCGAAATCATTTTATTTTTATTTTTAGTTTTCACAAATAAACATAGCACAGAGGATGAAATCATAAGGTTATAATAAGTTTGTGTGATCAAGGTTATCGACTAAGTCAATAACCGCCCAATTCTACCGGTAACTAAGCATTGCTAAGCATAATATCGCAAAGACAATAAAAGACTATAAATCATCCACCGGGCTCTAATTCACCAGTGAGGATAATAACCTAGGGTAGTGGCGGGGATGAATAATTTCAGGGCAACAATGTAGTAGGACTAACTACCTCTTAATCGACACAAAGAAATTAACTTTGACACGAAGAAACATGCATACTTAGGTTTTGCAAACAAGATATTAGACTTTAAAAGTAATAGGAGCAATATGATCAAATGATGTTACACTGCTTGCCTTATTGTAGATCACTTTCTTGCTGCAGAGGATTCACTCACGTAAACAATAATTCCTTCGGAACCTAACGCGAAAAGGCGATAATCAAATAAGAACAAGAACTCCAAATAAAACTCAACAGCAAAAGTTCTCCAAATACCATGAAATTCATACAGCAGCAAGATTATGATTTTAGACAATTTTAGAAACAAGAATTTCTTCATTTAGACTTAGTATGCAAAAGTTATGGCTAAAACAATTTTTCCCAGCCTGACTAATTCCAGATTAATTCCTATCTATTACTGTTCATGGCATAAATTTCTAGAATGATCTAGAGTCTGAAATTTTTATGATAGGCAGGTTAAGACATTCTAAGAACAGCAAAATTGAGTTTGCACAATTTGGAGTTAAAATGAATTAGTTATGATTTTCTTAAGTTGTAAAACTAGCATATACCACTCTATAGGAATATAAACATGAACAAAACCTATGCTAAGTTAAAGTACATTACCAGAGGGATTTTACAGACTTGGGTTTGCTCAAATTGGGGTTACACACATAAAGTTATATATTCTACAAATTTTGAACTGATTATCCTAACCCTTATTTCATTCAAACTTCTACTGCAACATTTACTAAATTCCAGCCTAGAAAAGTGACTACATCTATTCTTAAATTAAAATTTATCCTACCACAGAGCTACTGCAACTTGAATATCTCAAAAAGGAGCTAAAATGACAAAGTTATGCATACTTGAACATTTGAACACTTAAAAGATTTGACAACACAACCCTCGGGGAGGTCCAACAGATCCAGAGATAAACGGGAGGTTGTGGCCGTCGATCTTGCATCGCACGGCTACGGACCTCGAAACACAGCGCACCACACGGCGCGCACAAGGGAGGTCTGGACCGTTGAGATCGAATCAAACGGTCCCGACGAGTAGAAGCACAGCGCATGGGAAAGGAGCTCCTCGCACACCTAGGAGTTCGTGACCGTCAGATCTGGATCTGGCGGTCCAGAGCTCCACGAGGAGGTCCTATGGTAACAGGTCTGATGGAGGTCTTAGACGGTGCAGATTTAACCGGGGAGGTCCTGGACAGCCATGATCTCGCGGGGGAGGTCCTGGACAACCAAGATCTCGCGGGGGAGGTCCTCAGCGGTCAGGATTTTCCCGAGGAGGTACTACGGCTAAGGTTCACCTAAGGAGGTTTCGACGGCTAAGATCTCGCAAGGGAGGTCTTAACGGTCACGATCAAGTGAAGGAGGTCCTGGGCGGTAAGTTAACCGAGGGACACCTGGACAGCTGGGATCTCACCGAGGAGGTCATGGATGGCCAAGATTTAAACGGAGAGGTCCTACGCGACAGGGTTTTAGCGGGAGGAGATCTGGACGGCTCAGATGGATTTGGGGAGGTCCTGAACGGTCCAGATCGAAATGGGGGAGGTCTTAAGCGATAAGGTTTTATAGAGAGAGGTCTGGACGGTTAAGATCTCCATGGGGAGGTCTTGAACGATCCAGATCTGCTCTAGAGAGGTCCTTAGCTCCTCCGCACAAAGGACCAGAGGGAGGTCTTTTGCAAAGAGGACCCCGAGGGAGGTTCTGGGGTGGTCTTTGGAAAATGACCCGGGTGCTCTTTTTGCAAAGAGGACCTCGGTGGAGGTCCAGCAACTTAACGTTTTCGCAGAAAGGGTCCTACGACACAGATCTAACCCGAGGTGATCTTAAACGACTGAGATTTGGCCTAGAGAGGTCTTTAACGGCTAGGATGAAGCTAGGGGAGGTCCTACGGCTAAAGACTTTACAGAGGGAGGATCTAACGGCTAAGAGCTAATCTCGAGCGGTCTTTTACGGTCAAGATCAATTCTAGGAGGTCCTGAGACTTAAGGTTTTCGCGAGAAAGGTTCTACTGCACAGATCTAACACGGGGTGCTCTCAACGGTTGAGATCAAACGAGGGGGAGGTCCTGAGACTAGAACTTTACGGTCAAGGACCTAAGGCTCAGATCTATTCTGGAGAGGTCGTGAATGGCTAGGATTAGCCCGAGGAGGTCTGAGGACTTGACAAACTCCTGACAAAGTACAGAGCAACGAGTTGAGCTCGCCGGCATGTCGCCGACGACCAAGACCACGGTGGCGCCAACTAACTGTACGAAAATGCTCCTAATACTATTGCGCACATATTGGAACCACTCTCATCGGCGGGGCAAGCCTGTAACGCCGGCGAGCCGGAGAGGGGCGGAGGAGTGCTTTTGGCAAAATCCGAACACGCGAAAAGGGGGCGCCACGAGCTAACCTAGCTAGTGATTAAGCTCTACAGGGCTAAAAGGAACTTACCAGGGCGCAGGAGAGATCCAGGGGAGGTCGGAGAAGGGCTGGCGGTGGAGACCGACACCGGCGCTGAGGAAGACAACGACGACAAGATGCCCTGGGCAACCTGAGGCAAAAAGAATGGTCAGAATAGGCTTGCGATGGCCCATAGGTGATCCAGGACCCAAGAATTGGACGGAGAACACTCACCGGAGATGGGAACGAAGGGGAGCACTTTCGGCCGCGAAGATCCAAAAACTTCAAATTGAGCTGTTCCTGAGAAAGCAACCCAAATTGAGTTAGGGAGAGGACTTGCGACGACAAGAGGTCCACAAATAAAGTGAGAATTGGGCTAAAGAACCACTGAAACACCCAAGTCACCAATGGAGCTCCCACGGCAACAATGGCGGAGAGGAGTGCTCACAGTGGTTTGAGTTTAACTCAAAAAGAGTGAGCTAGGGTGATCGCGAGTGGAAGAGGAGCCAGAGGGGGTCCTCTGGGGTATTAAGAAACTTCGTGAGTAACGGGAACAAGGGAGGGCCTTGGTGAGCTATGGCGAGCTCCTCCGTAACTCAGCCGAAAGCTAAGGAGCAGGCGGCGGCGGGGCACGGCTTTGAGCGAAGCACCGACACGCGCGGTACGCTCCGACAACACGCAGAAGCGCGAGCGCGGGATGTGACAACGCCATACCGCCACGATGGCGCGTCGGCGCGAGGAAGAAGACAGAGAGAGGAGGAAGAAGAGGAAGTCAGGGTGGCCATGAGCGTTGGATTTTAAACGGACGGTGAGATTAAAGAGGCAATCGGGTGACCCGATCGGCACATTTACTATGGGCGGTTGGATCACAATCCAAAGGCCTAGATTGATGAGCTCTTCGCGATGCCCCGAACGACCCAATCATTTAGGGCTGTTAGATCAAGATCTAACGGTTGAAATTGATTTCGACTGTAAAAAGGGACCCGGCGTGGTTTAGTTGACTCAACCAAATCAATTAACTCGAGCTCGAGTCTGACTCGAACCCGAGGAACAGTACAAACCAAATTTGGTTTTCAAATTAGAACAGAGACCTTTGCGGATTTATTGGATGTAGCAAAATAACTCCAAAAATTCTGAAATTTTTACAGGAGCTTGCTAACTTATATATTGACCTTGTGTAAAATTTTCAGAGGTTTTTATACAATGCATTTTTCTCCAAAAATTCTGCAAGGTTCTAATTTAGGGTTTGACTGAATGTCAAACAGGTTTGACTGCCCTCTAAAAATATTCAAACAATTTCTAAAAATTGTGAATTTTTTCAGAAGGGTCACACATCAATCCTAGAACTTAAGAAAAGTATTTCCAGGAGATGATCAAAAGATTTGACAAAATTATTTTTGGAAGATGAGATTTTGGATCCAAAAAGACTTGTGACTTGGTATTCCCATAACTTTTGTACGAGAATTGTTTGGTACAATTGGAAATACATGATGTAAGAAAAAGTTTTAATTTCTACTCATTTTCTTACATTTGAAACACAAGTCTAAAACTTGGGATGTTACAACTCTCCCCCCTTACAAGAATCTCGTCCTGAGATTCCGTTTGCTCAGAGGAGGAAGACGAAATCTCATAGCCCTTGCGGACTATGTCATAGTCGTGAAGTGAACAGGGAATCATGATCTGAAATGATCGCCTTCGATACACCATGCAAGCTCGCAGTCTTTGAGACCTAAAGCTCGTCCAAGTGACTGGTGCGAATCTTGGTTCTGACCTGGTAGAACAATATGCCACTTTAGTTGACACGGAGAAACTTAACAGGTCCAGATAGGACAAGGGTTGATAGACTAAGAGATCTTTCTTGATTTTGAGGGTGGTGAGGCAAGATCGTTGTTGGTTGGTGGAGCGACTTGTCTGGTTAATTCCACCAACAACAGGATCTTAGCCTGCCAGCCAGCTATGCGGAGTCATCCCTCCGCGGCTAGCTTCTTAGAGGAACCAAGGTCATTCTCAGTTGGTGTTGTAATTTGTCTGGTTACTCCACTAACGAATGGGGCCTCGGCTTGATAACTAGCTATACGGAGTCATCCCTCCGTAGCCAGTTGATTAGAGCGGCTATGGACATTTAGGCCACAGAAATTCGAGGCAATACCTAGTAGGTGATGCCCTTGGATGTATAGGGACAGGAGGGTGTCACTCAAGTCAAACGACCGAGGACAATCCAGATGGTAGCATTCTTCTTAGGGGAAACGGGTAGGCTTAGCAAGGCTTGATAAACCGAGGTGGTGCGGGCACCGATAGAAGAGCAAAACAAAGACCATCAATATTAGCAAAAGATGGGGATACAAGGGAATGAGTTGCTCCTGAATTGAATAAAATAGTATCGGGGCAAGAGGTAACAAGAAGCGTACCTAACACGGCGTCGGGTACCTCCTGTGCTTTCCCAGCTGAGATGGAGTTGACTTGAGTACGAACAACCCTCAGGTCATGATGTTTCGCAGGTGCATGTGATCGAATCACGGGCCGCGAAAAGAAACGAGAGGTTGCTGCAAGCCTTTTAGGATAATTATTAGCATAATGGCCATTGAGTTTGCAGAGGAAACAAGTGACTTCGGCTAGATTGCGGAGGCCGCCCTGCTGACTCACAGGTGCACGAGATTGGGGCACGACCTGCAGAGGACGAGGGTGAAAGATCTAGACCCGCCATTATGTGGTAATGGAGTTTTGGTGATTAATGATAAATCTAATTGGGAGACTAACACCTTTATTGATATACATATTGTGTAGTCTTATTTGGATATAAAGGTGAAAAATCATGAAGGCATGCAAAGTGATTAAGTGATTAATGACAAATGCACTTGTGAGACTAACACTCCTATTGTTATATCAAGTTTAGTCTCAGCTTGGATATAAAAGCAAAAATCCAAACAGGTATGTATTCATTAATGACAAATCTATTTGTGAGACTAACAATTCTATTGATTATCTATTGCTTAGTCTCGTTTGGATATAAAGATGAAAATACAAGAGGTATGCATTCTACTTTTTATTATTATATCTTGTTGCATTCCTCGGATCCAAAATATAGGTTAAACTCCACCAAAAAGGTTAACTTGGATATGTGCATATGTTTCCATTACACATTTGTGTATGCACACATTTAGGGGGAGTTCATTCTATATTTTGTGGTTTCATTAGTATTGATCCATATTCTCTTTCCACATATATTAAGGATCTTTACTTTGAAATATATCCTTGAATATATTTAACTTGTGTAGTTAATATATTCATATGGGTATATACAACTTGTGTAGTTTGTATACACTCATATTTAGTATATACAACTTGTGTAGTTCGTATATACTTGTAGTATATACAACTTGTGTAGTTTGTATACACTCATATTTAGTATATACAACTTGTGTAGTTCGTATATACTTGTAGTATATATAACTTGTGTAGTTTATATATACTCATGACCTTGTTGTTTCAGTAGTATTGATCTTTGTGATCTACTTTGAAACATAACTCTTGAGTATATATATAACTTCGTGTTTATATATACTCATACCAATTATATTCAATTGTTTGCAAATTGTGTTGTGGGACTAATGTGTGTGCTAAGATGTTTTCAAGGCTTAGTCCCGGAGTTTGAATGGTGACATGAAAAGGAAATGCAAAGGTGATAAAAGATTGACATGACTCAAGACAAAGGAGTCATGCATTGCATTTCGAAAAGCTTCTGGAAATGCGGTAGTACCGGCGTTGTATGCGCGGTAGTACCGCACCGCGGATGTACCGATTTCTGTGCGGTTATGTTCGAGGGTGATGAAGACTTTGGATGACATCATGAGTTGATTGTCATCAAGTCAAGGTTCAAGAAGATGATGCATCATGTGTTGATGCATATCAAGATCTCGAATAAGAGATGATCATGAGTTGATCATCGAGTCAAGAGAAGACTCATCATGTGTTGATTGAGGTCAAGTAAAAGATGCATCATGGGTTGATGCATATCAAGACGATGACCCGGACATGAAGCAAGGATGTGAGTCATCAAGCTTCAAGTGGATGGTCAAGGCAAAGGTATGACTAGCTAGAGCTAAGGATGTGTTCCTAGTCTTTTATCGGTCTTGGTGTTTGGTTGGAAGACCAGATTGCTAGTATAGGTTGCCGTACTATTAAGAGGGGTCTTGTCTAGTAGCTTGAGTTAGTCATGTGTTGATAGCTCATTGTGTTTGCTCTAGCTCAACTTAACATGTTGCCTATATTTGCGAATGTGTTTTGCAAATAGTTGAGGCTCATGGATAATCCTTGTAGCATGTGACTATACTTTGCAAATGTGTTTTGCAAACGGTTGAAGTCCATGTACCTACTCTGTAATACCCCGAATGTTTCTACGGAAGGAGAGTAAACGAAAAAGGGGGTTTTCTGTAATACTCCAACTTATTGTAATGAAGGAAGCAGTGAAAAGAGAAATTAAACTTTAGACGAGGGAAAATCTGCAATTCTTTGACAACTGGGCTTCGGCTTTGGCCTAGGAGGCCCATGAGGGGCCGCCACTAATAAAAGGAGGGGGAAACCTAGCCCACCACTGTATCACACATTGCTACAGTGTTCGCCGCTTCTGATGCGCGCCCTCCTTGCACTCCGTTGCTCTCTCTTGGTGGTGCTCTCCATTCATTGCCGCGGCCATGAAGAAAGGTGGAGGGAGAGAGGAGAAGAAGAGGAGATGAGCATCTAGCGGGGTATTTCAGCGGCACGCGTGTCTCCAAGGGTAACGATTGCGGTTGTTGTTGTTTGATTAGTCGTAGAAGTGAAACCGATTAAATTTGATTAGATCAAAGTCTGTCTGTTGGAAATTCAATTCTGTCCAGTAGTTTGCGCGGCTGTTTTCGCAATCTTAGAGGCCGAATCAGAGGATCCCATCTCCTAGAGTATTGTAGGTTTTGTTCTTAGCTTTCGGTGGCCGCCAAGAACACTAAATTCCAACTTTCGAGTCAAAAGTTATGATAGATTTATTATCTGCTGTCCAGAATCCTGACGAGAATTAGCAGTCTCTGTATAGGTTGATATATGGCCTAGTTAGAGGGTGATTCAGAGGTCTTGCCCATAACAAATTTTGAAGATGATATCACTAGCTTTCAGGATTGATAAAGAACACCTCATTTGGATTTATAGATCAAAAGTTATGCACTTTTCATTGTGACTGTCCAGATTGTAGGGCAGTCTGTCCAGATTGTATGTCAGTTTCTATCTTTGGTTTTGACCCGTGTGCCACTTTTTGTTAAAGGCAAATTATGAATGTCGTGCCAACTAGGTTATTGTAGATAATTTCATGACCTTTTCAGATTGTTAAAGAACACTCAATTCGAAGTTGTAGTTTAAAAGTTATGGGTGTTTTAGCTCTGCTGTTCTATTTGCTCAGTCAGATTCTGTTCTGCTGTTTCGTTTGACAGTTAGCAATTTAGTTTGGCCGAATTGGGTTATCTCGTCAACTACAAAGTTGTAGATATATTTGTTAAGATCGTGTAGGATCTGGGCTCATCTCTTTTGGAGTCCCAGATCATTAGTTTTGGTCTTTACCGTGCTGCTGTCCAGATGGGATTCCATGTTGCTGCTGGAATTTCAGATTTGGGTTATGACTATGTTTTGGGTGTGCAAGAGGGTATTGTAGAATATTAATTCATGTTGGGCTGTATGTTGTTCTTATTTCGGTTACTTAATTGTTTAGGCCGCGAGGCTACGGGTTTGGGAGCGCCATCGTTGCCTGCTAACGCGTCGTAACGCGGAAGGCAAGTACTTTGTTGATTTTAAGTCTTGTGATTGTGAGTGTTTACATGAATATAATGTGACATATTGTGTTACCCGAGATCTGAACTGGTTATGTTCTTTCATTATGTGGAGTATATCTTGAGAGATGGTATTATCCTGTTCATGTTCATATCATGCATCCTTTTATTCATGTTATGTCCACGGGAGTGGATTGTAAGTCACACCATTCCAATGTGGGCGATTTGGACATTGTCATGTCCCGCCCACGGAGTGGATTGAAAGACCCATAAATTCCAGTATGGGCACGTAAGACCCATAAATTCCAGTATGGGCAGCTTTGGACAGCTATATGAAACGTTCTTCATATAGGACTTGGATCCCGCACTTTTGTTAAGGTGCGGGCTTAATGAACACCGACGGGTGTGTCACTCGCTATCCAGTATAAGCATGTGTGCAGTCCATCCTTGAGTACATTCATTCATGCCATGCATTCCTAAGTTTTCATTCGATGTATGCTCATATTCTCTTATGATGATGACTTGTTCATATGTGTGTTATGTCCCTTTTATGTACTTGTGAGTCGTGGACTCACTCTTGCGTTGTTTGTTTATTTTAGGTAACCCACGATGTTGGCTCACTTGGGAGGGAGTAGACACGCACTACTTGTTCACATCATCCAATTCATGTTCAAGATTAAATTTAGTTCTATTTTACATTCGTAAATGATGAACTGTAATAATAAATTTATAATTGGTGAAGGAAGGATACCTTCTCCACATTGATGTTGAGTTATTATCGCATGTGAACTTTCATTATCAATGAACTGAAATAAATAGATTAGATGGTGAAGGAAGGATACCTTCATCATGTCTTGGTTGTTTTGATACTATCATTAGTTGATTTTATTCAAATTCTTCCGCATTATGGATGTATGTTAGATGTTTTAGGTGACATCTTGGCTTAGAATAGCCGTGGTGTTACAGATTGGTATCGAGCGGGCTTTAGGTCCGTGGTAATTAAGATATTAAAATGACACACTGTGCACAGTAGGTGGGGTTTGGGTAATCCAGCATATCCGTATTTCTAGTGATGTGATTCATCATGTTGAACTGTTCTTGAATTGCTTCCGTACTATCATTCTTGTGGTTAATCTATGATCTGCTGTGATATTCAATATCTATGAACTAATTCTATGATTGTCATGAGATGATCATGTATATTCATAATGGAGTATTTTGGTGAATCGTGTTGTTAATGGATGATAAGAAGTGGGGGTCGTGGTTGTTACTCTGGAATTCATCAGGTCACACCACTGTTCGCAGAACGTGGTTAGAGGAGTAGTTACCCCAAGTACCATAGTTTCAGGTGTTAAGCGTGAGTTGCTTTAGAAAGTTGTTCTCTTTCTTGATTTCTGAATTTGGCAATTCTTGTCCGATGGTGGTTGATGAATTTCTCCTGGGTTTGTGGTTCATGATAGTTTATGGTTTTCAATAGATCCCTCTTGGTTCTCTGAAACAAATATTGCTTTTCAACTGTTGAGTTGCTTTTACCACTTGTGGTCGTTGTCAATTGACAAGATTGATGTTTTCATGGTTGCTCCTTCTTTCTCATTGAAAAAGAATGACTCATTTACTCGTTTGATAGCTTGGTTAGTGAGAGTTTTCCGCTGTAAGTTCGTTTGCATGGGAAAGCTTTGGCTTTATGCGTTTCTTTTGGATTACTTCGAGCGTTGAGGTTTGAAGTCTCTCTTTTGCTGTAGTAAGGTGTTAGAATCCTTTTGTGATGTCTTGACATGCTTAAAATGAGAAGTTATAACTAAACGAATAAATTGTTACGATATGAGTTACCAAGTTGGGTTATTAGCATGGTGCAAATCAATTATTCTTAACTACCATCCATGAAAGTGAAATTGATTAATTTGAAATGTCCTTGTATTTCATACATGGTGTATGTCAAATAAAGATTGTCCATATCCGTTCAGAACCTATAGATCTTACGTAAGAGCTAGATTTGTCTATTTCCTGGTATGCTAAAATTGTTGAAACTTGCATAAAGGACCAGATGGGTGCTGGTGTATCGATTCGTGAAACCTTGTTTATAGAAAATTATGTTAGTGAATCTTTAATCATGTTTTGAAATTATTTCTGAACAAAGGTGAAATGTGAATCTATGTTTACATATGGTTATGTGATTGCAAATGGAATTAGTCTTGTATGTACACACATGATTAATACCATCATCGATTGTTAATGAGCGAAGAAGGTGCTAAGCAACACCAATAGTTGAGTAGATTAATTTCGTAAGTAGTCTTTGCTTTCGTGCCTTGTGATATTGATATTGCTTAGCATAATCTTGTTATAATAAATTTGTTTCAACCTTGTGGTTTGTATTCCCTTTGGGAAGTTTTAGGATGGAGTAATAAAGTTTGATGATTCTCAGTACTAGTGTATGTTGTCGATGTTATTAACTCGTCAAAATGTGAGAATGAGGTTAATTCTCGTAGTAATTTGATCACCTATGGTGGTATTCTCTAAATGGTCAAATTTCAAGTTTTATGTTCATGATCTTTTGAGGGTTCAGGCTTTTATGTAGTAAATGAAGTTTATCGAGTCACGTTATGTTGCAAAGTTATAATGGTTCTTCAGTGATGCAACTGCTTCGATTTTGAATACTTATTTGTTCTTATCTGTTAAGATTCGATATTCTCTTCTTGTGAGACTTATGCTTTCAACTGTGGACTTCACTTATGTTCTATAAGTTCATTGCTTAATTGGTTTCTTCTTTGGTCCCGTGTTCAGTGCGAGTGGTAGATGAGTTTTGTAGTTGGTGAAAGTCGTTTCTATTTGTCTCTTCTTTTGAGAAAGAATCAACCCATTCTTTTCACGTGGGTCTTTCGAAGTGTTTTCTAATTGTTGTTGTGAAATTGATGTTAATACCCATAGTAAATTTGATCGCCTTTGGTGATATCGTTCAAATGAGCATATTTCAAGTTTAGCTTTAGTGATATTTTCTTTGAGCTATTGAATCATGGTAGCTGAAATTATTTTAAATAAATTAAGGTATTGAATTGTCTTGTTGCATCTTAAGAGATTCATGTGATTGAATCTTAACGGATTTTGGTTTGAGTTGGCAACGTGAAGTGGAATTAAAGAAAATTATGTTGGTTCCTTAAAAGGAGATTAACTGCTTGCTTTTCATGAAATCCGTAATTGGAAAAGTTTTGAGTTTGGTGATTGAGATTATTTGGATCTCATGTTTCTTGTGTAGTTGAGCAGTTACGAACAAATATGACGTATTGAAGAATTTCATTGGTTCTTAATTAGTCCTTGTGGTTTGGACTAAAGATCTTATCTTGTACGTTGTGGCAAAGCGATGTTAGTCAAAGAATTAATTTGGTGTTAAGGGAAAGAGTGCAGTAGGAATATTTGAGAATTTGAGTCAGCTTTTTGTAACTTGTAGTTATTCGAATTGTTCATAAATTTTTGCTCTTTTCACTCAAGAGTTGTCGAGTTTCAATCGCAATGTCATTTTTTCTCTTATTGGTGGTTATTTGCTATTCCCTTTTGAGGATGCGTACCCTCATTGTGAACTCAACTTTCGTTTTCCATATCTTCATTATCGATTATTTCTTTTGGTTTCGTGCTCACCGTGAGCACAACATTTTCTGTGTGGTGAAACTTGCCCTTGTTCGCCTCTTTCTTTTGAGAAAGGATCAACAATTTTGTGTTGCAAAGTTTTACAAAGCGTAAGTTGTCAATTGTTTGGTGGTGGTTAAGTGATTGTAGGGGTGAGATTTTTGCTACCAAGCTATTGGAGGAGTAATAGAAGATGAGTTGGTTTTGACTGAACCTCTTGGAGGAAGTTGATTCAGATGGAATGTATGGCTTTGAAGTAAAAGCGTATAGTGTTCGACTAAGTAGGACCTATGGTATAGTGTAGTTCCGAACTTTGGTTCATGTTGAAATGTTGGGGATTATCAAATGTATGGAAACCTTAATTAATTTTATAGAGTAACACAATTGGAAAGTATTGCGATGTTGTGTGAGTGATTCCTGATGATGTTAATGAGTGATTATGTCGGAATTGTGGGGATGTTAGAGATTTAATCCGATGATTTCACCATGTGTTATAAGAGGAATTCGTTGTAGGGGTCTTGGGGTTAAATTTGGGCTTTCCATTTTCATGATAGACTTTTGTCGCCCAAAGATTTGTGTGTAGAGGAGATAGAAAACTGGAGTATTCGAGTAGTGGAATGATTGTCGATAGAACCCTTCGATGTAGTTCATGAGCGGGTATCTTGAGGATTCGACGTGTTATTCTTGAAAGTTGGAGGTGATGATGTATTTGGTTTAAGCCTAATTTGAGGATGTTAAATTAAGAGGTTTGAGACCGTGTGGTATGCGATGAATTCGAATTCCAAGGTTGGAGAGATATTTTATTCCAAAAAGTGAAACCAAGGAAAAAGATGTCTTCTTGATTAGTGAAGCATTTTCTTTATTCTCGCATGAGCTTTGTCTTTGTTGACCAATGTCTTTCGTAAGTTGAGTTTGACTCAATTTTGGTATGTGTGGTTCTTATCGGTTCGGGAAGAATAAAGGAAGTTTTGATTTGGGCATTTAAAATTATTCCTCCTTTAGTTTTCGTGATGTTTATTCGCAAACCGCCACTTGGAAGGTGGAAAGGTTTTCGTGATGAAATTCGATTTGGATTTGACTCTTTAGTACCGAAGTGGTAACGCTTAGTTGCGATGTGAATCTTTCGTTTTGGATGGGTTTTGTTGGTAAAAGAGTTTGCTTAAAGAGAGTTTTGTCGTATGTTTCTGGTTAAAGGAGGTGATCCTTGCTTTAGTGAAGAGTTCGATTGAGAGGTGGAACACGAGTTCCGTGTTCTTTGTGCTTGTCGTGTTGTTCGGTATCATTGGGAAGGTTAACCCAAGATATATTGGGTTGTTTTCGCTAGTTGGCGTATCGCCAGGACTGTCTCGAGTCCTTACGCGGAGTACGTAATGTCTTGTATGTTCTCGTGTTGAGTGAGTACCTGGGAGATCCAGAGTTTGAGGTTTCGTTTGCACCGTTGACCATCGAGTGAGATCTTACCTTTGAGTTTTGTCCGATGAGTGTACCTGGAAGTACCGGGTTGAGTGTTAGATCAGACGTCGTGTTACGTCGTTGTGTTGTGGTATTTTCAGTCCGAGGGAGAGGCTACTGGGGAAGTTGGAGTTTCGCGTGCATGAGCTTTAGCCGGTGTTGTTCAGCAAGTGCGTGGTTACCGTTGTTCGTTCTCAGTCGTGATTGTTCTTTCGCTTAAGTGTGTTTAGATTCGGGGTCGAATCCTGTTAAGGGGGGTAGAATGTAATACCCCGAATGTTTCTACGGAAGGAGAGTAAACGAAAAAGGGGGTTTTCTGTAATACTCCAACTTATTGTAATGAAGGAAGCAGTGAAAAGAGAAATTAAACTTTAGACGAGGGAAAATCTGCAATTCTTTGACAACCTGGGCTTCGGGCTTTGGCCTAGGAGGCCCATGAGGCCGCCACTAATAAAAGGAGGGGGAAACCTAGCCCACCACTGTAGCACACATTGCTACAGTGTTCCGCCGCCCTTCTGGCGCGCCTCCTTGCACTCCGTTGCTCTCTCTTGGTGGTGCTCTCCCATTGCTGTCGGCCATGAAGAAAGGTGGAGGGAGAGAGGAGAAGAAGTGGAGATGAGCATCTAGCGGGGGTATTTCAGCGGGCACGCGTGTCTCCAAGGGTAACGATTGCCGGTTGTTGTTGTTTGATTAGTCGTAGAAGTGAAACCGATTAAATTTGATTAGATCAAAGTCTGTCTGTTGGAAATTCAATTCTGTCCAGTAGTTTGCGCGGCTGTTTTCGCAATCTTAGAGGCCGAATCAGAGGATCCCATCTCCTAGAGTATTGTAGGTTTTGTTCTTAGCTTTCGGTGGCCGCCAAGAACACTAAATTCCGACTTTCGAGTCAAAAGTTATGATAGATTTATTATTTGCTGTCCAGAATCCTGACGAGAATTAGCAGTCTCTGTATAGGTTGATATATGGCCTAGTTAGAGGGTGATTCAGAGGTCTTGCCCATAACAAATTTTGAAGGTGATATCACTAGCTTTCAGGATTGATAAAGAACACCTCATTTGGATTTATAGATCAAAAGTTATGCACTTTTCATTGTGACTGTCCAGATTGTAAGGCAGTCTGTCCAGATTGTATGTCAGTTTCTATCTTTGGTTTTGACCCGTGTGCCACTTTTTGTTAAAGGCAAATTATGAATGTCGTGCCAACTAGGTTATTGTAGATAATTTCATGACCTTTTCAGATTGTTAAAGAACACTCAATTCGGAGTTGTAGTTTAAAAGTTATGGACGTTTTAGCTCTGCTGTTCTATTTGCTCAGTCAGATTCTGTTCTGCTGTTTCGTTTGACAGTTAGCAATTTAGTTTGGCCGAATTGGGTTATCTCGTCAACTACAAAGTTGTAGATATATTTGTTAAGATCGTGTAGGATCTGGGCTCATCTCTTTTGGAGTCCCAGATCATTAGTTTTGGTCTTTACCGTGCTGCTGTCCAGATGGGATTCCATGTTGCTGCTGGAATTTCAGATTTGGGTTATGACTATGTTTTGGGTGTGCAAGAGGGTATTGTAGAATATTAATTCATGTTGGGCTGTATGTTGTTCTTATTTCGGTTACTTAATTGTTTAGGCCGCGAGGCTACGGGTTTGGGAGCGCCATCGTTGCCTGCTAACGCGTCGTAACGCGGAAGGCAAGTACTTTGTTGATTTTAAGTGCTGTGATTGTGAGTGTTTACATGAATATAATGTGACATATTGTGTTACCCGAGATGCTGAACTGGTTATGTTCTTTCATTATGTGGAGTATATACTGAGAGATGGTATTATCCCTGTTCATGTTCATATCATGCATCCTTTTATTCATGTTATGTCCACGGGAGTGGATTGTAAGTCCCACCATTCCAATGTGGGCAGATTTGGATATTGTCATGTCCCGTCAACGGGAGTGGATTGAAAGACCCATAAATTCCAGTATGGGCACGTAAGACCCATAAATTCCAGTATGGGCAGCTTTGGACAGCTATATGAAACGTTCTTCATATAGGACTTGGATCCCCGCACTTTTGTTAAGGTGCGGGCTTAAGTGAACACCGACGGGTGTGTCACTCGCTATACCGGTATAAGCATGTGTGCAGTCCATCCTTGAGTACATTCATTCATGCCATGCATTCCTAAGTTTTCATTCGATGTATGCTCATATTCTCTTGTGATGATGACTTGTTCATATGTGTGTTATGTCCCTTTTACTGTACTTGCTGAAGTCGTGGACTCACTCTTGCGTTGTTTGTTTATTTTAGGTAACCCCGATGTTGGCTCACTTGGGAGGGAGTAGACACGCACTACTTGTTCACATCATCCAATTCATGTTCAAGATTAAATTTAGTTCTATTTTACATTCGTAAATGATGAACTGTAATAATAAATTTATAATTGGTGAAGGAAGGATACCTTCTCCACATTGATGTTGAATTATTACTGCATGTGAACTTTCATTATCAATGAACTGAAATAAATAGATTAGATGGTGAAGGAAGGATACCTTCATCATGTCTTGGTTGTTTTGATACTATCATTA
The DNA here is from genome assembly GCA_036346255.1 of Ampelocalamus luodianensis. Lineage (NCBI taxonomy): Eukaryota > Viridiplantae > Streptophyta > Magnoliopsida > Poales > Poaceae > Ampelocalamus > Ampelocalamus luodianensis. The sequence goes on along the minus strand of CM070630.1, from coordinate 20,388,030 downwards.
GTTGATTTTATTCAAATTCTTCCGCATTATGGATGTATGTTAGATGTTTTAGGTGACATCTTGGCTTCCGAATAGCCAGGGTGTTACATACTCCTTGTAGCATGATCTAAGTTTGCAAATATGCTTTGCAAATTGTTGGGATTCATGTATTTTCCCTTGGCATGGTCTAAGATTGCTTGTTGCTAACTCTTTGGACTTAGACCATGGTAGTGGCTCTTTGAAGTTGTGATTTTTGATTTGATAAAATGTGTTTGAGATCAAATCAAATAGGTGGGTTGAGTAGCCCACTGAATAAGCTTTCAATAGAGTCCAAGATCACTCTATTCCGACATCGGAGTCAAAAGTTATGACCTTTTTACCGAGTGTGGTCTGTGCTGAAAATTGGGCTGCGGTAGTACCGCCCGTATAACTGCGGTAGTACCGCAGTGCGGTAGTTCCGCCCGTATAACTGCGGTAGTACCGCACCAAGGCTGTAACGGCTAGTTTTTGCTGATTTCAGCTCCCAACGGCTAGTTTTTGTTGTGAGGGCTATAAATACCCCCTTGGCCGGTTGAGAGACAACCTTTGGCATCCCATTGAGTTCCTTTGAGCTAAGAGCAAGCCCTCTACTCCCATTTGTGCATGTGTTGCACTTAGTGAGGTTTGAGAGGCAAATCCTATTGCATGTGTTGCATTAGGTGGTGGATTTAGTATCCACGAGAGCTTTGACACTTGATTGGTTCAAGTGAAAGTTGGAGACTTGTTACTCTTGGTGTTTGCCGACACCTAGACGGCGTGGAGGCGTCGTGCGTCGGTGATCTTCTCAAGTGAAGCTTGTGAGAAGACCCGGGCGTTTGTGAGTGGTTTGGTGCTCGCCATCTCCGGAGTGGAGTAAGAGCAACCCTAGTGGAGCGAGGTGTTTGATACCTCGGAGGAAGGCTCAATTGGTGGAGCCGCCCAATTGGTTTGGGTTTCCTCAACGTGGATTATGGGAGACCGGCAAGTCTCCGACCACCACGGTAAAACATCATTGTGTCTCGTGTGCTTCTTGTGATTAGCTTTCATATGTTTTACTTTGTGCAATTTACATTCATTGTATAATTGCCTATTCATTTGTATGATTGCTATCGTATATGTGCTTGATTGATCATATCATTAGTTGATAGCCTACAAGTCTTTGCTAAATTGCTCTATTTATTATTGACTTGTATTTTTGGTGCACCTAGTTGTTTAGGCGTTAATTGTGCTAAACCGAATTGATACTTAGCTTCCGCATTTGAAATCTGTTTTAGCGCATAGAAGTTTTAAATTGACTATTCACCCCCCCTCTAGTCGGCCTCCTCGATCTTACAGAGGGGTTGTCGCAACCCCCTTAGGACAACTATGAGCATAGTGACCCTTGTTGTTGCAAAAGAAAGAAGTGACAACAACTATTTGCTGACGCTTGCGACGATCCTTTAGCTTTCTCTTTCCGGCCCTAGCAACAATAGGATCTTCGACCACAATCTGAAAGTTAGGGAAGGTATAGACTGGTAGTTTGTCCCGCAGCTCCGTAGACAAATCATCCAGGAACTTCTCTGGTTTGGAGGCATCGGCGGTTGCAGTGCTTACAGATGACCGAAGAAGCAGTCGCTCTAGTTCTAACGACTTGGCGATTACCCGGTTCATACCACACACCTTGGGATAGTGATCGCTTCCCTCACAGAGGAAGCAAGTGACCCTGGTAGTCGGACAATTCCCGGGCAAGTGGTCTTCATCGCAATTTGGACAAGCTGAAGTGCACTCGTTGATGTAGTGTCCTTCTTCACCACAGCGCTAGCAGACCTTGACTTCCCCTAGTTTGCAACCTTCGGTGACATGGCTCTCCTCACCACCGCCAGAGCAGAAAGGGGGTAACCGCCGTTCCTGGGGGCAATGGGACAATAATACGTCACACTTGCCAGAATGGAGGCACTTGCAGGTCTCGTCCGGACAATTGGAGCCAGGGAGATCTTTATCCCAGCCAGCTTGCTGACCTAGTCCGCTGCTGGCCTGTCCAGACATCCTGATACGAAGGGATGGGTTAGCAACGCAACCCGAAGACTGGAAGCTGAAAAAAAATGAGAGAGGAGCCAAGGACTAGGGAGTTCGGCTAAAAGTTGGGGTGGGGATAGATACCAAGATGGATAAGGACCAAGCCCGAAAACTGAAGACAAAGAACAACAAATAACAACTGCGCGAAACGAATTCCAACAGCTTAAAAACTAGCAGAAAACCAATGCAAGATCTCAATTTTCAAAATCAACTTCTCGGTATGACTACTCGTATGGAAGAACGAGCAACCAGCTTTAGGAAGGTAAATTTCGGCATGCAACTCAAATTCTCACATGACCAAAAGGCAGGGTAGAACTACTAATAATGGTGCTAGATACTTAGCCAACTAATATCACTTCTTACCCTTTTAATCCCATAAATTTTTGTTGAATTTACCTCTCATTTTCAATTATATACTATATATAGCTAGCTGTCCAAATTTTCTTCATCAAGTGTGCAGCCGAAACCTTCATCTTCAGGAGCTCCTAATCTTCGCCAAAAGACGGCCCATACTTCAATTTAAAGCTCTCATGGTTTTCCCAAAACCAATTTAATCGATTAAACAACTATCTTTGAAAAGGAGATGAGAGGGAAAACAATTTTTCCAAACTAAATCAAGAATAAGGTGAGATGAGCAAGCTAAGATAGATAAGAAGTAAAACCTGAAATTCTACTTAAATTTTCATAAACCATTTGACACTTGAAAATAAGTTTTCAAAATATCATAAGGACAACCAAGCTAGGGGTTTCTACGGTCAGTATGGCTCTGATACCAACTTTGTGAGGACCCCGATTTATTTGACTTGTAATGCTTAGCCTTCCATTGACCCTAGCATCACAAATCAAATAAACCAAGCCTCGAGATATGTATACTTCCCAGAAATGCAGTATACACACCCCGTTACAAAATCATGCATCAATTCTATACATCACAATATAACAAGTATAGCAAAAGACGTACATAATATAGAGTTATTACAACAAAGGGCCGACTGGCCAAAAGACAACAAGAATCATTAACAGCGGAAGCAAAAGTGCCATAAGATGGCTAAGACAAAAACCAACCGGTTAGCCACATAACCACAGGGCAACCGACCGGGCCGCCAAGCTAGTCGTCCATACCGTAGCAAAACTCACCAAAGTTGATCCCTTGGGGATCAACCTTCTTCCTCTCCAACAATTAAGCAAAGCAAATGAGTACAAAATTGTACTCGCAAGACTTACGGGTAACAAAACCTAGTTACTACTACATGCAAGCTTTAATCAAAGGAGAAGGCTCAAGGTTAATTTTCAGCATAAAGAAAGTTTTATTTGCAATAGATAATATGTTGAAGGCAATTTTGACAATCTGAATTTTATTTGCATAAATAACAGCGATACCATAAGTAATAATGTAACAACAACCTAGAGATGACTAACCCAATAGCCATCACAACAATAGCACGAATTACCCATTCGTACCACCCATGTCGAGTTTTAATTAAAAAGGTTGTAGTCTAACTCTTGAAAAGCTTACCGAAGCGTGTCCATAACCTAGGACGAGGCTATTCGAATAGTTTTAACCCTGCAGGGGTGTACCAATGTACCCACACTTCAGACCGCCTTTCCACCAGCCACGGTTAGCATACTTCCTTTGGTATGCAGGCACGGCTAAGTCCTACGAGATATTTCCAATAGAATGCGTTAATTAAGAGTCGCATGTTTGGGGTTGACCCTCAGTAGCCAGCCGGCGAAATGGGCTACCAGGACCATACGTTGTGGTGGAGTTAGGGAAAGCCGGGAGTCATTAGCCATTTAGGGTAAAGCTAGCCGGACATTTGCAAGACCCCGGTCGGGGTGGAGGACCTAGAAAGGAACCACCCCGGTCACGCCTTTGTGATCCTTTTTCTCTATAAACTACAGCCAGCGACTCATTAATTAATGCATCCCAAGGTACTAAGTCAAGAGAGGTCCCATTTCCCTCTAGTGTGGTTAGCACGCATCAAAATGCTCGGATAATGTGTACTCACAAGTAGTTCGGTCCTTAATTGACTCTGCACCATTCCACCACACCTACGAATCACACCATCTTACCATTGTGCCCAAGTCGAAATCATTTTATTTTTATTTTTAGTTTTCACAAATAAACATAGCATGAGAGGCTGAAATCATAAGGTTATAATAAGTTTGTGTGATCAAGGTTATCGACTAAGTCAATAACCGCCCAATTCTACTGAGTAACTAAGCATTGCTAAGCATAATATCGCAAAGACAATAAAAGACTATAAATCATCCACCGGCTCTAATTCACCGGTGAGGATAATAACCTAGGGTAGTGGCGGGGATGAATAATTTGAGGCAACAATGTAGTAGGACTAACTACCTCTTAATCGACACAAAGAAATTAACTTTGACACGAAGAAACATGCATACTTAGGTTTTGCAAACAAGATATTAGACTTTAAAAGTAATAGGAGCAATATGATCAAATGATGTTACAATCGCTTGCCTTATTGTAGATCACTTTCTTGCTGCAGAGGATTCACTCACGTAAACAATAATTCCTTGGAACCTAACGCTAAAAGGCGATAATCAAATAAGAACAAGAACTCCAAATAAAACTCAACAAAGAAAAGTTCTCCAAATACCATGAAATTCATACAAAGAACAAGATTATGAGTTTAGACAATTTTAGAAACAAGAATTTCTTCATTTAAACTTAGTATGCAAAAGTTATGGCTAAAAAAATTTTCTCACTGACTAATTCAGATTAATTCCTATCTATTACTGTTCATGGCATAAATTTCTAGAATGATCTAGAGTCTGAAATTTTTATGATAGGCAGGTTAAGACATTCTAAGAACAGCAAAATTGAGTTTGCACAATTTGGTATTAAAATGAATTAGTTATGATTTTCTTAAGTTGTAAAACTAGCATATACCTCTCTACAGGAATATAAACATGAACAAAACCTATGCTAAGTTAAAGTACATTACCAGAGGGATTTTACAGACTTGGGTTTGCTCAAATTGGGGTTACACACATAAAGTTATATATTCTACAAATTTTGAAGTGATTTTCCTAACCCTTATTTCATTCAAACTTCTACTGCAACATTTACTAAATTCCAGCCTAGAAAAGTGACTACATCTATTCTTAAATTAAAATTTATCCTACCACAGAGCTACTGCAACTTGAATCACTCAAAAAGGAGCTAAAATGACAAAGTTATGCATACTTGAACATTTGAACACTTAAAAGATTTGACAATACAACCCTCGGGGAGGTCCAACAGATCCTCGCACACCTAGGAGATCGAATCATCGCGGTCCCGACAAGGAGGCCGGGACACTGAGTATCAAGCACGAGTAGAAGCGCAAAAGACGGAAAGGAGCTCCTCGCACACCTAGGAGGTCGTGACCGTCAGATCTGGATCTGGCGGTCCAGAGCTCCACGAGGAGGTCCTACGGTAACAGGTCTGATGGAGGTCTTAGACGGTGCAGATTTAACCGGGGAGGTCCTGGACAGCCAAGATCTCGCGGGGGAGGTCCTGGACAGCCAAGATCTCGCGGGGGAGGTCCTCAGTGGTCAGGATTTTCCCGAGGAGGTACTACGGCTAAGGTTCACCTAAGGAGGTTCCGACGGCTAAGATCTCGCAAGGGAGGTCTTAACGGTCACGATCAAGCGAAGGAGGTCCTGGGCGTTAAATTAACCGAGGGACACCTGGACAGCTGGGATCTCACCGAGGAGGTCATGGATGGCAAAGATTTAAACGGAGAGGTCCTACACGACAGGGTTTTAGCGGGAGGAGATCTGGACGGCTCAGATGGATCTGGGGAGGTCCGGAACGGTCTAGATCGAAATGGGGGAGGTCTTAAGCGATAAGGTTTTACAGAGAGAGGTCTGGACGGTTAAGATCTCCATGGGGAGGTCTTGAATGATCCAGATCTGCTCTAGAGAGGTCCTTAGCTCCTCCGCACAAAGGACCAGAGGGAGGTCTTTTGCAAAGAGGACCCCGAGGGAAGTTCTGGGGTGGTCTTTGGAAAATGACCCGGGTGGTCTTTTTGCAAAGAGGACCTCGGTGGAGGTCCAACAACTTAACATTTTCGTAGAAAGGGTCCTACGGCACAGATCTAACCCGAGGTGATCTTAAACGACTGAGATTTGGCCTAGAGAGGTCTTTAACGGCTAGGATGAAGCTAGGGGAGGTCCTGCGGCTAAAGACTTTACAGAGGGAGGATCTAACGGCTAAGAGCTAATCCCGAGCGATCTTTTACGGTCAAGATCAATTCTAGGAGATCCTGAGACTTAAGGTTTTCGCGAGAAAGGTTCTACTGCACAGATCTAACACGGGGTGCTCTCAACGGTTGAGATCAAACGAGGGGGAGGTCCTGAGACTAGAACTTTACGGTAAAGGACCTAAGGCTCAGATCTATTCTGGAGAGGTCGTGAACGGCTAGGATTAGCCCGAGGAGGTCTGAGGACTTGACAAACTCCCGACAAAGTACAGAGCACCGAGTTGAGCTCGCCGGCATGTCGCCGACGACCAAGACCACGGCGGCGCCAACTAACTGTACGAAAATGCTCCTAATACTATTGCGCACATATTGGAACCACTCTCATCGGCGGGCAAACACAGAACGCCATGAGGAGAGGGGCAGAGGTGTGCTTTCGGCAAAATCCGAAAATGCGAAAAGGGGGCGCCACGAGCTAACCTAGCTAGTGATTAAGCTCTACAGGGCTAAAAGGAACTTACCAGGGTGCAGGAGAGGTCCAGGGGAGGTCGGAGAAGGGCTGGCGGTGGAGACCGACGCCGGCGCTGAGGAAGACAACGACGACAAGATGCCCTGGGCAACCAGAGGCAAAAAGAATGGTCAGAATAGGCTTGCGATGGCCCATAGGTGATCCAGGACCCAAGAATTGGACGGAGAACACTCACCGGAGATGGGAACGAAGGGGAGCACTTTCGGCCGCGAAGATCCAAAAACTTCAAATTGGGCTGTTCCTGAGAAAGCAACCCAAATTGAGTTAGGGAGAGGACTTGCGACGACAAGAGGTCCACAAATAAAGTGAGAATTGGGCTAAAGAACCACTGAAACACCCAAGTCACCAATGGAGCTCCCACGGCAACAATGGCGGAGACGAGTGCTCACGGTGCTTTGAGTTTAACTCAAAAAGAGTGAGCTAGGGTGATTGCGAGTGGAAGAGGAGCCAGAGGGGGTCCTCGGGGGTATTAAGAAACTCGTGAGTAACGGGAACAAGGGAGGGGCCCGCGGTGAGCTACGGCGAGCTCCTCCGTAACTAGCCCGAAAGCTAAGGGCACAGGGCAGCGCGGGGCACGGCTTTGAGCCGAAAGCACTGACACGCCGCGGCTTCTCCGACAACACGCGAGGGCGCGGGCGCGGGATGTGACAGCGCCATATCAGATGATGGCAGCGCGCGCGAGGAAGAAGACAGAGAGGAGGAGGAAGAAGAGGAAGTCTGGGGTGGCCGTGAGCGTTGGATTTTAAACGGACGGCTGAGATTAAAAGAGGCAATCGGGTGACCTGATCAGCACATTTACTATGGACGGTTGGATCACGATCCAAAGGCCTAGATTGATGAGCTCTTCGCGATGCCCGAACGACCCAATCATTTAGGCTGTTAGATCAAGATCTAACGGTTGAAATTGATTTCGATTGTAAAGGACCCGCGTGGTTTAGTTGACTCAACCAAATCAATTAACTCGAGCTCGAGTCGACTCAACCCGAGGAACAAGACAAACCAAATTTGGTTTTCAAATTAGAACAGACCTTTGGATTTATTGGATGTAGCAAAATAACTCCAAAAATTCTGAAATTTACTGAAGCTTGCTAACTTATAGATTGACCTTGTGTAAAATTTTGAGAGGTTTTTATAAAATGCATTTTCTCCAAAAATTCTGCAAGGTTTCGATTTAGGTTTGGCGCCTCTAAAAATATCCAAACAATTTCTAAAAATTATGAATTTTTTCAGAAGGGTCACACATCAATCCTAGAACTTAGGAAAAGTATTTCCAGGAGATGATCAAAAGATTTGAAAAAATTGTTTTTGGAAGATGAGATTTTGGATCCAAAAAGACTTGTGACTTGGTATTCCCATAACTTTTGTACGAGAATTGTTTGGTACAACTGGAAATACATGATGTAAGAAAAAGTTTTAATTTCTACTCATTTTCTTACATTTGAAACACAAGTCTAAAACTTGGGATGTTACATGCATGTCCCTCCTCCTCCTCGTCATCGGCTGTGTATCCTCGCCAAACCGCGTCGGGGAGTCAAGGGCGATCGCCGGAGCAAGGTGTGGGGAGGGGAGAGGGAGAGACTGATAGAAGACAAGGCGGGGGTGGCTATAATATATATGGACAGTGCCAAAACATTTCGCCACCCGCGCACGCGTCTAAAAATTCCCATCCTCCTGCGCTGCGAATCACAGATGGTTTCAAACAAAAAACGTCCAAAAATTCCCTGATTACTCTATGACGACACCCTCTCCAGAGGTTACTCTATGATTTTACCATGACTTACCTATATTCACATAGTTAAGCATTTCTGTGTGTGTCCAAGTTATGGTAAAATCACAGAGTAACCTCTGGAGAGAGTATAGTCACAGAGTAAGGAATATAGGTAGTAATAGTAAAGTCACGGTAAAATCATGACATTCATAAGTTGCCTGAAATTTTCTTAAGTTTAAGTCACTTGTTGTGACCATTGGATCAATATCCAATCATATGACATCTATTGGATCAACATCCAATCATATGACATACTAATCTCTACACAAATTCAATGGTCACAACAAGTGACTTAAACTTAAGAAAATTTCAGGCAACTTAAAATTAGCAAAACCGTTTAAATATATTAGCAATCGAATACATTTCACAGATTTTAGGACGTCAAATAAAAAATCGGTTTTGCTAGTTTTAAGTTGCCTGAAATTTTCGTAAGTTTAAGTCACTTGTTGTGACCATTGGATTTGTGTAGAGATTGGTGTGTCATATGATTGTTATATGATTGGATATTGATCCAATGGATATCATAAGATTGGATGTTAATCCAATGGTCACAACAAGTGACTTAAACTTAAGAAAATTTCAAGCAACTTATGAATAGACAGTCCCATAAAAAATAACATAGAGAGTACAAAAATATGTAAGACATTATTTAAGAGCACTAAGATATATAAGACTGTAACTTTGTATTCCATTGCCACTTTCTTAATTAAGCGGCTCTTCAGGGTGGTGCCTGTGCCCTGTGGCGTGCAACACCATCATCTCAACAGTGAGCCCTGGTCCGAATGCCATCATCATTCCCCACTCAGGCCTCTCCTCCCCTTCCTTCCCCCTAAAGACCTAAAGACTTGTTTGTATACATTGTGATTCGATTCAATCTCTTCAGATTGACTCGAAATTTGAACTAAAATCCATTCCAATCCGAAGGGATTGATTTTAATCCCTCCCTATCCAAACAAACCCTAAGCTATCGTCGCATCTCATAGAGCACGAAGATCACCATCCCGCCGAACATGTTCCCATACTCACTTAGCACCTGGAGGCTCGCTGCTAGCTTCTCGGGCTCAAGACAGAGCACTGCATCAAGCTGGTCCATGATTGCAGATGTGCCGGGGTGCACCACCCAGAGAGGTCGTTCCATTCGGCGCCAATGCTGAGCGGCCCAAACGACACCAGAAGATACTGCTCGATGTTGTCCCCGATGAACCCGGCCTGAAACCTGCTTGCGGGTGCAGATATTGCCTTCCAAGCCGTCTTTTGTGTTGAGCATATAAGCATTTTTTGAATTACTTTAATCCAGAAATAAGCTAGATAACACATGAAAAATACTCTAGCTATTTTTATAAATACAAAGCAGGTATGAATGAACACTATAGGTATACTAATTTCTAGAAAGACAGAAAATAGCATATCTATCTCAGTGTTCATGACAACAACAAATAGTAAAGCAACCCAAGTAACATACCCATATTCAGCAGAAGAAGAAGTAGCACCAGCATTCTTGACTATGTCGTTGTTCGTCATGATGTAGTGAACGTCGCGTAGTCGTGCAGTTGATGTAGAACGTAGCAGAGAGTTGTAGTCGTACACTTGATGTAGATGTAGCAGCGTGTAGTCGATGTAGAACGTAGCAGAGAGTTGTAGTCGTACACTTGATGTAGATGTAGCAGCGAGCAGTCGAGCGAACGCTCCCCAAAAACCTTATTCGTCCTCGCTCGTGCAAGCCTTCAAGGACGAGGTTCCGGAGGCCTGCTCTCCCGGTGCGACTGTACACGCGCCTCGCCGGGATGGAGATTGCCAAAGACAGCAACAAGTACTGTGGAAATCTAAACTGTGGAAGTGGAAAAACTCTAAACAGAGCCAGTCCTCTCAGTCTCCTTAAATAGCCAAAAGACAGAGAGTCCAAAGGTCGCCAGGAGTCCAAAGGCCAACAGTCACCATCAAGGACAGTTGCCAGAAGTCCAAAGATCAACAGTCATCATTAAGGAGCGATCGTCGAAGACCAAAGGCCACGATCACAATCAGGCGATCGTCGAAGACCAAAGGCCAACAGTCACAATCAAGGACCAGCACTCTGTTATTTTTAATGGCCAAAAACAAAGAGATCAGAGACCAACAGTCACCCTCAAAGCCAGTGCGCTTCGATTTTCGAATAGATAAAGAAAATCGTGTCTGCACCCGACACGCCTGCGTACGCGCGCACACGCACACGCACGGCACGGCACAGCACGGCTCGGCTCGGTTCGGCACGGCTCGGCGAGGCGAGCGAGCGCGCGCGTGTGTAGTCTCTTTCCAATTCCACAAGAGGGGCTACCATGTTCCACCTTTTAAACTGGTGTTACTCCCCTTAATCCCTCCATGTGGGACTAAACATTTTTAGCACTTGCACATGGGCCTTTGAGATTTACTAGGAATTAATTAGAATATAATATTTGGGCCTAGCCCATATTAATTCCAATAATCCCCCACCAGATCTCAAGGGCACAAGTCAAATACCTTGATCCACAGTATATTTTAATATACCAGTGTTTTGATGGAGACAGTTAAGGTTGAACATCCACCTAGAATGAAGCTATACTTATCCACAACCGCACAATGGACTAAGCCTTGAATTGTGAGTTTTGTGTGAATAAGTTTCACTTAAGTCCTTAATCGATACTAGGTCGCCGAGCATCCCCATGGTTGGAGCATATAAGTCATACTCTGGCCTATTCATGAGCTTCCTAGAAATTACCCTATTTCATAGATCGTGACTAGCGATCGGGCTCATATAGGTGTGTTCTTTCAAGACTGCTCAGGGATGCATCTTTGCTTTAACAAGCCACAGAACACATTAAGATAAGAATCAACCTGCCATACAGATTTAGGAGAGAATTGCATCTCCAATGGAGTGGGTCTATAAAGGTACTCTCCTCCTAGTTAACCAATAGTTTGTTTCGCCAATCCTACTTCACGGGATCTCCGATCATATAGAATGGGTTACCACTATGGTGTAACTCACGTGGGTCTCAAATCCATCTCCCTCGATGCATTGTCTATCACATTTCGTGATAAACCCTTTGTGAAGGGATCTGGCAGATTCTTAGTCGTTTGGATATAATCCAAAGCTATTACTCGGAGTTTCTCATTTTTCGACGGACTTGATCTTCTCTTCACATGTCTTGATGATTTCATATTATCCTTAGAACTGTTCACCTTGACAATCACAGTTTGATTGTCACAATTCATCGTAATAGCCTGATCGGTTTTTCAACCACCGCAAATCCATCAAGAGCTCACGGCCATTCACTTCAACGGATGGCGGTATCTAATGCTGTGAGTTCTGCTTCCATTGTTGACCTAGTTAAGATGGTCTGCTTGCAAGACTTCCATGAAACAACGCCACCTCCTAGTGTGAAGACATATCCACTTGTGGCCTTAATCTCATCAACATCAGATATCCAGTTTGAATCGCTATAACCCTCCAGTACCCTAGGGTACCCGGTATAGTGAATGCCATAACTCACAGTACCCTTTAGATAGCGCATTACCCTCTCAAGAGCATGCCAATGATCATCTCCCGGATTGAAAACAAAACGGCTTAGTTTGCTCACAACAAACGAGATGTCAGGCCTGGTACCGCTAGCTAAATACATGAGTGAACCAATTATCTGAGAATATCTCAATTGGTCTCTGGCTATTCTCCGATTCTTCCTAAGCAATACGCTAGGATCATAAGGTGTTGGAGAGGGTTTGAAGTCGCTATAACCAAAACGACTCAGAACCTTTTCCACATAATGGGATTGCAACAATGTAATCCCACCATCATCACCTCTCAACAGCTTAATGTTCAAGATAACATCACTACTCCCGGATCTTTCATCTCAAATTTCGAGACAAGAAATCCTTAACCTCCTTAATCACATTAAGGTTGGTCCCAAAGATCAATATGTCATCAACATACAGACATAGAATGACTCCCTCGCCCCCACCATGGCGATAATACACACATCTGTCAGCTTCATTCACAATAAAGCCTACAGATGTTAAAGTTCTGTCAAACTTTTCATGCCACTGCTTAGGTGCTTGTTTAAGACCATACAGAGATTTCAACAACTTGCACATCTTTCCTTCTTGACCATCTACTACAAATCCATCTGGCTGATCCATGTAAATTTCCTCGTCCAACTCTCCATTTAGGAAAGCCGTCTTAACGTCCATCTGATGAACGAGAAGACCGTGTGAGGCAGCCAGAGATAGTAGTACTCGAATAGTGGTCAATCTAGCCACAGGTGAATAAGTATCAAAGAAATCTTCGCCTTCCTTTTGGGTATAACCCTTGGCCACAAGCCGTGCCTTGTACTTCTCGATAGTACCATCAGGTCTAAGCTTCTTTTTGAACACCCACTTACATCCTACAGTTTTACAACCATAAGGACGCTCAGTGATCTCCCAAGTTCCATTAGATATAATGGAATCCATTTCATTACGAACTGCTTCCTTCCAAAGTATTCTGCATCTCGAGAAGCATACGCTTCAGAAATAGTACTTGGAGTATCATCCACAAGGTACACAATGAAATCGGGACCAAAAGACTTTGCAGTCCTTTGTCTTTTACTCTTCCTCAGAGTTTCATTGTCTTCCTCCTCAAAAATTTGCTCAGGAGTTTGTTCAAAATATTCCAATGGAATGACAGGTTCAGGAATTGTATCAGATTCCTGACTTGATGAACTAGGCATATCTTTCATCGGAAAAATATCCTCAAAGAATGTAGCATCTCTGGACTGCATAATTGTACCAACAAGCATGTCAGGTACTCCAGATTTCACCACTAGAAATCTATATCCAACGCTATGTTGAGCATAGCCTAGAAAGACGCAATCCACGGTTTTTGGTCCAAGTTTACGCTTTTTAGGAATTGGCACATTGACTTTCGCCAAACAACCCCAAATGCGTAAGTATGAAAGTGATAGTCTTTTCTTCTCCTATTGTTCATATGGGGTTATCTCTTTATTCTTTGTAGGAATCCTGTTTAGGACATGACTAGAAGTCAATATAGCCTCCCCCCACCATGCTTTGGAAAGACCCGCTGTGTCTAACATGGCGTTAACCAAATCAGTTAGAGTGCGGTTCTTTCTTTCAGCAACCCCGTTTGATTGGGGTGAATAGGGAGGCGTCCTCTCATGAATTATACCATATTCCTCACAGAATAAATTGAACTCATTAGAAAAGTACTCTCCACCACGATCAGACCTAATCCTTTTGATTTTCCTTTCAAGTTGGTTCTCAGCTTCTGCCTTATAGATTTTAAAGTAGTGAAGAGCTTCATCTTTAGTTTTCAAAAGATACACATAACAGAACCTAGTGGAGTCATCAATCAAAGTCATAAAATATCTCTTACCACCTTTTGTCAACACACCATTCATCTCACACAGATCTGAATGTATGAGTTCTAATGGTGCCAAGTTTCTTACCTCTGCGGCCTTATGCGGCTTACGAGGCTGCTTTGATTGCACACAAACTTGACATTTAGAACCTTTGGCAAGGGTGAATTTCGGGATTAACTCTAAAACGGCTAACGCGTCATGCAACCAAAATTTATGTGACAAAGTGGTGAATGCCAAATAGTAGTCTCATTACCACACTGTAAACATGGTTCACAACATTATTACACAAATCTGAAAGAGATAGGCGGAACAAGCCTCCGCACACATAGCCTTTACCAACAAATTGTCCACACTTGGATACTACAAATTTATTGGACTCAAATACCAGTCTAAAGCCATCTCTACACAGAAGAGATCCGTTGACGAGATTCTTATTGATGGATGGCACATGATGCACGTTCTTCAGTTGCACAATCTTTCCCGAAGTAAACTTCAGATCGACCATGCCAACACCATGAACAGTGGCATGTGACTTGTTCCCCATTAGAACGGCTGAATCCCGAGTGACCTGGTAAGAAGAAAACAATGAAATATCAGCACACACATGTATATTAGCAACAGTGTCTATCCACCAATCGGTAGATTGACATACGGAAAGAACAGTAGGTAAATTACCATACCACAAGTTCCGTCTCAAGAGTACCAACAACAACATTGGCAGACTTGGAATTCTGCCCTTGCTGATTCTTTCCACCCTTGCGTTGACTGCAATCATTGGCCCAATGACCAGGTTCGCCACACACAAAGCAAAGGCCATCCTTTGTGTTCTTCTTCTTCTTTTTAAAGCTTGTTGTTTGTGCACTCTTGTTCTTGCCTTTGAACTTTTGAGTTTGGCCATTCTTCTTCTGCACCACATTGACACTAGAATGTCCCTCATTACCTCTAGTGTGTGTATCTTTTGCCCTCGCCTTTTCTTCAACATCAAGAGACCCAATAAGATTTTCAACAGAAAACTCTTGTCTCTTGTGTTCCAGAGAAGTAGCAAAATTCCTCCAAGAAGGAGGAAGCTTGGCAATAATGCCTCCCGCGACGAACTTGTCCGGTAATACACATTTGAAGTGCTCAAGTTCTTTGGCCATGGATTGTATCTCATGAGCCTGCTCAACTACAGAACGATTATTAACCATTCTATAGTCATGATATTGCTCCATTATGTACAATTCACTGCCTGCATCCAAAACTCCAAATTTGGCTTCGAGTGCATCCCACATCTCCTTCCCAGTTGTAATCACCATGTATGCATCGACTAACTTCTCACCAAGAACACTAACCACAGCACCTTTAAAAAGGTTATCAGCAGCCTCGAACGCTTGCTCCTGTTCAGGAGTAAGTGTTCCTTCAGGCTTGCCGTTTGCCACATGGAAAACGTTCATGGCAGTTAGCCAAAGCACCATCTTGGTGCGCCACCTCTTATAATTCGCACCATCGAATACAGAGGGTTTGAGCGCAGCAGCAAAACCAGTTGACGAAAAAAGCCTATGCCTATAATAAGGTTTTTGGATTGTTGAGCATATAAGCATTTTTTGAATTACTTTAATCCAGAAATAAGCTAGATAACACATGGAAAATACTCTAGCTATTTTCATAAATACAAAGCAGGTATGAATGAACACTATAGGCATACTAATTTCTAGAAAGACAGAAAATGGCATATCTATCTCAGTGTTCATGACAACAACAAATAGTAAAGCAACCCAAGTAACATACCCAGATTCAGCAGAAGAAGAAGTAGCACCAGCATTCTTGACTATGTCGTTGTTCGTCATGATGTAGTGGACGTCGCGTAGTCGTGCAGTTGATATAGAACGTAGCAGAGAGTTGTAGTCGTACACTTGATGTAGATGTAGCAGCGTGTAGTCGATGTAGAACGTAGCAGAGAGTTGTAGTCGTACACTTGATGTAGATGTAGCAGCGAGCAGTCGCGCGAACGCTCCCCAAAAACCTTATTCGTCCTCGCTCGTGCAAGCCTTCAAGGACGAGGTTCCGGAGGCCTGCTCTCCCGGTGCAACCGTACACGCGCCTCGCCGGGATGGAAATCGCCAAAGACAGCAACAAGTACTGTGGAAATCTAAACTGTGGAAGTGGAAAAACTCTAAACAGAGCCAGTCCTCTCAGTCTCCTTAAATAGCCAAAATACAGAGAGTCCAAAGGTCGCCAGGAGTCCAAAGGCCATGATCACCATCAGGGCGGTTGCTAAGTCCAAAGATCACGGTCACCATCAGGGCGATCGTCGAAGACCAAAGGCCAATGGTCACAATCAGGGCGATCGTCGAAGACCAAAGGCCAACTTGATCACAATCAAGGACCCAGACTGTTCTTTTAATGGCCAAAACAAAGAGACCGAGAGATCAATCACCCTCAAAGCCCGTGGCGCTCGATTTTCGAATAGATAAAGAAAATCGCGTCGCACGGACGCGCTGCGACGCTGCGACACGCACACGCACGGCACGGCACGGCTCGGCTCGGCTCGGCGAGCGAGCGCGCGCGTGTGTAGTCTCTTTCCAATTCCACAAGAGGGGCTACCATGTTCCACCTTTTAAACTGGTGTTACTCCCCTTAATCCCTCCATGTGGGACTAAACATTTTTAGCACTTACACATGGGCCTTTGAGATTTTCTAGGAATTAATTAGAATATAATATTTTGGCCTAGCCCATATTAATTCCAATATTTTGTGTACGTGAATGGCGTGCCCGCCGGACTCCAGGAAGACGGTTTGCGAGGCGGACACTATCTCGAACAACGGGTGATCAACGGGACTCATGGGATCGGCGCTGACGATGACGGAGCCCGCGCCATCTCCAAACAATCCCTAGTTTATAAGTGCCTGGAACTCTGGAAGTTGCCCTCCTTGGGGCTGTTAAAGAGCATGATGGTGAGCTCGGCGCAGACCACGAGGACGCGTGCGGCGGGTTGTTCTCAGCCAGGTCTTTGGCGAGGCGCAGGTCGGCGGATCTGGCGAAGCAACCGTTGAGGTAGAGCATGGTGCGGCGGACGGACAGGCGGAGGCCGAGTAGCGGAATGAGGCGAAAGTCTACACCCGGGATGTGGGCGCCAGAGTTGGTGGTGACGACGAGGTGGGTCATGGGTGATGTCGGTGGCTGGCCGGCCCAACTCGATCGCGGCCTTCTCCGAGGCTTTTGCAGAGAGTTCCGGGACGGCGGTGGCGACGATGTCCAATCGAGCGTTGAGGGACGGCGACGTGCCGTCAATGAATTCCGGATGGGCATTGAGCAGATCTTCGGCATGGTAAAAGAAGCGCTTCTTGGTACCTGATCTTTCACCAGGGATACCTATGAAGCACATAAGTGACGCACTTTCAGATAATGCCAGACTACTTTATGGTTTTGTTTATCTATTAATAGAAATAAAAGTCGATGCGTCGATCACAGTTCTTTTAAAGTTGCTAAGAAAAAAGAGAGATATGCAAGAAATTCTGACAAAAAAAAGCAAAACATCTAGGCTTTAATCTTGTCGGTCCTAATTTTAGATTTGATAGTTGATTTAGCGATATAATAATCTATCTATATCTATACTAATCATATACTTAGACAAAATATCTAGCCATTTATTTGGTGGACTCGAGTTGTAACAGTTCAGATTAAAATAAAGAGTCCATGTCATCCAAACCAAAAGAAATTCAGAATAAAAAATAAATAAAAATTACATTTTGATTTTCATTCGACTTCCAAAGTAACATCCATAAATAACTAAAGTCTAGAATAATAGTTAAATAAAAATGAGCAAATTAAAATAAAGAGTTCATGTCAAGTGCAATCCAAATGAACTAAAAGTCGACGACAATTATTTTAGATTTGCTAAGAAAAAAAGACAAATATACTAGAAATTCTCACAAAAATGCAAAACATCTAGCCCTTAATTTGGTGGGTCCTGATTTTAAAAGCTTAGATTTGAAAGTTGACTTAGAAACTATCTATATCTATACTAATTATACACTTAGAGAAAAAAATCTAGCCAAGTATTTGGTAGACCCGAGTTATATCAGCTTATATTAATAAAAAAGTCCATGTCAAACACAATCCAAACTAAGAGAAATTCGGAATAAAAATAAATAAAAATTAGCAATTTGATTTCCATATGACTTGCAAAGTAACATCCATAAATAACTAACATCCAAGGAAGACGACGATGGCAGCACTAGGGCTTGAGCTACAAATCCGGCGCAACGGCGGCGACTTGAGCTCCAGGTCTTGGGGAATTGGCAGCGGGGTTAAGCAGCTAGGGTTTGACATGAATGTCGAGGCCTTAAATAGCCCGATGTGTGCGACACATAAATCGGAGTCTGTGGCAACGCATAACGGAGTTGATTCCAGCTCGATGATGATGAACAGTGGGTGGGCCCACATGTCAGTGGCAACAGCACTCGGGGATGTGTGGTGGATGCGGGCGGAACACGGGGCTGAACTGGGTTGGGCTGGCGCATGGCGACGGGCGAGCGGGTCGAGAGAGAAAGAAAGGTGGGCTACGGAAAGAATTCAGCCCACCGACCTTCCGGGAATTTTAAATAGGTTTTCGCCTTTAGAAAATACTAGAAAATAGAAAGTCCAAGAAAAATAGCAAATGAACTCTGAAAATACTTCCAAGCACAAGGAATCCAAATAAAAATAGATTTGAAAATAATTGATGTTGGATATTCACATTAAATCATTTTGACTTCTCAAATTTTCAATTAAGCTTATGAATTGAAATAAAACTGGTGAAATTTTCCAAAGGACTAAAATACTCAAAAAAAATTGAAAACTCAATAATTGAGATGTTACACTCAGCCTCCCCTCTTTTCCTTGCAATCGCGCCTGCCACCATGGATGCACCACGCTCGGCTTTTCCCCAAGTGACCTCGCAGCCCCTCCTGCGCTCCCCTGCCTCGACATGGCTTCCTTTTCCCCGCTGCAGGTCGCCGCACCCCTCCCTCCTGTCTTTCTCCCATATTTTCTCTGTCTGGTCAAGCTCTGCCGCGCGCTACTTTTTGTTGGGTTGATCTCAGCTAACGACTTCCCAAGATTCCAGGAGGCCACGCCTCCTCTCGCACGCCCTGATCGGGAGCACAACCAAACGTGTTGGTTTCGGTCCCGTTCACCAGCGCTAGATAAATCATAGGGGGCTCGGCAGGCTTTCAGCTTAAGAGTGGTTCATAGCTACGTGACCCCCTAACAGACCCGATCTAGTTTTCGAGCGCCAAGGTGAGCGAAGACCGGAGCTCTGTCGTCATCGTGACTCCACCGTCCTCGTCCACACAACCTCTCCGGCCAAAGACCAGGACTACATTGCGACCACTGACGTCTCTACACCGACCCGATCCACAACCCTAATGGTGTCTTCATCTTCGGGTATGTTGATTAACGTTTCCGCATTTAAGTTTTAATCTTCGTGTTCATGTTTGAGCTAGGGTTCATGTCATGAGTTCACATTTAGACTTAGTCTCAATCCCACATTTGGTATCAGAGCACGCCTAGCTTATCTTGAACCCTAATTAGTCAAAAACCGAACTTGAATTTGCCTATATATAATGATTAAAGGATCAGATCTAAGGATTAGAGGCTCGGATCTATTGTTTTATGGCTCGATTTAGCATTTTAGAACGAGAGGACTTCGAAATTCTTGTGAAACCCTAATGAAATCCTGAGCAAACCCAAATCGGAACCTCCCGGAGTTCTTTTCCCCAAATCAGACCCCAAATCCGAACCCTATTTTAGATGCGGCGAAAAACTTACGTTTTCGGGAGACCGCCGGGGTCTTCTCGGTCACGGGCACCACCGTAGCTCCATTCGACGGTGGCGCGTGTAACCTAGGTCCCACGCGCGCGCCGGCGAACAGAGCTACGGAGGCGCCGCCTCATGCCACACCGCCTCAAGTTGCCCCTCCGTGCTCTCCCCTGCGCCATCGCCGTTGGAGCCGTTGCTGCTCCCCTCGCGCGCAGCGTCGCCGATGTCGCATCGCGCGTGCTCCTCCATGCGCGCCGCTGCCGTCGCTCCGTTTTTCGGGGAGGAGAAGGGGGCGATATGAAGTTAGGGTTAGGGTTTTCGGCGTTTTAAGTCACCTGCGACAAAATCTTGGGCGTCCGATCAGATCCTGTGGTCACGGTTTTGTGGGCCGGGGGAGGCGTTGGGCCGGCTGTTTTTCCAGCAGTCAGATCAAGATCCGACGGCGCACGTAAATTTTGGCTGATGAAGTAGTAATGGGCCGCGCGCGTGTTGGGCCGCGCACACGTTTTTTGGGCCGCGCACGTTTTCTAGGCCGAATAAGTTTTTGAAGGCCTGCAACAGTGGGCCTTTTCCTTTTTAGTGCATTTTCTTATGATTAAGTCTTCTTTTTTGTGCACTGTTTCAATTATTGTTATGAGTGCCCAATTACGATATATCATAAATAATGTATTATTGCCCAATATTATGCTTAATCTCTGATTAAAATTGAACCAACAAGATATTTTAATTAGAGATTTTATGTTTTATTCTGGCATTATGTATGCATACGATTACATTCTGACCAACGTTGATTGTAGTCGTGTGTCGTCATATTAATTGTTTAGTTCTTTTTCATTTTCTGCCTAACGGTGAAATGAATTAGAACTATAGTTTTTTGCATGTTATTAATCAGACCAACGTAGGGTTAATTGCATGCAACATTTTCTTATGTTATTTCTAATTTTGCCCTACTTTTTGATATTCAACAATAAATACTTCAAATATTGCCACCACAATCGACAACATTGAGCAGCTTACGGGGAGCAATTTTCCCACTTGGAAAGAACGGATCCATGTTGTCCTTGGAGTTTTAGACCTCGATTATGCTTTAAGGGTGGCTGCTCCCGTTCCCCCCACCGAAGGTGAGGAAAATTATGATAACAAAAAAGAAAATTTATGAAACTAATGCTGAGAAATGGGAGTGGTCCAACTGTCTATCACTTATGATTATGAAGACCTTTATCTCAGTTGGGGTCAGGGGAGCAATCCCCGATTCCGAAAATGGTAAAGACTATTTGGCTTCAGTAGAGGAGAAATTTAAAGGCTCCACTAAAGTTTATGCCAGTACTCTAATACAGAGGCTCTTGACAACTAAGGTATAATGGGCCCGGCAGCATAAGAGAACATATCATGATGATGACTGATATGGCCGGAAAGCAAGGCATGGACATGGAGATATCTGATAGTTTCCTAGTCCATTTTATCATGACTTCTCTTCCTTCTGAGTACACAGCATTTAAGATCAATTATAATACTTAGAAAGAAAAAATGAAACATGAGCGATTTAATCGCCATGTGTGTCCAGGAGGAAGAAAGAATAAGGACGGAAAAGAGGGATCTTGCGCTTCAAGTTGGTGGCTCCAACAAAAGGAAGTTCCAAGGGGACTTCAAATCTAAAAAAAGCTGCAGTTCTCCCCCAATTGAGATAAGTCGGGGCCTAAAGTGCACAATGCACCTAAGCCCCATGTGGCTTCCGCTGGAGCACCTAAAGTGGGTGAATGTCACTTCTGCAAGCAGCTATGGCATTTCCAGAAGGACTGTGTCGGATTCCTAAAGTGGCTCGCAAAAAAGAGTAATGATACAATAACGTTCATTGATGAAACTCTTTATGCTAATTTCTCCATTAATTCTTGGTAGATTGACTTAGGTGCAACTGTGCACGTTACATACTCTTTACAGGGATTCCTTACCGCGAGAACACTAAGAAAGGGGGAGCGAAGTCTTAAAGTCGCGAATGGAAAGGAAGCCGAAGTAGAATCAATTGGATCTATTTCATTAGTTTTAGACAACGGCTTCTTGCTTCGTCTCAATAATGTAGTTTATGTTCCTTCTATTAGGAGGAATTTGATTGCAGTTTCTTTGTTGGACAATGAAGGTTTTAAGTGTATTTTTGGTGAGAATAAATGCATTATTACGTTTAATTCTAATGATGTTGGTCTTGCTTTTAGACAAGATAAGCTCTATATGCTTTCCCTTAATGAATCTCCTGTATCCTTGAATGTGTGTGATGCTAAGTGTAAAAAGAATAATGAGACTTCTTCGAAATTGCGGCACTGTCGTTTAGGCCACATTTCGAAGGGGGGAATGGAGCATCTCATTAAGGAAGAAATTCTCCATCCATTAGATTTCTCTGACTCAGACCACTGCATTGATTGCATTAAAGGAAAATATGTAAAGCAAATAAAGAAGGGAGCCACTCGCAGCACAGGACTCTTAGAATTAATTTACACTGATATTTGTGGTCCTTTTCCTGTGACATCAGTGGATGGTTTTGATTCTTTTATCACATTCACTGATGACTTCTCCTGTTATGGTTATATATTTCCC
The DNA here is from genome assembly GCA_036346255.1 of Ampelocalamus luodianensis. Classification (NCBI taxonomy): domain Eukaryota; kingdom Viridiplantae; phylum Streptophyta; class Magnoliopsida; order Poales; family Poaceae; genus Ampelocalamus; species Ampelocalamus luodianensis. The sequence continues at coordinate 20,365,736 of CM070630.1, read as the reverse complement.
ATTAAAGACCGATCTGAGTCACTTGACAAATTTAAGATATTTAAGGATGAAGTTGAAAATCAGCACAACCTAAGAATTAAAGTGGTAAGATCAGATCATGGAGGAGAATATTATGGAAGACATGCCTCTTATGGGAAAATTCCTGGCCCGTTCGCTAAGTTCCTGTAACATCCCTAATTTGCGAGTTTTTAAAATTTTCAAAAAGTTTTTAAAGCAAGCATTTGGTTTAATTTGCAAAAAGCTTAAAATTAAAATTTAGAAATTAAAAACCATTTAAATGGAATTAATCCAACTTCAATTAAATTAAAAAGTTAGTTTATTGCATTTTCTGGATTTAATTTTGTTTTTCCTTTTTGTTTGAAGCCAAAATCTATTTTGGTTGCAAAATTAAAAACTAAAGTATAGCTAAAAGTATTTTTTTTAAGTTCTAAATAATTCAAGGGACTTTAGTGAATTTGCCTGGAATTTTTAGACTCTATTAACTAATTTCTAAAAGTCTTTCTGCTTTTTTGGGATTTCTTTAATCGGAAATCCATTTAAAATTCCCTTAACCTCTTTGGGTCGAATCCTTCCTTCAGCCCACTTCTTTTCTCCCGCGAGGCCCACTTCCCCGACCCGCTTCCCTCGCGGGAGCCGCACCCCTCCCTCGGCCACCGTCCAATCGAAATCGGACGGCTCCGCCTCCGCCGCGCCTTCCTCCATCTCCTACTGTCCGATCGAATTCGGACGGTTCCCGCTCGTCGTCCTCCCCGGACCCCCCCTCTTCTTCCTCGCGCGGCCGTGCACAGCACGCCGCCGCGTTTCTCGCCAACCCGCCTCCCCTTGCCTAGCCCTAGCCCTGCCGCGCGCCGTCCGCCTCCGCCGCGCCCGTGCGCCCCGCCTTTTCTCCCCTTTTCTCCGCGGACAAAGCCGCACGCCGCCGCCATGGCCGCCCGACAGCCTCTTTCCCTTCCTCCTCCTCCGGGGCCCCTCATCCCCTATTTAAGCAAGCCCCGGGACCGCCTCCTTCCCCTCTATCTTTCCCCTCTCCTCACTCTCCCTCTCTCGCCCTCCTTCGCCCCCTTTTCGCATTTCCTCGCCGCCGGCCGAGCTCCGCCTCCCCGCCGTTTGCGCCGCCACCTCTTCTCCTCCGCCGCCTCCGACCCCGCCGTCGGCATCGCCTCGCCGAGGGCCACCTCGGGCGCGCATCCCCGACCCCGGAGACCCCCGGAACGCCGTTGTCGTGTTTTCCCGGCCGCCGCCTCCGCCTTCTTCCTCGCCGCCAGCCGCCTCTTCGCGCCGCGTCGTCAAGCGGGTGAGCAACGAGCTCACCGCAAGCTCCTCTTCGCAACTGTGCCCTCGCCGCCGGCCGCCGTTCAGCCGTTCACCGACGAGCCATCGGGCCGAGCGCGCTGCCGCTCGGGTTCGACGTGGCAGCCCCCGTGGCGCCCGCGTCAGCGCCACCGAGGCGCCCCGTCACCTCCTTTGCCCGCGTGGCTGCCCCGTCAGCGCCGCGTGGTTTTTCTGGATTTTTCAGTTGGAAATTAATTCGGCCGAAATCTTTTCCCCTCACTTATGTCAGCTGGCGCAATAATTTGAATTTCCTTTGGAAAAATAAATCAGAAATTGAGGAAAATCCAATTTTCTTCATTTTATGTGTTTTTCAACTTCGGAAGGCCATAACTTCTTCGTTTGAACTCCGATTTGAGTGACTCAAATTTATAAATTCATCTAAAATCCTCCTATTGCTGTTAGTGCTAATTTGGTATTTATTTGGAATTTATTTGAAGTTGTTTTATATATTTTGTTCTTTTCGCACGTGTAGAAACCGGCTTTTCGGAAGATTTCTCGGATCCGACGATCGAAGCACCTCAACTCTTCAACGAAGGCAAGTCATAGACCTTTGATCATATTGAACCCATCTTTATAAAACTATATTGTTTTATATATACATGCATCGCTAGTTTTATATTAAATTGTTTCGGGAGTAGATAATTGCCTAATTGGGGGTATGCCTCCTTGATAAATTGTTATCGACATGTATCCTTGAATGACATGAACCCTTGGACACCATAGGAGGGTTTATTTTAGTTGTACCTTGATAAATTACCAACCCGGGTATCGTATTATGCTTAGCCCTGCTATAGTTGTACGTCGGGACTCATGATCACATGCTCGTATGAATAACATGACTAAATGAATTATGGAATTGTGGCGCGGCCACCTTTGTTAAAAGATGTTGTGCCAAGGCTAGGGTGGTCATTGGCCAGGTTGAACCGAAAATGTTTTATGCTCGGGCGAGTGGGCAGTGGTAAGTGTGGGTGCCGTAACGCACATCGGGACGTGGATTAGTCTCGCCTGAGTAACCAACTAAGGAATTAACCTTCAACCATTGATCTGGGTTACATCGTGCAACTACATATCCAGGATGGGGTGGACTTGACCTAATAATTAGCAATGAGCTGGTTAGGTTCTGTTGCGGTGGAGCGTGCTGATTTGCTGACGCAAGAGGGGGCACGAATCTAGCGGGTGCGAAGCTCGTTAGAAGCGAAACCTTAGCGGGCAGCCCTTAGCTAGTTCAAAGCTTTGTAACGGCCTTGTGATAATCTCTTAGTCACACGCCTTCGGAAGCGTGAAACGACTGACAGTATAAGATGATTATCTCTTGTGGGTAAAGCTGTATAACCTCTGCAGAGTGTATAAAAACTATTCGAATAGCCGTGTCCCCGGTTATGGACATGCCCGGTGATTTCATGCAAGGGGTAGATGTTTTCTTTAAAATGGTGGAATTGATGGTTTGGATGGAATGGTTGGGTTGATCTCTAGTTGTTTCAAAGAACTGAATTACTTATGTATTAATCTTTTAAATGATGCTTTCAATCTACTTACTGTATTCACTGTAAATGTTGCTTTCTGCAAATTAAACATAAAGCTATCCTTGTCGAGCCTCGCATGAATAATAATTGCATACATTTCCCTATGACTTGCTGAGTACATTCAAAGTACTCACGGCTTGCGCCCTGTGTGATTAATCCCCACAGAAGAACCAGGGAATTCAGAGTTTTATGAAGAGGAGTATCCTGAAGACTTTGCGAACTAGGTCGCGTTCTCCACTCGATTGCCTGTGGGCATGTCGCGTGGCCACCACGAGATATTATGTTTCCGCTGCAAGTTGTATTTTGTTGCTAAGCCCTGTGTGGCGCACTCTGTAAGACTTGACCATAAGGTCCCTTTTGCTACTAAGTAATATTAATTTGTCTGCTTCATCGTCATTTTGAGTATGGTTGTGATTACACCGATGTTGTAACTGTGCGAGCTAGCTACTGATCTGGGATAAGTTCAGAATGCACAGAGGGTCCTGGGGTTGTATACCCGGGGTCCTGACAGTTCCTTCAAGAAAATGGCATTGTTGCCCAGTATTCTACACCAAGTGAACCTCAGCAGAATGGGGTAGCTGAGAGGCACAACCGTACACTTATGGATATGGTACGGAGCATGCTTAGCCACTCTAGTTTACCAATTGGTTTGTGGATGGAAGCACTAATGACAGCTGCACATATTCTTAATCAGGTTCCCAGTAAATCAGTGCCTAAGACACCTTATGAATTATGGACCGGGAGAAAACATAGTATGAAATATTTATGAGTGTGGGGTTGTCGTGCTGAATCTAAGAGTTTTAATCCACATATTGGAAAATTAGATCCTAAGACAGTAAATTGCCATTTTATTGGGTACCCTGAGAGATCCAAAGGGTATCGTTTTTACTGTCCTGATAGGACAACTAAGTTTGTAGAAACAAGACACACTGTGTTCTTAGAGAATAATGAGGAGCTAGAGCCCAGGAAAATAGATCTTGAGGAGAAGCGGGTTTATGTTTCCTCACCGCTTATCCCAAAGACCTATATTCCTGTGCCTCAGGTGATTGCACCTCCAGTAGAGAATATTGTTGTTGCACCCGCTGTTGAGGTATCTGAAATTCCTAATGTTGCACCTAATGATGAGCCTCAACAGTCTCCTGTAATAGCTAATGAACCTATTAGAAGATCACAGCGGGAGAGAAGATCTGCCATCCCAAATGATTATGTTGTATATATCAATGAGAATATTAATGATATAGGGAAGGTACGTAGATGATCCCACCTCTTATAAGGAGGCCATGATGAGTGAACATTCTCCTAAGTGGCTTGATGCCATGAAGGATGAACTAAAGTCTATGAGCACTAATGATGTATGGGACCTAGTAGAAATTCCTGACGGAGCCAAAACAGTAGGCTGTAAATGGGTCTACAAAACCAAGCATGACTCTAAGGGAAATATTGAAAGGTTCAAAGCAAGACTTGTAGCGAAAGGTTTTTCACAAAGAGAGAGGATTGACTATAATGACACATTTTCTCCTGTCTCAACTAAAGATTCATTCAGAATCGTTATGGCACTTGTAGCTCATTATAATTTAGAGCTGCATCAGATGGATGTTAAGACGGCATTTCTTAATGGCGACTTGCAAGAAAATGTTTACATGGCTCAACTAGAAAGTTTTGTCGTGGAAGGCAATGAGCATATGGGATGTCGACTTAAGAAATCGATTTATGGCTTAAAGCAAGCGTCGAGGCAGTGGTACCTCAAATTCGATAAGATCATAAGAAATTTTGGTTTTAAGAAAAATGAAGTTGATAACTGCATATATGTTAAGTTCAAGGGGAGTAAATTCACCATCTTAGTACTTTATGTGGATGACATCTTATTGGCTAGCAGTGATAAGGATATGCTGTTTGAGACCAAGAGATTTCTTTCATCTAATTTTGATATGAAGGATCTTGGTGATGCCTCTTACGTTCTTGGCATTGAGATTCACCGAGATAGGTCCAAAGGAATATTAGGTTTATCTCAGAAGGCATACGTTGATAGAGTACTGAAGAGATATAATATGCATAAGTACTTTAGCTCGCCTGCTCCTATTGTTAAGGGCGATAAGTTTGGGACATTTCAATGTCCAAGGAACCAATATGAAATGATCAGATGAAGTCGGTTCCTTATGCTTCAGCTGTCGGAAGCATTATGTATGCTCAAGTATGCACACGCCCTGATTTAGCTTTTGTAATCGGGATGCTTGGCAGATATCAGTCAAATCCAGGACCGGACCACTGGAAGGCCGTTAAGAAAGCTTTGCGCTATATGCAAACTACTAAGCATTTCATGCTCACATATAAGAATTCTGATAACCTTGAAGTTGTTGATTATTCAGATTCAGATTTTGCGGGATGTGTTGATACTAAGAAATCCATGTTAGGTTATATCTTCACACTCGCTGGAGGAGCTATCTCGTGGAAAAGCTCCAAACAAACCCTTACGACATCTTCAACGATGCAAGCTGAGTTTGTGGCATGTTATGAGGCCACCGGGCAGGCTGTATGGCTTAAGAACTTTATCCCGGGACTCAGAGTGGTAGGCAGCATCTCTAAACCACTCACCTTATACTGCGATAACGAACCCGTAGTCTTTTATACGAGTAACAACAAGTCAAGTGGTACTGCCAAACACATTGACATTAAGTATCATGTTGTGAAAGTTAGAATCCAGGATCAAACCATTAGTATCAAGTATATTAGTACTAAGTTAATGCTTGCGGATCCACTTACTAAAGGCTTACCACCTAATATCTTTCGTGATCATGTTGCCGGCATGGGTTTATTGGAAAGCCTCTTGTCACATCCCCAAATTAATAAAGAGGATTATTATGCATCTCATTAGCATGTATCATGATTTGAAACTTTTTATTTGCATATTGTACTTCGAAAATCTTTAAACACATTTGAAACATACCCTTTAAATTGAACTCCAAACTTAAAACTGAAATAAATGCTACTGAAAATCCTCTGGAAATAATTTATTAAAATACTAAATTAATTATCACGAATTAATATAATTTTCCCCAAATTTTTGGGATTGGTTTGAACCCTAAGAAAATTCAAACCTCATTAAAAGACCTAGCCTAAGTTTGAATTTATATATTACAAAATATATCCTGAACAGTAGGGTTCAATAATTTTTCTGGACATTAGGCTATCCCAGGAAGCCCCACAAATTATTTCATAATTTTAGGAATTTTATTCCTATTTTTAAGCCACTGGTCAAAGTAGTAAAAACAATTAAAATCCTGGTCAAAACACTGGACCCAAACCAGCCGCACTATTCCCCGGGCTCGAGTCCGACTCGGCGAGCCGACTCACCGACCGCCTAAACGCACCGACGCATGCGGCCGCTCGATCTAAGATCAACGGCCCGGATCATGTACCTCTTCACCGTTCGAACACTCCTCTAATCCTAGCCGTCCATCCGTGATCCAACGGTGTGCACTAAGCCACTTAATCCCCGTCCACTCGCGCACGATGAACCGCTGACACCACGGGCCCGCCTGTCAGACCCTTCTTCCTCCTTGGCGGGCACTCCACGAGCACGCCGCCACGCGGCGCTCGCCTGCTCTCGGCCGTTGGTGCTCGTCGGCGCCGTGAGTTGCCGCCCCATGCAACCATTCCTGGAGACTCTCCACTTCACGCCGCCTCTACTCTGTCCTTTTCCCGGGCATAATACCCCCTCCTCACCTCTCTTCCCACTCACTTCTTCTCTCGGCCATTGAGAAGAAGGGAGCTTTCCTCCGCTCTCTACTCTGGTAAGTTCAACCGCGTGATTCCTATCGTCTCTGTGATCGATGCCATCTCCATTTTTGCTAAGCTCGACTCCTATGGTTGTTTGTAGCATCCAATCCGCCTTGGTGCCATTGGAAGCTCCAGAGCACGCTCCGGAGGACACCCCTGTGTCATCTTCGTCTCTGGTGAGATTTCCCCCACTTCTTGCGCGTCATTTCGTGTGCTAGATTATAAGGAGTAAAACCCCTCTTCTGATGGTATAAATGGCTTAACAGGGTTGTCGGATTTTGGAAGATTTACATTTCCGGCCGATTTTACCCCTTTCGTCTCCATCTCCGGCCGGGTGAGTTACCTCTCGATTCCTCCCTATGATAGCACCTTATATGCCTAAGTGACCTAGTCCGACCACCCTTGGTGTGTTTCCTTACTCAGGGTATCTTGTCGTCGTGAAGCCTTTGTTGCTGTTTCTCGGTCACACGCCGCCGACGAGCTCCAGTATCCCTCAGGTCCTCTTTCCGACTCAGGTAGTTTCCTTGGACCTCTGTGATGCTTAGGCACCAACTTGTTTGGGCTTTGCGGAGTTCGTTTTCATATCTCCATTGTTGGCCGAAGCTTTAGCTCTGCCCATCTCCGGCTAGCCGCCGATTCAGGCCACTTCAGTCGTCGCCGCCACCACCGTAAGGTGCGCAAGACTATTGCGGCTCCGTTCTGAGCCTTGGCCGGCACCTCCGTGGACGAAATCGCCGGCAAGCCGCCAGGCAAGCACGGCCGACGCCGCTGTTATCGGTTTCGTCCGGCAAAATACTGTAGCGCAGCCATTAGAGTCAATGACGTGGTTAAGTATTGAGGTTAAGAAATAATCTATCACTGACTTGTGGCCCCTAGTATAGTTTAAGTGGATGCGTAGTTTGTAAAGTACATTTTCGCTAAAAGGAAAACGATTCCCTAACATAGTCAGAACAGTTTTGCGTTTAGATGTTTGAAAAACGTATTCTTAAGAATACGCCTTCAGCTTATTGCAGCCGGGACCAATTCAATATTGACTGGGTCAAAACTTTGACCCCAGTCCCACTCGTCATCCACTGCGGCTAGGCTAGCGCTCGGTGAGAAAAGGAGTAAATACTTTATAAAATCCGAAAACGAATTATCTGTGCACGGTAAAACATGTATAACTTTGAAAATACATAACTAATTCATCTCAACCCCAAAATGAGTAAAACCACTTCTGATAATTTTCATATTTAATGAACTTTATATTAAAATTGGTTTCAAACATGTCTCTGTAACAGAGAGCTTTATTTTGGAAAATGAACCTTTGACACTATTATTTTTGCAATAGAAAAAGGGCTGATAACTTCAAAAATTTATAAGTAATTCTTGGAATCTCCAAAAATAGTGGAATCAGTTTTGATAATTTCTATTTCAAATGAACTTAATTGTAAAAATGGGTTCAAACTTACCTCTATCACAGAAACTATAGTTTGAGGAAAATGATCCTAAATGGCATTATTATTATTTTTACACTATTAATGCTGATAACTTTGAAAATCAATAACTAAATCAAGAAAACTCCAATTGAAGCAAACTCAGTTGTTTTGAACTTGTAATATTATTGCCCATTTAACCATGTAATCCTTGTACTCACGACTGCTCTACAAAATTTCACCTCATAATTAAATTGCATAAATGGAGGCATATTGAAATCTGAAATTCAAACCACCATAACTTTCACATACTAAATCAAAATGAAATAATTCTTTCACCAAAAATCATCTAAAATCATGACTTAACTACTGTAGAAAAATCATGCATTTTTGAGCATCTTGATTTTTGGAGTATTTCCCGATGTTTATTCGGTATTGTATTTATTTAGATTCCGAGCTTATTGATATCGACTCCTACGCAACCGAGAGTGAGCAATTACTTTACCATCAAGGCAAGCATCCTTTGAACTTTCTTTTGCATCATAATTGATCCCAGTTTTGTTAGGATAGATGCAATGATAATTGCTTGCATGCTATTTTGATAATGTCGCTATTTTTGTGATGAATAGTTAGACACATCCTATTATGTTGTCATTGTGGCTATCCATGAATTATTCCATTGCTGAAATGTTATGATAGGAGGTGTGAAATTATATTATCCGGGTTTGCTTAGCCATGCAAGTCTAGAATCGGTAGCTCGATTGTCGGGAATAGCCTGACAATTTTGGGATAAACACAACTCACTTTATATACTTTTGTTTCAGATCTTCGTATCTGTTTTATAAGTTAAATTTTGTCTTTTTAATTGAGCTTTTCGTCTGAACAAGTGTTGGTTAGTGATGGTGCTTTGTGCACGAGCTTTGGGTAAGTAGTTGGACTTGTCTGGACAAGTAAGGACTGAACTTTGGCTTGTTGCGATTCAAGCAAAACTCGTGCTATCACACGCGGTATATGGGTGCCGTATGGTTAAGTAGGGGGATGGTTTTGTTGTGTTGAGTCCCACGGTGGTGAAATTGTAAGGGTATAGGACCGTGAAATCCCGTGTTCCTTTTGGGCCGATAGGATGGGGGCGTTAACGTCTTGTGTTTCCTAGGAGATAGGATGGAGGCGTTAACGTCTTGTGTTTCCTAGGAACCATGGGTTGAGGGGCTTAGCTCAATGGGATTTTCTTGCTAAAAATGACTGTATCTTGATTTACCCGGCCGGTATACCATAGGAAGTATGCTATATTCGGAGGCATCTGGAGGCTTACGGGCTAATCAAGTCGTGTGGGTAAAGTAGTACACCCCTGCAGGGTATAAATCTATTCGAATAGCCGTGTCCACGGTTATGGACGACCGCTTGAAATTTTGTGGCTGCTTATTGTTAGACTTGGATTTAAAATTCGTGGTTATAACTTGGTATCGTCATGAATGGGATATTCATGCTTGTTGTTGTATCCAAGTGGACCGCCACTTTGTTTTTGGTATGATTCATTTATTATTGAATTTATCACTTGTTCACATGCTTTACTTCTACTTCAAATCTGATTTTAAAATGGCACTTGAAAAACTAGTATGTGTAGGTTGTTCAGTATTGCGTCGTTTTCGCAAAACTAAACCAATATGAGCCCTTCCTTTGAATGACCTTATGCATAACTATTTTTATTTGTGTAAGACTTGCGAGTACTCTTTGTACTCAGCCAGATGTTTGCTGGCTTTTTCAGGTGAGGAAGATAATGAGACCGATGAGCTTGTCGGTGTCGATTTAGGCGACACCGATGAGTAGTGTGCTATCTTTAGCTCCCAGTTGGTTGCCAATGGGTTGTGTGGCATACCACTGCTGGTCTTTTGGTTTATTTACTTATTTCCGCTGCTACTTAATACTTTTCTTTAAATTTGGCCGGTCGGCCACTTGTATTAGTTGTAAACTTGGAACTATGTTGTATGTCTTTTGAACTATTTATGTATGGATGTTGTATGGATGTAATCAACGTTGAAGGAGAGTATGGTTATATTGGCCGCTGATCTTGGGAGCCAATATAAGTCATACTCGCTGTTCATGGCTTCCTATTTAACTCACTAAGTGTAGTGCTTGACTTGTTGAAGAACCGACAATCATGTAGTGCTCGCAGAGGAGCGGCGCGCATGATCGTCGGGGCTCTAGTTTGAGTTAAGTCTCTCATTTAGATGGAGTTAAGTTGGAATCCATTCTTTAGAGATCTAGAGTTATGTCCCTAAGACCTTGATTAGTCTCGGTCTTACGGAGATAACTCCGGGGTCCCCACACATCTGATTCTGGATAAAATGACCTTAAAGTAAACCAACTCCCATTAAGTATAATGAATATCCATTTTAAGATAAGATAGTACACTATAGGTACTGAGGTTGTATGGCACTTTTTGGTCATGCGACGTATTACCTTGGTATGCTGTTTTATTGAGAATGGGCGCTTATGATGTTAGCCTTACGATCAAAGGGGGGAATGTTGGGTTGATCTCGGCTAACGACTTCCCGAAATTCCAGGAGGCCACGCCTCCTCTCGCGGGCCCTGATCGGGGGCACAACCAAACGTGTTGGTTTCAGTCCCGTTCACCAGCGCTAGATAAATCATGGGGGGCTCGGCAGGCTTTCAGCTTAAGAGTGGTTCTTAGCTACGTGACCCCCTAACAGACCCGATCTAGTTTTCGAGCGCCAAGGTGAGCGAAGACCGGAGCTCCGTCGTCACCGTGACTCCACCATCCTCATCCACACCACCTCTCCGGCCAAAGACCGGGACTACATTGCGACCACTGACGTCTCTACACCGACCCGATCCATAACCCTAATGGCGTCTTCATCTTCGGGTATGTTGATTAAAGTTTCCGCATTTAAGTCTTAATCTTCGTGTTCATGTTTGAGCTAAAGTTCATGTCATAAGTTCACGTTTAGCGTTAGTCTTAATCCCACACTTTTCGCCCCTAAAAAGGAGCGAAGAGAAGGCAATGGTGGATCGACTCTCTTTTGTTGGCTCAGTCAGTACGTACAACGCGTGAAAATCACATGGTTGCTCATGCCACGATCGGAGGCGCGGTGGTGTTAGTATATGACTATATGCAGATGGACGGCATCGCTCGGAGTATACGATCGACCTTGACGTAGTCACGTCGAGGACGCGCGCCGTCGCGGTCTGGACAACCTGATGATCCAAGAGACGTCGTACGCTAGCTGATCGAAAGGCTGCCGCGCGTGGCATATTAGTATGGCCATGCGCCATCTTCAGCGAGGATTACAGGAGAACTGCAGTTAAAGGGGGCCGTTCGGTTTGTTTGACCAAAGAGAACAGCGCAGGTCGTTTGTTGGATGCTTTGGTTACACACGTCTCTAGATTTCGTTGAGGGACAGCTGGGTTAGGAACTTAGGACAACATTTTTTATTATTATTTAACTCTTTTTTTAATATTGTTGTAGGGACATTACCCCAACCCCATTGACCACGCGAAGCACACAATGTGAAGCTCGAGGACGGAGCCCCTCTATCACCCGGTCAAGGCAACTAGAGGAGTCTCAGACCCCTCATCACAATTGAAGAGGGGTCTTTAACCCCCTCGTGGCCAGCGAGGGGACAGGGACCTTAGCGAGGGGTCTGAAAGTCTCAGCGTATCAATGAAACCGCGACCAGATATATGCAATAAAAACTTTTTACACCAGACTTTTCATCTCCACCTCTTTCGATCCCTGTTCTTTCCAGGATCTCGAAGCCTTACCCCTCGTCAAGGGTAAGACTCCCGAGGTCAATCTCTTCTACTATTTTGTTTTGTAGCTACAACAAATATATTTTTATTAATAACTTCTCGTCAACTTTATTTTTAAATTTGACCTTTTTAGCCACGTCTCAATTCAGGATGTGGCAAACAACATTACAATGCTAGGAGGTGTGTCCAACACTGAGCCAAAAAAATTGTTTGTTTTGCCACGCCACCAGTGATGGTGTAGCAAAACAACATTACCACGCCCACTCGTAGCAAAATTTAGCCACACTAGGATTGATAGCGTGGCAGTGTGTATCTGCCACTCCACGGGCTACGGCGTGGCCAAAAGTATCAGATTTAAAAATTAAGTAAGCGAAACATTATTAATAAAATACTTTTCAATAAATATTGAATAAACAAATCAACTTAGGATGGGATCCGTCGGAAACTCCAAATATTTTGTACAAACTACTCAAAATATATGAAGTTTTGTGATAACATATCCCCTTAAATCTGGAGTTTTGTGAAATTGAGCCTTAAATATGGAGTTTTGCGATAGTTTGTACAAAATATATGAAGTTTTGCAACATTTACTCGATTTTTTAATTTTTGTAAGAAGCGACTGGCCACGCTGTTTGGCCGTATATAAATACAAAAAAAAACAACTGAATTTGTATTTATTGTCTTCTATATATGTAAACGGTCTCGGTATAACGACATGACGGCATTACTAACTGAATATTTTTTAGCTATACAAGGAACTATTAGAGACGGTTTAGTGGAACAAGCCATCTTTGATATGTATCACAGACGGTTCTAAAAGTAAACCATCTATGATAATCAGACACATAACAAACGGTTTTTAATCCTAACAGTCTGTGATAATTCACAGACGGTTTTGAATACAAACGGTTTGTGATGTCTCCGATTATTACAGGCTGTTTGTACTGTAAAACCGTCTATGATGAGTCACATACTGTTATTAACAAGATCTGTCTGTGATAACTATGTATCACAGACGGTTATTAACAATAATCGTTTGTGATATGCGTCATTAAATACCCGGCCATCCCAATAGATCTGTCTGTAGTGAGATTTGTCTGTGATATATGCGGCTACTTTGAAGGAGGCGGCCAGCTTTGGGGTGTTTGGTGAAAGAAATACCACAGATTTGCAAATATGCTTGTAGATCTATTTGTTCTTGGCATCTAAGGTTAGTATTTGATTCTAATTAGTGTAGATTTCGTAAAACCCCACATATTTTGTACAAACTATCGCAAAGCTCTAGATTTAAGGCTCAATTTCACAAAACTCTAGATTTAAGGAGGTATCTGGAGTTTTGTGAAATCGAGTCTTAAATACGGAGCTTTACAATAGTTTGTACAAAATATGTGGAGTTTTGCTAAATTTACTCTAAAAAGAAAAACGAAAGGATTAGTAACTGGCAGTATATATTTTTGAAAGATGACTTTGATTGTACATCTTATTTCAATCCATTTTTGTGAGGATTATTTCAATCCTTACTCTCCTTTGAGAGATAATTCAACATTTTATATTAGTTGCACCAATTTTATTTTAGTTTGCAAAAGAATTATTCAACTTTGACTTTATTACATACAGTCAAACAAGGAAAGTACGTCTTAGTATGTCTAATAAGCAACATGAACCTATATGGAGCTAGCAGACCAAGACGAGCTAAACTAGGACATATTTTCTTTTCAGTTTTTATTCCAATGCCATCTTCTTACGCCAGTGCATGCTACTTTCTCTCTAGGGTGCGTGCAACACCATCGTCTCAACGGTGAGCCCTGGACCGAATGACATCATCACACCCCACTCAGGCCCATCCCCTTCCTTCTCCCTACGACGTCGCAGCTCATCGAGCACGAAGATCACCGTCACGCCGAACATGTTCCCGTACTCGCTCAGCACCCGGCGGCTCGCCGCCAGCTTCTCGGGCTCAAGCTGGAGCACCGCATCAACGTGGTCCAAGATTGCAGATGAGCCGGGGTGCACCGCCCAGAAGAGATCGTTCCATTTGGCGCCGATGCCAAGCGGCCCAAAGGAGTCCTGAAGGCACTGCTCGATGTTCTCACCGATGAACACCGGAACTTGTCTCGTGGAAATGTTTCCACCGAATCCACCTTTCGTGAGGTGCATGTTGATGGCGTGCTTGGACTCCGGTATCACGGTCTGCGAGGCTGACACTATCTTGAATAGTGGGTGCTCGACGGGGCTCATGGGGTCGGCGCCGACGATGACGGCACCCGCGCCGTCGCCGAACAATCCCTGGTTGATGAGTGTCTGGAAGCAGCCCTCCTCGGGACCGCTGAAGAGCATGATGGTGAGCTCGGCGCAGACCACGAGGACGCGCGCGCCACGGTTGTTCTCAGCAAGGTCCTTGGCGAGGCGCAGCGCGGCGGAGCCGGCGAAGCAGCCGTTGAGGTAGAGCATGGTGCGGCGAACGGAGGGACGGAGGCCGAGGAGCGGAATCAGGTGAAAATCGACTCCCGGAATGTGGGCGCCGGAGTTGGTGGTGACGACGAGGTGGGTGATGTCTGTGGCTGGGCGGCCCCACTCCACGATGGCCTTCTCAGAGGCTTTTGCGGCGAGCTCTGGGACGGCGGTGGCGACGATGTCTAGTCGGGCGTCGAGGGAAGGCGATGTGTGGTCGTGGAATTCGGGATGGGCGTTGAGCAGCTCCTCGGTGTGGTGGAGGTAGCGTTTCTGGACCCCTAATTTCTGACCTGAGATAAATATTGTCAGAAGTCAAGCACATAACACACAACAAATGGACGGAGACGTGTGGGAGGCTAAAGTTGATTGGATGCTTACAGACTCTCTTAAACTTGTCCTTGAGGCCGGTGAGGTGCTCGCTCTTGGTGGCACGGAAGTAGAAGTCGGGGAACTCGTCCTGGGACACGCAGTTCGCCGGGTTCGCGGTGCCAATGGCGAGCACGGCCGCGGGGCCGTCCGCACGCTGTGCGCGCCAGATCTCGCGGACGGTGGCCGGAGCACTTCCCATGGCTGCCATACCTGAATTCCTGCCTTGGTTGTTTGCACAAAGCCACTGACGTCCTACGTATATATAGCACATTCAATGGAGCATACAAATCGAGATTGGATTGATCGATCTATGCATTAATTAGTGGAGGAGATATGACGACTGACGAGGTCCGTATATCCGTTGTGCTGTCAGCAAGCCCTGCAGCAGTCAACGTTTGCAGCATTGAAGCGTATGCATATCCCCATGGTTGGCATGCAAGACTTTCCTCCATGTACTTTAGTGGACCGGGTCGTGAGAAAGCAGTATGCTCTCTTTATACACACTCTCTTGATCGTTCTAAATTAAATGTTATTTTAGCTCTACACATTACAAAGCAGTAAGAGCATCTCCAGCAGGAGCCCTCAAAACAGAGCCCCTACTTTTAATTTGAGGCTCACTTCTTTGAGGCGCTGTTTTACAAGTCAAGACTCAAAGAGCCCTCAAAGCAGCTCCTACTTCTTAATTCCTCTATTTCTCACACACTATATGCATATGTATTTGAGAACATCACATTATATAATAATTTATTTAAACTATAACTCTAAAGCACTATACTTAAAATTATGAATGAAAATACAAATATTCAAATTTAAATTTAAAGACAAATTTGGTCTGAATTTAATGATAACATAGTTCATAACATCTCTGCAAATCAAATGATATAATCATCAAATTTGGGCGGGGGAAGGAGCGGGCGCGGGAGGGGAAAAAGGCTGGCGGGGGGAAGAATCGGGACCAGGGCGCGCAGAAAACTGTGATTTGGGGGCTTGGCCTAGAGCCCCCAGGAATGAGGGCTTGAGGGGGGATTTTAGGGGCCCCTCTAGTAGGGGCTCTGCTGGACCTCTGTTTTTGTCTCAAACCCTCAAATTTGGTTTTAGGGGCTCAAGTAGGGGCCCTGCTGGAGATGCTCTAAGTAAATACTCCCTCTAGTTCACAAAAACAAATTGTTTTGAATGTCGACACGTCCCTAAAATATAGTTTTGATCACTAATTACTATTATAATTATTTGTAAAACCAAATAAAATTATAATATTATGAAAGTACTTTCCGAGACGAATCTACGTACATGATTTTTTATATGTCTAATCTAAATATTTAAAAAGATATCGATAGCCAAAGTTTGACTACACATATTCTAAAACGATTTGTTTTTTTTAACCGGAGGGACTAAATTGATGCCAACTTTGGACTTGCTAAAATCCTTAACCAAAGAACTAAGGGTGGTTCATGAAAGTTCAGCGCTAGACATAACAAATTAAATATCATTTTAGCTCCATACATACAAAACAGTAAGTAAATACTCCCTCCGGTAGTTAAAGACCGAAGTTTTCGGCTTGATTACGCATCAGAGCATCTCCAGCAGGGCCCCTACTTGAGCCCCTAAAACTAAATTTGAGGGTTTGAGGCAAAAACAGAGGTCCAGCAGGGCCCCTACTAGAGCCCTCAAATTTGAGGGGCCCCTAAAATCCCCCTCAAGCCCTCATTCACGGGGCTCTAGGCCAAGCCCCAAATCACGGTTTCTGCGGCATACAGTCCCGATTCTTCCCCATGACCTTTTTCCCCTCGCTTTGCTCCTTCCCCGCCCAAATTTGATGATTATGTCATTTGATTTGCAGAGATGTTATGAACTATGTTATCATTAAATTCGGACCAAATTTGTCTTTGAATTTAAATTTGAATATTTGTATTTTCATTCATAATTTTAAGTATAGTGCTTTAGAGTTATAGTTTAAATAAATTATTATATAATGTGATGTTCTCAAATACATATGCATATAGTGTGTGAGGAAATAGAGGGAATTAAGAAGTAGGGGCCTGTTTTGAGGGCTCACTGAGTGCGACCAAAAACAGGCCCTCAAAAGTAGGGGGAACCCTCAAATTAAAAGTAGGGACTCTGTTTTGAGGGCTCCTGCTGGAGATGCTCTCACAAGGCGCCCTTAATGAGTGGTGTTTGTTACAATCTTAGCCCTATTTACCCCCTTCATTGGAGTTACACCTTGCAGTTAAAAGCAATTAATATTGCTTGTAATCTCACATTCCCACCTAATACTAATGCAATAGAGAACAGCCGTTAGTTACTCGTTATTAAGATAAGTGTGTACTCCCTCTGTTCCGCACTATAAGTCAATCCTCAATTAATGAAACAAATTAAATGTAAGAGTGAATTTCAGTTTGAACCATGTAATTTTATCATGATTTCACTTTGCACAACCCTTAACAATTCTTTTTCACTTTGCACCACATTTTCTTACATGTGTTGCACTTTGTGCTAGGGTAAGGATTTGGCCGCCTTCTTCGATGCTTGCCGGCGGTGGTCATAGCAACAACGGCGACGACAAAACGGCTCGATCTCTCTATTTTTTTTTGGGTTTGCAGCCACCTCCCTAGCTGTGCGTCGCTGCCGGCAAGCTCTCTGCACGCTTTCCATTTTTTCCTCTCGCTGGCAGCACGTTCTCCTTGTGTAAAGAGAAATAAAAAGTAAGAAAAGGTGGTGCAAAGTTAAAAGATTTGTTAAGGATGATGCAAAGTGAAACTATGGTAAAATAACATAGTCCAAAATGAAATTTGCTCTATATGTAATATTTATGAAAAATGGTATTCTAATTAGCCATCAAATATATCCCTGGTCGTTGATACCTGCAACGACCAGGGAAGGTTACGACCAGTTCAAGTTACAACCATCCTATGGTTGTAAAGTCTATTATAACCAGGTCGACTTGCGACCACCTTATGGTCGATACCCACAGACATGTGGATCTTATCGACTAGGAATCCTGTATACTACGCTCGTGTTACAGCCCCAACTAATTAAATTGGATTAATGTGTATTTCACTAACATGCACTATCATGTTCAAAACATTTCCATAATATATTGTACTTGGAAAATCTAATTTGGGGTGAACATACACATCAAAATTCAAATTTCGATTCGAATCAGTGATAAAAAGTTGTGATAATCATCTGAAAACAATTTATTTATATACTAAATTAATTATCATGAATTAATATAATTTTTCCAAAATTGTTGGGAACAGTTTGAACCTAATTAAAATTCAAACAACGTTTGTAGACATACAACATGTTTGAATTTAAATATCACAAACTATATTATGAACAGTAGGGTTTTATAATTTTTATGGGAACTATATATTCCCAGGAATCCCCACAAATTATTTCATGATTTTTGGGAATTTATTTCTAATTATAAACTCCGGTCAAAGTTGCTAGACAGTTTTTAAATCTCAGTCAAACTTGAAAACCTAAACTCCAACTCATCGTTCCTCCGACCGAGAGGCCGCCGCGGTCGAACCCAATCAACTAAACGCACCTCACGTGAGCCGTCCGATGGGAACTCAGCGGCTGAGATTGCGTACCCCTTCGCCCCCGCGCCACTTAACCTCTTTAAAACTCAACCTTCCGATCGAGATCTAGCGGCCACTATGGGACCACGTCCTCCCTCCTACGCGCGAACAGAGAGCCGCTGACCGGTGGGCCCGAGCTGTCAGCTTCGTCTTCCTCCCGTCGCGTCTGCTCAGAACACCAGCGCCACGCGGCCGCGCCGCTCTGCTCCCGCCCGTTGCAGCTCCGTTAGTGCCGTGTGTTGCCGCCGCATGCAATCACTCCTGGAGCTCCTCCGTTTCACGCCGCCTCCACTCCGTCACTTTCCCGTGCTTAAGACACCTCCGAACCCTAAATGCTGCTCACTTCTCCTCTTTTGGTGAGGAAGGAGGCTCGTTCTCGGTCTCTACTCCGTGAGCTTCCTCTCCATGTTTCCTCCTCTTCCACCTTCCATGTCGTTTCCATTTTTGCTCATCTCGGTTCCTATCTTTGCTTGTAGCTCTTGGACCGTGATCGTGCTCCTGGAGCTCTAGAGCGTGATCGAAGGCCTCTCTGGTCAACCCTTGCCTCGAAGGTATTATCCCCAACCAAGCGCGTCATATCGCATGCCTTGGATTTCTGATCTTTTCCCCTAACTTTATTTTGGCAATGCACGACAGGTGTACGTGTATTCGAAGATTGTTCCCTTTTCGGCCGTAGAGCAACCTTTCCTCTCCTACTTCATTTTGGTAAGCCTTTTCTTGATTCCTTGCTGCTATAGCTTCCTGGATGATCTGCGTGAGCCTTCTTGATCATTCTTTTTACTTGGTTTTGCTCAGAGGATCTCCTCCTCGTGGAACCGTGCCTTCACCATTTTCTTCTCTAGCGCCGACATTGCTCCAGCCCTCCCCGACCTTCTCGACCTCGCTCCAGCACTCAGGTAGACCCTCAGTAGCCCTTAGTACCTCAGGCACCCGCTGGTTTGCGCTGCGGAGCTCTCTTGTGTCTTGCACACGTTTGCCGTATTATCACCGCCGCTCAACTTCGGCTAGCCGCCGGTACAGGCCGGCTTAGCCGTCGAGACCACTTCCTTTGGGAGCGCAGCACTATTGTGCACCTAAGCATACTCTTGGTTCACGCCGCCGTGGCCGGAATCGCCGGCAAGCCGTCGGTGAAACGCGCGGGGACGAAATCCCGTTGTCGTACGCCGACCGTTACTGTAGCACATCATTAGCGTTAACTGTAATCATTAACATTTAATTGATGTCGGAAGTGAATGGTTAAGCCCACTGACGTGTGGACCCAAGTTGTTAAACACGTGCTAAGAAGCTAAATCAACTAGGAGTCGATCTGGACCGTCAGATGCGAAGGGAACGGTGTGGATTTGTGAGACATTCGGACCATCCTAATGCACCTCGACTGTGGACCGTTGGATCTTGATCCAACGGCTCGCAATCGTAGCTCTAGGATGCACACGTGCGCGCGCCTCGCTATGGGCCGCTGACGAGCGGGCCCGCTGGTCAGTGACCGTGGCTAGCTGAGCCTCGGTGAGAAAAGTAGCAAATGGTTTATAAAATACCAAATCAATTACTTGCATCACGAAAATTGGTATTAACTTCTAAAATGCATAACAATTTCTTAATAACTCCAAATCACATGAAACCATACGAAACTTTCACTTTTAAAAGCATTATATTAAAATTAGTTTCAAACTTGTCTCTGTAGCAGAGAGTATTAATTGGAGATTAATCCATTAAAACCATTATTTGTACAATAGAAAAATGACTGATAACTTCAAAAATGCATAAATAATTATTGGAAGCTCCAAAAACAGTAAGACCACTTTTGATAATTTTCATTTTCAGTGAACTTAATTCTAAACATGGTCTCCATGTTACCTCTGTCCCAGAAACTATTTTGGGAGAATATACTCCTTAACTCCATTATTTTTATACTATAAAAGGCTGATAACTTTGAAAATCAATAACTAAATCATAAGAACTCCAAATGAGACAAACTCAACTATTCTGAACTTGTATTAATATTACCTATTTACCTATGTAATCCTTTACCCCACCACTGTTCTAAAAAAAAATTCACTTCATAATTAAATTACATAATGACGCCTTATTGAAATCTGAAATTCAAACCATTATAACTTTCATATACTAAATCAAAATGAAATAATTCTTTCACTAGAAATCATTTAAAATCATGACCTAACTACTGTAGAAAAATCATTCATTTTTTAGCATTTTGATTTTTGAGTTGTTTTCTCGGTATTTATTTGATGTTATAATTATATAGATCCGAGCATATTGATATCGACTCCTCATGGCGAGAGTGAACAACTTAGCTACCTGCAAGGCAAGCATCCTTTGAACTTTCTTTTGCATCATATTTGATCCCAATTTTGTTAGGATAGATGCAATGATAATTGCTTGCATGCTATTTTGATAATGTCGCTATTTTTGTGATGAATAGTTAGACACATCCTATTATGTTGTCATTGTGGCTATCCATGAATTATTCCATTGCTGAAATGATATGATAGGAGGTGTGAAGTTATATTGTTCGAGTTTGCTTAGCCATGCAAGTCTAGAACCGGTAGTTGATTGTGGGAATAACCGACAATTATGGGATAAACACAACCCTCATTATATACTTTTATTTCAGATCTTCGTACCTGTTTTACAAGTTAAATTTTGTCATTTTAAATGAGCTTTTGGTCGGACAAGTGTTGGTTAGTGATGGTGCTTTATGCACGAGATTTGGGTATGTGGTTGGACTTGTCCGGACAATTAAGGACCGAACTTTGTAACGTCGTTGATTCAAGTACTTTCGTGCTACCATACGCATATATGGGTCTTGTCACGGTTAAGTAGGGGAGGTTCTATTGTGTTAAGTCTCATGGTGGTGTAGGGGCATTTGTGTTTGATCATTTGTCCTTAGGAATCGATGTCAATGTTCTATAGTGTGCAAGGAGCACCAATTACCTTTTCATTACATCGGTATTTCCAATATAACGTGTGAGCCCCTTAGCAAGTGTTATATGCTACTTGTACTAAGACCGGAAACATCTCACATGGGAGACTTAGCGCAATAGGGTTTTCTTCTTGAAAGCATCGTATCTCGATTCTCCCGCCAAAGACATACCAAAGGAAGTGTACCATTATCAGGAGGCTTACGGGCTAATCGAGTCGTGTGGGTAAGTAGTACACCTGCAGGGTATAATCTATTCGAATAGCGTGTCCACGGTTATGGACAACCGCTTGAGTTCGGGAGTTACTATTGTTAGATTTGAAATTAAAATTGTGGTTATAACTCGGTAATTAGCATGAATGGGATGTTCATGCTTGTTGTTGTATCAAAGTGGGCAGCCACTTTGTTATCTGTATGTTTATTTGTTACTTAGTTCATTACTTATTCACATGTTTTACTTCTACTTCAAATCTGATTTTGAAATGGCACTTGAAAAACTAGTATGTGTAGGTTGTACATTGTTGCGTCTCTTTCGCAAAACTAAGCCAATATGAGCCTTCCTTTGAATGACCTTATGCATAACTATTTTTATTTGTGTAAGACTTGCAGTACTCTTTGGTACTCGGCCGGATGTTTCTTGGCTTTTACGGTGAGGGCGATCATCGAGGTTGATGAGTTTGCCGGTGTCGATTTAGGTGACACCGACGAGTAGTATGCTATCTTCTAACTCCCAGTCGGTTGCCGATGGGTTGTGGGCATACCACTGTTGGTCTTTTTGGTTTATTTACTCGCTTCCGCTATAAACTTGTTAAATTTGGCCGGTCGGCCCTTATGTATTTGTACACTTGGAACTGTGTTGTAACTTTTGTACTATTTACGAATGATGGTTGTATGGATGTGACCAACGTTGTAATGAGGGTATGATTATATTGGTCGCTGATCTTGGGAGCCAATATAGGTCATACTCGCTGTTCTTGGATTCCCATTTAACTTGCTAAGTGTCGTGCTTGACTTATTGGAGAACCGGCAATCATGTAGTGCTTGCAGAGGAGCAGCGCGCATGATCGTCGGGGCTCTAGATTCGAGTTGAGCCTCTCACTGAGACTGAGTTAAGTTGGAATCCATTTACCGGAGGTCCCGAGTTATGTCCCTAAGACCTTGATTAGTCTCGGTCTTAAGGAGATAACCCCGGGGTCCCCACAGCTCGACTATGCATAGTAGTTAATGCACGTACGCGTTATCTCTAGCATAACCGTACTTCTCTCTGTCTAGCAATAACCGCTTGGCGAACATGCAGGAGGATGTTTCACTGACAGCAACCGTCATCCACGGGTGTACTCAAGCAACCGTCAAGGCGCCTCTTGACATATTAGCTGCCACCTTTTCAAACGCTATATAAGGGCCGGAGTCAGCAAATAGAAGAGAGGACGATCAACGAGATAATCCATTAAACTTAGTTCGGTGGCTTGTTGTACTCTATAATCTCATTCAATACAAGAACACAGAAGTAGGGTTTGTCGATGATTGGAACACGGGGTTCCCTATTGAGCTTATCCAGGAAATGATATGAGAACGCTATCAAAATGAAGACTCTTTATTGTTGTGGCCACACTGAGTGTATGTATGAGAATACAACGAGTGTTACAAAATAGTTGTAATGATCTTGGTTACAGATGTTAGAACTTGTTATTATAGAGTATGTGGGTTACCCTCTTTATAGTATTTGAAGAGGTGGCAGTTAATGCTGCTAAAGGCGCCTCTAATATTCACGCATGTTCTCGAGGAGAGTCTTAAAATGTCATGTCCTTTAGTTAACTCTCGTAAGTTACCAGATGCGCCAATAGTCGCCTTCCCGTTAGTCACATGGATAACTGTTATGTCTACTGACCAATTTGCTGGTCTGGGATTGTGCAAATCCGTATAGATGGTCGTCTCATGACTGTAATAAAAGGAATTAGACTTACTTTATATACTGGTCGTAGATTCATAATCGTTATAAAAGTGGTCCTTCCTCATTTGACATGAACTCTGACTTTGACAAAAAAATATTGACCTAGTTAAGGATCCTTGTTAGAGTTATTATTCCCTCCGAAGAATGCCTGAACTTATCTAAGGTGGTGTCAGAGGGAGCCAGTGTCAGTTGGAGGTGGCGCCAGAGGGTGGCAGTAGTGGATGCGCCACTGGAAGCAACTCAGTGATGACTAGAGTGGCCGGATCAGGTGGTGGCTGGATTTGGCGATTTTGGGGGCTAGTAATTGGTTTGGAGGGGGAGAAGAAGTTTGGGATTTGGAGGCGAGGCAGTCGGTTTCGGGAATTTTAGTAGGCCCAGACAGTGTTGTAAAAAACGGAATACGGTTGTCAGACAGATAGGGTACCACCAAGCGATTAATCGGAATACGGATGATTAATCAGAATTATGCAGACAATTAGGCGTTCTCACATATTTGATCATAATGCTAGTTTTAGAAATATTTGAACACATTATTGTAACATCCCGATTTTCAGAATCAGGATGTTAATATTTAAGTAGGCGATCTAATAAATATTTGGCAATGTTTTAAAATGTTTCCCATGTTAATTCAAATGTTGCTTCTAAAATCGAATCGAGTTGTTTAAAAAGATGTATAAACATGGTAATAATAATAATTATAGACATTATTAAATCAAATTGTTCGAAAGACTGCATTTAAAAATTTAGATTATTTCGACTTCTTGTTTTAACGTGTATATCAAAACTCATTATATGTCATTCATTTAGATCATTGCTATTGCTTTCAGTTCGACCGACCGTAGGCGCAACGCCTGCATGCTCTTTAATTCCCCTGCCATTTCTCTTTCCCCATCCCTTGCCTTTTTCCTTTCTTCCTGTCCACATGAGCACAACTTATCAACACATTTTACTGCCATTTCTTTTCTCACGCTTACAATTGTGCAGTGCTACACATTGCTACTACTATTAATATATCCACTGCATATACTACTGGTAGCTGATAGCTACACACAAATATACATGCAAGTATGCTGCTTCACACAGAGAAAAAAAAAGGAGGCATGAAGCAGGGAGCTAGTAGTGCATACTTAAGCTTGAGCTAGCTAGCTAGCTGTGGGCACTCCCTGCCATTCCGTTTTGCCAGCCGATCCATTTTTCTTCCCTTGCCATTTCTTTATGCCTAGCTAAACCACTGCCACACTCTATCCAACATGCAAAAGCATTGCCATTTCCTTGTTTCACTCCCCATTTCCCAACAGAGCCAACTAGTCACTGCCATTTTCTTTGCTTCTCCCAAGCACACATCCTCCTCACTTCTAGTCTCCATTGCCATTTCCTTTGTATTTTTTTCCTTGCCCAGCCGAATCAATCATCCCACACCAATTCTCACTACCAACCAAAGCCACCTCCCCATTTCTTTTGCCCCAACTGAACACAACACCCTCCTCCACTGCCCTTCTCTCTCACGCCATCTCTCTTCTCTTCAACAGAACAACACCACTTCTAGTCATTCACCAAGCAAAGCCTTTGTACATGTTCATCTCACCCTCCTTCTCTCCTTCAAATCTCCACCAAAACTGAAGAACCAGGCTATGCATGTTACGCATTGGTGTTCATCATCTCGAGAGCTTTCCATCCATCCAATTAATTTTCGCATGCAAAGACTTTTGAGCAAGTTTGAGAGGAAGGGGAAGAAGCAGCAGTGGCACTGCACTGTTCGGCTGTGACCACCAGTAGCAGGAGCTTGGCGCTGCATGGGGAGCATGGGTAGCTCCATGCGGCAGCCAGGAGCCGGCGGCCCAGCGGCTTAGTAAGGCGTCACAGTGGAGGCAGTGACACGGCGGCAGCCCGAGGTGCGGCGCGGTGCTGCGACACGGCGGTGGTCGAGTTGAGGCGAGGAGGCAAGGTTGGCGACCGAGCGAGGTAGCAGTGGCGCGTTGCGTGCGCATGCCACCAGCCCCGGCGGGCAGCATGCTGTAGCGTTCAGGCGAGGGTGCGACGGCCGGTAGTAGCGTCGCGGCCCGGGCGACGGCATCCGTGGGCGAGGCGCCGGGAGCGGCACAGCAACTGCATGCTACCGCTCGACATGAATGCATGCAGCGGGCGCAGGCGTGTTGTAGTAGCTGGCAGGCAGTAGCTCCCGGCAACAAATCTCAAGTGTGCATGCAACCGGCCAGCAAGGCCGTGGCGTGCTGGTAGCCCAGTAGTGTGGTGCACGTCGGCTTGACGGAGCTGTGCATGAGAAGTGGGAGACACGGCGGCCGAGCCATGCCTAGGCTATTGGAACCACTAGTGTTGTACACTACATGGCTCACGTCATATTTTTTGGTGGTGTGTGAGTGCATGCATTTGCATGGAACGTGCATGCACATGCACATGTTGCTGCTAGTGTTTGGGAGTGCATTTGTGTGCTCTTTGATGGCACTGTCTACTTAGGCAAGCCGAGAACGAAACACATGCATGCGACGACCATGCATGCAGCGGCACGGCGGCCCGAGCGAGGCGAGGCGGCATGGTGTGGCAGTGCCGATGCGAAGCGGGACGTGGATGAGAAAGGCTGGGTGGACACGGACGCGGAAACGGCAACGACTATGGCGGACATGGACACGGAAACGGCAACGACTACGGCGGACATGGACACGGAAACGGCGACGACTACGGTGGATGCGGATGCGGAGCCGAGAAGACGACGTTCGGCCATATTAGGCACGCCTAGTGCCGTGGTAAAATACTTCGCGTTAAATTGTGCTATCGCATTACGATTTTAGTCGTGCATGTTGCGTTTTAGGCATGAGCATAGCATCTATTTATGCATGTTTAATTGTGAAAAAAATAATAATTTGGTAGCTTAAGACCGGTATAATTCTCCGGTGATGTCTTCTTTATGCGTAGACGTGTTCTTGTGAGTTATGTCGATAGATTACGAATAATTTTATCGTCATAGCGGATATGTATATTGTTGATTGGTGGATACTAGATTAAGTATTATTGGAGTAGTGGATCGGATGATATTATTTTGAAGCTACATGCAAAATTGTGGTGATCTTAGATGATAAATTAATTGGAGGGTATCCTCTCGTTGGATTAGTAATTTTGAAGTTAGGACGCATAAGGATTTTATGATTTATTACTTGTTGGATGACTCTTGTGTTGATGATTAATGAGATATATAGGTTGAATCGGATGGTTTATTCAATCATGAGTAAATTGATCGGATGTCTTAGGTAATAGTTATGCGAGTCGTTTGTGCTAGAATTGGGAGAAGGTAGCAATAGATCATTTAATTACGGATGAATGTTTGGATTGCTTTATAATTAGTGGATAAGTCCCATGTACCGAGTTGATAGAAATATGTCCTAAATCGAGTTAGTAGATAAATGATTATTAGTTAATCATATAGACACATGTGTGATTGGATTGGTAGATGTCATACGCGACTAGTTCGGTGAAATGGATATAAGTTGATTGATTGGTGAGTTTTTAAATGTTGGACATGCTTTTAAATTGTAGAACTCACTAGGTGTCGGTTAGTCAAATAAACCTCGATCGGTGGAAATTTTGGTGTATGCGAATATGAATTGCCACGGTGAGAATAGTAGAGTTTGATAGTTAGTATTAGCTTAAATGGTCTAGTAAAGAATAATTGTGGATTTAGTCTTGGTCATGTGCATATCACTTGGTGGAATTTGTGCAATCACCGGATGAATTGTATGTATGAATTAAAGATGGTGAGTCCGAGCATTATTTGTTGGGTTGAATGTCTTGTTTATGCCTTACTAGATGTTAGTATAGGAGTTAGATCAAGGTACGAGGATATGATCGGAGAGTGTTATGCATGTGATTGGATTCAACACCGGAGAATCAGTTAAGTATATGATTATGAGAAGATTAGATTTGTAGGTAGGTGTTTTCCTTTAGGAAATAAATGGAAAATAAAATAAAATACAAGGGCCCTATCTTTCATTGACAGAGGCTAGGTCAGCCTACATATAAAAATTATTTATTGCGATAGAAATCTCAGGAAAGAATAATTTTGACACTAGAAATTGTATTAACTTCAAAAATTCATAGAAAATTCATTTGAACTCCAAATGGGGTGATTCAATCTTAAATTTTAACTACCTTTCATACCATGTAAAGCTTATCCCTACCACTGTTCTACAAATTTTCGTGAAACAATTAAATTCAGATGAACAGTAACTGAACCATGATTTTCCAGTATTTTCTAGAAATCTGATTTTCAAACTACTATAAATCTCTCATATAAACTCCAAATGGAATAAATTTTGTACCTAAATTCATCTAAAATCATAATATAGCTACTGTATAAATTTCATGCATTTTGGAGCAATTTGATTTTTTGACTATTTCTCGGTGTTTATTCGATATCGCTTTTCGTTAGATTCCGAGTTGCCGGAAGTATGAGAGTAAGTAACCGAGAGTGAGCAAGTGAACTACCAGCAAGGAAAGCATCCTTTGAACTTTCTTTTTGCATCATATTTGATCCCAGTTTTGTTAAGGTAGATGCAATGATAATTGCTTGCATGCTATTTTATAATGTCGCTATTTTTTTGTGATGAATAGTTAGAGACATCCTATTATCTTGTCATTGTGGCTATCCATGAATTATTCCCGTACTGAAATGATTAAGATAGGATGTATGAGTTGATATTGTTCGAGTTTGCTTAGTCATGCAAGTCTAGAAACGGTAGTCTGATTGTCGGGAATAACCCGACAATTATGGGATAAACACAACTCTCATTATATACTTTTGTTTCAGATCTTCGTACTTGTGTTATAAGTTAAATTTTGTCATTTTAAATGATCTTTTGGTCTGGACAAGTGATGGCTAGTGATGGTGCCTTCGTGCACGAGAATTGGGTATGTGGTTTGGCTTGTCCGGACAATTAAGGACCGAACTTTGGTAACGTCGTTGATTCAAGTATATTCGTGCTATCACACACGATATATGGGTGCCGTATGGTTCAGTAGGGGGAAAGTTTTGTTGTGTTGAGTCCCACGGTGGTGAAATTGTAAGGGCATGGGACCGTGAAATGCCGTGTTCCTTTTGGGCCGATAGGATGGGGGCGTTAATGTCTTGTGTTTCCTAGGAGATAGGATGGAGATGTTAACATCTTGTGTTTCTTAGGAGCCATGGGTTGAGGGACTTAGCTCAATGGGATCTTCTTGCTAAAAACGACCATATCTTGATTTACCCGGCCGGCATACCATAGGAAGTATGCTATATTCGGAGGCATCTGGAGGCTTACAGGCTAATCAAGTCGTGTGGGTAAAGTAGTACACCCCTGCATGGTATAAATCTATGCGAATAGCCGTGTCCACGGTTATGGACAACCGCTTGAGTTCGGGAGTTACTATTGTTAGACTTGGAATTAAAATTGTGGTTATAACTTGGTATTGTCATGAATGGGATGTTCATGCTTGTTGTTGTATCAAAGTGGACAACCACTTTGCCTTTTGTATGATTTATTTGTTATTGAATTCATTACTTGTTCACATGCTTTACTTCTACTTCAAATCTGATTTTGAAATGGCACTTGAAAAACTAGTATGTGTAGGTTGTACCTTGTTGCGTCTCTTTTGCAAAACTAAGCCAATATGAGCCATCCCTTGGAATAGCCTTATGCATAACTAATTTTTATTTGTGTAAGACTTGCGAGTACTCTTTGGTACTCAGCCAGATGTTTGCTGGCTCTTACAGGTGAGGAAGATATCGAGCCCGACGAGCTTGTCAGTGTCGATTTAGGCGGCACTGATGAGTAGTGCTATCATTTAACTCTCAGTCGGTTGCCGATGGGTTATGGGGCATACCACTGCTGGTCTTTTGGTTTATTTACTTGTTTCCGCTGCTACTTAATACTCTTATTTGAATTTGGCCGGTCGGCCGTTTGTTACCGTTGTAGACTTAAACTATATTGTTGTCTTTTGGACTATTGATGTGTATTTGTTGTATGGATGTGATCAACGTTGTATGAGAGTATGAGTATATTGGTCGCTGATCTTGGGAGCCAATATAAGTCATGCTCGCTGTTCATGGCTTCCTATTTAACTCAGTAAGTGTAGTGCTTGACTTGTTGGAGAACAAACAATCATGTAGTGCTCGCAGAGGAGCGGCGCGCATGATCGTCGGGGCTCTAGTTTTCAGTTAAGCCTCTCATTTAGATTGAGTTAAGTTGGAATCCATTTACCGGAGGTCCAGAGTTATGTCCTTAAGACCATGCTTAGTCTCGGTCTTATGGAGATAACCCGGGGTCCCCACAATTATATTGTCAATACTATCAAATAAACTTATACCACCCTTTAATTGTATATGATAAGTTTATTACTAACTCAAAAGATAACAAGATTGATCGGCGAACTATTATAGTTCTACAACAAAGTACGACTTGCAACGGGTTTAGATAATAAATTAAAAATATGCATTGTCATATAGACTAAACTAACTTAACACACTGGCGAGATGACCACCAAAAGAATTAAGTTTGAAATTTAAATATACAAAATGACCCACAACTACGAGAGAATCAGTTACTCCGAATCATTGTCAAGCACAACATCACCACGAGACACTTCGGTCTTAGGCTCATCAGAAGCAAGGGAATCATCTTCAAAGGCAACCAACTCCTTGTCACTCTCACTTTCATCAATTTCTAGTAGTGTAGATTTGGAACCACGACTGGATGATGCTCTGTGAGATAATCTTTTTGTACATTTTGTTGATTTCTTGTTGTAAAAATCGGTCGTAACGACCGATTAATCGTCCATTTATGCGGATTATGCGGGGCGATTATACGGAAACGGCCAACTAATCGGATAATGCGGCCGATTTGGCGTTCACAAGCGTTAACTATGCTCTGATTTATGTATACGTAATGGTTTGCCCGCCGACTCCAATTAAACAGCCGACTAATCGGCCGTCACGACGATTTTTACAACACTGCCCCAGCTACCTATTGGCCTGATGGGGACAATGTAACCGTCCAGGATATTGTGTGTATTGGCGCGATGGCTAAAACAGTGTGGCGTAGGCAGTGAAATAAGTGTCGCGCGGCAGCAAAATGTTGCCGCACCGGGTGTTGAAAATCTGCTATAAAATTTTCTTGACGGTGTACTATGTCACTAAAATTGCATTTTTCCTACGGTTTCAAACGACCACCACTGAAATATATTATCTTGATGGGAAGATCTTATACCGTCACAAAAATTTGTTCATATCCCTTGTGGCGTTATGAACCTCGACAGTCTAATAGACTTTTGTGATGATGAGATACTACTATAAAACAGGCTATATTGGACGCTTCATTACAGACGGTTCCTTTGGAATCGTCTGTGGTACGTAACTATCACATACGGTTTGTAAATAGAATCGTCTGTGATAATTCACAGATGGTTCTTAAGAAGAACCATCTTCTTAAGAAGAACCGTCTGTGATAATCACAGACATCACAGATGGTTATTGTTAAGAACTATCTATGAATTATCACAGACGATTCTATTTACAAACCGTCTGTGATGTCTTCGAATATCATAGACGGATTGTATTAAAAACCGTCTATGATAAGTAGGACTAACTCTTTGATTTTACTATGACTTGAAATACCAATCCTTTACTTCGCCCCTATCGTGGCAGTCAATCCTGTGCCGTAGCCCTACCGGGGCACCCAATAGTTTGCGACGGTAGGGTTTGGTAGGGCAACGGCTTGCCGCGGTAGGGTTTGGCAGGGCGTGGTAGAGGATAGGGTGCCACGACAGGGGCGCGACAAAGGATGGGGTGCCACGACAGGGGCGCAGCATAGGATTGGCTGCCCAAACCCTACCGCGGCAGAGGATTGTGTTCCACAGCAGGGGCGCGACAGAGGATTGGCTGCCACGGCAAGGGCCTGACAGAGGATTGTGTGCCACGATAGGGGCGTAGCAGAGGATTGGTTACCACGGCAGGAGCACGACAGAGGATTGGCTACCACGATAGGGGTGCGACATAGGATTGTGTGCCACGGCAGTGCCACGTCAAGGGTGCGGTAGAGGATTGGCTGCCACGGTAGGAGCGTGACAGAGGATTAGCTGGCACGGCAGGAGCGCGATAGAGGATTAGCTGCCATGGCAGGAGGGCAGGAGCGCAACAGAGGATTGGCATTTCAAGTCATGGTAAAATCAAAGTGTTAGTGATTTCAAGTCATAGTAAAAAAATTACAAGCTATAGTAAAATTTGAGAGTAAGGAAAGCTATCCTTATATATATTATAACCATCCTAGGTTTGTCTTCTATCAGTCTCTCCCTCTCCCCTACTCATGCCGAGCTTCAACGACCACCCTCGAGTAAGGAAAGCTATCCTTATATATATTATAGCCACCCCAGGTTTGTCTTCCATCTGTCCCTCCATCTCCCCTCCCCATGCCGAGCTCCGGCGACCACCCTCGAGTAAGGAAAGCTATCCTTATATATATTATAGCCACCCTAGGTTTGTCTTCCATCAGTCTCTCCCTCTCCCCTCCTCATGCTGAGCTCCGACGACCACTCTCGATTCCCCATCGCGGTTCGGCGATGAGACATAAGGGATCGCGACCGCCGTGTAGGCCTACATGGGACTCTCGCCTGCGGCCGCCGTCACCATCTTGGCCCCCTTCATCGCCCTCGATGCTGCCTCCCCTGCACCTGCGGCCCCTCCCAAGCTGCCTCAGCAGCAGGAGCACGAGATGGTGTCCTTCGTGCTGCTGCTGGAGCCCGTGCTGGTGGGCCAAATCACGCCTACGATGGCAAGGACCCCACCAATCCCATCCTCATCGCCATCCATGGCCAGGTCTACCACGTCTTGCGTGGGAGGTGAGGATTAGATTGTACTATTCTGCTTTGATTTGATCAGGATTTAGTGTGGACCGATATGCCCGGTGAGCTTATTGTACTACCGAAAATTGATCAAGCTAGAACAATGAGACTATTTAGAGGGAAAGAATAAGCAGCAGTAGTAGTATAGGCAAGTTAATATGGAGTGGTAAGAGCTGGTCCAAGTTGAACGGCCTGCTCTAAGCAAGTTATGGAAGTGTGTGCTAGTATGTAGGTTATCAAACTTGTGGTGTGGATAGTCCATTTGATTCAGGCATGAGGCCTGAGTCTTTATTAGTTTGAGGGGGTCATATTAGGACAGGAAGCTCTTGTTGCGATTAATTTCGTGAAGTGAAAAACAGTATATTTTACACAAGTAATGAGGAAGCTGCTAAGTTCTCCGGTAGGTTTGAGCAGCAGCAAGCAATCCGTTTTTTTTTTTTTTTGTAAATTACTATCACAAACAGTTCTTGTTTAGAACCGTCTGTGCTGTGATAGTAATTATCACAGACGATCCTTGTCAGAACCGTCTGTGATAGTTTTTTTTACAGACGGTTTAAAAATCATCTGTGATGACCGCCTGTTATCACAGACACATAAATTCAAACGATTCAGAAACCATCTGTGATTACGGTTTAGAACCGTCTGTAATAACCCTTTGTGTAGTAGTGAGACGTGAGCTCGTCACAAAAAAATAATCATGCCAGAAACTCTATTTTCAAGTAGTGTATAGTCTATCCTCCAGGTACTGCTAGTGCTCCCCTTCCCATCCCTTGTTTGTTGTTGAGCTGCCTAGGCGATAGGCGGCTACCTCTCGCCGTCTTCCGTCCAACATCTATAGGAACACTATCTATAACTAAGAAAAGTCATTTACAAAAATAAAATTAATTTTATGTTATATTATAATTGTAATGCATTTTGTTCTTACAACACCAAAAATTACGTTCAGCTACATCAAATTTTAAACTAGTATCTAACTTTGACTTAAAACAACCTAACTGATGTGACGTACATCGTAAGCGGAACGACCCATCGACTCGTGACCAAGACTAGCCACATGTGGCTTCCAAAGGGCCCAACGCAGCCTACACGCACTACTGTGGCAACTAAGCAACAAAGCACCATAGCCCAACAAAGACAGTGCATAAAGATTAGGAGAACGAGAAAATAACACATAATTGAGAAGAAAAATTGTGTGCTTGAACTCACAAAGAAACACACAACTGATGTGAATGGACTGGATTGATTCATTGCTACTAACAGAATTAGGGAAATCATCAGTTAGGACTTACACGAGGAGAATCAACGGGATGGCTTAATTCACAGGAGCAGTGCTTGTGCGGCAGCAAAAGGAAAATGAAAAGAAATAGAGAGGTGGCCGAAATCCAAGAGCTAACCAGGAAATTTTCATCTTTTTATGTATGTTAGGTGGGATACGAACTTGGCGGTACATTTATGTGCTAAGTAAGCATCTCGCACTAGGTCGGGTTGTGTTTGGCCAAACCAATAGAAATTTTATAGTACATTCTACTAGTAATATATGCATGGCAGTATAAATCGAATCTGGCCGTTGACTTGTTAATTGTATAATAGACTTTTCTATATATTTATATTTTTGTGAGAGTATTATGGACTTTTTCAAGTAGAGTTGAAAATATTACTCTTGTACTATGTGATCCCCACATGGACATTTAAAATTCTACTATATTGGAATTCTACTACTCATACTACCAAATGCAGTATAACTAAATCCTAACTAATTTTAATCATTGGATCTTAAAGAATAAACAACCCGTATTAAATTGAGTATACCGTAAACAAACTCTAAACCAAACCCCAGATTTCTTTTTAGCTTCTATGCAGCATCATTGTATTCCTACTAATTAATGAAATTAATGCTCTTGGTCTAAAAACGAAATTGCTATGATCCGGGCATTCGATGCAAAGCGTTCCATTCAGACGCTTCACTCGCACAAATATTCCCACTGACAAAAGCATGGAGGCCTCCCCAACCATGTGAATATGTGATACCATTTTACCTTTTTGACTTCTTCCTCCTAGTAATGTTCTCACCCAAGCAACTGAAGCTTTCTCTTCTATCTTGCCTCCTCCATCTTCTCACTCTCCCTCTATTTTCTACTTGTTGCACATGGTCGTGCCCAGCTGGAGCTCGCACATGCTTCCCTGCTCCTCTCCCTCCCTCTCCCTCTCCCCCCTCCCTCTCTCTTGCATTATATGCGGCACACTTGAGGGAGGCTGTCCGCTGCGGATGGAGCTCATAAGGAAATCTTCCTTTTCGAGGGTGGCCGCCTACGGCTAGGATTTATTACATGCATTCGCTTGATTTGTTGCAAGCATTATCTTAAAATGTTATAGGAGTGTTTTTGATTTGTTGCGATGTTGTTGCATCCTTAATTGTTGTGATTGAGTCCACGGGATCTAGTTTGTTACGTGTGTTTGCTCACTTTGATTGAGCACCTTTTATCAGTTGTTGCAAAGAGTGTTTGATTTTGTTGCAGTGTGTAATAAAAAAATATTACAGTAAATTTGTTTTGTTGCAGTCGATGTCTTGATTTGTTGCACTTGAATCATCTTTTGTTGCAATAGTTTATGGTTTTGTTGCCGCCATTTTATCATCATGGGTCGTTGCAACTGGATGTGCATTGTTGCAAGCTCTATTAATCTCTGTTGCAATGTCTGTTCTTTTGTTGCAAGCTTTATTAATTCTTGTTGTAAATAATTTTTTTTGGACCCTAAGAGATGGGTTTACATAATCTCTCAGTCACTGGACAGCGAGCTCCGGTGAGCCACCTCCGCAACCGGCAAGCTCCAACTTTTTCCCCGCTCCTCCTGCTAGGCATCCCAAGTTATGCCGTCAGCCACCAGTCCGAGCTCGCCCCGCTCGCGCTCAAGGAGCCTGTATGCCGCGGCAGGAGCTCACATGGAGCTTTCCCGGCCCCGTTCCGAAGAGTGGCCCCCTAGATGCGACGCTGTCTGAGGCGATCCATGACAATCTCTTGCTGTTGTTGCGCTCTCCAGGAAATCCAACGAACGGAAGCAGCGTACGGAGCTAGCGCACAAAAAAAAAAATTAGATGGTTCAGAAAATTTCCGGGAAGAAGGGAATGGAAGGGCATGCTAACTTTACTTTTTTACATATAACAAGATTAAGCAGTAGATTTTGAAGCTTAAGCTAAAATTTTGGGCCCTAATTTTTCCGAGCCCTGTGCAATCGAGCATGTTGCACCTTGCCATTGTATGGGCCTAGAGCTAGGTAGCTCCACGTGCAGCTCACCAAGTCTGGCCATGTCTCGTCGACGTCTATGCCACCGACTCCCTCGTCGATTCACGACTAGATCAGTTTTGACCGGGTGGGACGGGGATATGATACGTTTACAGCTTGTAGGTGTTCAATGCAAGAAGTGTTCCCTTTATTCCAAGGTGCCACAGTCTAAGAGCCATGTCAACGGTCAGACCCGACCTACCTACTAATGGCATCCGGTGACTCACTTAAATATTTTCAGTGACAATATACAATTTTAGAGTTCGGTTGACCACTTGAATCGGCGCACCCACAGTGCAATTTACTATTTAGTCAAGATTTTGCTGCTGACTCTAAAAGATACACCGTGGATGTCATAAGGATATGCTCCTATAATCTCAGTGTGATGATACAATTAGCAATGGTGGCGAGAGATTGTCGAAACACTCATTTTCAAAAAATTCAGAAGTTCTATCAGGTGGTCTGACTGGCCTAGGTTGCGGTTTGACTGTCCCTGACTGATGGTCTTACCGGCCACCCCTTGCAGCCAAACCGGCTGTGTGCAGGCTGAAGTACCGACGTTCAAATCGGCTTGATGAGCGTGTGTAGGCTGAAGTACTGACGTTCAGATCGGCTTGATGAGCGGTCTGATCGGCCAAAAGATGAACTTTCGATTTTGGGACCGAGCCAAAAATAGAAGGTGTAGACAAGAGAAGGATTCTTTTGTACTTGATCTCATAATTTTTGAAATTTCAAGTCAAAAGTTCTATTCAAATTACGTTTCTATAGATGTTGCAGATTTTCCAAGGAAAAATTTAGCTAAGTCCTATGGCCTGGCGGTTAGACTAGCCAGAGAGCGGTCAGACCGGCTAGAGGGCGGTTAGACTAACCATGGGTGGCGGTCTAGCCAACCAAGCTCTAATCACTTGCCAGTAAGGCGGCGATGATCGTGGGTTAGGTCATTTTCATAGGTTTCAGTGCATATATGTTGCATAATGCATGTCTTGACTAACGTGAGTTAAGTTACAAAGAACTTATGCCCAGACTCGATTTATTGGTCTATTATTGTGCAGGAGGCTTAAGGTCAACGACGAGGATGATCGAGACTAGGCTAGGAGAGTCGAGGTCCAAAATGATCAAGGATATTGGGTGAAATCATTGGACTCAAGTATGACGCAAGATGGACAAAGATGTCTGAATGTGAAGTTCAGTGCAACGGATTGCATCAAGTGGTGCGAGGGTCGGTGCAAGTGTCATGGTGGTTTTGGTGGGACCCAGATGGAAGAGACTTGCTGACATGAAGAGAGCCGTTGATCGAACTACACGTAGTGAAGCATGGGATTGCTTCATGATGATTGGACTCAGTCTTAGGAAAAAAGATCGAGAAGGGGTATTTTGGTATATTCACCAAAAAACCGGCTTGGTGACCTTTGGCAAAACCGCGGCACAAAACGATGTAAAGAGACGCGGTTTAGATCAAGTGAAGATGGAGTTCATGAAGAGACGGATATGGAAAACCCGGTTTGTCATCCGCTTTGAGAAACATGTGTGAGTGTAGACCCGTTTGTGTGTGGGCTTAACTGGTGCCCGTTAGGGTTTTTCTCTCTAAACCTAGTCTCCACTATAAAATGGAGATGTTCAGATTTGGAGTCTCCAGCCTTCCAATTGTAAACCATAATTTCTGATTTGGGAGAAAGTGGAGTAGTTGAGGCTAGGGTTTGTGAGAGATTAGTTAATTGAGTGCTCAAGTGTTGAGCTTTTGTCCTCCGCGGTGGAGTGGCTGTAAATTAACAATTTTCTCAAATCAATCCAAGCAAGATTTCCTCAAGATGAGTCTCCTTTTGTTTTTGCTCTTTGATGACTTTTATGATTTTTCTTGTTCCTTTCATTTTTTTTGTGTGTTCATGTTGTGATCTAGCTTGTTAGGGTATGTAAGAATCCATCTAGGATCATCTTGGTCATCATTCACCCATAAGCAAGTTTTTTGGATCCAAGTTTGAATTTTCTCATTTTTGTGCTCTATTGTCCACATCTAAGAAATTCGTGGAACCTTGACCTTGATCTTTCCGATCGTCGATTGGAATAGTTTTCTGACCTTTTTTATGAGCTATGGTTGAAATTTCAGAGGATTTAGATCACCACATCACATGTTGAATCAATTTGTGATCATGAAATCGTACTGATTTTATTGTTTATCCTGATGAGAGATCAGACCAGTTGGCCAAACGTCACCGGTTGGGCAAAGATCTGATCGGCCACCTGAGAGGTCAGACAAGTAGAAAAATAATAAGTGATTTAGAAAACTGTGGGGACCCCGGAGTTATCTCCGTAAGACCGAGACTAATCAAGGTCTTAGGGATATAACTCTAGATCTCCAGTAAATGGATTCCAACTTAACTCCATCTAAATGAGAGGCTCAACTAACGCTAGAGCCCCGACGATCATGCGCGCCGCTCCTCTGCGAGCACTACATGATTGTCGGTTCTCCAACAAGTCAAGCACTACACTTAGTGAGTTAAATAGGAAGCCACGAACAGCGAGTACGACTTATATTGGCTCCCAAGATCAGCGACCAATATAATCATACTCTCATACAACGTTGCTCACATCAATACAACAATCATACATAAATAGTACAAAAGTGATACATCAGATATTCAAGTTTACAACAACATAAGTGGCCGACCGGCCAAATTAACAAGTTCATAGCGGAAGCAAATAGATAAACCAAAATGCCAGTAGTGGTATGCCACATAACCCATCGGCAACCAACTGGGAGCTAAAGATAGCATACTACTCGTCAGTGTCGCCTAAATCAACATCGACAAGCTCGTCGGTCTCATTATCCTCCTCACCTGTAAAAGCCAGCAAACATCTGGCTGAGTACAAAAGAGTACTCGCAAGTCTTACACAAATAAAAATAGTTATGCATAAGGTCATTCAAGGGAAGGCTCATATTGGCTTAATTTTTAAAACGATTTAATCTTGAACAACTTACACATACTAGTTTCTCAAGTGCCATTTTAAAATCAGATTTGAAGTAGAAGTAAAACATGTGAACAAGTGATAAATTCAATAACAAATGAATCATACCAAAACAAAGTGGCGGTCCACTTTGATACAACAACAAACATGAATATCCCATTCATGGTAATACCAAGTTATAACCACAATTTTAATTCCAAGTCTAACAATAGTAACTCCCGAACTCAAGCGGTTGTCCATAACCGCGGACACGGTTATTCGAATAGATTTATACCCTGCAGGGGTGTACTACTTTACCCACACGACTTGATTAGCCCGTAAGCCTCCAGATGCCTCCGAATATAGCATACTTCCTATGGTATGCCGGCCGGGTAAATCAAGATATGGACATTTTTAGCAAGAAAATCCCATTGAGCTAAGTCCCTCAACCCATGACTCCTAGGAAACACAAGACGTTAACGTCTCCATCCTAGCACCTAGGAAACACAAGACGTTAACGCCCCCATCCTATCGGCCCAAAAGGAACACGGGATTTCACGGTCCCATGCCCTTACAATTTCAACACCGTGGGACTCAACACAACAAAACCTTCCCCCTACTTAACCATACGGCTCCCGACCCGCGTGTGATAGCATGAATGTACTTGAATCAATGACGTTACCAAAGTTCGGTCCTTAATTGTCCAGACAAGTCAAACCACATACCCAATCTCGTGCGCGAAGGCACCATCACTAGCCATCACTTGTCCAGACCAAGAACTCATTTAAAATGAAAAAATTTAACTTAGAAAACAGATACGAAGATCTGAAACAAAAGTATATAAATAGAGTTATGTTCATCCCATAATTGTCGGGTTATTCCCGACAATCAGACTACCGTTTCTAGACTTGCATGGCTAAGCAAACTCGAACAATATAACTTCACACATCCTATCATAATATTTCAGTAATGGAATAATTCATATATAGCCACAATGACAACATAATAGGATGTGTCTAACTACTCATCACAAAAATAACGACATTATCAAAATAGCATGCAAGCAATTATCATTGCATCTACCGTAACAAATCTGGGATCAAATATGATGCAAAAAGAAAGTTCAAAGGATGCTTGCTTTGTTGGTAAAGTAATTGTTCACTCTCGATCGCGTAGGAGTCGATATCAATAAGCTCAGAATCTAAATAAATACAATATCGAATAAACATCGAGAAATACTCCAAAAATCAAGATGCTCAAAAATGCATGATTTTTCTACAGTATCTAAGTCATGATTTTAGATGATTTTTGGTGAAAGAATTATTTCATTTTGATTTAGTATATGAAAGTTATGGTGGTTTGAATTTCAGATTTCAATATGCCTCCATTAATGTAATTTAATTATGAGGTGAAATTTTGTAGAGCAGTGGTGACTACATGGATTACATGGATAAATAGGCAATATTACTACAAGTTCAAAACAGTTGAGTTTGCTTCAATTGGAGTTTTCATGATTTAGTTATTGATTTCTAAAGTTATCAACATTAATAGTGTAAAAATAATACCATTTAGGATCATTTTCCTTAAACTATAGTTTCTGAGACAGAGGTAAGTTCAAAACCATTTTTATAATTAAGTTCATTTGAAATAGAAATTATCAAAACTGATTTCAATATTTTTGGAGTTTCCAAGAATTACTTATGAATTTTTGAAGTTATCAGCCCTTTTTCTATTGCAAAAATAATAGTATTAGTGGCTCATTTTCCAAATTAATGCTCTCTGTTACAGAGACAAGGTTGAAACCAATTTTAATATAAATTTCATTAAATATGAAAATTAACAGAAGTGGTTCTATTCATTTTGGAGTTGAGATGAATTAGTTATGTATTTTCAAAGTTATACATATTTTACAGTGCACAGATAATTTGTTTTCGGATTTTATAAAGTATTTACTCCTTTTCTCACCGAGCCCTAGCCTAGCCGCGGTCACTGACCAGCGGGCCTGGTGAATAGTGCATTTTTCAGTTTAACTCAGATTTAAATTGCGTTCTGACCAGTGGGTCCCGCTGTCAGTGACACGGTCCATGGGACTAGGTCCACCGGCGCACGCGCACGGCGCACGGGATTTAAGGCCTAGGACCCACATGTCAGTCACCTTAGGTTTCAGTTCAACCCCGCCATTTTAGTACTCGGGGCCCACATGTAAGCGAGACATTACCGCAGCTAAGACAGTGATTAATTGTTAATGATTGTCATTTATTCCTAATCATTTGCTACAGTCGCGGTCGGCGTACGACAACGGGATTTCGATTCCGCGCGTTTCACCGGCGGCGTGCCGGCGATGCCGGCCACGGCGGCGCCAGATAAAGAGATGTATAGGTGCACAATAGTATTGCGCTCCAAAAGAGAGTAGTCTCGACGGCTGGGCTGGCCTGTACCGGCGGCTAGCCGGAGTTGTGCGGCGGCGCTCAATACGGCAACAACGCATGCAGCAAAATAGAGCTCTGCAGCGCATACAAGCGGGTGCCTGAGGTTCTAGGGGCTAAATAGGAGCTACCTGAGCGAAGGAAGGTGCTCTGGGAGGACAGGGGTTAGCGGAGCTTAGTCGGTGCCGAAGAAGAAGAAGGCGACGACACGTTTTCGCGCGGAGAAGTGACCCTGAGCAAAACCAACACTAGTGAGTGGTCGGAGAAGCTCCAGGACCATACTAGGGTGCTACAAGCAGAAAGAATCGGCCAAAGGCTCACCGGATCAAGGTGGGAGGTGAAAGGTTGCTTCACGGCCGGAAATGGTGCAAACTTCGATTCAACAAGATCCTGTCGTGCATTACCAAAATTAGTTTAGGGGTTTTTCTCAGTGACCTAAAACACGTGAGGTGACGCGCAAAGTTGAGGATAATACCTCCCGGGCACGAAGAAAGCACGAAGGTGTCCTCGGGTGCGCGCTCTCGACGTGAGCTAGAGCACGAACATGAACCGGAGGCTACAAGCAAGGACGAGATCTGAGATTAGCAAAAATGGAGAAGGCATTGAAGATAGAGTAGAGGGAATAAACCCAGTGGAAGCTTACCCATGCGAGGAGCATAGGCGAGCTTTCTTCTTCTCGATCAACAAAGAAGAAGTGAGGGAGAAGAAAGGGGTTGCGAGGGGTATTATGCCCACGCAATGACGGAGATGGAAGCGGCGTGAGGTGAAGAAGCTCCTGGAGTGGCCAACGGCAGCGGCGGATTGACGGCGTCGAGTTTCCGTTCTGAGCGCGTTGGAGCGTCGCGGTCGCGTGGCGCGGAGCTCCTGCGCGAGGTCAGGGACGAAGCTGACAGCTC
This sequence comes from Ampelocalamus luodianensis, assembly GCA_036346255.1. Lineage (NCBI taxonomy): Eukaryota > Viridiplantae > Streptophyta > Magnoliopsida > Poales > Poaceae > Ampelocalamus > Ampelocalamus luodianensis. Next base: position 20,324,195 of record CM070630.1, on the reverse strand, counting down.
GGGCCCACGTTGTCAGTGAGACAAGGCGGCGCGCGCGAACGTGAGTTAAGTGATTCGATGCGCACCGTTGGATTTCGGCTGGACGGCTGAGATTAGAGAGGTGTTCGGACAGGTCGGAAGAGGTACGCGATCTGGGCCGTTGATCCTTGATCTGACGGTTGCATGCGATGGTGCAGTTAGGCGGTCGGGCCGAGTCAGTTCGCCGAGTCGGCTCGAGCCCGAGGAACAGTGCACCGGTTTGGGTTTAGTGTTTGATTGGGAATTAACTTATTTCCTCTACTTTGACCAGGGTGCTAAAAATAGAAATAAAATTCCTGGGGAGGTCTAGTGTCCATAAAAATTATTTAACACTACTGTTCATGATACAATTTGTAATATAAAAATTCAAACTTATGCTAGGTCTTTATTGGTGTTTGAATTTTTCTTATGGTTCAACCCAGTCCCAAAAATTTGGAAAAATTATATTAATCCGTGATAATTCATATAGTATTTAAATAAATTATTTCCAAAGGATCTTTAGTAGCATTTATTTCAATTTTTAGTTTGTAGTTCAATTTAAAGTGTATGTTTCATATGTATTTTGAGATTTTCCAAATACAATATGTAAATAAAAAGTTTCAAAATATGATACATGCTAATAAGATGCATAATAGTCCTTTTTATTAATTTGGGGATGTGACAAACCTCCCCCCTTACAAAAGATCTCGACCCCGAGATCGGTAGGGTGGAAGTTGGAGAGAAAGGTTCTAAAAAAAACAAAACATCTGTTGTCTTGATTTCCTTCAAAGATAGTGCCAAGATATCTTTGTAGGGTTACCAGGAATGGCTATTACATTTTCCTTCCCATTGCTTTGTTTAAACTTTCCTTTCTTGATTCGAATACACTTAAAGTAGAAGGAAAAAGGTCTGGATAATGAGCTCGCACATGATCTTCACGCTCCCATGTCGCTTCATTTTCAGTATGGTTGCTCCACTGAACTTTGATGAATTTGATTTTGTGATTTCGCGTCTTGCGTTCCATCTCTTCAAGAATACGAATCGGGTGCTCCTGGTAAGAAAGATCAGGTTGCAAGTCGAGTTTTTCCAATTCAGTTGCTTCGGTAGGGACACGAAGACACTTTCTTAGTTGTGAAACATGGAAAACATCATGCACGTCTGCAAATGATGGTGGCAATTCTATTTGATAAGCCACCAGTCCCAACTTTGCTAGAACTCGGAAAGGTCCGATGTAGCGAGGTGCCAATTTGCCTTTGACTTGGAAACGATGTGTTCCTTTTATTGGAGAAACCTTAAGATAGACATGATCGTCCACTTTAAAACTCAAGTCGCGACGACGGCGGTCGGCATAGGACTTCTGGCGAGATTGAGCCGCCCGAAGTCGTTCGCGGATGACACGAACTTGTTCTTCTGCATCCTCTACCAACGTTGGACCATAAAATGGTATTTCCCCGGCTTCGGACCAGTTCAAAGATGTCCTACAAGCTCTTCCATATAATGCCTCGAACGGTGACATTTGGATGCTTGATTGGAAACTGTTGTTGTAGGAGAACTCCGCAAATGGTAAATATTTTCCCAGTTCTTGCTATAGGACAACACACATGCTCGGAGAAGGTCTTCTAAAATTTGATTCACTCTTTCCGTTTGTCCATCTGTTTGCGGGTGGTATGCGGAGCTAAAAGATAGATTGGTCTCCATCGCTTGGTGCAAGCACTTCCAGAAGTGAGAGGTGAACTGGGGGTCCCTATCAGAAATGATCACTTTCGGTACACCATGAAGACAAACAATCCTGGAGATGTACAACTCTGCTAGTTTGACCCCGGTGTAAGTGGTCTTGACAGGAATAAAATGGGTAACCTTTGTCAGACGATCAACAATCACCCATATGGAATCGGACCCAGCTTGAGTCTTTGGAAGGCCGGTGATAAAATCCATGCCAACTTCTTCCCATTTCCACTTGGGAATGGGCAGGGATTGTAGAGTACCTGCCGGCTTCAAATGCTCATCTTTGACTCTTTGGAATACATCACACCCGGCCACAAATTGAGCGATTTGCCGCTTCATTCGGCTCCACCATAGCCGCTTCTTAAGATCTTGGTACATCTTGGTGCTATCAGGGTGGATAGAGAATTTGGAGTCATGAGCCTCTTTGAGAATGAGTTCTCTCAAGGCGCGGTCAAAAGGCACCACCAACCGGTTTCCGAACAAAAGAGTGCCATGTGCATCTTCTTTGAAACCTTTGGCCTTGCCTTCCTTCAATGCTTCACGGATTTGAGCTACTTCCAAGTCAGTCTTCTGGGCTTCCCTAATATGCTCCTCGAGTGTAAAATTCACACTAAGGGCAGCGAGAGAACCTTCTTCAATTATCTCCAGGTGCAGACGTTGCATCGCAGCACACAAGCGTGCCGAAATGGGAGTTACCGATAAACAGTTGCACTGAGACTTTCTGCTTAGGGCATCGGCTACCACATTTGCTTTTTTTGGATGATAATAGAGCCCAAAATCATAATCTTTGATCAACTCAAGCCATCTTCTTTGACTCAAATTCAGATCGGCCTGAGTAAAGATATATTTAAGACTCTTGTGATCGGTGTAGATCTCGCAACGATTACCGATGAGGTAATGTCACCAAATCTTCAGAGCATGAACAACCGCTGGGAGTTCCAAATCATGAGTGGGATAATTCAACTCATGTGGTCTCAATTGCCTTGATGCATAAGCCACCACTCGGCCCTCTTGCATAAGCACACAACCGAGCCCATGGCGAGATGCATCACAGTAAATGTCAAATCTCTTGTGAATGTCGGACAGGATAAGTACTGGAGCTTTGGTCAGGCATTCCTTCAGGATCTGAAAACTCTCCTCACATTCAGACGACCGTTCGAACTTCTTTTCTTTCTTTAGAAGTTGAGTCATCGGCCTCGCAATTTTGGAGAAGTTCTGGATGAACCTGCGATAATATCCCGCAAGTCCGAGAAAACTGCGAATATCGGTGATATTTCTGGGTTGTCTCCAATCAAGGACATCTTGCACTTTGCTTGGATCAACAGCGATACCGCCCTTGGATAGGACATATCCCAAGAAACTAACTTCATGGAGCCAGAACTCGCATTTGCTGAATTTGGCATAGAGCTGATGTTGACGAAGCTTTCCCAACACAAGCCTCAAGTGTTGCTCGTGCTCTTCATCAGACTTTGAGTAGATAAGGATGTCATCGATGAATACAACAACAAACTTATCCAAATACTCCATGAAAACTGAATTCATAAGATTCATGAAGTATGCCGGTGCATTCGTCAGATCAAAAGACATAACAGTGTATTCGTATAAACCATACCGAGTAGAGAATGCTGTTTTCGGAATGTCTTCGGTTCGAACCTTAATTTGATGATAGCCTAAGCGCAAATCAATCTTGGAGAATACTTGGGCTCCACTCAATTGATCAAACAAGTCATCAATCCGCAGAAGCGGATATTTATTTTTGATAGTGACTTCATTTAACGGACGGTAGTCAACACACATCCGCAAACTCTTGTCTTTCTTTTTGACAAAGATGGCTGGACATCCCCAAGGTGAGGAGCTCGGCCTAACAAATCCCTTGTCTTGAAGTTCTTGAAGTTGCTTCTTCAATTCTTCCAACTCATTAGGGGGCATCCAGTATGGCCGTTTTGAGATCGGCGCGGTACCGGGTACAAGCTCGATGACGAACTCGAGTTCCCGATCAGGAGGCATGCCTGGGAGTTCTTCAGGGAATACATCTGGATATTCACACACCACATGCACTTTCTCCAGTTCAAGAGAGGTACTAGCTTCCAAAGCATATAGATGAGAACTGCCTACTGAAGGTGCAAAAACGACCTGACTGCCGTTTTCACTAGTGACAGAAATAGACCGTTGAGCACAATCGATTTTTCCCCGATTCTTGGACAGCCAATTTATCCCCAAAATCACATCAATACCCACTGAATTTATCACAATTAAGTTTGCCAAGAAGTTGATATTTTGAATTTCCACTTTTACGTCCTGGCAGACTTGATCGGTTTGAAAAATCGATCCCGACGACTGAATTTGGTATGGTGGCTAAAGTTTATGTATTTCAAATTGATTCAGTGCAGCATATTCCTTTTTGATGAAAGAATGAGATGCTCCGGAATCAAATAAAACTGATGCTGGACAAGAATTAACGAGAAGTGTACCCAAAACGACGTCTGGAGCGTCGCTTGCCTCCTCAGCAATGACGTGGTTCACCCAGCCACGTGCAGGGACCTGAGGAGGGGTAGATGCTGCCCTCGGAGGTGGTGTAGGTCTTGCCACAGCTGGTGGTGTAGGAGCTCGATACACCTGAGGCATTCCACGCTGCTTGGCGAGGCAATGGGAGGCATAGTGGCCCTGGCGACCACAATGAAAGCAGGTGACATTTTGCTTGTAAGTACCACTGTTTTGGGAGTTCTTACTCCCATTGTACCACTACACCGTGGGTGGAGGAGGTCGTGGAGGTGCCACAGGAGGCCTCGGTGGAACTGGGGCCTGAGAACGAGGTGTCTGAGGCGGCCCGGTGCGCTGTCGAGGAAAACTGCCGCTAGCTGAAAACTAAGCGGCTTTCTTCCTCTTCCTGGACTCCTCTACAGCCACACTCTTGTGCTCCACTACAATGGCCTTGTTCACCAAGTGCTGGAAGTTCCTGAAGTCATGTACCGCTAGAGCCAGCTGCATCTCCTCAGTCAAACCGCCCATGAAGCGGTTCTGCCGGCGAGTGTCAGTGGAGACGTCATTTGGTGCATAGCGGGCTAAGGAATTGAACTCCTGAAGATACTCAGTGACAATCTTTCTTCCTTGCTTCAAAGCAAGAAACTGCTGCTGCTTGATCGACATGACCCCATCAGGAATATAGGCCTCCCTGAAAGCTGCACAGAACACGGCCCAGGTTGGAACTCCTTCATCAGGCTGCATGGCGGAAAAGTTATCCCACCACGCACTAGCAGCGCCCTCCAGCTGATAGCTGGCAAAGAGCACCCTCTCAATGCCTGTGCACTGAGCAATGGCTAGCTTCCTCTCAATATCCCTGAGCCAATCTTCAGCCTCCATTGGATCTCCGGTGCCCACAAAGGATGGAGGATTGGTCCTCTGAAATTCAGCGAGACCTCCCCGCTGCCTATGATTTCCCCCTCCCCCTGCTGCCGCAGGAGTAGGAGAAGTGTTGCGAGCAATAGCTTCGAGAATCCTCGTCTGATCCATCCTGTTTCGCTCAATCTGAGCCAGGACCTCTGCCATAGTGGGTGGCGGAGGGAGCACTTCTTCAGATGAACTTCCCTGCTGATGGTGCTGCTGAGAGGGCTCACCCCTCTCTTCTCGGGCATATAGTTCAGCTACTGCAGCAGATCGAGTGCCCTGGGGTGGAGATCCCCCATCACGTTGGGCTCTCGCACGAGTGTTAGGGCCTGACATCCTGAAGTGACAAGGAAAGTCAACAAGAGGCCAAGGTTGCTGGAAAAGATGTGAATTAAAAATCTGGACAGCAAGCACATAGTTCTTAATTAAGCATGCATAATGACACAAAATACGCAAAAACTTAACACCAAAAGGGCGTACAAAGGTGCTAATGCCAGTACAAGATCCATAAATTCAAATCATAGTTTTTCCAGTGCAAATACATCCATAAAGGCCCATGGGAGAAAAGCAACTACTGGAATTAAAAAGTCCTTGCAAGAGAAACATTAATAGTTCAATTACTACTAGCCTATTACAAGAAATCAAAGATACATGCTCAACCATGAGCTTACACCTACAACATCCTAAATGTTGTTCCGGTCAAAGTTCACCGGAAACTCGTTCAGAAGATGTGCCCCAGGGGATCCCGTGTCATCGGGGTCTCCTAGATTAGGAAGGCGCAAAGGGGAGCCTTGTTCTATCACATGGCCTCCAGCAGGTTCCATTCTATGAGTACGAGCAAAGCCGACCGACATACGGGCCTAGCGTCTCGTCCCATAGTTGGGTACACTCCCCGATACTTCCAGAAGACGGTACATCGGTGGTGCTGAAGCATATGGGGGAATCTCGTTTGCGCCATAAACCACATGGCGATCAACAATCCCCATGTTACACATGAGTTCCAAGTACCCCTGGGCCACCACGAGACGTTGACGAGTCTCGTACAACTCATACACAGTGCACCGATGGATTTGGTCCATGATATGAACCAATCTTGCTAACTGCCTAACCTGGGGATCTTCCCCCAAACTGGATCCGGGCAAAAGTGTCCACCTTTGTGCCACGCTCTCTCATAGGAAAATGGTCGTAAGGCGGCTGAGACAACTCCGTCAGATCATAACGGAGGTGGCTTGTAGCCACACGAGCCACTTCCTGTAGAGCCATGGCCTCAGAAGTGCCACGTGCCTGGAAACAATATGGGATGCTCCCCGCGACTTGTCTGGCGATAATGTTGATCACGGCCAAGTATTCCTCCATGCCTGGCCCCCTGTCGCGACGGTAGATGGCATAGGTCGGCTGGTAAGTAAAGTTCGCCCTCCACATCATATCGTGGAGAAGCGCCGGGTATCCATCCACGTTCTCAGGTTGAGTTTCCTTGACCAGGTATTGACGACTCATCTAAAGGCAAGAAAACAAGGTAAGACTTTCTTTTTCAATACAAACAAGAGTAAGATAAGAAAAAGCACTAAGAGGGATGAGAAATAAAAGACATTCCTAACTTATACTTTCTGAAATTAACTTGATAATTTCAAAATATTTTGACTCAAAAAGGCTTACTAACTCTAACGCCAGTGCTATCTCTAACCTACAGTCAGTATGGCTTTGATACCAACGCTGTGGGGACCCCGGAGTTATCTCCGTAAGACCGAGACTAATCAAGGTCTTAAGGACATAACTCTAGATCTCCAGTAAATGGATTCCAACTTAACTCCATCTAAATGAGAGGCTCAACTAACGCTAGAGCCCCGACGATCATGCGCGCCGCTCCTCTGCGAGCACTACATGATTGTCGGTTCTCCAACAACTCAAGCACTACACTTAGTGAGTTAAATAGGAAGCCACGAACAGCGAGTACGACTTATATTGGCTCCCAAGATCAGCGACCAATATAATCATACTCTCATACAACGTTGCTCACATAAATACAACAATCATACATAAATAGTACAAAAGTGATACATCAGAGATTCAAGTTTACAACAACATAAGTGGTCGACCGGCCAAATTAACAAGTTCATAGCGGAAGCAAATAGATAAACCAAAATGCCAGCAGTGGTATGCCACACAACCCATTGGCAACCAACTGGGAGCTAAAGATAGCATACTACTCGTCAGTGTCGCCTAAATCGACACCGACAAGCTCGTCGGTCTCATTATCCTCCTCACCTGTAAAAGCCAGCAAACATCTGGCTGAGTACAAAAGAGTACTCGCAAGTCTTATACAAATAAAAATAGTTATGCATAAGGTCATTCAAGGGAAGGCTCATATTGGCTTAATTTTGCGAAAATGACGCAATACTAAACAACCTACACATACTAGTTTCTCAAGTGCCATTTCAAAATCAGATTTGAAGTAGAAGTAAAACATGTGAACAAGTGATAAATTCAATAACAAATGAATCATACCAAAACAAAGTGGCGGTCCACTTTGATACAACAACAAACATGAATATCCCATTCATGGTAATACCAAGTTATAACCACAATTTTAATTCCAAGTCTAACAATAGTAACTCCCGAACTCAAGCGGTTGTCTATAACCGCGGACACGGCTATTCGAATAGATTTATACCCTGCAGGGGTGTACTACTTTACCCGCACGACTTGATTAGCCCGTAAGCCTCCAGATGCCTCCGAATATAGCATACTTCCTATGGTATGCCGGTCGGGTAAATCAAGATATGGTCATTTTTAGCAAGAAAATCCCATTGAGCTAAGTCCCTCAACCCATGACTCCTAGGAAACACAAGACGTTAACGTCTCCATCCTAGCACCTAGGAAACACAAGACGTTAACGCCCCCATCCTATCGGCCCAAAAGGAACACGGGATTTCACGGTCCCATGCCCTTACAATTTCACCACCGTGGGACTCAACACAACAAAACCTTTCCCCTACTTAACCATACGGCTCCCGACCCGCGTATGATAGCACGAATGTACTTGAATCAACGACGTTACCAAAGTTCGGTCCTTAATTGTCCAGACAAGTCAAACCACATACCCAATCTCGTGCGCGAAGGCACCATCACTAGCCGTCACTTGTCCAGACGAAGAACTCATTTAAAATGACAAAATTTAACTTAGAAAACAGATACGAAGATCTGAAACAAAAGTATATAAATAGAGTTGTGTTTATCCCATAATTGTCGGGTTATTCCCGACAATCAGACTACCGTTTCTAGACTTGCATGGCTAAGCAAACTCGAACAATATAACTTCACACATCCTATCATAATATTTCAGTAATGGAATAATTCATGGATAGCCACAATAACAACATAATAGGATGTGTCTAACTACTCATCACAAAAATAACGATATTATCAAAATAGCATGCAAGCAATTATCATTGCATCTACCCTAACAAATCTGGGATCAAATATGATGCAAAAAGAAAGTTCAAAGGATGCTTGCCTTGTTGGTAAAGTAATTGTTCACTCTCGGTCGCGTAGGAGTCGATATCAATAAGCTCGGAATCTAAATAAATACAATATCGAATAAACATCGAGAAATACTCCAAAAATCAAGATGCTCAAAAATGCATGATTTTTCTACAGTAGCTAAGTCATGATTTTAGATGATTTTTGGTGAAATAATTATTTCATTTTAATTTAGTATATGAAAGTTATGGTGGTTTGAATTTCAGATTTCAATATGCCTCCATTAATGTAATTTAATTATGAGGTGAAATTTTGTAGAGCAGTGGTGGCTACATGGATTACATGGATAAATAGGCAACATTACTACAAGTTTAAAACAGTTGAGTTTGCTTCAATTGGAGTTTTCATGATTTAGTTATTGATTTCTAAAGTTATCAGCATTAATAGTGTAAAAATAATGCCATTTAGGATCATTTTCCTCAAACTATAGTTTCTGAGACAGAGGTAATTTCAAAACCATTATTATAATTAAGTTCATTTGAAATAGAAATTATCAAAACTGATTTCACTGTTTTTGTAGTTTCCAAGAATTACTTATGAATTTTTGAAGTTATCAGCCCTTTTTCTATTGCAAAAATAATAGTGTTAATGGCTCATTTTCCAAATTAATGCTCTCTGTTATAGAGACAAGGTTGAAACCAATTTTAATATAAAGTTCATTAAATATGAAAATTATCAGAAGTGGTTCTATTCATTTTGGAGTTGAGATGAATTAGTTATGTATTTTCAAAGTTATACATATTTTACAGTGCACAGATAATTTGTTTTCGGATTTTATAAAGTATTTACTCCTTTTCTCACCGAGCCCTAGCCTAGCCGCGGTCACTGACCAGCGGGCCTGGTGAATAGTGCATTTTTCAGTTTAACTCAGATTTAAATTGCGTTCTGACCAGTGGGTCCCGCTGTCAGTGACACGGTCCACGGGACTAGGTCCACGGGCGCACGTGCACGGTGCACGGGATTTAAGGCCTAGGTCCCACATGTCAGTCACCTTAGGTTTCAGTTCAACCCCGCTGTTTCAGTACTCGGGGCCCACATGTAAGCGAGACAATACCGCAGCTAAGACAGTGATTAATTGTTAATGATTGTCATTTATTCCTAATCATTTGCTACAGTCGCGGTCGGCGTAGGACAACGGGATTTCGATCCCGCGCGTTTCACCGGCGGCGTGCCAGCGATGCCGGCCACAGCGGCGCCAGATAAAGAGATGTATAGGTTCACAATAGTATTGCGCTCCAAAAGAGAGTAGTCTCGACGGCTGGGCTGGCCTGTACCGGCGGCTAGCCGGAGTTGTACGGCGGCGCTCAATACGGCAACAACGCATGCAGCAAAATAGAGCTCCGCAGCGCAGACAAGCGGGTGCCTGAGGTTCTAGGGGCTAAATAGGAGCTACCTGAGCGAAGGAAGGTGCTCTGGGAGGCCAGGGGTTAGCGGAGCTTAGTCGGTGCTGGAGAAGAAGAAGGCGACGACACGTTTTCACGCGGAGAAGTGACCCTGAGCAAAACCAACACAAGTGAGTGGTTGGAGCAGCTCCAGGACCATACTAGGGTGCTACAAGCAGAAAGAATCGGCCAAAGGCTCACCAGATCAAGGTGGGAGGTGAAAGGTTGCTTCACGGCCGGAAATGGTGCAAACTTTGATTCAACAAGATCCTGCCATGCATTACCAAAATTAGTTTAGGGGTTTTTCTCAGTAACCTAAAACACGTGAGGTGACGCGCAAAGTTGAGGATAATACCTCCCGGACATGAAGAAAGCACGAAGGTGTCCTCGGGTGCGCGCTCTCGACGTGAGCTAGAGAACGAACATGAACCGGAGGCTACAAGCAAGGACAAGATCTGAGATTAGCAAAAATGGAGAAGGTATTGAAGATAGAGTAGAGGGAATACACCCGGTGGAAGCTTACCCAAGCGAGGAGCACACGCGAGCTTCCTTCTTCTCGGTCAACAGAGAAGAAGTGAGGGAGAAGAATGTGGGGACCCCGGAGTTACCTCCGTAAGACCGAGACTAAGCCTGGTCTTAAGGACACAACTCTGGATCTCCGGTAAATGGATTCCAAGTTAACTCCATCTAAATGAGAGGCTTAACTCAAACTAGAGCCCCGACGATCATGCGCGCCGCTCCTCTGCGAGCACTACATGATTGTCGGTTCTCCAACAAGTCAAACACTACACTTAGTGAGTTAAATAGGAAGCCATGAACAGCGAGTACAACTTATATTGGCTCCCAAGATCAACGACCAATTAAGTCATACTCTCATACAACGTTGCTCACATCCATACAACATTCATACATAAATAGTAAATTAGCAAGGCAAGGCAAGGCTAAATGTTTTAAGCAAGATGCACAAGGCAAGGCTAAATGTTTTAAGCAAGATGCACATGGTACCCTGTGGTTTGGAAACCGTATGATGGTACCATTTGATCGCCGCTTGAGGGAATTGATTCTCAAGGAGGCTCATAACTCAAAATTCTCTATCCACCCTGGGAGTACGAAAATGTATCAAGATTTAAAAAAGAAACTGTGGTGGAGCCGAATGAAGCGGCACGTTGCACAGTATGTGGCCGAGTGTGATCTATGTCAAAGAGTTAAGGCTGAGCATTTGAAGCCAGCTGGTACTCTAGATCCCCTGCCTATTCCCCAGTGGAAATGGGAAGAAGTTGACATGGATTTTATCACCGGCCTTCCTAGAACAAAAATTGGATTTGATTCTATATGGGTGATTGTGGATCGTTTGACCAAGGTTGCCCATTTTATTCCTGTCAAGACCACTTACACCGGGGCCAAACTAGCAGAACTTTATATTTCCAGAATTGTTTGTCTCCATGGTGTACCAAAGGTGATTGTTTCAGACAGAGGTCCCCAATTCACCTCCCATTTCTGGAACTGCTTACATCAAGCAATGGGGACCAACCTAACCTTTAGCTCCGCTTATCACCCGCAAACGGATGGACAAACTGAGAGGGTAAACCAAGTTTTGGAAGACCTTCTCCGGGCTTGCGTACTGTCCTACAGCGATAGTTGGGAAAAATGTTTACCGTTTGCGGAGTTCTCCTACAACAATAGTTTCCAATCGAGCATTCAAATGTCACCCTTCGAAGCATTATATGGGAGAGCTTGTAGAACACCGTTGAACTGGTCCGAAGCCGGGGAAAGGCCATTCTATGGCCCAACCTTGGTGGAAGATGCTGAAGAACAAGTTCGTGTCATTCGTGAACGACTTAGGACGGCTCAATCACGTCAGAAGTCATATGCCGACCGTCGTCGTCGCGAGTTGAGTTTCGAAGTGGACGATCATGTATATCTTAAAGTCTCTCCTATGAAAGGAGTTCGTCGCTTCCAAATTAAAGGTAAATTAGCACCTCGCTATATTGGACCTTTCCGTATTCTAGCTAAGTTGGGATCGGTGGCATACCAGTTGGAGTTGCCACCATCACTTTCAGACGTGCATAACGTCTTCCATGTCTCCCAACTCAAGAAATGTCTTCGAGTCCCGACGGAAGCAACCGAGTTGGACGGACTCGACTTGCAACCCGATCTATCCTATCGAGAGAGCCCGATTCGTATCCTCGAAGAAACCGAGCGCAAGACGAGGAATCGTGACCTCAAGTTCGTCAAGGTCCAATGGAGCAATCACACGGAAGATGAAGCAACTTGGGAACGTGAAGACCGGATGCGAGCGGCATATCCAGAACTCTTCTCTACATGATGTGCCTTCGTATCAAGAAAGGAAAGGTAAAACATAGCAATGTAAACAAAATTATTCTTATAGCATAATTATAACATGTAAACACTATCTTTGAAGTAAATCAAGACAACATAAATTATAACTTCTAATGAAAACTTTATAATTCTTCTCCACCGGATCTCGGTGAGATCTTTTGTAAGGGGAGGTTTGTCACAACCCCAACTAATTAAATTGGATTAATATGTATTTCACTAACATGCATTATCAAATTCAAATCATTTCATAATATATTGTACTTGGAAAATCTAATTTGAGGTGAACATACACATCAAAATTCAGATTTCACTTCAAATCATAATAAAAGTTGTGATCCTCATCTGAAATCAATTTATTTAAATACTACATTAATTATCAGGAATTAATATAATTTTTCCCAATTTTTTGGGACTAGTTTGAACCTCATTAAAATTAAAACAACATTCATAGACATACAACATGTTTGAATTTAAATATCACAAACTATTTTATGAACAGTAGGGTTTTATAATTTTTATAGGAACTATATCTCCCCAGGAACCCCCACAATTTATTTCATGATTTTAGGATTTTTATTTCTATTTTTAAGCCCTGGTCAAAGTAGGAAGAATGAATTAAAATCCTGGTCAAAGCACTGAACCCAAACCAGTCGCTACTGTTCCTCCGACTCGAGTCCGACTCGGCAAGCGGACTCAATCCAACCACCTAAGCGCACCGCCACATGCGGCCGTTAGATCCTCATCCAACGGCCCGGTCTCCCGTCATTCGACTGTCCGAATGCCCCCACTCATCTCGTCCATCCATTCGCAATCCAACGGTCTTGATCAAACCACTTTGCTACGCACCGCCCGCGCCTGTATCGCGACCGCCCGTGCCCACTGTCGGCTCCGTCCACGACCTCCGCTGGTGCCCTCGGGCATCCGTGCCACGCGCCGCGGCGCCCGAGCACCTCCGTCGCGCCGTCACACCACCGCTGCCGTTGACCAACCCGAGAGCTTCTCCACCTAACGCCGCTCCGTTGCCGTCTTCTTCACGGAATAAGACTCCCCTATGCCCTTCGTTGGACCTCACTTCTCCTCGGTTGTGAGAGGAGAGGAGGCTTTCTCGGTTTCTACTTGGGTAGCTTCCACGGGTGGTGCTCCTCCATTCCATGTTCGTTGGCATTTCCATTTTTGCTCAAGCGAACTCTTGCTGTTGCTTGTAGCATCTGCCCCATCGTCGTGCTCTAGCTCGGTACCAGAGCACGCTCCGAAGGACACCCTCGTGTCTTCTTCGTGTCCGAGAGGTAATTATCCTCAATCCACCGCGTCACCTTGCATGCCTTAGCTCACTAATCAAAACCCCTAACTCTATTTGGACATTGCACGACAGGTGTGCGTGTATTGGAAGATTTGATCTTTTCGGCCATAGCACGAACCCTTCATCTCCTACCTTGTTCCGGTAAGCTCCTCTTCGATTCCTTGCTCCTAGAGTATCCTCTGTGGATCTTTGAGCTATACCTAGCTCTCAGTTACCTCCTTTTGGCTTCAGGCATCCTCTCCACGTGAAGCCCTTTTTGCCGCACTTGTCTTCTCCGTGCCGTCCATCGCTCGACCATCTCCAAGCTTCCCGAGCTTCCATCTAGCTCAGGTAACTTCCACTTAGTCCCTAGGGCTTGGGCACATGCTTGTATGAGCTGCGGAGCTTTACCTTTCGCGTTTGTTCATTTGCCGTGCTGGGCGCCGCCGCTCACTTCCGGCTAGCCGCCGGCACGAGCCACCTCTAGCACTAAGACCACTACCCCTAGCTGCGCAATGCTATTGCGAAGCGCATAGCACTTGGCGAGCTCGCCATGGCGCGTAAGCGCCGACGAGCGCGGGCAAGCGGGCGGTGGCGTTTTTGCCGTGCCGTATTAGGACAGGTACTGTAGCTCGTCATTAGGCGCTAGGCACCGATGATTAGCATTCAATGGCTGTCTTAGCCGTCGTAGTTGAGTCATTGACGTGTGGGGCCATGCACAGAAAGCCGCGTGGGTGAGAGAGGTGAGTGAGAGGCTGACGAGTGGGCCTAGCCCATTAACCCCGTACGCCGCGCGCAGGTGTGCGTGGACCAAGTCCTGTGAGCCGGCCTACTGACAAAGGGCCCCATCTGTCAGTACGCAGTTAAAATCGGAGTTAAATTAGAAAACACACTATTCACTTGTCCCGCCCGTCAGTGACTAGCGCACATGCTTCGGTAGATAAAGTAGCAATTACATTATGAAATTCGAAATCAGTTTATATATACACTGAAAATTGAGAATAACTTTAGAAATGCATAACTATTTCATCTCAACTCCAAACTTAATGAAACCACTTCTGAAAGTTTACATTTCTACTGAACTTTATATGAAAATTGGTTTCAAGCATGTCTCTGTAGCCGAAAGTATTATTTGGAGATTTACCCATTAAAACCATTATTCTTACAATAGAAAAAGAACTGAAACCTTTAAAAATACATAAGTAAATATTGGGAACTCCAAAAACAGTGAGACCACTTTTGATAGTTTTCATTTTTAGTGAACCACTTTTGATAATTTTCATTTTTGGTGAACTTAATTCTAAAAATGGTCTCCATGTTACCTCTGTCACAGAAACTATTTTGGGAGAATATACTCCTTAACTCCATTATTTTTATACTATAAAAGGCTGATAACTTTGAAAATCAATAACTAAATCATAAGAACTCCAAATGGGACAAACTCAACTATTCTGAACTTGTATTAATGTTACCTATTTACCTATGTAATCCCTTACCCCGCCACTATTCTACAAAATTTCACTTCATAATTAAATTACATAATGACGGCTTATTGGAATCTGAAATTCAAACCATTATAACTTTCATATACTAAATCAAAATGAAATAATTCTTTCACCAAAAATCATTTAAAATCATGACCTAACTACTGTAGAAAAATCATGCATTTTTGAGCATTTTGGTTTTTGAGTTGTTTTTCTCGGTATTTATTTGATGTTATAATTATATAGATCCGAGCATATTGATATCGACACTTACGCTACGAGAGTGAGCAGCTACTGTACTAGCAAGGCAAGCATCATTTGAACTTTCTTTTGCATCATATTTGATCCCAGTTTTGGTTAAGTTAGTGCAATGATAATTGCTTGCATGCTATTTTGATTATGTCAATATTTTTGTGATGTGTAGTTTAGATATGTCCTATGCTTGAGGTTAATCTTGAATTATGCCAACTCCTATATGCTTAAGATAGGATGTGTGAATTATGGGTGATAGAATTGCTTAGCCATGCAAGTCTAGACACGGTAGTTCGATTGTCGGGAATAACCCGGCGGTTTTGGGATACACACAACTCTTACTTTATGTTTTTACTTCAGATCTTTGTAGCTGTTTTATGAGTTAAACTTTGTCATTTTAAATGAGTTTTGGTCGGACAAGTGTTGGTTAGTGATGGTGCTTTGTGCACGAGCATTGGGTAAGTGGAAGGACTTGTCGGACAATTGAGGACCGAACTTTGTAACGTCGTTAATTCAAGTACACTCGTCTTTGCCACGCGGGTTGGGAGCCGTATGGTTAAGTAGGGGAGGGTTTTATTGTGTTAAGTCCTTGGTGGTGTAAGGGCATAGCGACCGTGAAATCCTATGTTCTTTGAGGAGCCGATGTAATCCTTTATAGTGTGCAAGGGAGAACCAATTCTTTTGTTTTGATTGCATCGGTATTTCCAATATAACTTGTTAGCCCCCTAGCAAGTGCTATCAGATGCTTGTACTAGGCAAGGAACCATCTCACAAGGGGGACTTAGCCCAATAGGGCTTTCTTGCTGAAAATGACTGTATCTTGATTTACCCGGCCGGCATACCATAGGAAGTGTGCTATTTCAGAGGCCTCTGGAGGCTTACGGGCTAATCAAGTCGTGTGGGTAAAGTAGTACACCCCTGCAGGGTATAAATCTATTCGAATAGCCGTGTCCACGGTTATGGACAACCGCTTGAGTTCGGGAGTTACTATTGTTAGACTTTTAATTAAAATTGTGGTGAACTTGGTATTCGTCATGAACGGGATGTTCATGTGTTTAGTACATCAAGGTGGGCTGCCACTTTGGTCTTTGTATGATTCAATTGTTATTACTGAAATGTTTTACTACATGTTTTACTTCTACTTCAAATCTGATTTTAAATGGGCACATGAGAAACTAGTATGTGTAGGATGTTAATTGTTGCGTCTTTTTCGCAAAACTAAACCAATATGAGCCATCCTTTGAATGACCCTTATGCATAACTATTTTTATTTGTGTAAGACTTGCAGTACACTTGTACTCACCGGATGTTTCTTGGCCTTTTCGGTGAGGAAGGTTATGATTATGATGATCTCGCTAGTGTTGACTTGGTGACACTAATGAGTAGTGTCTTGCCATTTAGCCCCCAGTCGGTTGCTGATGGGTGATGGGCATACCACTACTGGTCTTTTGCTTTATTTATTTACTTCCGCTGCTACTTGGTACTTTACTTGAATTTGGCCGGTCGGCCGTTTGTAATAAGCTGTAGACCTTAACTATTATGCAGTATGTCTTTTTAATCCCTTGTTGTATGCGTTGTATGGATGTAATCAACGTTGGATGAGGGTATGAGTATATTGGTCGTTGATCTTGGGAGCCAATATATGTCATACTCGTTGTTGATGAATTCCCATTTAACTCACTAAGTGTAGTGCTTCGAATCGAGGGAGAATCGACAATCATGTAGCGCTCGCAAGGGAGCAGCGCGCATGATCGTTGAGGCTCTAGTATTCGGCTAAGCCTCTCACTAGGATAGAGTTAAATTGGAATTCATTTATCGAGACCGTAATTATGTCCCTAAGACCTTGTCTAATCTCGGTCTTATGGAGATAATTACCGGGTCCCCAGCGTTAATATCGAGCCATCTTGTTGTAGGTTAGAGGTAGCATTGGCGTTAGAGTTAGTAAGCCTTACGAGTCAAAATATTTTGAAATTATCAATTTACTTTGAGAAAGTTTAAGTTAAGAATATCTTTTATTCCTTATCCATCTTAGTATCTTTTCTCTCTGATCTGTTTTGGTTTATGAAACTAACTTACCTTGCCTTCTTGCCTTTAGATGAACCCTCGCACCTTATCAGGAAACTCAAGTGAAGGAGTGGATGGATACCCGCGTTCTGCGAGACATGATGTGGAGGCGAACTTCACATATCAGCCCACTTATTCCATCTACCGCCGTGATCGAGGACACGGAATGGAGGAATTTATGGCGATAATAGATATCGTTGCTAGACAAGTCACGGGAGCATACCTTACCGCTTCCAGGCACGTGGTACTTCTGAGGCCATGGCGTTACAAGAAGTGGCCTTAGTGGCCATGAGTCGTCTCCGCTACAACCTGACAGAGTTAGTCCAGCCCCCGTATGATCACTTTTCGATGCGCGCACGCGCTAGGGACGTGAACTCGTTTGCTAGGATCCAGTTTGGGGAGGACCCCCAAGTCAGGCAGTTGGCGAGATTGGTTCACGTAATGGACCAAATGAATCGCTGCATAATGCATGAGTTATGGGAGACGCGTCGTCGTCTCATTATAGCTCAGGAGCATTTGCAGCTTATGCATGACATGAGGCTAATTCGTCCGGATGTGCTATATGGCGCTAATGAGGTTTCACCGTACATTTCTGCGCCTCCGGACTATCGTCTTCCTGAAGTAGGAGGCCATATCATCGGCGTAGGATCCCCCTTGCGCCTCACCAACCCGGGAGACCCAGAAGACACAGGATCCTCGGATACCACACCTTTCGATGACTTCCCGGTGAACTTTGACCGGAATAATATCTAGGCTGTTAGGGCAGGGAGCTCTATGTTTGAGCTTGTATCCTTAGGTTTATGTAATAGGGTAGTAGATGTCGAACTGTTATGTTTTATTTGCAAACCCTACTATTTCAGTTGTAATCTTAAGCCTGCAGGCGCTTATGTACGGAGTGTATCGATTTGGTTTATGCTGCTTAACGTTTGGTGTTCTATTCGATGTTACAATTTTCTTGCTTTTTGGATATTGATTGTGCATGTATGGCCAAGTAATGGCTTTTGTCTTATTTACTAACCATCCTCATCCAATACAGGATGACAGGACCGACTACGCGATCTGGAGCCCTACGTGGCAGAGGCTCCCCATCCCCATCTAGGGCACCACGTCTAGCACCTCTGAGCGATTTCTACGATCAGGGACAGTCATCCCAGCAGCCGTCTGAGCATGGCGAGCCCTCTCGGCCGCCGTCCCAGAGGTGGACCGCTGAGAGGTGCTCCTCCGCCGCCATCCATGGTCGAGTTTATGATGATGATTGAGCGCAACCGGATGGATCGGACCGGATGCTTGAGGCGATCGTCACGTAACACCGCCCAGCTCCGTTCGGCGGGAGGAGCTGCCCACACCGGCGGCCGGAGGTCTCGCGAGTTTGATGGACCAACCCTCCGGCGTTTGCGGCGGCAGGACCCGATGGAGGCAGAGGACTGGCTGCACAACATAGAGAAGAAGCTGAACATTGCGCAGTGTACCGGAGTTGAGAGAGTCTTGTTTGTCAGCTATCAGTTGGCATGTGCGGCGAGCGCGTGGTGGGATAGTTATTCCGCCATGCAGCCCGCTGGTCACGTCCCGACTTGGGACGAGTTCAGGGACGCGTTCCGAGAGGCCCATATACCGGAGGGAGTGCTGCTTATCAAGCAGCAGCAGTTCCTTGCCTTGAGACAGGGACGAAGAACAGTCACTGAGTACCTGCATGATTTCAACTACTTGGCCAGGTATGCTCCGGATGACGTCTCGACAGACGCTCGTCGCCGGAACAGGTTCTTCCATGGACTGTCAGAGGAGTTGCGGCTTGTTTTAGCTGCACATGATTTCAGGAGTTTCCAGCATCTGGTCAACAAGGCGATCGTGGTGGAGCATGAGAGCATGACGGTGGATGAGTCGAGGAAGAGGAGGAAGGCTTTACAGACGGTAGTGGCGAGTGGCATCTTTCGAGCGCGCCAGACTACCTCGGGCACCTCGTGCCCGGCCAACACCATCGAGGTCTCTGTGGTACCTCCACGACCTTCTCCACCGGCGGCTCGGCGGCACAGCGGGGCGAGACCACGGATGGCGGGGCATACAAGCGGCGTCATTTGTTTCCATTTGTGGCCGTCGGGCCACTATGCTTCCTGATGCCTCGCCAAGCGGCGAGGATGCCGGGCGTACTCTGCTCCGGCACCACCAGCCCAGCTCGGCGAGGCCATCGCCACCACCACGAGAGCAGCACCTACTCCACCCGGCATGCACGTGGTCGCGTCAACCACGTCTCGGCAGAGGAGGCGGCGACACACGACATCGTGCTAGGTACACTACTTGTTAATTCATGTCTGCATCGGTTCTATTTGATTCGGAGCATCTCATTCTTTTATTAAAAGCAGTATGCTAAAATTAAACAATTCAAGATACATACACTACACCCACCTTATCATATTCGGTCCCGTGGTCGGTTTTCTACGCCGATCAAGTGCATCGGACGTAAAATTGAAATACAAAATGTTAACTTTTCAAACAAACTTAATAGTGATAAGTTACGTGGGCATTGATGTTATCTTAGGGATGGATAGGTTATCTAAGAATCAGGGGAAGATTGATTGTGCCCAGCGGTCTATCTCAGTGACTAGCGAGGACCGCATCCAGGTCGTCTTTGCACCTTTAGTGAGTAGTTCTCACCTATATGCTTTAGAGGCGAGTACCTCTCTCGCGCTAGAGGAGGTACCAATAGTGAGTGAGTATCCTGATGTGTTCCCTGAAGAACTTCGGGCATGCCCCCTGATCGAGAGGTAGAGTTTGTCATTGAGCTTGCACCCGCATCGCGCCCATATCAAAAGGCCGTATCGGATGCCGCCCAATGAGCTAGCTGAATTGAAAGAACAACTTAAGGAGTTGCAAAACAAGGGTTTCATCAGGCCTAGCTCCTCGCCTTGGGGATGCCGGCTCTCTTTGTCAAGAAGAAAGACAAGAGTCTACGGATGTGTGTTGACTACCGTCAGTTGAATGAGGTCACCATCAAGAACAAGTATCGCTCCCGCGGATCGATGACCTATTTGACCAGCTTAGTGGAGCTCGGTGTTCTCCAAAATTGACTTGAGGTTAGGCTACCATCAGTTAAAGTTAGAACCGAGGACATTAGAAGACCGCCTTCTCTACTCGTTACGGTTTATGCAGTACACAGTCATGTCCTTTGGTTTGACCAATGCCCCAGCCTATTTCATGAACCTCATGAATTCGGTGTTCATGGAATACTTAGATCAGTTTGTAGTGGTTTTCATTGATGATATCCTTATCTACTCTAAGTCTGATCTTGAGCACGAGCAACACTTGAGACTAGTGTTAGAAAAGCTTCGCCACCATCAGTTGTACGCCAAATTCAGCAAATGTGAATTTTGGCTTCGAGAGGTTAGTTTCTTGGGACATGTCCTATCTAAAGGCGGTGTCGCTGTTGATCCTAGTAAGGTGCAAGATGTCCTTGAGTGGAAGCAACCCAAGAGCGTCACTGACATTTGTAGTTTTCTTGTACTTGCGGGATACTATCGTAGGTTCATCAAGAATTTCTCAAAAATTGCAAAGCCTATGACCCAACTTCTAAAGAAAGAAAAGAAATTTGAGTGGACAGCAGAATGCGAGCAAAGCTTCCAAACCTTGAAAGGATGCTGTGAAGCTCCGTGCTTGTTACGCGGACATTCACAAGAGCTTTGATATCTCTTGTGATGCATCTCGCCATGGGCTCGGTTGTGTGCTTATGCAAGGCGGCCGAGTGGTGGCCTACGCATCAAGGCAATTGAGGCCCCATGAGACCAATTATCCCACCCACGACCTAGAACTCGCGGTGTAGTTCATGCCTTGAAGATTTGGCGACATTACCTCATCGGTGTCGTTGCGAGATCTACACCGACCATAAGAGCCTTAAATATATTTTCACCCAAGCCGACCTGAACTTGAGGCAAAGAAGATGGCTTGAGTTGATTAAAGATTATGATATGGGACTCCATTATCATCCGGGAAGGCTAATGTCGTGGCCGACGCATTGAGCGAGAAAATCTCGGTGCAGCTGTTTGTCAGTAACTCCTTTTTCTGCAGGCTTATGTGCTACATTGCAAGGCCTACACCTGGAGATAGTTGAAGAAGGTTCGCTTGCAGCCCTCAGTGTGACTTGCACACGTGAGGACCAGATTAGGGAAGCCCAGAAAACTGATGCGGAAGTGGCTCAAATTTTAGAACTAATGAAACAAGGCAAGGCTAAATGTTTTAAGCAAGATGCACAAGGTACCCTGTGGTTTGGAAACCGTATGATGGTACCATTTGATCGCCGCTTGAGGGAATTGATTCTCAAGGAGGCTCATAACTCAAAATTCTCTATCCACCCTGGGAGTACGAAAATGTATCAAGATTTAAAAAAGAAACTGTGGTGGAGCCGAATGAAGCGGCACGTTGCACAGTATGTGGCCGAGTGTGATCTATGTCAAAGAGTTAAGGCTGAGCATTTGAAGCCAGCTGGTACTCTAGATCCCCTGCCTATTCCCCAGTGGAAATGGGAAGAAGTTGACATGGATTTTATCACCGGCCTTCCTAGAACAAAAATTGGATTTGATTCTATATGGGTGATTGTGGATCGTTTGACCAAGGTTGCCCATTTTATTCCTGTCAAGACCACTTACACCGGGGCCAAACTAGCAGAACTTTATATTTCCAGAATTGTTTGTCTCCATGGTGTACCAAAGGTGATTGTTTGAGCATGAGGTCCCCAATTCACCTCCCATTTCGAGGCTGCTTACATCAAGCAATGGGGACCAACCTAACCTTTAGCTCGCTTATCACCCATAAGCGGATGGACAAGCGAGAGGGTAAACCAAGTTTTGGAAGACCTTCTCGGGCTTGCGTCTTGTCCTACAATGATAGTTGGGAAAAATGTTTACCGTTTGCGGAGTTCTCCTACAACAATAGTTTCCAATCGAGCATTCAAATGTCACCCTTGAAGCATTATATGGGAGAGCTTGTAGAACACCGTTGAACTGGTCGGCGGGAAAGGCCATTCTATGGCCCAACCTTGGTGGAAGATCTTTGAAGAACAAGTTCGTGTCATTCGTGAACGACTTAGGGCGGCTCAATCACGTCGAAGTCATATGCCGCACCGTCGTCGTCGCGAGTTGAGTTTGAAGTGGACGATCATGTATATCTTAAAGTCTCTCCTATGAAAGGAGTTCGTCGCTTCCAAATTAAAGGTAAATTAGCACCTCGCTATATTGGACCTTTCAGTATTCTAGCTAAGTTGGGATCGGTGGCATACGGTTGGAGTTGCCACCATCACTTTCGAGCGTGCATAACGTCTTCCATGTCTCCCAACTCAAGAAATGTCTTCGAGTCCCGACGGAAGCAACCGAGTTGGACGGACTCGACTTGCAACCCGATCTATCCTATCGAGAGAGCCCGATTCGTATCCTCGAAGAAACCGAGCGCAAGACGAGGAATCGTGACCTCAAGTTCGTCAAGGTCCAATGGAGCAATCACACGGAAGATGAAGCAACTTGGGAACGTGAAGACCGGATGCGAGCGGCATATCCAGAACTCTTCTCTACATGATGTGCCTTCGTATCAAGAAAGGAAAGGTAAAACATAGCAATGTAAACAAAATTATTCTTATAGCATAATTATAACATGTAAACACTATCTTTGAAGTAAATCAAGACAACATAAATTATAACTTCTAATGAAAACTTTATAATTCTTCTCCACCCAGATCTCGGGTCGAGATCTTTTGTAAGGGGGGAGGTTTGTCACAGCCCCAACTAATTAAATTGGATTAATATGTATTTCACTAACATGCATTATCAAATTCAAATCATTTCATAATATATTGTACTTGGAAAATCTAATTTGAGGTGAACATACACATCAAAATTCAGATTTCACTTCAAATCAGTAATAAAAAGTTGTGATCATCATCTGAAATCAATTTATTTAAATACTAAATTAATTATCAGGAATTAATATAATTTTTCCCAATTTTTTGGGACTAGTTTGAACCTCATTAAAATTAAAACAACATTCATAGACATACAACATGTTTGAATTTAAATATCACAAACTATTTTATGAACAGTAGGGTTTTATAATTTTTATAGGAACTATATCTCCCCAGGAACCCCCACAATTTATTTCATGATTTTAGGATTTTTATTTCTATTTTTAAGCCCTGGTCAAAGTAGGAAGAATGAATTAAAATCCTGGTCAAAGCACTGAACCCAAACCAGTCGCTACTGTTCCTCCGACTCGAGTCCGACTCGGCAACCGGACTCAATCCAACCACCTAAACGCACCGCCACATGCGACCGTTAGATCCTCATCCAACGGACCAGGTCTCCCCGTCATTCGACCTGTCCGAATGCCCCCACTCATCTCGTCCGTCCATTCGCAATCCAACGGTGCTGAACAAACCACTTTGCTACGCACCGCCCCGCGCCCTTGTATCGCTGACCGCCCAGGCCCACCTGTCAGCTCCGTCCCTGACCTCCCGCTGGTGCCCTCAGGCATCCCGTGCCACGCGGCCGCGACGCCCTGAGCACCTCCGTCGACGCCGTCACACCACCGCTGCCGTTGACCAACCCGAGAGCTTCTCCACCTAACGCCGCTCCCGTTGCCGTCTTCTTCCTGGAATAAGACTCCCCCTATGCCCTTCGTTGGACCTCACTTCTCCTCGGTTGTGGAGAGAGGAGGCTTTCTCGGTTTCTACTTGGGTAAGCTTCCACCGGGTGGTGCTCCTCCGTTCCATGTTCGTTGGCATTTCCATTTTTGCTCAAGCGAACTCTTGCTGTTGCTTGTAGCATCTGCCCCATCGTCGTGCTCTAGCTCGGTACCAGAGCACGCTCCGAAGGACACCCTCGTGTCTTCTTCGTGTCCGAGAGGTAATTATCCTCAATCCACCGCGTCACCTTGCATGCCTTAGCTCACTAATCAAAACCCCTAACTCTATTTGGACATTGCACGACAGGTGTGCGTGTATTGGAAGATTTGATCTTTTCGGCCATAGCACGAACCCTTCATCTCCTACCTTGTTCCGGTAAGCTCCTCTTCGATTCCTTGCTCCTAGAGTATCCTCTGTGGATCTTTGAGCTATACCTAGCTCTCAGTTACCTCCTTTTGGCTTCAGGCATCCTCTCCACGTGAAGCCCTTTTTGCCGCACTTGTCTTCTCCGGCGCCGTCACTGCTCCAGCCATCTCCAAGCTTCCCCGAGCTTCCATCTAGCTCAGGTAACTTCCACTTAGTCCCTAGGGCTTGGGCACATGCTTGTATGAGCTGCGGAGCTTTACCTTTCACGTTTGTGCATTTGCCGTGCTCGGCGCCGCCGCTCACTTCCGACTAGCCGCGGGCATGAGCCACCTCTAGCACTAAGACCACTACCCCTAGCTGCGCAATGCTATTGCGAAGCTAACGCAAGCACTGGCAGGCTCCGCCATGGCGCGTAGCGCCGACGAGCCGCCGGGCAAGCGGGCGGTGGCGTTTTTGCCATGCCGTATTAGGACAGGTACTGTAGCTCGTCATTAGGCGCTAAGCACCGATGATTAGCATTCAATGGCTGTCTTAGCCGTCGTAGTTGAGTCATTTACGTGTGGGGCCATGCACAGAAAGCCGTGTGGGTGAGAGAGGTGAGTGAGAGGCTGACGAGTGGGCCTAGCCCATTAACCCCGTACGCCGCGCGCAGGTGTGCGTGGACCAAGTCCTGTGAGCCGGCCTACTGACAAAGGGCCTCATCTGTCAGTACGCAGTTAAAATCGGAGTTAAATTAGAAAACACACTATTCACTGGTCCCGCCCGTCAGTGACTGTGGCTAGCACATGCTTCGGTAGATAAAGTAGCAATTACATTATGAAATTCGAAATCAGTTTATATATACACTGAAAATTGAGAATAACTTTAGAAATGCATAACTATTTCATCTCAACTCCAAACTTAATGAAACCACTTCTGAAAGTTTACATTTCTACTGAACTTTATATGAAAATTGGTTTCAAGCATGTCTCTGTAGCCGAAAGTATTATTTGGAGATTTACCCATTAAAACCATTATTCTTACAATAGAAAAAGAACTGAAACCTTTAAAAATACATAAGTAAATATTGGGAACTCCAAAAACAGTGAGACCACTTTTGATAATTTTCATTTTTGGTGAACTTAATTCTAAAAATGGTCTCCATGTTACCTCTCTCACAGAAACTATTTTGGGAGAATATACTCCTTAACTCCATTATTTTTATACTATAAAAGGCTGATAACTTTGAAAATCAATAACTAAATCATAAGAACTCCAAATGGGACAAACTCAACTATTCTGAACTTGTATTAATGTTACCTATTTACCTATGTAATCCCTTACCCCGCCACTGTTCTATAAAATTTCACTTCATAATTAAATTACATAATGACGGCTTATTGGAATCTGAAATTCAAACCATTATAACTTTCATATACTAAATCAAAATGAAATAATTCTTTCGCCAAAAATCATTTAAAATCATGACCTAACTACTGTAGAAAAATCATGCATTTTTGAGCATTTTGGTTTTTGAGTTGTTTTTCTCGGTATTTATTTGATGTTATAATTATATAGATCCCGAGCATATTGATATCGACACTTACGCTACCGAGAGTGAGCAGCTACTGTACTAGCAAGGCAAGCATCATTTGAACTTTCTTTTGCATCATATTTGATCCCAGTTTTGGTTAAGTTAGTGCAATGATAATTGCTTGCATGCTATTTTGATTATGTCAATATTTTTGTGATGTGTAGTTTAGATATGTCCTATGCTTGAGGTTAATCTTGAATTATGCCAACTCCTATATGCTTAAGATAGGATGTGTGAATTATGGGTGATAGAATTGCTTAGCCATGCAAGTCTAGACACGGTAGTTCGATCGTCGGGAATAACCCGGCGGTTTTGGGATACACACAACTCTTACTTTATGTTTTTACTTCAGATCTTTGTAGCTGTTTTATGAGTTAAACTTTGTCATTTTTAAATGAGTTTTGGTCCGGACAAGTGTTGGTTAGTGATGGTGCTTTGTGCACGAGCATTGGGTAAGTGGAAGGACTTGTCTGGACAATTGAGGACCGAAGTTTGGTAACGTCGTTAATTCAAGTACACTCGTGCTGCCACATGCGGGTTGGGAGCCGTATGGTTAAGTAGGGGGAGGGTTTTATTGTGTTAAGTCCTTGGTGGTGTAAGGGGCATAGCGACCGTGAAATCCTATGTTCTTTGAGGAGCCGATGTAATCCTTTATAGTGTGCAAGGGAGCATCAATTCTTTTGTTTTGATTGCATCGGTATTTCCAATATAACTTGTGAGCCCCCTAGCAAGTGCTATCAGATGCTTGTACTAGGCAAGGAACCATCTCACAAGGGGGACTTAGCCCAATAGGGCTTTCTTCTTGAAAATGATCGTATCTTGATTTACAGTAGGCATACCATAGGAAGTGTGCTATTTCAAAGGCCTCTGGAGGTTTACGGGCTAATCAAGTCGTGTGGGTAAAGTAGTACACCCCTGCAGGGTATAAATCTATTCGAATAGCCGTGTCCACGGTTATGGACAACCGCTTGAGTTCGGGAGTTACTATTGTTAGACTTTTAATTAAAATTGTGGTGAACTTGGTATTCGTCATGAACGGGATGTTCATGTGTTTAGTACATCAAGGTGGGCTGCCACTTTGGTCTTTGTATGATTCAATTGTTATTACTGAAATGTTTTACTACATGTTTTACTTCTACTTCAAATCTGATTTTAAATGGGCACATGAGAAACTAGTATGTGTAGGATGTTAATTGTTGCGTCTTTTTCGCAAAACTAAACCAATATGAGCCATCCTTTGAATGACCCTTATGCATAACTATTTTTATTTGTGTAAGACTTGCGAGTACACTTGTACTCGGCCGGATGTTTCTTTGGCCTTTTCGGTGAGGAAGGTTATGATTATGATGATCTCGCTAGTGTTGACTTGGTGACACTAATGAGTAGTGTGTTGCCATTTAGCCCCGATCGGTTCTTTGATGGGTGATGGGCATACCACTCACTGGTCTTTTGCTTTATTTATTTACTTCATTGCTACTTGGTACTTTACTTGAATTTGGTCGGTCGGCCGTTTGTAATAAGCTGTAGACCTTAACTATTATGCAGTATGTCTTTTTAATCCCTTGTTGTATGCGTTGTATGGATGTAATCAACGTTGGATGAGGGTATGAGTATATTGGTCGTTGATCTTGGGAGCCAATATATGTCATACTCGTTGTTGATGAATTCCCATTTAACTCACTAAGTGTAGTGCTTCGAATCGAGGGAGAATCGACAATCATGTAGCGCTCGCAAGGGAGCAGCGCGCATGATCGTTGAGGCTCTAGTATTCGGCTAAGCCTCTCACTAGGATAGAGTTAAATTGGAATTCATTTACCGGAGACCCGTAATTATGTCCCTAAGACCTTGTCTAATCTCGGTCTTATGGAGATAATTACCGGGGTCCCCACAGGGTAATTCATGGATAGCCACAATGACAAGATAATAGGATGTGTCTAACTACTCATCACAAAAATAGCGACATTATAGAACTATCATGCAAGCAATTATTATTGCATCTACCCTAACAAAATTGGGATCAAATATGATGCAAAAAGAAAGTTCAAAGGATGGTTGCCTTGCTGATAAAGTAGTTGTTAACTCTCAGTAGCGTAAGAGTCAACGTCAATAGACTCGGAATCTATATAAACACAATACCGAATAAACATCGAGAAATACTCCAAAAAATCAAGATGCTCAAAAATGCATGATTTTTGTACAGTAGCTAAGTCATGATTTTAAATGATTTTTGGTGAAAGAATTATTTCATTTTGATTTAGTATATGAAAGTTATGGTGGTTTGAATTTTAGATTTCAATATACCTTTATTTATGTAATTTAATTATGAGGTGAAATTTTGTAGAGCAGTGGTGAGTATAAGGATTACATGGATAAATGGGCAATATTATTACAAGTTCAAAACAATTGAGTTTCCTTCAATTGGAGTTTCCTTGATTTAGTTATTGGTTTTCAAAGTTATCAGCATTAATAGTGTAAAAATAATGCCTTTTAGGATCATTTTCCTCAAACTATAGTTTCTGTGATAGAGGTAAGTTTGAAACCATTTTTATAATTAAGTTCCTTTGAAATAGAAATTATCAAAACTGATTTCACTGTTTTTGGAGTTTCCAGGAATTACTTATGACTTTTCAAAGTTATCAGCCTTTTTCTTTTGTAACAAAAATAGTGTTTATAGCTCATTTTCTAAAATAATGGTCTCTGTTATAGAGACATAATTGAAACAATTTTTACATAAAGTTCATTAAATATGAAAATGATCAGAAGTGGTTTCGCTCATTTTGGAGTTAAAATGATTTAGTTATACATTTTAGAAGTTAATACCAATTTTCAGTGTATAAATTAACAGATTTCGAATTTCATAAAGTACTGATTACTTTTTCTACCGAGTACTATCCTAGCCATAGCCGCTGACGTGCGGGACCGGGGGCAAAGCTTTGACCCAATCAACATGGACTTAGCCTCATTTGCGAAGAAAGTCAAGACGTATTTCAAGAATACGCTTCTAAAACTCTAAAGCGTAAAATCATTCTAAGCATGCTAGGGATACGCTTTCCCTTTTGCGGAAGCGTACTTAACATACTACGCATCCACTTAACTACACTAGGGCCCACAAGTCATAGACTCAGGACTAATTTAACCACAACCATTAACGCTAATTAAATCGACAAAAATCATTTTTTTGGCGTAATTATCCGACAACGAGGGCGGCGCGGCGATGGCGTTGCCGTGCTCGCGCCGGCGAGGAAAGCCGAGAGTGCACAGACTTAGTCTAAGCGGAAAGGAAATAGCAAAGGCTACCTTAGGAGGTGATATTGCCGGAGAAGAGGCACGATGGCGCGTCGGCGGAGTTGAGCGAAGAAGAGGCGACGGTGCGAGAGATCTCAGTAGAAACCACTCCGGGCAAATGGGTGCTAGCTCCGGACTCTGGGGTTCAAATGATCTTGAGGAGAGGCACGGGGACCAAGGGCCTTCGTCTTGACTCGACACGGCAATCGGCGGCGGCGAGGAGGAGGTCCACGCGGCGAGAACGTTCTGGGGATAAAGGAGAACAAGGTGAGGTGGGAGCAGGACCAGGACATCCCTGAGATGGTCCCAGAGGGTTGACTCAACGGAAAACTCACCGTGTCGGCGTCGGGGAAGAAGAAGAACTCTCACGACCGTGAATTGGAAAACCAGAAATTACACAGCTCCTGTGCATAAGCCGACAAATAAAGAGATGGGTTTTAATCAGTGGCCTAAGGCACGTAAAGTGACGTGGTAGATTGAGGATAATACCTCCCGGACACGAAGAAGGCACGACGGTGTCCGCGAGAGCACGCTCTGGAAGTCGCCGGGAGCACGACAATGAACAGTGAGCTACAAGCAAATATAGGAGCTCGCATAAGCAAAAATGGACACAAGAATGAACCTAGAACAGGGAGGGATCATGAGGAGGAAGCTTACCCGCGAAGAGAGCAAGAACAAGCTCCCCTCTCCTCGGTCAACAGAGGAGAAGCAAGGGAGAAGGAGGGGGGTGCGAGGGGTGTTATGCCCAGAAGTTGACAGGAATGGAGGCGGCGTGGGACGGAGAAGCTCCAGGAGTGGTCAGAAGGGGCGGTGGTTCACGGCGTTGACGGAGCTGGGCAGGACTCCGCGGGCGCGTGGCGTTGTGTTTCTGCAAGCGCGCCAACGGGAGGAAGAAGACGCCTCAGACAGGTGGGGTCGTGCTGTCAGTGACTCAAAGCCCGAGCGCGGAGGGGGTTTATGAGATTCGGTGCCCACCGTTGGATCTCGGATGGATGGCTCAGATTAAAAGGAACGACCGCAACGGGTCGAAGGGTTGCGAGATCTAGGCTGTCGATCCTTGATCCAAGGGTTGCATGTGCCAGTGCGTTTAGGTGGTCGGGCTGAGTCGGCTCGCCGAGTCGGACTCGAGCCCGATGAATAGTAACAGCCGGTTAGGGTTCTAGGTTTTGACTGAGATTCAAATTGTTTTTCCTACTTTGACCAGAGGCTTAAAAATATAAATAAAATTCCTAAAAATGTGAAATAAATCACAGAGGTTCCTGGGTAGGTCTAGTATCCATAAAAATTATTGAACTCTACTGTTCATGATATATTTTGTGATATATAAATTCAAACTTAGACTAGGTATTTTAATAGTGTTTGAATTTTCTTAAGGTTCAAACCAGTCCCAAAAATTTGAGAAAAATTATATTAATTCGTGATAATTAATATAGTATTTGAATAAATTATTTCCAGATGATCTTTAGTAGCATTTACTTCGGTTTCTAGTTTGGAGGTTAATTCGAAGTGTATGTTGCATGTGTATTTTGAGATTTTCCAAGTACAATATGTAATTAAAAAGTTTCAAAACATGAGGCATGCTAATGAGATGCATAATAAACCTATTTATTAATTTGGGGATGTGACAAAGAAAGGGGTTGCGAGGGGTATTATGCCCAGGCAATGACGGAGATGGAAGCGGCGTGAGGTGAAGAAGCTCCCGGAGTGGCCAACGGCAGCGGCGGATTGACGGCGTCGAGTTTCCGTTCTGAGCGCGTCGGAGCGTCGCGGCCGCGTGGCGTGGAGCTCCTGCGCGAGGTCAGGGACGAAGCTGACAGCTCGGGCCCACATCATCAGCGAGACAAGGCGGCACGCGCGAACATGAGTTAAGTGATTCGATGCGCACCGTTGGATTTCGGCTGGACGGCTGAGATTAGAGAGGTGTTCGAACAGGTCGGAAGAGGTACGCGATCTGGGTCGTTGATCCTTGATCTGACGGTTGCATGCGATGGTGCAGTTAGGCGGTCGGGCCGAGTCAGTTCGCCGAGTCGGCTCGAGCCCGAGGAACAGTGCACCGGTTTGGGTTTAGGGTTTGACTGGGAATTAACTTATTTCCTCTACTTTGACCAGGGTGCTAAAAATAGAAATAAAATTCCTAAAAATGTGAAATAAATCACAGAGGTTCCTGGGGAGGTCTAGTGTCCATAAAAATTATTTAACACTACTGTTCATGATACAATTTGTAATATAAAAATTCAAACTTAGGCTAGGTCTTTATTGGTGTTTGAATTTTTCTTATGGTTCAACCCAGTCCCAAAAATTTGGAAAAATTATATTAATCCGTGATAATTCATATAGTATTTAAATAAATTATTTCCAGAGGATCTTTAGTAGCATTTATTTCAGTTTTTAGTTTGGAGTTCAATTTAAAGTGTATGTTTCATATGTATTTTGAGATTTTCCAAATACAATATGTAAATAAAAAGTTTCAAAATATGATACATGCTAATAAGATGCATAATAGTCCTCTTTATTAATTTGGGGATGTGACAAAAACCCACCACAATGCAAGATTAAACAGAATAATGTGGATAGTAGAAAACTTGGGTAATTTAAATATACTCAAGATTTTATTTACTCTGGCTGCATAATGAACAAGTTGTTGCCATGTTATTACAGAATAAACACAATAACACTGCCAATAGACCATACAACTACAAGTACGTAATTCAATCATCAAGCACAGAGACACACTGTTACATGACAGACAATAGTGGCATACGTGCGTATAATAGATACATCACGCATCATTCGTCATCTTCCAGACGCTCGATCGGTCCTTGAAGTCCGTTTGATCTTCTTATAAAGGTTTTCATCCTCACCATGAAGCTTCTCTAAAATTTTATGCTTACCGATGAACTCGACTGCCAGATCTTCAGAGTAGCCAAGAATATCCAAATCTTCAAGCCTGGGAAGCGCCGATTCGCGTACTTCAACTTTCTTTAGTTCTACCAAGTCAATTGTCAGTCTCCTCAGGCTATGAAATCCACCAGGAGAGAAAACAAGTTGTTCATCCTTGTATGAGCCATCATCCAAAGTGAGATTGGCAAGGAAGTGCAGCTCAGCCAGCTTATTGATGAAGTCCTGTGAAACCATTGTTTTCTCGAGTGACAAAAGAAGCAGGTTAGGAAGGCATGATTTGATGTCCTCTGGTTCAGATGGCAAGTCAAGCTCCCCATCCAGTTCCATAACCTCAAGGCGTCGAAGGGAGGAGCTCGTGAACACACTTGACGGAATGACCTCACCATGTATGGTTAGTGTCACAAGGTACTTGAGTTTTTTTAGAGCAGCAGATAAAGCCTTCACATGACCTTTGGAGAGTTTCCAAATAAACAAGGAATGAAGATGGATCATTTTTGCAAGGGTATTGCTGTCCCAGCCAATCTCATCAGGTTTTATGGTATCAAGTGTCTGCAGGTGTTCCAGGTCGCCAACCCGTTTAGGCAAGATGAGGTCATGACCAAACACATGCCGCAGTGTTCTAATCTTCCAGAATGATTCAGGTAGCTTCTCAACAGAGGTATCCCGGACATCAAGTGTCTGAAGACTCGTGAGCCTTCCGACTGATGACGGTACCTCTCTCAAAGAACAGGATGTAACGGCGAGGTACTGCAGGTGTACCACATTACCAATTTCTTCTGGTAACTTGTCACCAACCTCAAGGCCTTGCAGGTTAATGACACGGAGGAACTCAGATACTTGTAGAAGTTGCCGCACATAAGATTTGATGTGCTCCTTAGACTTGGTTCCATGCCCTGAGCAATTTAGACAGGTTGAAAATTGTTGCGCTTTGGGCTCCTCTTCATCGCTGTTTTCGTCTTCCTCGCTGATTTCTTCCTTTTCAAAGTTAGACAAGATGGACCGTAGCTTCGGCATAGGGTTAGCTAGCGCAGCATATTTGTCCATGCGATTCTGTAGAGAGAGGCGACGAGCAGTTGTCAAAGCAGGGATATCGTCGCCACTATGGATCTCCACAAAATTTGCTTCTTGTGCTTCAAGCTGCAAGAAGGCATGGACTTTGCTTTGGATGGTCACGCGCTCCTCCCCAGGACTGTTCTCATCCATAGGTTCAAGGTTGATCAAATGCCTGGCAATCAACTCCTTCAAGTAGCGGTAGCCAACCTTCTCCATTGTCATCCCCTCCTTTGGTCTTAGGAAGCCCTCTGCCATCCACATGCACACCAAATCTTGTGCCTCAATCAACATGTTTGTCGGCAATGCAGCAAAGTAGAGGAAGCAAGATCTCAAGTCATATGGAAGATCATCAAAGCATACGGACAGTATGCTGTCAAGCCGCTTTGATTGCTTGGATTTGAGATGACCAAATACAGCTTTCCACTCGACTGGAAACTCCTTTGTTCGTAGAAGACCTGAAAGAAGAACAATGGCTAGTGGCAGTCCCTCTGTAATGTCAAAAATGTCTTGCTGGTAATCCTTTTTAATACCATTGCGCACGTCTTCGTTGTACTTTGGACTGCTTTCATCCCTGTGCACTCTCTGCTGGAACAATTCCATGGTAGCATTTTTATCAAAACGGTCAAGTTGAATTGGAAAATGATCATAGCTTCCTGGTGGCGCTTCTGGCGTCTCTTTTGACATTCTCACTACTGTGCTACCAGCTGCTTCATGAACAGGGAGGGCAGCTAGAATGTGTTTCCATTCTGTAGTGCTAACCTCACCATCTATCACCACCAAGTATTTCTTCTCTTTTAGTTCCTCTAGGAGATTCTTACTGACTTCCTTCGTAGGGCATGTAAAGTCATCTTCTGTGAGATCCCGAAGGATTATTTCCAGGATATCGGAGGCACTTGAATAAGGTGGGAAAGTCGCCAAAGCCCGGACATCAAAATGGTTCCTGATCGCCAGACTTTCATACACATCTCTTACAAGAGTTGACTTGCCCACACCACTTTGCCCTGTCACAGAGATCACCCGTGGACGATCAGTGCCATTTCGAAGTGCACCATCAAGTTCTTTGCGCTTGTCTTCACGACTCACGAGAGGTGGCAGCAGCAAATTGTCCCTGTGTTCCATTTTTTTTCATTGAACAGTTATTGCACTGTAAAGCAGAAACGTTTTCATACTATGCTAATAACTAGCAATGTCTGATATGATCTATCTGTTACTCCCAACAAGGCAGTGTAACAGATTCAATCTCTCATCTACAAATAAAAAAAAGACAATATGAATATCTGCATAGAAGTATGAAAGCGACAAAATATTATGTTTTTTCTGTTGTGGATGCATGTACATTTCGACATTTAGCATATTGTGGTGTCAAGTGTGCCATTCTTCCAAATGTATAATTTCCCCCACATAAAGATTAGCCATTTCGATCAAACTTGCATTCATCTTTTGAAGAGATCAAGGGTGCATTAAACCATGAACCAACCCTTTCACAAGCCTATCTAGTTCTTTCCCCATTTACAAATGTATCCTTCTTCACTCTCTGTAATCATTTTCTTCCAATTTGTCCTTATTGGTACGTTCT
Source organism: Ampelocalamus luodianensis (assembly GCA_036346255.1). Classification (NCBI taxonomy): domain Eukaryota; kingdom Viridiplantae; phylum Streptophyta; class Magnoliopsida; order Poales; family Poaceae; genus Ampelocalamus; species Ampelocalamus luodianensis. Next base: position 20,289,336 of record CM070630.1, on the reverse strand, counting down.
ACGACTTGTCCGCCGCTTGTAATATTTCTTTGTAGTTCAATGTATTTATTACAGCTTGTGTTCATTTACAAAAAATAAGACAGACATTATAACATAAGAAAGAAGTTACGGCATAGTTTTGTGAAGTGCCAAAATTGCAAGTTATCACCCTCAAATTCCTTGTCGTACCACGACCCTAATACTCCCTTCGGTTAAAAAAGTAAGTCGTCCTAGAATACGTGCAGTCAAATCGTGCTAATTTTGACCAAATATATTATCTAAAATAGTTTAGATGTACGAAAATCTTATAAGTAAATTTGTCAAAAGAAATACTTTCATGACATTACACTTTTATTAAAAAAACTTAAAAAATATGATCGTAAAATTTAATCAAAGTGACATCTTGTTGACTTTAAAAAGAAAAAAACAACTTCTTTTTATGTCCGGATGGACTACATATTAGCTACAATTAATACGGCTCTGATACTATTATAGAACATGTTTTAACCTACCCGTCCTCTAGGACATGTCCGATGGGCAACAGAGATCTCATAAATAACAAATGGGATTATCAACATAGCGAAAAGGTAGTGCTTATGCCTACTTACAATTTGGTTGGGGAAACAGAGATGGTCGTAGAAGCTCTCCATGGTACAACTGCCGTGTTAGTGGAGTCGTCGGTCTGCTTGTACTTGTCCTTGTTCTTAATGATGTCCTCAAGCCTTGAGTTGATAGCTTCAATCTTACTAGAAAGGTTGTGCCGCACACGTATTTGTGTAGTGAATCCGGCAATAAACCTTACAATGGCACGAGTCCAACTTGGGTACCTTCAGGGGAAAAAACCACTTTATATGCAGTCGTATAGTACATTATGAAATTATGCAAGAAGAGGTATAGATAATTACAATTCCAAGCATTACAACAACTTAAATGGAGTACATGCAACACTTAGTACTCTTGTTTATGTGATGCACTTTTGATTTGTAGTCAATTATATTATTGAAAAAGAATCATAGCATTCAAGGTTCTAGGGGTAGGATTGGCAAGAACTTGGCAAAATTCATGCTCCTAGACAACATCACATTACTCTACTATCTAAATTCTAAATCACCAAGCTTTCCCCCCAACTAATTTATATAAAAAGAAAACTCACATTTTCCACTTGGAGCTTGTTTGGTTAGGTGGGGATTAGAACCAATCCGATTCGATTGGATTGGTGTAGATTCTAGTTTAATTTTCCTGTCCATCCGAGTGGATTGGGTCTAATCCACACATATCCAAACAAGCCATTATTGGTACCAAAATAAAAAGAAAACAGTATTGCTAGTTTTAAGTCGCCTGAAATTTTCTTAAGTTTAAGTCACTTCTTGTGACCATTAGATTTGTGTAGAGATTGATGTGTCATATGATTGGATATTGATCCAATGATCATAACAAGTGACTTATGCTTAAAAAAAATTTAGTCACCTTATGAATAGACAGTCCCAATAGAAAAATATGCACCATAATCTATACGTTCATTTCTTAGCAGTGAACACCGCCTCGGTGGGAAGGTGGCAGCGGCATCGACGGCATCACAGCCATGAAGGCCGTGCTCCACAGCGCTGACATAACCATGCGCATCAGCCATCTCATCAAGGTAGGACCGAAGGAATCACGCCTAACAAACGTGCACCGCTCATAGCGTCACGGAGTGCCGTTGTCGATTTGTACACGATGGTGGTGTCGGTTGCCGAGCAGGCAGGGATTGATGGCATTCGAGAAGGCAGAGGGCAGCGTGGGGAGAAGGTGGTGGTGGGAGGCCAAGAGCTAATGCAAATGAGAGATTTCTTCTCTCTCCCATCTTTTTGTTGAGATGCAAATGGGAGATTTCAGTGGTGAAGAAGCAGTGCAGGGGTTTCTGCCTTTGGGAACGGTGAGCAGAGCAAGGTGGGCTTAGAGGGAAGATGATAAGTTGAGAACTGAGAAGAGTATATTGGACAATTCACACGTGTACTAATATGTATACTTCCTCCGTCCATAAATAACTAGAAATATTTAGATTTATCATAAGAAAATGATATGAGTAGATTTATTTTTGAAAGTACTGCGAGATCATTAAACTTTTGATAATTCTTGATGACATATAATTAGAAAACGTAATGGTCAAATAAGTGTATTGAAGACCGCGTTGATGTCCAAAATGACAAATAAAAATAAAAAGAACGGAGGTAGCAAATCATTTTTTACTTCTCACAATCTCCAACACTAGACTTGGCTATATTATCATATTATACAATCAAAATTATAAAAATGCATATTCTGAAGGTATTTAGCAAGACATAGCAATGACATTACGTATTTTCATATAGGAAATCCATTGTTTACCCACTCCAAAAACATTATAGGATTTGCCACTTTTAAGTTTAATCTTGATCTTTTGCCACTCCTATTCTACCATTTGATGAGATTTGCCACTGTGGATGTATTTCCACATTCTTGATTTATTTTTTTTCCTAAAATCAATAGTGAAAAGTCCATAATACCCCTTCACTATTTTTTCCTCTTTTCCCCCTCACCCGATGCCACCTCCTGCCCTCCCTCCCCCTTCTTCTTAACTACCAGCACCGCATGAGGCTGAGCTATACTCATCAGTGTTCGTGTCCTTTCTCCTTGCCACCATTGCTGCATGCCATAAGTGGTGCATGGCGATGTCAAGGCCTCGAAAGTGCTCCTAGATGCGGCCATGTCCGCACCGTGCTATCTTCTCCAAGTTCGGTCGTGCGCTGATGGTCGAATGCCCCGCAAGTGCATAGTATCGTTGCCAGTAGCTATTTTCAATAAAAGTATCATATACACAAGGAATGGTAGGTTTCCTATTGCAAAAGTCTAGTCTTACTAATAAATAAACAAGAATTAAATGGCTAATAGTAAATTGCATAAATATAAATTACATGAAATATAATAATTAAATGCGTTCTTGAAGCATCGGTTCTCCACTAGTAGAGTTTAGAGAGTTGGTGCTATCTTTATGAGGGGGAGCCGAAAATGAATGTGTATCAAACCCATCCCTTGTAACCCTCACTCGCAAGTACTACAACAACAATACGAGACGGATTTAAGGAAGATCTTATCATGGGCCTCAGGCTATAGCCTTAGGTGGATGGGTCTTCGTGATTCCCCCACGTCAATGATATAAGGAATTCTCCACTAGTAGAGTTTAGATTGTCGATGTGTACCACTCTGGTGTCCGTACTATCTTTGTGAGGGTGGAGTCGAAAATGAATGTCTATCAAACCCATCCCTTGTAACCCTCACTTGCAAGTACTCCAGCAACAATATGAGACGGATTTAAGGAAGACCTTATCATGGGCCTCAGGCTATAGCCTTAGGTGGATGGGTCTTCGTGATTCCCCCACGTCAATGATATAAGGAGTTAGGTATAGGTTGTCACCCTTCTACCTTTCATCCTTATCTCATCTTGTGGTGCTATCCTCCATGTCCTACAAAGGAAAATGGTGTACAATCGATGTTCGTGCAACCATCATTAAGAACACCATCACAAAATTATACTAGACTACACCGGATCACCGATCTATCTTATGATCTCTACATTGAGATACCTTGTGACATCAAGAAATAAATAGATTACTCAATAATGCAAAAGGAACACATGAATATTCAAGACTAAAATAGATGATGATAATAACAATAATAATAAGTATGCAGAATAATAGTAATAAATATGTATGCAAAATGTGCGCATCATGCACCACTGCCTCCCATCTCTAACTCTGGTGCGCCTCGTCACAAACTAACTGCCTCACTTCGTGTTTTGCTTCCTTATCCTTGTTTTCCCTCAAAACTATTACAGTTCGCCCTTACCGAGGCTGTTGAAGCAACTTCTTCCTTGAACCTGACGAGCTGCCACCTCGGGCATTATTTGCGGTTGGTCGTTCTTCACTTGATTCCTCTCCCATATGATTCCACACCCTCTATTCCACCTCCGTTGTGTCCCATGACCAACCGTCTCTGATCCACCTCTGACACCACCAAGACCACCATTGGACCTGCCTCAAGTCCCCTCGAGCCATTCCTCCAGTCGCCATTTGGTGCCACCGCCTCCTGCACCATCAGCGAGCTCACTAAGCCATCCCACCATCGTCCCTTGTCTCGCTGTCGCTTATCTGTAATACCCTGTTCAATCTTTAGAACTATAATTGAATTTCAAACCTTTTTTATCAGGATTTTAAAAGGGATTTCAGAATTTCTCTTGAAGGGGGATTAAATCTTGGGCCAAAGGCCCATAGTCTTAGCCCACTAGGGCAACAAAAACCCTAGATGCTACTGTAGCATGCCATGCTACAGTGCCACTGCCACCTGCTGCGGTACTGTCATGCTACAGTACCCATCTCCTCCCTTGCTGCTATCCAAGAAGAAGGAGACAGGGAGAAGAACCCTTCGGGTGCCACCAGCCAAGGACAAAAGAAGAGGAAGAGGGAGAAGAAAGGGGAGAGGAGATTTTCCTGGGGATTTCAACGAGTCGCATCGTGTCTTCATGGTTGGTGGTGTGAGACCGGGGTTAGAGCCCTCTTCTCGTCATCACTCATCACACGGTTGAGGCAAGTACAATTTCTAGTACGATATTGTGTGTTGGGCAATATTATTGATTTGATGCATGCTTAATATGATTAAGCATGACGACAATGTTTATTTCACATTGTGTTTATGATGATTGATAATTGATAATTCTTATGAGAACATATTGTGGATTGTTCATTTTATTTCATATCAAGCATGCATGTTGGCATGATATACCCATGGGAGTAGGCATTGAGATCCCCATATTTAAGATATGGACAATGGGTCCTCATATTTAAGATATGGGCAATGGGTCTCCATCTAAAAAGGATGGGCAATGGGTCCCCACATTTGATAATGCGGGCATGAGTGAACACCGATGGGTGTAACACTCAGCTATATTAGTATATGCAGAAGAAAAGATGTGGCATGAGCATGATTTGCATTACATTGCACTCATGAGAAATGAATTGTATGTTTTATGATGAGGATGTATTGTTGATGAAATGATGCTTGTGTATGGCTATTCTTACTTGTACTTGTTGAGTCTTGGACTCACTCTTATTATTTGTCGTTTTAGGTGATTGTTCAATCTTTAGAACTATAATTGAATTCTCACCATGGAATTTCTAATTTCATCTAATAATAATCACAGAATTTCTAATTCTTTATTGTAGTGTTGTTGAGACTTTTGAATGATGGAAGATTTCTATTTTTAAAGTTTTATTGTGATTTTGTACCAAAATATGAATGAGGTAGAACGGTTGAATATGTGTTTGTAATTGTTCATGTAATTTGGAAAGAAAAGTAGGTAGCATCTAGATTTCTTAATGACACTAGTTGATAGCAACAATGGTTGGAGTACAACTGTTGTGTGTTGACGTTTGGTGTTGAGCATCTATAAGAGAACTGATGTGATTTAATAGGTGGCTTATGCTTATATGATTGTAGAATAGTCAGATGATAGCATGTCCATGATGAAAGGGTTTTGGTATAACCTTTTAAATTGTGTAGCAGATTCCTTCTAAAATACTGTGATTGTTGTAGTGAGGTTGTAAGATTTTGGTATACTCTCAATTTGAGGGTAAGTTGATAAAGTAGTATGTAACATTTTGGTGAGCCTTTGGGGGCTTTATAATGGAAGAGTAGACAATGGCGATTCGTGTTAAGAGTGAATTATTCTTAGTGTTAGTAAGATTGTCTGCAAGGGATTGTGACTTGTGGAAGTGGTGATAATTTTTTTTTGAAAGAAAGTAATTTGATCGCCTTTCGTAATATCAATTAAATGAAAAAGTTTGGAGTTTGGCATTCGTGATCTTTTGGAGCTCATGATTTATGTGGTAGCTGAAACTGTTTCGAGCAAAGTGACTTGTTGAAAGATTTTATTGGTTCTTATGTGGTACTTGTAATTTGGTCTTAAGAACTTATCTTGTTTAAGTTAGCAAAGTGATGTAGTAATCATGAAAAATAACTTTCTTTGTTAAAGGAAAGAGTGAAGTAAAAGTATTTGATATTGAAGTCAAGTTCTATAACTTGTGGTTTATTTGAAGTATGCCTAAACTTTCTGCTTTTGCCCCATAAGAGTTTCTCGATTTTCAATGACAATACTTTCTTCTCATTTGAGGTTTGATATTCTCTTCGTGCTGGACTTGTGCCCTCAACTGTGGATTCCCTTTATATTTTTTGAGTTCACTGCCTAATTGACTATTTCCCTTGGTCGTGTGCTTATTGCAAGTGGCAAACGTTTTTCTATGTGCTGAAAATCGCTTTCGATTGCTTTTTCTTTTAAGAAAGGAATAATTGTTTTGTTTTACAAAACCTTACAGAGTGTATAGTGGCAACTGGTTAGTAGTGATCAAGTAAATGACTTTGCAAGACTTTGGGTGTCATGTTGTTTGAGACGCTTTGAGTGATAAATTGACTTTTTAGAGTAATCCTTGGAGAGGGTTTGACTTAAATAGAAAATTTTGTCTTTGGGACTAAACTGATGGTATTATTGCAACTAATAGAACCTATGGTGATTTGTGGTCCAAGATCTTTTGTTTATGTTGAGTGGAACATTAGAATTGTTGAAAGTATGAAAAATCTTGGTCAGTTTATTAGGGTACTACGATTGGGTACCTTACAAGGTTGTGTAGAAGAATTGTGATGGTGTAGTTTAATAATGATAGAATTGTGAAGAAATCTAATCGTCATGATAACTATTGAAATGGTAGGTGTCACAGCCCCAACTAATTAAATTGGATTAATGTGTATTTCACTAACATGCACTATCAGATTCAAAACATTTCCATAATATATTGTACTTGGAAAATCTAATTTGGGGTGCACCTACACATCAAAATTCAAATTTCAATTCGAATCAGTGATAAAAAGTTGTGATCATCATCTGAAATCAATTTATTTAAATACTACATTAATTATCAGGAATTAATATAATTTTTCCAAAATTTTTGGGAACAGTTTGAACATAATTAAAAATTCAAACAACCTTCATAGACATACAACATGTTTGAATTTAAATATCACAAATTATATTATGAACAGTAGGGTTTCATAATTTTTGTGGGAACTATATCTTCCCAGAAACCCCCACAAATTATTTCATGATTTTTGGGAATTTATTTCTAATTATAAGCCCCTGGTCAAAGTGGGTAAAATAATTTAAATCTCAGTCAAACCTGCACTGTTCCACCGACTCGAACCAGACCCTGACTCGGACTCGAGTCCAGGCCGGCGAGCGGACTCGGCTAAATCAACTAGCGTCCCCTTTAGATCCTGGCCGTCCGTTTTTAATCAAAAGGCCCGAGTCACACCGCACCCCCGTCACTCCTGAGTCGCTGACATTGTGGGCCCGCCTTGTCAGTCCTCTCTTCAACCTCGCGCAGGAGCTGCGCTCCACGCGGCTGGGCTTCTCTGCGACGGCCGTTGGGGAGATTCTCACTCCGTGAATCCACCGCCTCCATCCACCACTCCGGTGTGTTCCTCGTCTAACACCGCCTCTGCTCCGTTATCTCCCCATGCATAAGTCCCCTCAGAACCCTAGAATGCACTCACTCTTCCTCTCGGTGGCTGAGGAAGGGGAAGCTAGTGCAAGCTCCACGCTCCGGTAAGCTTCCACCACATGGTATCCCTCGACTCCATGTTCGGCCCCCTCTCCATTTTGGCTAACCTCAGCTCGTGCATTTGCTTGTAGCCTCGGGGACCTCCCTCGTGCTCTAGCTCACTCTGGAGCACGCACCGAGTGACTTTCCGTGCCAACCATTACTCGGTGAGTATTGTCCTCGATCTACCGCGTCATCTTGCATGCCTCGGTCGCTAATCGAAACCCTCAAGCGATTTGGGTAATGCACGCGGGAACTCTTGTATTCGAGGAATTGTCACTTGTGGCAGAAGAACACGCCTCTCCATCTCCCACCTTGTCTGGTGAGTTTTGAGTCAATTCCTCGCTCTCACAACATCCTAGTGGGGCCCTTGAGCTACCCGACCACTCATTTAAGCTGGTTTTGCTCGGGGCTACCTCTCCACGTGAAGTCGTGTTGCCGCCATCATCTTCTCGGCTCAGACGAGTCTCCTGCCGCTCTGAACCTCCCAAGCCCTCTCCTAGCTGCAGTAACTCCCTAGGCCCTTAGATAGCATAAGCACCGCTTGAATGGTTACCGCATGAGCTCCTTTTCCTATTGGTACTTTGGCCGTGGTCTTGCTCCACTTAGCTTCCGGCTAGCCGCCGGCACCGGTCACCTCAAGCACTGAGACCACGACCACTAGCTGCGCAGGGCTATTGCGAAGCTAACGCAATCACTCGCAAGCTCCGCCGTGACGCGTAACGCCGGCGAGCCACCGGGCAAGCGGACGGCAGCATTTTTCCGTGCCGTACCCCGACCATCACTGTAGCTTAGTCATTTGCCGCGTTAACCCAATCATTAGCTTTTAATCCCTGTCTTAGCCACCCTAGTGTGTCGCTTATGCGTGGGCCCGTGCACAGAAAACCAGTGGGATTAAGTGGAGTGCGGGAGTCACTGACGTGTGGGCCTGGGCCATAAACACCGTGCACCAAGCGCGTGCGCGCGTGGACCCGATTCCATGAGCAGTCAGCGGCGATGGACCCACCTATCGGCGCTTCGTTTTGTTTTAATCGAGTTAAATAGAAAGCGCGAGCATTCATCGGGACCGCAATTCATTGACCGTAGCTAGCGCGCTCGGTAAGAAAAATATTGATAGCGTTAGTAATTCGAAATCGATTTACTTATACACTGAAAAATAGTTATAACTTTAGAAATGCATAACTAAATCATTTTAACTCCAAATCACATGAAACCATACGGAAATTTTCACTTTTAGTAAACTTTATATTAAAATTAGTCTCAAACATGTCTCTGTAGCAGAGAGTATTAATTGGAGATTAATCCATTAAAACCATTATTTTACAATAGGAAAAGGATGATGACTTCAAAAATGCATAAGTAATTATTGGAAACTCCAAAAGCAGTGAGACCACTTTTGATAATTTTCATTTTCAGTGAACTTAATTCTAAAAATGGTATCCACATTACCTCTATCACAGAAACTATTTCGGGAGAATATAACCTTAAACTCCATTATTTTTTTTATACTAGTAAAGGCTGATAACTTTGAAAATCAATAACTAAATCATAAAAACTCCAAAAAGGACAAACTCAACTGTTTTTAACTTATAATAATATTGCCTATTTATCTATGTAATCCATGTACTCACCACTGTTCTACAAAATTTCACTTCATAATTAAATTATATAAATGACGGCATATTGAAATCTGAATTTCGAACCATTATAACTTTCTTATACTAAATCCAAATGAAATAATTATTTCACCAAAAATCATTTAAAATCATGACCTAACTACTGTAGAAAAACCATGCATTTTTGAGCATTTTGGTTTTTGAGTTGTTTTTCTCGGTATTTATTTGATGTTATAATTATATAGATCCCGAGCATATTGATATCGACACTTACGCTACCGAGAGTGAGCAGCTACTGTACCAGCAAGGCAAGCATTATTTGAACTTTCTTTTGCATCATGTTTGATCCCAGTTTTGGTTAAGTTAGTGCAATGATAATTGCTTGCATGCTATTTTGATTATGTCAATATTTTTGTGATGTGTAGTTTAGATATGTCCTATGCTTGAGGTTAATCTTGAATTATGTCAACTCCTATATGCTTAAGATAGGATGTGTGAATTATGGGTGATAGAATTGCTTAGCCATGCAAGTCTAGACACGGTAGTTCGATCGTCGGGAATAACCCGGCGGTTTTGGGATACACACAACTCTTACTTTATGTTTTTTTACTTCAGATCTTTGTAGCTGTTTTATGAGTAAAACTTTTTCATTTTTAAATGAGATTTGGTCCGGACAAGTGTTGGTTAGTGATGGTGCTTTGTGCACGAGCATTGGGTAAGTGGAAGGACTTGTGCGGACAATTGAGGACCGAACTTTGGGTACCTCTTTGTTCAAGCAACACTCGTCTTTGCCACCGCGGGTTGGGAGCCGTATGGTTAAGTAGGGGAGGGTTTTATTGTGTTAAGTCCTTGGTGGTGTAAGGGGCATAGCGGCCAGTGAAATCCTATATTCTTTGAGGAGCCGATGTAATCCTTTATAGTGTGCAAGGAGCACCAATTCTTTTGTTTTGATTGCATCGGTATTTCCAATATAACTTGTGAGCCCCTAGCAAGTGCTATCGGGCGCTTGTACTAGGCAAGGAACCATCTCACAAGGGGACTTAGCTCAATAGGGCTTTCTTCTTTGAAAATATTGTATCTTGATTTACAGTAGGCATACCATAGGAAGTGTGCTATTTGAGAGGCCTCTGGAGGCTTACGGGCTAATCAAGTCGTGTGGGTAAAGTAGTACACCTGCGAGTATTAATCTATTCGAATAGCCGTGTCCACGGTTATGGACGACACGCTTGAAATTTGTGGCTGCTTATTGTTAGACTTTTAATTAAAATTGTGGTTGAACTTGGTATTCGTCATGGGCGGGATGTTCATGTGTTTAGTACATCAAAGTGGGCTGCCACTTTGGTCTTTGTATGATTCAATTGTTTATTCTTGAAATGCTTTACTACATGTTTTACTTCTACTTCAAATCTGATTTTAAATGGGCACATGAAAAACTAGTATGTGTAGGATGTTAATTGTTGCGTCTTTTCGCAAAACTAAACCAATATGAGCCATCCTTTGAATGAACCTTATGCATAACTATTTTTATTTGTGTAAGACTTGCAGTACACTTGTACTCGACCGGATGTTTCTTGGCCTTTTCGGTGAGGAAGATTATGAGTATGGCGATCTCGCTAGTGTTGATTTGGGTGACACTAATGAGTAGTGTGCTACCATTTAACCCCGATCGGTTCCGATGGGTGATGGGCATACCACTGCTGGCCTTTTGCTTTATCTATTTACTTCCGCTGCTACTTGGTACTTTACTTGAATTTGGCCGGTCGGCCGTTTGTAATAAGCTGTAGACCTTAACTATTATGCAGTATGTCGTTTTAATCTCTTGTTGTATGCGTTGTATGGATGTAATCAACGTTGGATGAGGGTATGAGTATATTGGTCGTTGATCTTGGGAGCCAATATAAGTCATACCCATTGTTGATGAATTCCCATTTAACTCACTGAGTGTAGTGCTTCAGATCGAAAGAGAATCGACAATCATGTAGCGCTCGCAAAGGAGCAGCGCGCATGATCGTTGAGGCTCTAGTATTCGGCTAAGCCTCCCACTTGGATAGAGTTAAATTGGAATTCATTTACCGGAGACCCGTGATTATGTCCCTAAGACCTTGTCTAATCTCGGTCTTATGGAGATAATTACCGGGGACCCCACAGTAGGAAATATTGAGTTAATGTCAGGTATGACTTGGCCTTAGTGAGTAACCCTCTGAGAGTTAAAATCTTTCTAAAGATAATTTGGATGGGAAAATGTTTTTATGTTGATGTTAATAAGTGAGTATGTTTGGATTGTGGGAATTTTTGGGATTTAATTTGAGGATTTCCCTGTCTTTTATACGAGAAGTTCGTTGTAGGAGTCTTGGAGGTTAATTTTTAGGCTTTGCATTATTACACTAGAACCTTGATCGCCCAATGATAACGTGTAGAAGAAGTAAAATAAGGGTGGATTTCGAATAGTGGGATGATCATTGATAGAACTCTTTTGATGAAGAACCTTAGAGTGTGTGATGTGAATTTCGAGTTGTTTATCCTTAAAGGATTGAGGTAATGTGCTTGTAGGTGAAAATCTTTATCGAGGTGTTGAGAATTATTTGTCAAAATAAGTCCATTGGTAGAGGAGTGGAATATAGTATTTTTGTTTTTTTTTTTGTGCTCTAGAGGAGTTCCTCTAGATGAACGTGGTTGATGTTTTCGATTTGAGCTTAGTGCTGTGGTTGTCAATTTAAGAGAAATGAGTTAGTTTGATGGTTTGGAATTCCACGATTTGAGAGAAAGTTTATTCCTAAAAGAAGAGTTTGAGAAAAATAATGTTTACTTGGGTAATGAAATGTTCTCTTGATTCTTAGTTGAGCTGTGTTTATAACGGAGGTCATTTACAATTTGCGTTGGCTTTATATTGGCATGGTGGTTCTTTCCGGTTCAGAAAAAAGAAGGAAGTGTTTGATTTGGTCATTTGCGTGGTTTCTCCTTTAGCTGACGTGGTGTTTATTTACAAACTACCTAATTGGAAGATGGAAAGGTTTTGTGATGAACTTTTGATTCTAGATTTGACTCCTTTGGGACTGAGTTTGCAATGCATGGTTGCAATGAGAGTCCTTTATTTTTTAGTTGGGCTATGTTTGTAAAAGAGTTTATTTAAAGCGAGTTTTGTTGTGTGTTCCTGGTTAAAGGAGGTGCTCCTTGTTAATACGAAGAGATCGATTGAGAATTAGGACAAGAGTTATGTGTGTTATGTGCATGTTATGTGTTTTGGTACCAAAAGAGAAGTAGGCCCAAGGTACATTGGGTTATTTTCGATAGTTGCAGGAATTAAGAAGTTAGTGTATCGCTAGGACCGTCTCGGGTCCATATGCGAGGTACACAATATCTGGTATGTTCCGATGCTGAGTAAGTATTGGAGAGATCCAGAGCATGTGATCCAATTAGAGTCGTTGATCATTAAACAAATTCTGGAATTCTCATCAGTTTGGAATTCTGGAAGAGTCAGAACAAATTCTGAGGAACAAAACTTTGAAGTATGTCAAGGTGCTTTGGTCTCATCAGTCTGAGAGAGAGACCACTTGGGAGTTAGAGTCTCGCATGCGCGATCAATATCCGTATTTGTTCACAGCGGTTACATGTATTCTGTTGTTAATTTTCAGTTGTGGTTTTTCTTTCGCGTAGATCGGTGTGAGGATTCAAGGTCAAATCCTGTTTAAGGGGGGTAGAATGTAATACCTTATTCAATCTTTAGAACTATAATTGAATTTTAAACCTTTTTATGGAATTAAAAAAAGGATTTCAGAATTTCTCTTGAAGGGGGATTAAATCTTAGGCCAAAGACCCATAGACTTAGCCCACTAGGGGCAACCAAAACCCTAGATGCTACTGTAGCACACCAAACTATAGTGCCGCCACCACTTGCTATAATACAGTCATGCTATAGTACCCATCTCCTCCCTTGCTGCTGTCTAAGAAGAAGGGAGGGAGAAGAACCCTTCGGGTGCCGCCAACTAAGGAGAAAAGAAGAGGAAGAGTGAGAAGAAAGGGGAGAGGAGATTCTCACGAGGATTTCAGCCCCCTTCTCGTTGCCACTCATCACACGGTTGAGGTAAGTACAATTTCTAGTACGATATTATGTGTTGGGCAATATTGTTGATTTGATGCGTGCTTAATATAATTAAGCATGATGACAATGTTTATTTCACATTGTGTTTATGATGATCGATAATTGATAATTCTTATGAGAATATATTGTGGATTGTTCATTTCATTTCATATCAAGCATGCATGTTGGCATGATATACCCATGGGAGTGGGCATTGATATCCCCATATTTAAGATATGGACAATGAGTCCCTATATTTAAGATATGGGCAATGGGTCCTCATCTGAAAAGGATGTGCAATGGGTCTCCGCATTTGATAATACGGGCATGAGTGAACACCGACGGGTGTAATACTGCGCTATACTGGTGTATGCAGAAGAGAAGATGTGGTATGAGCATATTTGCATTGCATTGCACTCATGAGAAATGAATTGTATGTTTTATGATGAGAACGTTTCATTGATGAAATGATGCTTGTGTGTGGCTATTCTTACTTGTACTTGCTAAGTCTTGGACTCACTCTTGTTATTTGTCGTTTTAGGTGATTGTTGAAGACAACATGCATCGGGAGGGAATAGATCATAGAATAATAGCAATTTTTGGCACTTCACATTACTAGACATTTATTTCATTTGGCTAAAGTTCAGTTAGCCCATTTAAATGTAATAAATTGTTAACTTATAGAATTTCTAATTTTCGCATGGTTTTGCTTATGGAGGTTGTATTACCTATTTAGCTCTTGGTTAGATAAGTAGATGTTAAGTTTATCTGTTGACTAGATAGTTTTGCTAGCGTTGATAGTGGTAAGAAGTTTTGTGTTAATTATTTGATTCAATTTATAGAATTTAGGTTGCTGAAAGATATGACTTGTCATTTGGTAGAATGATTATTATTTGAGTCTAGCAGATAATAATTCTTGTTCAATGGTTAAAATTAGTAGTGATAGTAGTTATAGGTGATATTTTGGGCTTTTGTTAAGCCGGGGTGTTACATTATCGCTGGACCCCACTTGCTTTACCTATTGTGTTTGTGCCTGGCTAGACTAAATCAAGGAGGAGGGGCATAATAGACTTTTCACTACTAGTTTCGGCCAAAAATAATTCGATAATACCATAATATATCAAAAATGGCAAATCTTAGTTGTTTGTGACTTATAAGTTGCAATAAGACAAAAATTAAAAGTGGAAAAATCCTAAAATATGGTTATTAAGAGTGGCATATTATCAATTTTCCCTTTTTATAGAATCAATCTACACGCTTTAACATATATTAATGGTCAAAGGTTCATAAGCACACAGATCCCTCAACGACCTACATTTGTGGACAAAGGGAGTATTTCCCCCAACCTCATTGAACACTGCAAATCAACATCCTGAGAGCATGCCTTTCTCAAAGACATATCATGTACTTCCCACCCTTTGGGTACTCTCGTACTTTCTCTCTTTAAAACACAGTACAAATAGTTATGAAAAATCTTCAGAGAATTTGATAGCATTTACACAAGATCAATCCATCATGCCTCAAAATTTCAAATGTAAATTCGATCTACCCATTGAGAAACAAAAATAACAAATTCTATTGAAAAGGAAATATGAAAATGAAAAGATAAAAAAAAAATAGAGCCACTATTCACTGAAATTTGCCTCTTTTTTTTGTTTCTCCTAAAGATGTCATAACCTATCTATCCAATAGTTTTCGAAATTTTTCATAACTATTTGCACCATGTTTTAAAGATGGAAAGCACGGTAGTACCCAGAGGTTGGGAAGTACATGATAAGTACCCAAAAGTTGGGAAGTGCATGATATGTTCTCTCCCTTTCTCATAATCTTGGATGTTGACGCTAGCTACCCAAATACTAAGGCTCCACATTTGGCAATGCCCTGTTTGTAGAAAAACACTTTTTTTCTTCTTCTTTTGGATATAAGAGTTAGTTGGAAGCGAGTCATAATAGCAAAATCTTACTAGAGTTGGTAAAATTTTACATAACTAACTAGATTTCACAGCGCATCACAACACTTTGGCCCTAACTCAACTCTTCAGGTCGCATCAACGAATCGCCAAAGTTAGCCGTCCTCTACCCTCCCCTCGATCCTGTGACTAATGGTAAACCCAGATCATAATCTGATGAATCTGGATTCTAATAGTTGATACCGCCACTGAGAGTCTGAGACCTCTGAGAGAAGGATGCCGCCCATGCTGGAGCACGAGTCGCAGCTGGATCCAACAATTAGAAATTTGTACTTGTTTTTTTAAAAGCAATTATTGAAATTTTACGTGCGATTGCGTGCTAGATATTGTAACTTATTGTATTTGTTATACAACTCTATTGTTTGTGGACAATATGTTTGTATATTTGTTACATGATTGTAAGTCTGTAACAATTGTAATATCTATAGCTGATAATAAATATGCACTGTTATACCTTGGCCTCACTGAAATTACAGGTTTATGTCCTTCTTTTCTCAAATAATTTGAGAATTTTTATTATTTTTTATTTTTATGAATTAATGTAATAATTTATAGCACTTAAGCGAAGGAGGCGCATTAAATCTTTTAGTTGTTCGGAGAACTTGAAATTAGGGCTGGTTTGGAATATGAGAATTTTACAGAAATTTCACATGGATCAATTCATTTTTCGTAGGAATAGAATATTTTTTCGTGTTCCAAGGAGGGCCTTAGCGAAGACATTTCTAGACGCACATACATGAGTATGGCAGTGACCAAGGTTCAAAATTTTGGTCGATTTCAACGAAAATCCGTGAAAATCAGTTGTATCGGACCCCGGTAAAATTCAAACCGTTCCTGAAAAATTTGTTTTGCATGAGTTTTGTCAAACATAGTAGATTTTTCAACCAATTTGAACCGATTTTTTTTAAAAAAATCAAATTTTGATTTGAAATTTTCGGCCGAAATCAACCGTAATTTCCGATAATCAGCCATATTGGTTACAATGCACCTGTATACCTGGATAGGTCGACCTGGAGGAAGTACTGGTCGACGGCGTCCTCGGCGTCGAAGGCCGCGTCGCGTGTCTGGTGCAGCCACACCCTGGTGACCTCGTCGGAGACGATGCGCCGACGCGGGTCGGCGTCGCGCAGGAAGGCCTGCATCCACATGAGCTTGTCGCGGAGGCTCCGGATGTCGTCGTTCACCGCCACCAGCGCCCGCGCCTCGCTGACAGCGAGCTCCTGCAGCTTCCCCACCAGCGGCCCGATGATCGCCTCTGCCATCGTCCCTTCTTTTCGTCGTCTCGTGCGACCGCCACGCAAAGGATCCCAGGGAGACCAGCTCGTATAACGCCGTCGTCTCGTCACGATCGGTTGGCAACGCTTTTGAGTGTCCGTCGTGTGGAGGAATTGGAATACGTCCGTTTCGTGATCAGCACTCTCGGTCCCCCCTCCCCCGTCGAGGGAGGAATAGATTCTTCCCTTTCACATGGGCAAAAGGCCAAAATGGAAACGATCTGCCACAGGCAAGTATATGTTCTTGTCCTACTGAAGCTCGTCATGCACAGTTGCAATCTGGCAGAGAAGTTCGTCGGCATTGATCAGTGGATGCTTTCATTTCTTTGCTGCGCAAAGCATTTCTAGCTCGATATATCGAACCAATTGAGGACAGACTTTAGAACAAGATTTCGTTATTTCTTCGGTAAGCAAAGAATTTCTTGCTCGATCGAACCACTGACGACATATTTTAGACAAGAGAAAATTGCATAGTAGATTTCTGAATTTGTGAGGTTGTGTCACTTAGCTTCATTAACTTGTATTTTACTTTCTCAGCTATCTGAACTTACGAGGTTGCACCACTTAACTCTCTGAATTTGGATTTTACTTTCTCAGACCCCCTGAATTTGCGAGGTTGTGTCACTTAGATCCCTGAATCTGCGTTGAAGCAAAGTTCATCGGATGCGATATCGACGACTTCATCTCCTCCGAATCCCGTGGACTCGTCGCCTCCCTGTTTCGTCCGTGTGTATCGTCCCCATCACCTCACGCCGACAAAAAACAAATTCTTCGAACCTGGGAACGCATCATGCTCGCGTCTTCCCCGGAGCTCCACCATCACAACTTGCCGCTGCCATCGGCTTTGCGTCCTCTAAGTCGGCCGTGAGAGAGAGAAGTACATTCCCAGTACCAAAGCAAGGGCACAGTACTTCTGTCTCTCTCATGGTGATTCGTTAGCTCAACCTTTTATGTGAGCAAACGACCAAATGGACTTCGTGCAGAGTGAGTAGTTTCTGCTGACACTGGGATTGTACTTCTCTCTCACAACCAACTCAGAGGAGGCAAGAGCGAGGGCAGCGGCAAGCTGCGACGGTGGAGCTCTGGTGAAGACGTGAGTACGATGCGTTCTCGGGCCTAAAGAATCCATTTTTATCGACGTGAGGTTACGGGAATGATGAACACGTCCGGAACGAGGCGGCGACGAGTTCATCGGACTCGGAGGGGACGAAGTCACCAGTATCGCATCCGACGAATTTCACTTCAACACAAGTTCAGGAGCTAACTTTGGAAGTTCAAGGGGCTAATGTGGGGACCCCGGATTATCTCCGTAAGACCGAGACTAAGCATGGTCTTAAGGACATAACTCTGGATCTCCGGTAAATGGATTCCAACTTAACTCAACCTAAATGAGAGGCTTGACTGAAAACTAGAGCCCCGACGATCACGCGCGCCGCTCCTCTGCGAGCATTACATGATTGTCGGTTTTCCAACAAGTCAAGCACTACACTTAGTGGGTTAAATAGGAAGCCATGATCGGCGAGTATGACTTATATTAGCTCCCAAGATCAGCGACCAATATAACCATACTCTCATTCAACGTTGATCACATCCATACAACATTCATACATAAATAGTACAAAAGGCATACATCAAAGTTCCAAGTTTACAACTAATACAAGTGGCCGACCGGCCAAATTCGAATAAGAGTTTTAAGTAGCAGCGGAAACAAGTAAATAAACCAAAATACCAGCAGTGGTATGCCCCATAACCCATCGGCAACCATTGGGAGTTAAATGATAGCATCTTGCTCATCGGTGTCGCCTAAATCGACACCGACAAGCTCGTCGGTCTCAAAATCTTCCTCACTGTAAAAGCCAGCAAACATCGGTGAGTACAAAAAGTACTATAAGTCTTACACAAATAAAAATAGTTATGCATAAGGTCATTCAAGGAAGACTCATATTGGCTTAATTTTTGAAAGCGACGCAATGTCTGAACAACCTACACATACTATTTTTTCAAGTGCCATTTAAAAATCAGATTTGAAGTGGAAGTAAATCATGTGAATAAGTAATACATTTGATAACAAATGAATCATACCAAAAACAAAGTGGCGGTCCACTTTGATACAACAACAAACATGAATGTCCCATTCATGGTAATACCGAGTTTAACCATAATTTTAATTCCAAGTCTAACAATAAGCAGCCACAAATTTCAAGCGGTCGTCCATAACCGTGGACACGGCTATTCGAATAGATTTATACCCTGCAGGGGTGTACTACTTTACCCACACGACTCGATTAGCCCGTAAGCCTCCGGATGCCTCCGAACAATGACACACTTCCTTTGGTATGTCGGCCGGGGAGAATCGAGATACGGTCGTTTTCAGCAAGAAAACCCTATTGAGCTAAGTCCCCCATGTGAGATGTTTCCGGTCTTAGTACAAGCAGCGTATAGCACTTGCTAAGGGGCTCACAAGTTATATTGGAAATACCGACGCAACATAAAGGGTAATTGGTGCTACCATGCACACTATAGAACATTACCTCGGCTCCTAAGGACAAATGATCAAACACAAATGCCCCTACACCACCATGGGACTTAACACAATAAAACATTCCCCCTACTTAACCGTACGACACCCATATACCGCGTGTGATAGCACGAGAGTTGCTTGAACAGCAGGTACCCAAAGTTCGGTCCTTAATTGTCCAGACAAGCCAACCACATACCCAAATCTCGTGCACAAAGCACCATCACTAACCAACACTTGTCCAGACCAAAAACTTCTTTAAAATGTCCAAATTTAACTCATAAAATAGATACAAAGATCTGAAAACAAAAGTATATAATGAGAGTTGTGTTTATCCCATGAT
Organism: Ampelocalamus luodianensis; assembly: GCA_036346255.1. Lineage (NCBI taxonomy): Eukaryota > Viridiplantae > Streptophyta > Magnoliopsida > Poales > Poaceae > Ampelocalamus > Ampelocalamus luodianensis. The sequence goes on along the minus strand of CM070630.1, from coordinate 20,269,895 downwards.
TGTCGGGTTATTCCCGGCAATCAGACTACCGGTTCTAGACTTGCATGGCTAAGCAACTCGAACAATATAACTTCACTCATCCTATCATAACATTTCAGTAATGGAATAATTCATGGATAGCCTCAATGATAAGATAATAGGATGTGTCTAACCATTCATCACAAAAATAGCGACAATATAAGACTAACATGCAAGCAATTATCATTGCATGTACCCTAGCAAAATTGGGATCAAATATGATGCAAAAAGAATGTTCAAATGATGCTTGCCTTGCTGGTAGTTCACTTGCTCACTCTCGGTTACTTACTCTCATACTTCCGGCAACTCAGAATCTAAAGAAAAGCGATATCGAATAAACACCGAGAAATAGCCAAAAACTCAAATTGCTCCAAAATGCATAAAATTTATACAGTAGCTATATTATGATTTTAGATGAATTTAGGTACAAAAATTATTCCATTTGGAGTTTATATGAGAGAGTTATAGTAGTTTGAAAATTAGATTTTTAGAAAATGCTGAAAATCAATATTCTGTTACTGTTCATCCGAATTTAATTGTTTCGCGGAAATTTGTAGAACAGTGGTAGGGATAAACTTTACATGGCATGAAAGGTAATTAAAATTTATGATCAATAAATATTGAATCACCCCATTTAGAGTTCATATAAATTAGTTATTAATTGTTGAAGTTAATTCAATTTCTAGTACAAAAATCATTCTTTTCTGAGATCTCTATTGCAATAAATAATTTTCATAGGTAGGCTGACCTAGCCTCTAACATGACAAGTGGGTCTTATGTATTTTCTTTTCTTTTCCATTTATCTCCTAAAGGAAAACATCTACCGACCAATCTAGTCTTCTCATAATCATATACTTAACCGGTTCTCCGGTGTCGAATCCAATCACATGCATAACATTCTCCAATTATATTCTCATGTCTTGATCTAAATCCCGTACTAACCTCCACTAAGACATTATCACTACTACAGAAAGCCTCATCACGAGGCGGTTGAGCTGTCATCACGAGCGGTTTCCAACAAATGCGTAAAATCGTCTGTGATAACGGCGATTATCACGACGGTTTTTGAGCCGTGCGAGCGCAACTATCCGCGAGCGGTTCGGAACAAGAGTAAATGCGTGAAAGCAGCTATCACGCAGCGGTTGGAACAAGAACCGTCTGTGATAATTGATTATCACGAGCGGTTCTTGTTCGAACCGTGCGTGATAGCTGTTTTCCTGACGGCTCTTGTTCCAACCGTCGTGATAGGTTTTTGATTGCAAAAAAACAATTGCCATTTCATGGATACACTCATACACATACACTGCCATTTCCGAAACCTCCCAAACATGGATTCATTGATACACATACATGGATTCCCAACTCCTAAACCTCCCAATAAATTTCTCAAGCTATGGATTCATGGATACATGCATACACTCGGTCATATACAAGTACCAACAGAAGTAGAATCTAAAGGAGAATCTAACAGAAATCTGAATATGAATCTAACACAAGTACCACAAGCTCATACATACAAATCTGGATCTGAATCTAATAGAACCTCATATACAAAAGTACCATGCAGAACCTCATATACTAGAGACATCGTCGGAGGAGGATTGGAGGAACTCGGCGTCGGCGAGGAGGAGGACTAGAGGAGGTCGGTGTTGGTGTCGGCGTCGACTCTCGGTGTTGGGGAGGAAGACCACGTCGAAGGTTGGGGCTGCGGGAGCAAGGGAGGACCGGGCACGGAGGTGTAGCGGGGGCCGAGGAGCTCGGGAGGGCTGGAGGAGCAGCTACGGCCGGAGCTCGGAGGAGGCTGCGGAGCAAGGGAGGACCGAGCCGAGAGGAGGATCGGGGCTGCGGGAGTGCGAGGCGGCGTCCATAGGAGGTCGGCCATAATATATAAGGACATATTTTGCCTCCGCGCGCGCGTTCAAAATTTTCAAATTCCATTGCGAATCACGAGCGGTTTCATACAAAAGCGATGCAGTGATGACAAATCCTGAGCGGTTCGTATCACGAACCGTCTGTGATAAGTAACTCATCACAGACGGTTCTTAATACGAACCGTCTGTGATAAGTACCACATCACAGACGGTTGGTATTAAGAGCCGTCTGTGATTTGGATTTTACTATGGCTTAGAATTTTCCTTACTCTCTGATTTTACTATGGCTTAGAATTTTCCTTACTCTCTGATTTTACCATGGCTTTCAATTTTTCTTACTCTCTAATTTTACTATGGCTTTCAATTTTTCTTACTCTCTGATTTTACCATGGCTTTCAAATTTTACCATGGCTTAGACTGATTTTACCACCATGGCTTTCAAATTTTACCATGGCTTAGACTGATTTTACCATGGCTTAGAATTCTCTGATTTTACCATGGCTTTCAAATTTTACCATGGCTTAGACTGATTTTACCACCATGGCTTTCAAATTTTACCATGGCTTAGAATTAGAGAGTAAGGAAAATTGAAAGCCATAGTCTGATTTTACCATGGCTTTCAAATTTTACCATGGCTTAGACTGATTTTACCATGGCTTAGAATTAGAGAGTAAGGAAAATTGAAAGCCATAGTAAAATTACCATGGCTTTCAAATTTTACCATGGCTTAGACTGATTTTACCATGGCTTAGAATTAGAGAGTAAGGAAAATTGAAAGCCATAGTAAAATTACCATGGCTTAGAATTAGAGAGTAAGGAAAATTGAAAGCCATAGTAAAATTAGAGAGTAAGGAAAATTGAAAGCCATAGTAAAATTAGAGAAGCCATGGTAGTAAAATTAGAGAGTAAGGAAAATTGAAAGCCATGGTAAAATCAGAGAGTAAAGGAAAATTCTAAGCCATGGTAGTAAAATTAGAGAGTAAGGAAAATTCTAAGCCATGGTAAAATCAGAGAGTAAGAAAAATTTGAAGCCATGGTAAAATCAGAGAGTAAGGAAAATTTAAAGCCATGGTAAAATCAGAGAGTAAGAAAAATTTAAAGCCATTGTAGTAGTGTATCAAGGTAGTCAATCCATCGAGTGATGCCCGAACTCACGATCTTCTAAATATACAACCTATCCGATAATTACACGAAATCCACCGACTCATGGGCATATGACCATGATTAAATCCATCAGTCGTTCTCCGGTATACTATTTAAGCTAATACTAACTATCTAGCTCTACTAGTCTCGCCTCGGCAAATCACAATCACATACACTCAATTTTCCACCGATCAAGGTTTAATTGACAAACCGATACCTAATGATCTTCACAATTTAAGAACACATCCAACATCTAATTAATCACTACTCGATCAACTTATATCCATACCATCGAACTTAGTTGTGAACGACATCTACCAATCCAATTATATATGTGCCTCTATGATCAACTAATAATTATTTATCCACTAACTCAAATAAGGGTACAAATCTATCCACTCGACACATAGGACTTATCTATCAATCACATAGCAATCCAATCATTTATCCGCACTCAAATAATCTATTGTTTCCTTCTCCCAATTCTAGCATATATGACTCACGCACTACCGCTAAAATCATCCGATCAATTTGCTTGTGAATAAATAAATCACCCGATTCAACCTCCATATCTCCTTAATTATCCACACAAGGGCTATCCATCAGTAATAAATCATAAAAATCCTTATGTGTGCTACCTCCTAAGACTACTACTCCAATATGAGGGTAAACCTCCAATTACTTTATATCCCAAGATCACCACTATTTTGCATGCTACTCAAAAGTAATATCATCCGATCAATTTATCAACTCATATATTAAACCCATCATCTACTGATCAATAAGACACACAATTCGCCACAAATCTAACTATTCGCATTCGCCAATATTTCAACACAATAATCATGCCTACGCACAAATACGGCCTAACCAGAGAATTGCACCGGTCTTAAGCTACCACATCATTTTCACAATTAAACAAGCACAAATAGAAGCCATATTCATGACTAATATGCAACATGCACAACTAATATCGTAATGCGGTAACACAATTTAATGCTAAGTATTTTACCGCAACGCTAGGCGTGCGAAACGCCACTAGGCGTCGTCTTCTTGGCGCCCGTCCATGTCACCATAGTCGTCGTCGTTTCCGCGTCCGCTCGGCTTCTCGTCCGCATCCGCCGTCTTCGCGCCGCTGGCCGCGCCACCAAGCCTCGCGTCTTCGACTCGGCCGCCTTGCCGCTGGCCGTGACCCTTGGTGCTCCTGGTGCCAGCGTGCTGCGACCGTGCGCCAGCGACCGTGCCTGGCCGTTCGGGGCTGCATGGAGTTGCTGCACCGTGTGCGTGCACGCACCGGCTGCATGCACGCCCGGCTCGGCGTCGCTGCCGTTCGCCGCCTCGCTCCGGGCCATCGCGCCCTTGCCTGGACGCCGCGCCACTGCCACGCGCTGGGTGTCGGCCACCTTACCACGCCTCCACTGCTCCACCGTCAGGGCCGCCGCTGCCTGCTGCCTCCGTGTGCGCAGCACCACCTCCGGCTCCAAGGGCTCTCCGTGCTCCTTGGCTGCTACATGCTGCCATGTTCCGGCTGCATGCATGCATGCAGAGCGGCTGCATGTTGGTGCTGTGTCGCTCCAAGCCGCTGCATGTGCTGCTGCGGCATGTTGGTGCTGCGCTGCTACTCTTCCGGCCCAAACATTGTTACTTCTTTCATTTTCTCGCGAATCGCTCGAAAGACTTTGCATGGGAAAACTAATTAGAGGAATGGGAAGCTTAGGGCATGATGAACGCCAAGGCATAACATGCATGAGTAGATTTTGTGTTCTTGGGAGTGATTGGGAGGAGAGAAGGATTTAAACGAACATGTACACAAGAGGAGCTTGGGAGTGACTAGAAATGCCCTGTGTCCTGTTCGGCTGAGATCTAAAAGAAATGGTAGAGACTGGTTCGGCTGGGTCACAAAAAGTGGTAGAAAAAGGCAGGGAGTGGTTAGTTGGGAAATGCCTGGGGCAGTGGGAGGTGCTGCAAAAGAAAGAGAAAAGGCAGAGGGAGAAAGTAAGTTCGGCTGGGGCAAGGAATTTACAGTGGGGTGCTCTCTCGGCTGGGATAAGAAAAATGGTAATGTGGCTTGGTGGTGGTAGTGAATTGTTGTGTTTAGCTGGACAAAAGAATGAACAGTGGCATGTGGTCTTGGTTGCAGGAAAAAAAATGAAAATAAAATGAAAATGAAAAGGCAGTGCATGCGAAAATTTCTTGGATGATTAGGAAGCTTAAGTGATGAGGATTTCAATAGTATAACATGCATTGAGAGATTCTCAATTTTTGATTGAGATTGGAGGGAGAGAAGATGGAGAGATGAACATGTACTAAAGCTTGGTGATGACTAGAAGTGCTCTCTGTGTTGGAGGAAGAAGGCAGTGGGGAAGAGAGAGATGGCGTGGAACAAGAAATAATGGGTGATGGGATGCTTCGGCTGGGAGCATGAATTGCAAAGGGGAGATGCTCTCGGCTGGTCACAATGGAATGAACAGTGAAGCTAGAAGAATGGCTGTGTAGTGGAGGTGAAAAATAATAATAAAAAAATAGCAGTGAGTGGTTGTGTGTGTTTGGGTGTTGGGGGAAGGGAAAGAATAGGCAGCCTATTAAGGGGTGGTGTTCGGCTAGGATAAGAAAATAGGCAATGAAATTACTTAGCAGTGTATTTCTCCCTCCTTTTCTCTAACTCATCCAAATGACCTCGCATGCATGAGCTAGTCGCTAAAATGGAACGCTCTCGATACAACGATCGCAATGGTATAACATGCGTTGCAAGATTTTTAGTTTTTGGTTGTGATTGCGAGGAGAGAAGTTAGGGAAGAGAATAGACACACAGTTGTCTCGCCTGCGGTACTAATGCATGCTTGATGACATGATTTTTTTGAAATGCATGCGAAAACAAGAACTTAACACAATTTTAAAAAAAATTTATGAAGTATTTCAAACAATTTGATTTAATAAAATGCAACCTTTTTATTAATTCAATTTGATTTTAAAAGCAACATTTTAATTAAACACCAGAAAATTTTCAAAACATAGTCAAATATTTAATAGGTCACCAAATTAGACATTAACATCCTGATTCTGAAAATCGGGATGTTACAGCTAAGATAATAAAATACAAGTTCAGAGAGTTAAGTGTCGTAACCTTGCAAAATCAAAAGCTGAGAAAGTAAAATATAAACCTACAATTCAATTTTCTATAGACCAATTCTGGTGCAAGCGACGAACCTTCTCCTTGAGTCGTTTCGTGGGGTCGGGATAGAGGCGAAGCAAATCGCGGCCGTGGGTGTCGGCTAGATCTAGATCCAGCGCATATTTGCAAACTTTTTTTTTATATAAAAGAAATCACCATATTACGTTGAGGATACTATATATCAAATCAAACTATTGTCCAGAAGTCATTGTTTTATACAGAGTGGTATTTTAGCAAATTAAACTATCATTTTGCCAGTGGTACGAGAGCAAATCCCTAAAAAAAATTAGAACAGGCCAGCGCAAAATTTTATTACGTATTCAAAGTCGAATGAAAATCATTAGGATACAAGAAGAAAGAAAACTTGAAAACACATCCCATAGACATCTAGATGAATTCGACGTGGCCAGTTGAGCACAAGCATGCGCAGCAGTGTTAGCTGTCTTGAAATCCTGGAAGGATTTGTTCGCCGCTTGAACATCTCTCAAAATTGTATCAATATAAGAGCATATACAATACATGTGTTTAGCAAAGAAAAACTGATTTTTCTTGCCACATAGGATAGATAAGGTGTTTAATTTTGTAACATCGATGTTTGATTAGGCACCGGTGCTTATGTATATAACTATATATAATTAATAGATAATACAATCATCTAAGCACCTACAAAAGAGATGATTGTATCGGAGAAAATAACTTTTACATAGGTGTTCGATGATGTTGTTATATATTTTTTTTTAAGCACTCGTATATAAGTATCTCGTATTGTACGTGCCCTAAGAGCAGCTTGCATGGCGATTATCCGACAAACCAAACTAGGGCTCATGAATCTATCGCAAGTATTATCTTACGAATCCGGCGACTTGTGCAAGTCTGATTCCATGACGACACGCATAGGTTTCAGCCCTAAGAAAGCGCCATGGTCGTCCCTAATCACCACACCACTGCCTCCTTCCGAAGTCAAAGCCTGAAAACTTCCATCAACATTTACCTTGTGCCAACCCTCCGGTACATCTTGCTTTGTTGGGTCAGCCTGCCTCACATTCGCCATACATGCCACTTCTCTAGCGACCTCCTGGACCGATCGGGCAACATGGTTCGTGTCCCATCCCTTCGCTCCATGTCGACGATTATTCCGAGCTGCCCAAATCGTCCACATGCCACACAAAATAATATTATTTAAATGGCTAGGTGTGTTGTAGCAAAAGACTACCATTTTGTAGTGTCCATCAGCCAATTATGCTGTTTATTTCAGCGAATGTCAAACGAGTGCAATGTCCAGGAGCCAACTCTCCCTTATGCAATTGTGACGGCAACAAAACTACTTATTCGATACCAAGAAAATTTGCAAATCGTTGTTCAATTTTGACTTTATTACATATAATCAAGTAAGCATTGTCTTAGTGTACCATTTTACATGAACGAAAATGTAAAATAGGAAGCAAATAAACTGCCATGAATAACAGTTTTTGGAACCACTGGTCCAAGGATATACCTCTGGAACAGTCCTATGACCTAAAGTTGAGGGACAAGGTATATATGATCTCTTAGGTTATGTTTGAAACGCAAGAATTTCTCTTATTCCTACGGAATAGAACTACTTGTGAAATTTCAGAGGCTGGAATTCCTGCAGTCCGAACCACCCTTAAGCATGTGATAATTTCTCGAGGGTGGTGCCTGCGCCCTGTGGCCCCTCCTCCCCTTCCCTCTCCCTAAGATGCCGTCGCAGTTCATCAAGCACGAAGGTCACTGTCACGCCAAACATGTTCCCGTACTCGCTCATCACTCGGCGGCTCAAACATGTTCAAGCTGGAGCACGCCATCAACATGGTCCAAGATCGCGGACGAGCGTGCCCGCCCAGAAGAGGTCGTTCCATTTGGCACCAATGCCAAGCTGCCCAAACGAGTCCAAAAGGCACCGCTCGATGTTGTCTCCAATGAACACTAGAACCTGTCTGAAGGAGATGTTGCCGTCGAAGTCACCTTTCATGAGATGCATGTTGATGGCGTGCTCGGACTCTGGTATCACCGTCTGCGAGGTGGACACCATCCACGGAAATTAATTTCGTCGAAATAAAATTTCGATGATTTCGCCCCCCTCAGAAATTTTTACAATTTGTTCAGAAAAAAGGGAAATATTTGAATTTGGATAAATTACATCCTAAATTTGATTTTGGACAAAATTCGGTCAAATTTCTTTCAAATTTTGGTCAAATTTCGTCCAAAGTTTGCCCAGTTTGAAAACCCACTGAAATTTTGAACCGAAATTTCAGTAATTTCGTTCGTTTTGTTCCCCTCCGATTTTTTTTCAAAACGAAATCGTTTTCCGTGACAGCGGGTGCTCTACGGGGCTCATGGGTTCGGTGCCAACGATGATGGCGCCCGCGCCATCACAGAACAACCGCTGAAGAGCGTGCGCCACGGTTGTTCTCGGCCATGTCCTTGGCGATGCGCAGCGCGGCAGAGCCGGCGGAGCATCCATTAAGGTAGAGCATCGTTCGGCAGACAAAGGGGTGGATGCTGAGGAGTGGAATGAGGCGAAAATCGACGCCCCGGATGTGGACTCAGGAGTTGGTGGTGACCGGTGACGACGAGGTGGGTGATGTCAGTGGCTGGGCGGCCCCACTCCGCGATGGCCTTCTCCGAGGCTTTTACGGCTAGCTCTGGGACGGCGGTGGTGACGATGTCTAGTTGGGTGTCGAGGGACGGCGATGCGTGGTCGAGGAATTCAGGATGGACGTTGAGCAGCTCCTCGGTGTGGTGGAGGTAGCATTTCTGGACGCCTAACTTCTGACCTGCGATTCATATTGTCAGATCATGTCAAACTATATTTCAATTTGGCTTAATGCCATTGATTCCACTTGAAAGCCAAAACCTGCTTTTCTTCGGTGCGAATGAAAACTAAGAACAAACCTATATGTTGGTACCAAAACTAAGAAATAGTCAATAAATGGACAGAAACATCAGGCCACAGTTTGAATGCTTACAGACTCTTTTGAACTTGTCCTTGAGGCCAGTGAGGTGGTCGTTCTTGGTGAACTTGTCCAAGTCTTGCATGAGTTAGATTGTAATCTTTAGCACTATAAATAAAAGGTACGGGACCCTAAGGGACACACAATTATTCCCGAAATTCTACATAGTATTAGAGTCATTCCCGTTTCCATCCACCACCACCGAACCTAACTGTCGCTTACCTCAGCCGCCATTGCCATTGTCGTTCGTCCTCGTCCTCGTCCTCATCGCCTCTACCTCTTGTAACCGAGCCGCTAGCGCATTGCCTCTTGGGCGAGCCTAGGCTAGGGCTGCGCTAGTGGCTAGGGAGGAGGAGGTTGTCGTGAGGAAGAAGAGAAGGAGCGGTTGACTGGCCACCGGCAGTGGAGAAGGAGGGGAACAGATCTGTCGCTCGGGACGCACGGGGCTGCTGTGAGGAGGAAGAGAATCAGTAGTGGAGAAGGAGGGGAGTAGATCCGGCTCTTGGGAGAAGGGGAGCAGATTTGGCACTCTCCGACTCTCGGGAGAAGGAGGGGAGCAAGATCCGGCGCTCGAGACACATGGGTCTGATGTGAGGAGGAAGAGAACGAGGAGGTTGGGTGGCTGTCGTGAGGAGGAAGAAAAGGAGAAGTCAATCCAGATCTAAATGCGGTGTGAGGAAAGAAAGAAGAAAGGAAGAGATAGGTGCATGCTGTTGGGATCTGGAAGAGGAGAACTAGAGGTGCTCAAAAGGTTTATGATCTGTGTGACTATTGATGTGTGAAGGGTTTTCATGATCATGGAGATACGTGTGGCATAGCTTGTTGATTGGCATTGCTCTAGTTGTTTAAGAACATAACCCTTGAGGAGGAAGAAGCTATGTGAAAAGCTGCGGAGAAGAGTATTATGACCATGAATGGGGGAAATAGAGAATCCTTTTTTACCACAAAAGGTGAGATGAGCGATATATTGCAGGACCTCATCGCGATGGGCTTGATAGGTCCGAAGACTGGTGCAAGGTCGCTTGAATTAAAGCTAGAACTGATGCTGAATGATGTAAAGTTGCAAAGAAGCAAGAATTACATCTGTTGGTTTAGAATGGCTCAGTTAATTCTGAAGACGAAAGAGATACAACACTATAACCAAGAGACTTGTGTCGACCCCGCAGAGAGGGGGAGTACAGATTAGAGGGCGTGGAACACCACTAACTCTGTGGTGGTGGCATAATTATTGACTTTGGTGTCCTCATCCATTGCTAGGATGGTGGGGGCGATCCCAAGTGCAACAGTGATGTGAAAGCCACTAGGGAACATGTACTCTAAGGCTGGCAATGTGATGATGATGGTGGAGGTTTAGGGCAAGGTAGATGCTCTAAAACAGGGGGGATGATCTTTCAAGAATATTCCAATGAGTTGCAACAATTGTGGGCATATTTGGATCAATATGATCCACTGCAACTAACGTGTGCTGGTCATATTGAGTTTGGTAGTGCGTGACTGTAATGTAGGAGGTTTACTCACTTCTTGAAATGTTTGAACCTTGAGTTTGAGAGCAGGAGAGCTTCAATATGCCATTAGGTGGCATTGCCAACTATGGAGAAAGCTATTTCAACTATGGTTATCGAGAAAATTCGACAGAGAGTGATGGTGGGTAGTAACCCTATAAGGTCAACGTATGCCATAGCTGATAACAGGGAGTGTTATAACTGTAAGTAAACAGGAGTTCACCTGAGTTGACTGTCTCACAAACTAGAGGTCGCAAGATTGATTAGATTTGCCATGAAGTGAGATGCGACAACTTGAACTTTGTAAGGAGGACCGAGTGTTAGCCACATAGCTTATGTGGTCGTAGACCTCGTGGCTAACGACCCCTGTGGGTCGTTAGAATCCCAAGGGTCACCCGATGGGTAACCTAGTCGGTGGGGGTCTGACGAGGATTAAAATCTCTATATATTACTTTAATACATAATAAAAGATCATATGTCTTCATGGTCGTAACCCCTAAGACTAACGACCTCCGTGGTTGTAAGGATTCCAGGGGTTACATCGTGGGTATCCTGGTAGGATGAGGTTCTGTATCTAGTCCTCGACCAGATAACTGCTCATAGAAATGATGAACTAACACCTGGATCTAACTCCAAGGGTATTCTTTACCACGTGATGAATGGAACACATGTCGTATTCTTCATACCACGCGATGTTTCATGGTCCTAAGACACTGACAACAACAACCATACGGTTGACTGTCTCACAGGCATTTAACCACCGAAACGGTTGATATTTAATCAACCGCCACCTCGCTCCGACCAGTCGCGACCCTTCCCAAAAGTGTCTTCTTTAGGAGTAACTGCCATATCCTCAATAGTTATTTAAGAATGGAGCACAAAGGAGAAAAAAGGAGACAGAGCATCAGATTGAGGCACGACAATCGGTATTAGATTCATGTTTCAAATCTGATTCTATAGCATAGCAAGCATTACGCTCAATTTAATTATGATTAATCCACCGCCTTGTCAAGAGTACTACTTGTAAAGGATCCAATTCATAGTAATAAAGAGCAGTCTCATTCTCTGCCAAGAATGCTTTACCATTTTCCTCAGTTTATTTCGTAAAATTTGAAAAAAAAAAACAAGAAAAATCGCTTTCAGTGAGAGAAAAAATACACTTTCTCTGTTGAAAAACGTAAACCTTAGAAGGACTCAGAAAAAATATGCTTTCTCTGTTAGAAAGTGTAAACCTCAGAGAATACACTTTCCACGTGAACTTTTTATTAATTTCTGTATTTTCAAAACCGAAGCAAATTAAAGCGTTAATAACTTTTACATACAAACTCCAAATTGAATGAATCTTTTTTATAAATTCATATAAAATCATGCTCTATCTAAATATTCAAAAAATATTTGGATTTTGTTGCTGTTGATTATTTTCTATAATTAATTTGCTATCAACTCTTTTTGAATAGATGTCGATACTTCGAATGAAATTTACAACAATCCTCCATCCTCATACTCTAAGATACCAGAGCAAGGCAAGCACCCACTTTGACCATGTTGATCCTATTATTTTAATTATTGTATTTCTTTTTGCAATATCTATTATGCATGCGTATATGTTTGCTTAAAATTGCTATATTTAGGGATAACGGTAGTTATATTCCTATTTATTGCATGATCCTCCTTGAAATATTGATATCCTTACTATTGTAGCCAATAGGTTATAGTTTAGGCAATAGATGATGTCGATTTGGATATTTCGAGTACGAATATCGCACAAATGCTTAGTTGGGCTCTAGATTTACTAAAATTGGAAAATGGATGAAATGTTGAATATAAATTTGAGAGATTTTGAAATGGTGACCTAGAGGGGTTTACCTTTGTTATTTTGTATAAAAACAAAAAACTTAGTTTGTGATGTGGGCAAGTTATATTATAATCTAAAGAGTGTGAGATGTGTATCTCACAAGTAGATAGGGGATCTTCGCCCGGGTCAATTAAGGACCGAATGCTGGCAAGTCCTATCTAAGCCTAAGCATATAACCATATGTGCCAGTATGGGATGGCCTTATCTAATTAAGTCATCGACGACTAGCCTTACATATTGGTAAGCTACAGTAGTGCGAGCATGACCGGGTAGACATACTCGAAGGGGCTTCCTTCACCGAGGCGTTGGGAACAAAACTTGCCAACACAACGGTTAATACCTCACTTTGACAGGAGGTACCCGGGATTTAGGCGAGGGTTGTCATTGCTGGACTAATGCAAAGTTAGGACTAGATGATGTAAAGGCTTCGATACATGCTCTAGACTGCATACTATAATATTGTGTGTAGTGGTATCGACGGATGCCGGAGAAACTAGAGAATTTGTATGTTGTGGGTAAAGTTGTATATCTCTGCAGAGTGTAAATCTATTTAAATAGTCATGCTTGTAGTGATAATCGTGCTTAGTGTAGTCTTAACGGATATAGACTTCGTTTTTTTTTCGTGCAAAAGTGGCTCTTGTTGGAAAATGTGGGGATGATTTTTGTTGTCGATAACTTGAGTGACATATCTATGGTCGAGAATGAAGAGTTGATCACAACTGAAAAGGGTTGTGAGTTTACTTTGGTTAAGTTACTTACTTGATCATTTCATTATCAGTCAATAGTTATTTAAAATTTTATTTGCAAAATACTACTTATCGTTATTGGAAATAAAACTTGCTTAATGCTGAAAATAACTTGTAGAGTAGAGAGTATCATCCTTTGTTAGCCTTGCATTTGTAATTATGTTGCGATACACTACAAGTCTTGTTGAGTACAAAATATACACAATCTTAAATTATTGATTAGAGTTTGAGGATAAGCATATGCCAGACGACACATTCTTTGCACCCGGTACTGGAGAGTTCGGTGACAGGTCTTGCTAGAACTTGTTCTTGTTGGTTGCTTGAGGATTTGAATGGGCATACCGTTGGACTTTTGGACTTTATATATTATGCTTCTGCTATTTAACTTGCTACTTCTGATACTTATCATTTTATTTGGCCGGTTGGCCGTATATTGTACTCTCGTGATGTAATCGTTTAAGTTAAGTACTATATTTGTTTTATATTGTATGTATATTGTGTATATATGTGACGAGGATCTAAATAATCCACATTTATTTACTCCATAATCAAGAAATATGACGTCATAAGATATACCCCTTAAATATCAAAAGGGAAGAACTAGTCAGGAAGTCGTAGGCTACCCTACGACTACCCCCTCGTCGTAAGCTCTTCTACGACCACAGTATAATCCCTACGACTACCCCCTGGTCGTAAGCTCTTCTACGACCATGGTATAATCGTTACGACTACTACCTAGTCGTAAGCTCTTCTACGACTATGATATGATCGTTACGAGTATGTCTGGTCGTAAGTTTTTCTACGATCGGGGCCTGCTACAGGTTCCTCACGACTTACTGGACCCACCCGTTTGACGGCCCATTAAACAGTGAGAATCTAAGCAGTCAAAATACGCAGTTATCTCTAACATAACTGTAGATAATTCCCACTATCTCGATCGTGGCGATTGTGGCATGGGAGGTTACTACTCCGGTAATTACTCTCATTATTACATAATAATGAGCGACTAATTAGCCTGGAAGGACAATGTCCACTATTGCTTAGTATAAATAGGTATTTGTTAGAGATAGAGGGAGGGGCTTTGGGGAAAGAAGAAATAGAGCCCTCTTTGGAGAACAGTTAGGAAAATACTTATTCGATTGTAATCCAAAGAGCAAATACAAGATACACAAGAGTAGGCCCGAACCTGTATAAAAATCTCCGTGTCTTCTTCGTCTGTGTGATCAATTGTGGAGACCCCCCGAATCAAACAATCTTTACGTAAGATCGGTTCTAAAACACCGACAGTTGGCGCCGTCCGTGGGGATCCTCTCGTAATTCCTTGTCAACAGTTCTTCCTTTTCTCTTTTATGCTACCATACCAGGAGAATGGAATGAGAAGAATTGGTTCGACTTGGCCGATTACGCAGACATCGACATGGATGCCGGTCTCGAATACGAACCGAGTATCGAATCTTCTGACGGTATTGCCGCCTCGGAGATCTTCTATCGATCTCGGAGCGCATTACCACGAGTCGAGGAGGATCCTTATCCCCACGACAAGACGCCCACCGAGGATCAATTTCCTCGGGAGGCAAGGGTCAACTCGACAAAGCAACGACCACTGTCTCGGGGCAAACTCGCATAACGACGAGAGCTTTTCCTCTAAGTGTTCGAGTCCCCAAAACGATTCGAGTTGGCAAGACAAGTTCGAAGCCATTATCCCGGAGCTCCATCGACATCTGATGGTCCTCTCTCTCCGAGCATTTCCGCAGGGAAGAGGATCGAACATGTTGTTCATCCAAATTCAACCGTCCCTACGCAGGAGCCACCTGCAGACCGAGACGGTTATAACCCGGAGTTCCCCTACCTGGAGGGGTTTACTCCAAGTCGCCAGATGGTGTCGCCGACCACTCCTCGGTGAGGAGATCTCGGCGCAAGTGGAAGTCATCCACGGCAGGTCTTCGTCCTTCCCTCTGATCAGGATCGTTCTCCCAGAAGAAGGATTGGACATGCTTCCCGCCGAGCATACTCTACACCACCTCGTCGTTATGGCAAGGACACCACAGCTGGCGAACGAAACGAACACTTTGATGAACGTGCGGGACATCCTCAACATTCTCGCACTCCATTAAAACAAGTTCAAGGGTCTGAAATAGACCATTCTGAGGCAATTCGACAGAAGAAAATAGTGGCTCAGAAGAACCTCCCTGAGCGCGCTTATTTCCAGTCGAAGGAAGCTCAAGAACTCTAGCACATCAATGATTTGCTGGAGAACTCGACCCAAGAACTCGCTCAAGCACCAGGTTATGATATTTTTGCCGAGGAGATCGCGCAAAGACTTCGTGACATGATGGTCAAACTCGAGCGACGAGGTCGACCACAACCACGAAGTCGTAATAGTGCGGCTACTTCTTCTGCCAGCCGTTCAGGAAACTCGTCGCATGGAAGGCGGCACGACTCTCCCTCATGTCGTTCTCTCGACATGAGAAAAATGCCACAAGCCAACGGGAGGGGTGATCTTTCACCACTTCAGCGACCAGACGCACGGCGGCAAGCGGGGTACGAGGAGTATTTCCCCCGTAAGGCTGAGGCCTATTATAGGCCTAGTCCCCCCATGGCTGGGTATCGACGAGTTCGATCGCCCGGCGACATTAACCCTTCGTTTCTGCAAAAAAGAAGACAAGAGGTTATCTCGGGATGTCGGGCGTTCTCGCCTGACCTTCGAGCGGTTCGTTGGCCGCCTCGATTTCGACCGACGAATATGGAGAAATTCGATGGAACTCAAAACCCCATCGAGTTCCTCCAAATCTACACTACAGCTATCCGAGCTGCAGGAGGAGGAGAGCATGTCATGGCGAATTACCTTCCGACTGTGCTCGAAGGATCGGCGCGATCATGGCTTCTAAACCAACCATTTGAGTCGATCTACTCGTGGCAACACCTCTGTGATCTACTGCTGGCTAATTTCCAGGGAACTTACAATCGCCCAGGAAAGGAGGATGACCTGCACCGGATAAGACAGAACAACCATGAAACGCTACGACAATTCATCAGGCGCTTCAGTCAGGTTCGAAACTCTATTCCGGAAGTTTCTGACTCATCTGTGATCAGGGCTTTCAAACAGGGAGTCCGTAGCAGAAGAATAACAGAGGACATCGCCTTACATCCACCTGCCACCGTCGCTGAGCTCTTTGAGATGGCTGATAGATATGCGACTGCTGCTGAAGCGGTCGAATGGAACAATACCATCGATCTCAAAGATGGCATCCCTCGGGAAGCAGGCGAAAGTGGTAAGAAAAAGGATAAAAAGGCTAGGAAATCTAAGAACAAAGCGAAAAGTCAAAAATCTCCAGATGCCAGTTCTAAGGAGGTCCTAGCCGTAAGCGATAAGGAGCCACACAACCCCAAGCAAAATCCCGATCGAAGTAAAGGTAAACACCAAGATCGGAGAAACGACAAACCCAGGTGGTGTCCTTTTCATAAAAAAGAAGGGCATGACCTTCGTAACTGCCGAGTTTTCTTACGGAAACTCGAGGACTATTATTCTGGCAAAGGGCCACTTCCTATTCTTGAACAGGTGGGCCAAACTAGTGGACAAAAGGAGTCGGACGATGAGGAGATGCCGTTCCAGGACCCGCAACACACCATTGATCACATCTATGGGGGGTCTTCAGCATACGAATCACGAAGACAGTTGAAAGCAGTAGAACGTGAGGTAAACACAATCGACTCTCCTCTTGTCAATAAATTACCGAAGTGGTCGAAAATCACCCTTGCTTTCGAGAAAGGTGATTGTCCGATACCTTCGACTAGACCAGGTCGATTTCCGATAGTAGTCGAACCCACCATCAACAATTGTCGAGTCAATCGAGTTTTAGTTGATGGTGGAAGCTCGTTAAATATCTTTTTTTACGAGTACGGGACGAGATGCAAGTACTCGGGACAAAGGTAAGACGATGACGATATTCATTTCATGGAATCGCATCGGGTCTTCTGCCAAACCCATTGGCCAAGTTTCTCTTCCTTTAACGTTTGGATCACCAAGCAATTTCAGGACAGAGAAAGTCTCCTTTGATGTAGTCGATTTCGATACGGCATATAACGCCATACTCGGACGACCTACTCTGGCAAAATTTTTGATAGCTACTCACTATGGGTACCAATGTCTTAAGATGCCAGGTCCCAAAGGAGTGATCACAATATATTGTGACAAGAAGATGGCGCATTCCTGCGACCGTCGTTCCCTTGAGATGGTTGGACAACTACCAACTCGAGACGAAAGTCAGCCTTCGATTAGCAAGTCGAAGCCTAAAGCTGCACCTAAGCCGAACGACCAGGTCAAAGAGGTTCCTCTGGACGCAGAGGAGCCCTCGAAGACTGTTCGCATTGGGGATTCTTTCGACCCTAAATAGGAAGACGCCCTCATCACATTCCTCCAGGCAAACGCTGATGTCTTTGCGTGGCAAGCATCCGACATGCCCGGAGTCCCAAGGAATGTGATCGAGCACAGGCTAGCCTTACGGCCTGATAAACTACCCGTAAAACAAAAGTTACGAAGATTTGCCCCTGATCGACGAGATGCTATTAGGTCAGAATTGGACAAGTTGCTTAAAGCAGGCTTTATAAGAGAAGTCAACCACCCAGAGTGGTTGGCCAACCCTGTAATGGTTAGAAAGTCTAACGGCAAATGGCATATGTGCGTAGACTTTACTGATCTTAATAAAGCTTGTCCAAAAGATGATTTCCCTTTACCTCGCATCGATCAGCTGGTTGACTCTACTGCAGGATGTGAAATATTGAGTTTTCTAGATGCATACTCTGGTTATCATCGGATCAGTATGCATCGAGAAGATGAAGAAAAGACCGCATTTATTACACCGTTTGGAGTATTTTGCTATGTCAAAATGCCATTTGGCCTAAAAAATGTTGGAGCTTCTTTTCAACGTTTGATGCAAACGACTTTCGCTCCTCAACTAGGCCGAAATTTGGAAGCCTATGTTGATGACCTAGTCGTAAAAAGCACCAAACGACTCGAACATATCACAGACTTGCAGGAGACTTTCGACAACCTCAGAAAACACCAATTGAAACTAAATCCCGAGAAGTGTGTGTTCGGGGTCTCTTCAGGAAAATTGCTTTGATTCCTGGTTTCTGAACGGGGAATCGAAGCAAATCCCGAAAAGATCAAAGCCATCACTCAGATGCGCCCCCCGACCACGAAAAAAGAAGTCCAAAAACTCACAGGGTGCATGGCGGCGTTAAGTCGTTTCATAGCACGACTGGGAGAAAAAGGACTGCCTTTCTTCAAACTTCTAAGGAAACATGAAGGTTTCGAATGGTCAGAAGAGGCTAACTTAGCCTTCGAGGAAGTCAAGATGTATCTTACGAGTGCTCCTGTTCTAGTTTCCCCGAAGCTAGGAGAGACGCTCTTAATTTACCTAGCTGCCATGCCACAGGCAGTAAGCGCAGTGCTGGTCGTAGAACGTGAGAACATACAACGACCAGTATACTACGTGAGTGAGGTTTTGCGGACCTAAGGGCGTTACCCTTAGGTTCAAAACTTCTTTATGCCCTCCTCATGTCTTCGAGGAAAGCTGGCATTATTTTCAAACGCACAAACTAGTCGTGCCGCCCGAGTTTCCTTGGGAGCGATCCTCTCGAATAGGAAACAATGGACGCATGGCAAAATGGTCGATCGAACTTGGGGCGCTCGACATCCATTTCGTGTCCCGAACGGCCGTTAAATCCGGATCTTGGCGGACTTTGTCGCCGAATGGACAAATCTGAACTGCTCAGATCCCGAGACGATTCCCACGATCGGTGGATGATGTACTTTGACGGGTCACTTACGATAAGTGGCTCGGGTCGGGTGGTCCGAATCTCCCACGGAGAAACCTTAAAGTATGCCATACAATTAAACTTTCGGGCCACTAATAACGTGGCGAGCGAAGGTTTGCTAGGCGGCATACGAGTTGCGAAAGCACTCTCGATTCGACGATTGCTCGTAAGAGGAGACTCTCAGCTAGTCGTGAATCAAGTCGGAAAGGAGTACCAGTGCTCCAATTCGACCATGTCCCGGTACCTATCTAAGTACAAAAGTTAGAAAAGCACTTTTGGGCTTTGAGGTACAATTTATCCCCGAAGGATAATTTCCTCATGAGACCAACCTGCCTGCCTAGCTTCCTCCCAATCCGTAGTACCAAAGGGGTGTTCTCGAGCAACTTAAACCGTCCATAGTCGCATTTAACCGAGACACCTTCTATAAAACACCTCTCTAGAGTACGAAGATACATGGATGGCGCCCATTTATGAGTATCTTCAAGAGGGTTCTCTTCTGATGACGATCTAGAATCGATCGATTATCCGAAAAGCCAAAATGTATACTTTGGTCGAAGGTGTTCTTTATAAAAGAGGAACCCAAGGGGTGCTCATGCGATGTATTCCACAAAGCGAAGGATTAAAACTCCTTCACGACATACACGGAGGGATGCGTGGAACTCATGCTTCCTCTGAACACCGGTTGGTAAAGCTTTTCAACAAGGTTTTTATTGGCCACACCCTCACGATGCCAAGGAGATGGTTAAAAGATGTATACGATGTCGGTTTCATAGCGGCAAATACACCAACCACCAAAGCGTTGCAAACAATTCCTCTGTCATGGCCTTTTGCAACTTGGGGTCTCGATATCCTAGGACCGTTACCGAGCTCGGGAGGTTTCGAGTTCTGTTTGTGGCTATTGATACGCTCACAAATGGATAGAAGTCGAACTGTGGATGGGATAACAACAAGCGACAAAACGGTTCATGATGAGATGCGTGATCACTCGATTCGAGTACCAAGTCGAATTATCACGGATAACGGTAAACAATTTACAAGCGCCAAAATTTCAGAATTTTGCGGCGAGTTGGGAACTCGTTTGTGTTACGCCTCGTCGCACACCCCAAAGCAACGGAGCGATCGAGAGAGCGAACGACAGATAATGAAGGGAATCAAGACCGAGTCTTCGATCACCGGTAAAGCGCTCGGGGCTTGGGTGCGGAATTACCTTCGTATTATGGGCAATTGCATGCGACACCTAGCCGAGCTACGGAGAAACACCTTTCTTTCTAGTTTTTGTCTTTGAAGCCATGCTTCCTCCGTAAATTAAGATCGGTCGTAAAGAGTCGACAAGTTTCACGACTCGTCTCAAGAACATCTTCGGCGACGACATCAACTCGCTCAAGAACAGAGGAACAAAGCTTTATTCCGTTCGCGGTCTACCAACAAGCCCCTGCGCAGATACTATGATCGTAAGGTTCAACCTCGCACCTCGGCGCAGTGATTTGGTATTGAGACTTATCCAATCTCGCCTAATCGAACAAACTTTCTCCCAAGTGGGAAGGTCCTTACACCGTGGTCGAAAACGCGTCCGGATCGGTACGACTTGCAATGGAAGACGGCCGTGTTCTCTCAAATTCTTGGAACATTGACCGATTTAAATTTTATGTGTAACAAACTTCAACGACAATAAAGCAACGAGTTCTCCTATCTTTTTGTCTATTTTGAATCTCGCTTATTCTTTCGACCATTTTTTCTTCTCATCCTTCTGCATAATGGTTAGCAAAAGGACGATACATTTAGTCAAGTCTCTCCTCTCGCATGTGGTTCGCATTGGAAGGAGCTTCCTAATATCGCTCGTTCTTAAACAATCGTACAAAGCTTATTGAGCTCAGAAAAATGGTCGAAAGTTGTTAAGCGAATTCATATCACCTTAGCTTATTTCGAAAAATAAACTGAGAAGAGTAACCTTTTCTTTGAGATGCATTCGCTACCTTTTCAAATAACTTGATTAGTTTTAATGGTCGAAGGAAGAAACACACTTAGTCGAAGCCTCTCCCGTCTTGCACGTGGTTCTGCCCACTAGACGGAACTTCCTAATGTCGCTCAGTTTCCTACTTTTGCTGCCAGAACAACTAAGTCCGGAAAGATGAATGTAGCCGAATGAATCCTTAAGGTACTCGAGAAGCTTGTTTCGCTCTAGTCGTCGTTATCGAGTTAATTAATCTGGTCGGAGATGGTAACATCACCTAGTCGAAGCCTTTTTTCTCTGCACGTGGTCCTGCCCACTAGAGGGAACTTCCTAGCGTCGATCTGTTTCTACTCTTTCGACTAGTGCAAACAAGTCGATATTTGACAACTCTAAAACGAACAAACTGTGAGGACCCCAGTTTATTTGGCTTGTAATGCTTAACCAACCACCTGGTCCTAGCATCACAAATCAAATAAAGCGATCCTCGAGATATGTATACTTCCTGTGAAGCGATATCGCACCTCGTTACAAAATTAGACAAACAACTCCATTCAAAACATAGAGTCCAAACATTACACTACAAACGGAAGATAAACAAATAGTAACAGAATTACGGACATAGGCCGATGTGCCACAAGATACACAAATAACAAGAACGATAAATGAAGCAAAAGTGCCATAAGATGGCTATAAACAAAGCCAATCGTGCCTTCAACCCACAAGGCATCCGACCGACCGCCAAGACTAGTCGTCACCCACGGCGACAGCCTGACTCGAAGTGAGGACCCCGAGGCTCACCTTCTTCCTCTCGCAACAAAAACATTAAGCAAAGCACACGAGTACAAAGATTGTCTTTGTACCCGCAAGACCGACGTGTGGACTAGCGGCACTGCTCATATGCTACATGCAGCTTGTCGGTGGAGGCCATATGTTTCATTTGCATAAAGCCAATTTTCATTTGCAATAAGGTAATACAGCTTTAAAGGCAAGTTTGCAATTCATTTTTAAGATAGAAATAACAAGAAGGATAGTAATAACAAAAGCGAAAGATAAACAACCTAGAAGTGACTATCCCAATAGTCACCATTAACAATAGCACGAATCCCATTCGTACCACCCATCAAGTTTTAATTTAAATGTTGTAGTCTAACTCTCGATAAGCTTACCCAAGCGTGTCCATCACCTAGACGAGGCTATTCGAATAGTTTTTAACCCCGCAGGGTGTACCATGCACTCCACACCTCGCATCGCCTTTAAGCCAAAGCACACTTCGAAGGTATGCACACACACTAAGTCCTACGAGACTGTTTCCAATATTGTGTATCAACCCGAGCCGCTCAGATGGGTAGAAACACCATACGCTACATGGTAAAGCCGAAAGACAACTACCCACTCAGGATAAAGCTTTTGGACAACTACCATGCTCCCACCTCCGTCCCTCCTGCGACCTCCTGCGACCGGGACCAATACACGCCAAAGTACTAGGTCAAGAGAGGTCCCATACCTCTAGTGTGGTTAGCACGCCGAAATGCTGGATAACAAAAACTCACAAGATGTTCGGTCCTTAATTGACCGGGCACCTTTCCATCACACCCAAAAGATCACACCAATCTTACCATTGTGCCGCGTCTAAATCATTTTTGTTTTTGGTTTTAGTTTTGCAAGTAAGCATAGCAAAATGTGAAACATAAAGTTGTAGTAAATTTTGTGTGATCGAGGTTACCGACTAAAGTCGATAACCGCCAGATTCTACCGATAGCTAAGCATGTCTAAGCAAGTTGACCGGATCTACTAAGTGACAAGAGATCATCCAATGACCTCTAATCACAAAGAAATAACCTAGGCTCGGGTAGTAGAGATCAATATTTTGGCTACAGGATATGCAACTACGATTTAACTAATCAATTTAACACAAATTAAGCAATGCATACATACAAATGAAACAAAATATTAATCTTTAAAATACTGGGATTAAACATGATCAAATCGCTTGCTCGGATGTTGTTGCTCAATATGTCATGAGGATCGTCCTCGTGGTTGCCGCAAATATCGAAGCCTAACGATCGAACATAACAAAGAAATAAGAACGAATAACACCGACAAAACTCAAACATACAACAACACCAAAACAAGCCAAAACTCATACAGCAACCTAAGCATGAAATAACAAAATTTTAAAACAGGAACAAATCATTTTAAGTTATTAGCAATTTCCTATGAATTTTCTAAGCTAAAAACACAACAAGACACTAGTTAATTACTTAACAAATTTTCATGAACAGAAACAGTGTATATAACCTATCCTAATAATTAGTACATTAAAAATGACAAATTACAAAATTGGTTTCACTGATTTGGACAAATATTGAAAGAGATATGCATTTTCTAATCTAGAAGATACATAAAACATCATTTTATTAATTAACAGATTTTTGCTACAGAGACATGGATGAAACTAATTTTAGTAAATAATACATTTGAAATGAAAATAAACAGCACTGGATTCATGCAATTTGGATAAAAATTGAATTAGTTATGCATTTTCTAAGTTTAAATGAATTAACAAGGCAATGAAAACATATTACGTAAATACTAAAGCATTAAATCCTTTTTCTACCTGACTATCTAGCCCGGACAATCGACAATGGGCCGGCGCGAAAATGTTGACGAACACCACCGCCGAAAGTGACGTCGGCGTATTCTAAGAATACGTCTTCGCTACCAAAGTGCAAACCTAACATACCCATTACGCAGAAATACGCTCCCAACAGAGAAAACGCATTAAGGAAACTACACAAACCCTAACCGACATTCCGCCCCCATGACGAGACTCAAAGCGAAATGCAACGGTTGGATTAAACGATTTCTAAACGCGACAACCGCAAGGGCCCACAAGCAGAGACTCAAGGTAGACATGATTAGAGTCAAACAAATCATCACCGGCGGTTCACCGCGAGCACGGCACGGTGGCGCGGCGCGCAATCGATCTAGCAAACCAGAGGTTTCGGCGAAAGAGTGGTACCCGGGTTCGCAAGGACCTAGCGAACTCGATGACGGTGATGCGAGCCCGATGGTCGACGAGACGAGCTCACGACGGCCGAGGCGGAGAAGAAAGCACGCCCACGCGAGACGGCGATACGGGCTTCTAGAAGACTCGGAAGGTGTGCTTAAGCCGCCTCAACACCGTGAGCAAGGAGCACACGATAACGCCGACGAAGAAAGCCCGAGGTGACCGGAATTTCCACGCGCGAAACCGAGCTTGAGAAGAATTGGTCGCACGCCCGCAACGATGCACAAAAGGCGTAAACAAGCCCACCGTTAGACTCGGTGCATCAATGCGATCCTAAGGGACTAAGTGTCGGCTAGAAACTCACCGAGCACTAGCAAGCTCGCGGGCCGCCGCAACCGGAGGCGAGAGGAGCGAAGGTGCCTGGCGATATATCGACGCCGAGGGTCCCGGATGGGCAAAATGGAGCGGCGAAGAGAGTAGATCACGATGGCGTGGTTGCGGAATCAAGGGCGGCGCTAACTGCGGCGGCGCTACGCCGAAGTTTTCTCGGCGAAGCTAAGAAATGGGCGAGAGGGCGCAAGAATGGCTGCGAGAAGGAATGGACGACCCTATGAGGTAGATGGACTTCAGCGATCCTCCGAGGCGAACACGCCCCGGCGTGGCGGCCGACGAAGCTGCGTGGCACGCATGCGCGATCGCCCGCCGAGCTCCGTGAGGCGCGAGTCGGCGAGGAAGAACCTGACAGGTGGGACCCATATGTCAGCGACAGACGAAGCGGTGCGAACCGGTGGTTCTACTCGATCGGAAAGATGCTGACCGTTGGATCTGAGATGG
Organism: Ampelocalamus luodianensis; assembly: GCA_036346255.1. Lineage (NCBI taxonomy): Eukaryota > Viridiplantae > Streptophyta > Magnoliopsida > Poales > Poaceae > Ampelocalamus > Ampelocalamus luodianensis. The sequence continues at coordinate 20,245,001 of CM070630.1, read as the reverse complement.
ACGGTCGAGATTGATGTATGCATTCGGACAGGTCGGTTGCGCACGCGACGTGGATCGTTCGATTTGCATCGGACGGTCACGATCGATTGGACTCACGCGCGGTGCAGCTAGTTGACGCGACCGAGTCAAGTGGCGCGGTCGGACTCGAGCCAGAGGTTGGGTTGGGCCCGAGGAACAAGATTTTTAGAATTTGATTTAAAAGACAGAGAAGGTTTGGGGAATTTTAGAGGTAGCTCCTGAGCTCCAAAAATTTCGAAATTTTTATGGTAGCTACTAGAGACAGAGAACAACCTTGTATAATTTTTCCAGAACTTTTATGCACTGCATTGTTCTAGAGAAAATTCACAAGTTGCTGTATAGGAGTTTGACCAGATTTCAAACAGAGTTGACTTGGCCATTTGAAATAGCAAACAAAATCTAAAAATTGTGAAATAATTCAGGAGGTAGATAGGATGATCAAGATGCTAGGAAAAATAGTTTCAGAGGATGATCACAAGTTTGAAGGCTAAGAATTTGTTGACAACAATCTCCATTCACAAGAATTTAATTCTAGAAAATGGAACTTGCTAGGAAAATGTAGGAACTTTCAAATGATTTGAAGAGACAACAAAAGTTTTTATTTCTCCTCAAAATTTTACATTTGAAATACAAACCCTAAGTTAGGGCTGTTACAAATCTCCCCTTACAGAATCTCGCCTTGAGATTCGATCACCGGAGAAGAAGGATGGGTAATCGCCGGAGACGATCTTCCCGCTCCCACGTGGCTTCATCCTGAGTGGTTTGACCATCGAACTTTAAGGAACTTGATCACACGGTTCCTTGTTCTGCTCACTTCTTCGAGGATACGAACGGGCGCCACGATAAGACAGATCTTCCCGCACATCGATATTTTCCAATGGTGTTTCCTCAACCGAACACGAGGCACTTCTTCAATTGCGACACATGGAAAACATCATGCACCCTTCAAGTGTAGCTGGCAATTTAACTTGTATGCAACAGCTCCCACTCTATCGATGATGCGGTAGGGTCCGACATACCGAGGAGCCAATTTGCCCTTGACGCCAAACGACGATGACCTTTCGAGGTGAGACTTTGAGATACACAAAGTCGTTGGGTCGAAACTCACCACGGCGACGCCGATCGCATAGCTCTTCCGCTCGATGAGCTACGCGCAAGTGCTCACGAATCGACTGCACTTGACTTTCAGCCTCATTGATGGAATCTGGACCAAAGAACTGCCTTTCACCAGTCTCTGACCAGTTCAACGGTGTTCTGCAGCGCCTCCCATACAAAGCCTCAAACGGTGCCATACCGAGACTAGTCTGGAAGCTGTTGTTGTAGGAGAACTCGGCAAGCGGTAGGCACTTCTCCCAATTCTTTCCATAGGAAAGAACACAAGCACGGAGCATATCTTCAAGCACCTGATTGACCCGCTCTGTCTGACCATCGGTCTGAGGATGGTAGGCGGTGCTGAAAGTAAGACGGGTACCCATGGCCTCTGTAGATCGTGCAAAGTCGGAAGTGAAAAGAGAACCACGATCGACACAATCGTTCGTGGCACACCATGCAAGCTCACAATGCGGAGATATAGAGATCGCCAATTTATCGACGCTAAGGGCGGTACACACCGGCGAAAATGTGCTACTTTCGTCAATCGTCAATAACCACCGGATAGCATCCTTCCTCAAGAAGCACGGCAAACCGGTGATGAAGTCCATACCAACGAATCCCACTTCCACTCGTATAGGCAAGGGTCGAGAAGACCCGCCGACGCCGATGCTCGGCCTTCACGCGACAACATACGCCGTGATCCGCAACGAACCCGCAATCTCGCTTCATGCGAGTCCACCGTAATCTCTCGACGCAGATCTTGGTACATTTTAGTGGCCCGGATGGATGGACAAAGGCGAATCATGGGCCTCTGAAGAATCAAATCCCGCAACTCCGGGACCTTTGGGACCACAAGACGCCCAAACCATACAACACCGTGCTCATCTCTCGTGAAACACTTGGCCGATCCACCCTTGATATTCTCGCTGATTTTACCCACACCATCATCCGATTGTCAGGTCGACTTGATCCGATCCACCAAAGTCGGTTGCACAATCAGGCGATAAGGGAACCATGTTCAATCAAACCCAAGTTGAGACGCTGAAATTTCGCAAGCGATGCGGGTTGTCGCTCTTGGATCATCAGTATTGCAATACACTTTTCGCTAAGTGCATCAAGAACCACATTGGCTTTGCCAGATGATATCAATACCCATGTCATAATCTTTGATCAATTCTAGCCATCTCCTCTCGCTCGAGGTTCAGATCTGGCCGAGTGAACAAGTATTTCAAACTCTTGTGGTCGGAATACACCTCACATGTTTCGATCAAATAATGCCGCCAAATCTTGAGTGCATGAACTATCGCAGCAAGCTCTAAATCATGGGTGGGATAATTGAGCTCATGAGGCCTCACCGCCTAGATGCATAGGCAACCGCTTGCCTTCTGCATAAGAACACATCCGAGTCCCCGACGAGAGGCATCGCAATAAATATCGAAGCTCTTGTGGATATCAGAAGAGTAAGGACTGAGTCAAGTCAATCGCCGCTTGAGCTCCCAAAGCTCTCATCACAAGCAGAGGACCATACAAACTTCTTGTCCTTCTTGAGCAATTCACCATCATCGGCTGCGATCTTGGAGAAGTTCTCGATAAAGCGCGATAGTAGCCGCTAAACCAAGAAAACTCCGCACATCGCTGATCGACTTGGTGGCCCCAAGATAGAACATCGCCGACTTTGTCGATCCACACTATGCCTCCACTGAAAGAACATGGCCCAAAATGCTACTTCCTTCAACTAACTCACATTTGCCGAACTTCAGATACAATGATGCTCCGCAATTTGCCCAAAACAATCTTCGATGCTCAAGATGCTCGCTTCGCCTTGGAATAGATAAGAATGTCATCAATAAAAACCACCACAAATTTGTCCAAATACTCCATGAATACAGAATTCATAAGATTCATGAACAACGCTGGAGCATTGGTCAAACCGAAAGACATGACGGTGTACTCGTGCATGTGCCATAACGAGTAGTGAAAGCCGCTTCGAATATCCTCACCGATCCGACTTGATGATAGCCCGATCTCGTATCAATCTTGAGAACACCGAGCTCCGCATAACCGGTCAAAAGATCATCAATGCGGGGCAGAGGATATTTGTTCTTCACCGTCACTTCATTGAGAGGACGGTAGTCAACACACATGCGCAAAGTCTTGTCCTTCTTCTTCACAAAGATTACCGGACAACCCCAAGGAGATGAACTGGGACGGATGAAACCTTTGCTTGGAGCTCACCAAGCCGCTTCTTCAATTCTTCTAGCTCATTGGGAGGCATCCGACACGGCGCTTCAAATCGGAGCGACTGGGCAAGAACTCGATGGCAAACTCGGATCTCGAACCGAGGCATCCTGTGCAAATCTTCGTGAAAGACATCCACAAAGTCGATACTATGGGAACATCTTGAATTTGCAAGGTCGGCTTTGCTTCTAATGCACATAGACACGGGCCCCAAGCCGTGGCGAAACCCGACTTGCTCACCCAAGGGTCGGTAAGATAGACAATCTTCCCGCACAATCGATTTGCCCCAAATGTTGGGACAACCAATCCATGCCAAGAATCACATCCGCACTCACTGAACCGAAAGCAGATAAGATTTGCTAAAACCCCACTCCTTGGACTATGATAGGAACATCCCGACATCAAGCTCGCTCTCATTTCCGATCCCGAGAGCGGATGAGCAACGGAACTCCCAAAGGAACACAAACAAGACCACTAACAGCAGCAAATGATCTTGAAATAAAAGAATGCGATGCTCCGTAATCAAATAATCTGCGCAGACGAATTAACAAGAAGTGTACCAATCACGACATCCGCGCCCCGAGCCTCCTCACCGAAAGGTGGTTCACTCGACACGCCGCACTCGGTCTTCAATAATCTTACCGTCGCGGTGATCGCTTCCTCGCCCGCGCCCTCCATTAGGACGAGGGCCGCGCAACACTCGAGGCGTGCATTCGCATAATGGCCCTTGTTGTGGCAAATAAAACAAATCACCTCGCCGCCGGATTGCGGAGACCGCTCGTTGCTGATCGCAGCGCACGTGGTCGAAACACGCCGCGGTGGGCGAGGAGCTGGTGCGATGGTCTCGCGCCGGTGGAGCAAAAGAACGGGCCATCGGTGCCGCCCACCGAGGACGAACGAGGTGGTGTGAGTAGACCGATGCGCCTCCCATTTGCGCTGCGGGACTCGCCCACGCTTTGCCTTATGCTCAAGAACAATGGCCTTATCTACCAAGGCTCGAAAGTCCGAGAAGTCCACAATGGATAGCTTGTCCTCGCAGCTCCTCTGACAAGCCATCCATAAACTTCTCCCGCTAGCCTCATCCGAGGCCACCTCTCCCGAGCATAACGAGCCGGATGATTGAACTCGTGCATGTACTCCGTCACGCATTTGCGCCTTGCTTGAGCGCGAGGAACTCCTTTTTCTTCAGCCTTCATCAAAGCCATCCGGGATGTGGGCCCGACTAAAAGTCGACCGAACTCCTCCCACGCGACCACATGGCTCGCGGGCCGCATGGCGAGATAGTTCTCCCACCATGAAAGTGTCGCGCCTCAAGCCGGTGGGACGCGAAGAGTGCCTTATCCGCGCTCGCATCGAGCTATGTTGAGCTTTCGCCAACCATGCGCAGCCAATCATCCGCATCGAGAGGGTCCTCGAGCGGAGAAAGTCGGCGGCCGCGACGGAGGAACTCGCAAGTCCCCGCGAGTCCGGTGGCCGCCACCACCGGCAGGAGTGGAGGTATTCCTAGCAATAACCTCCAAGATGCGCTGTCGTCCATGCGGTTTCGCCGATCCGAGCGGCACCTCACCATGGTCTGAGGAGGGGAAGCTCCTCATCATGACCACCACTGACTACCACGCGTTCTCCCGCCATCCTGCTTTACTAAGACAAGTTAGCAACAAATTTAAGAGCAAGAAAGCCCAAAATTCATGAAAGCAAATTAAACAAACACAAGGCAGATAAAGTTCGACCAAAGAAAATCAGACACATAACTACTCCCTTTACATCTTACCCTATTATCCCCACAAGTTTTAGTTGGATTAAACTTCATGGTTCTCCCCAAACTAATTCCACCTGTAGTAACTATCTTTTGAAAGGAAAGAGAGAAACCAAGTTTTAAACTCAAATTAGAGTAAGATGAGAGTAGAAGGCTAAGATAGGTAAGGAGTAAAACTGAGAACTCGCCTAAGTTTTCATAAACCTTTTATAATTTGAAAATAAGACTTTCAAAATACCCTAAGGACGACTATGCTTGAGTTACTACGGTCGAATGGCTCGATACCAACTTTGAGGACCCCGCTTATTTGGCTTGTAATGCTTAACCAACCACCGGTCCTAGCATCACAAATCAAATAAATCGATCTCGAGATATGTATACTTCCCAGAAGCGAGATACGCACTCGTTACAAAATTAGACAAAGAACTCCATTCAAAACATAGAGTCCAAACATTACACTACAAACGGAAGATAAACAAATAGTAATGTAATTATGTACATAGGCCGACTGTGCCACAAGATACACAAATAACAAGAACGACAATGAAGCAAAAGTGCCATAAGATGGCTATAAACAAAGCCAATCGCGTGCCTTCAACCCACAAGGCATCCGACCGACCGCCAAGACTAGTCGTCACCCACGGCGACAAAGACACTCACGTAGTGAGGACCCCGAGGCTCACCTTCTTCCTCTCGCAACAAAACATTAAGCAAAGCACCGAGTACAAAGATTGTCTTTGTACCCGCAAGACCGACGTGTGGACTAGCGGCACTGCTCATATGCTACATGCAGCCTTGTCCGTGGAGGCCATATGTTTCATTTGCATAAAGCCAATTTTCATTTGCAATAAGGTAATACAGCTTTTAAAGGCAAGTTTGCAATTCATTTTTAAGATAGAAATAACAAGAAGGATAGTAATAACAAAAGCGAAAGATAAACAACCTAGAAGTGACTATCCCAATAGTCACCATTAACAATAGCACTAATCCCGCATTCGCACCACCCATCAAGTTTTAATTTAAATGTTGTAGTCTAACTCTCGATAAGCTTACCCAAGCGTGTCCATCACCTAGGACGAGGCTATTCGAATAGTTTTAACCCCGCAGGTGTACCATCGCATCCACACCTCGCATCGCCTTTAAGCCAAAGCACACTTCAAGGTATGCCTACACGACTAAGTCCTACGAGACTGCTTCCAATATTGTGTATCAACCTCGAGCCGCAGATGGGTAGAAACACCATACGCTACATGGTAAAGCCGAAAAGACAACTACCCACTCAGATAAAGCTTTTCTGACAACTACCATGCTCCCACCTCCGTCCCTCCCGCGACCTCCCGCGACCGGGACCAATACACGCCAAAGTACTAGGTCAAGAGAGGTCCCATACCTCTAGTGTGGTTAGCACGCGAAATGCCCTGGATAACAAAAACTCACAAGATGTTCGGTCCTTAATTGACCCGGCACCTTTCCAAATACACCCAAAAGATCACACCAATCTTACCATTGTGCCGCCTAAATCATTTTTGTTTTTGGTTTTAGTTTTGCAAGTAAGCATAGCAAAATGTGAAACATAAAGTTGTAGTAAATTTTGTGTGATCGAGGTTACCGACTAAAGTCGATAACCGCCCAGTTCTACCGATAGCTAACATGTCTAAGCAAGTTGACCGGATCTACTAAGTGACAAGAGATCATCCAATGACCTCTAATCACAAGAAATAACCTAGGCTCTGTAGTAGAGATCAATATTTTGGCTACAGGATATGCAATACGGATTTAACTAATCAATTTAACACAAATTAAGCAATGCATACATACAAATTAAACAAAATATTAATCTTTAAAATACTGGGATTAAACATGATCAAACCGCTTATTCGATGTCGTTGCTCAATATGTCGCGGAGGATCGTCCTCGTGGTTGCCGCAAATATCGGCTTCAACGATCGAACATAACAAAGAAATAAGAACGAATAACACCGACAAAACTCAAACATACAACAACACCAAAACAAGCCAAAACTCATACAGCAACCTAAGCATGAAATAACAAAATTTTAAAAACAGGAACAAATCATTTTAAGTTATTAGCAATTTCCTATGAATTTTCTAAGCTAAAAACACAACAAGACACTAGTTAATTACTTAACAAATTTTCATGAACAGAAACAGTGTATATAACCTATCCTAATAATTAGTACATTAAAATGACAAATTACAAAATTGGTTTCACTGGATTTGGACAAATATTGAAAGAGATATGCATTTTCTAATCTAGAAGATACATAAAACATCATTTTATTAATTAACAGATTTTTCCTACAGAGACATGGATGAAACTAATTTTAGTAAATAATACATTTGAAATGAAAATAAACAGCACTGGATTCATGCAATTTGGATAAAAATTGAATTAGTTATGCATTTTCTAAGTTTAAATGAATTAACAAAGGCAAATGTAAAACATATTACGTAAATACTAAAGCATTAAATCCTTTTTCTACCCACACTATCTAGCCCCAGACATCGACACAATGAGCTCACAAAAATGTCGACTGTAACAACACCACTCACGAAAGTGACGCCGGCGTATTCTAAGAATACGCCTTCGCTACCAAAGTGCAAACCTAACATACCCATTACGCAGAAATACGCTTCCCAACAGAAAACGCATTAAGGAAACTACACAAACCCTAACCGACATTCCGCCCACATGACAGAGACTCAAAGCGAAATGCAACGTTGGATTAAACGATTTCTAAACGCGACAACCGCAAGGGCCCACAAGACAGACTCAAGGTAGACATGATTAGAGTCAAACAAATCATCACCGGCGGTTCACCGCGAAGCTGGTACGGTGGCGCGCCGGCGCAATCGATCTAGCAAACCAGAGGTTTCGGCGAAAGAGTGGTACCTTCGGTTCGCAAGGACCTAGCGAACTCGATGACGGTGACGCGGAGCCCGATGGTCGACGAGACGAGCTCACGACGGCCGAGGCGAGAAGAAAGCACGCCCACGCGAGACGGCGATACGGGCTTCTAGAAGACTCCGGAAGGTGTGCTTAAGTCGCCTCAACACCGTGAGCAAGGAGCACACGATAACGCCGACGAAGAAAGCCCGAGGTGACCGGAATTTCCACGCGCGAAACCGAGCTTGGAGAAGAATTGGTCGCACGCCCGCAACGATGCACAAAAGGCGTAAACAAGCCCACCGTTAGACTCGGGCATCAATGCGATCCTAAGGGACTAAGTGTCGGTTAGAAACTCACCGAGCACTAGCAAGCTCGCGGGCCGCCGCAACCGAGGCGAGACGACGAAGGTGCCTCGGCGATATATCGACGCCGAGGGTCCCGGATGGGCAAATGGAGGCGCGAAGAGAGTAGATCACGATGGCGTGGTTGCGAATCAAGGGCGGCGCTAACACGGCGGCGCTACGCCGAAGTTTTTCTCCCACCAAGCTAAGAAATGGGCGAGAGGGCGCAAGAATGGTCGCGAAGGAATGGACGACCTATGAGGTAGATGGACTTCAGCGATCCTCCGAGGCGCACACGCGCCCCGGCGTGGCGCCGACGAAGTCGCGTGGCACGCATGCGCGATCGCCACGAGCTCCGTGAGGCGCGAGTCGGCGAGGAAGAACCGACGGTGGGACCCATATGTCGGCCGACAGACGAAGCGGTGCGAACCGGTGGTTCTACTCGATCGAAAGATGCCGACCGTTGGATCCGAGATGGACGGTCGAGATTGATGTATGCATTCTGACAGTCGGTTGCAAGACGCGACGTGGATCGTTCGATTTGCATCGGACGGTCACGATCGATTGGACTCGCGCGCGGTGCGTTTAGTTGACGCGACCGAGTCAAGTGGCGCGGTCGGACTCGAGCCAGAGGTTGGGTTCGGGCCCGAGGAACAGTACTTTTAGAATTTGATTTAAAAGACAGAGAAGGTTTGGGGAATTTTTAGAGGTAGCTCCTGAGCTCCAAAAATTTCGAAATTTTTATGGTAGCTACTAGAGACAGAGAACAACCTTGTATAATTTTTCCAGAACTTTTTATGCACTGCATTGTTCTAGAGAAAATTCACAAGCTGCTGTACAGGGAGTTTGACCAGATTTCAAACAGAGTTGACTTGGCCATTTGAAATAGCAAACAAAATCTAAAAATTGTGAAATAATTCAGGGAGGTAGATAGGATGATCAAGATGCTAGGAAAAATAGTTTCAGAGGATGATCACAAGTTTGAAGGCTAAGAATTTGCTGACAACAATCTCCATTCACAAGAATTTAATTCTAGAAAATGGAACTTGCTAGGGAAAATGTAGGAACTTTCAAATGATTTGAAGAGACAACAAAAGTTTTTATTTCTCCTCAAAATTTTACATTTGAAATACAAACCCTAAGTTAGGGCTGTTACACAAACCTCTCTGTTTTTTCAGAACCCTTTCTTTACTACTTACCTTGTTTATTAAAAATAAACTAAGTAAGTAGCCGGGGGCTAGGATAAAGTTATAAACATGACTTCGTTTCTTAGTCTAATTTTTTCTAAAGATATCATCCTACGAGTTACTAACTACTCTATGAGATGATTCGCAGGAAAGATACGGAAGGAAGGAGGAATCGCTCATATCTGGTCTAACTATTTCTTCTTTTATCTTATGAGTTACTATTTACTCTACAAGATAATTTGCGTAAAAGGATCATATATTTAGGCGCCACCACCAAAAAGACTTGTTTATACAAGAATATATTACAAGACTACTCGCCTAGGAGATTCTATCTCGCATCTCCTCCGCGACCTTCTCGCCAACCGATCGCATCTCTTCGATCGCCTTCTCGGCTTGATTCGTGCAATAAGTCGGCTTCAATGTAATGAAGATTAAGGTTAGATCGCGGGCCTTGAGTTTTGCTAAAATAAAACTCACAGCTCCTTTGACCGCTTCCCTTATTGAATCGCTCGATTGGCCTTCGAGTAGATATCATCTCGCTCGAGTACCGACTTGTTCCCAATGGCACTCGTGATGAGCGCCATCGTGTCGTCACGAGGAACAACCTCCCACGAAGCCCATCGAGTACATTGTTCGAAGTGAGATATTATCTTGAAGATTGATCTTCATTGATTTTGTCTCTCCCGGGAATAAGTCAAGCCTCATGGAGTCGCTTATTTCACCAATCGGTCCGATAAGAGCGAGGATTGAATAAGAAAACGATTCTATGAGAAGATAGAATGAATAAATAGCGGTAAAAGTTCTACTTACCACCAATTGAGAACCCAAGTTCTCAATCTCTTGGTCTTTCTCCTTCGTGATCCGGAGATTTCGTGGACAACTGAGGTCTTTCATTAACCTCATCCGAGAGCCCCATATTGGATCAAGGATCTTATTTTCACTTCTTTTCTACAAAAGAATAAGAGGTCAAAAGAAAAGGGATGCGTAAACCAAGATCGAAGCAATGTAGTAATACGCACTATTTATTTTTTCCCGCAATCGCTTAGTCAGAGTTAGCCTCCAAGCTTCTTCAGAGGTCAATGATTTTGTCCCTTAGCTTCTTTGACTCGGCTTTTTCAAAGTCGAGCAAATCAGCCTAGGTCTTTTCGCCGCTCTTAAACTCGTAAAGATAAAAGAGCGCATATGAAAACAAGTGGTCATAAGCATTTCTATGACCAATGGGTAGTCGTAGTTATTCTACCACCACCCCTAGTCGTAAGTTTTTCTACGACTAGTATAAGTCGTAGCTTTTCTACGACAACCGGTTACGAGTGTCACTCACCACCTCTCTCGCTTGTTCGCAGAGTGTTGCCTTTTCTTGTCGGCTTGACAAGTTGCCGATTGTATTCGCAAATCGTAGCGACTTGCTCAACGGCTCTCAAAAGAGAGAAACGATAAGATAAAGAGATAAAACCCTAAGTGAGTATCGATAATATTTACGCTCATGTTTGACCAAGCAAACATGGAGACTATTCGTGATGGATCCTTCACCATCCATCTCCTCGACTCGCCCACCATACCCTTCAGTCGCTCATTGTCAAACACGCCTCCGCAATTGACAATGCTACCGGGTGGGGAACTCGATCGCGGAGCGTAGGCGAAGATCTTACGATGGAGTCGGGGCCAAAGAAGTCGAGCAAAGTTGAAATACCTCTTCCTCCGACTGCGGACGTGAACTCCCGAGGGCCGGAGGAACATCCTCAACGACCTCCTTGCCCGCACGCGGCGCGCGCTCGCCGCCGCCGCCTCGGTGCCTCCTCGAGGCTTGTGTGGCCTCCATCATAGTCTCTACGACAACCTGCATGTCGAGCGACTTCAACATCATTGGCCTCAGAGCGACTTCAAGAATCGCAGCCTCTTCTACAACAGGACAGAGCTAGATCTTCGCCATCGTCGTTGTCGCACTTCTTCTGTTGAAGGTGATAACGGATCCTCTATGAGAGTTCCCCGGGGTCAAGACGCCGGCCGAGAATCGTAGTGCAACAATAAGTCAACAAATAAAACAATAAGTAGTCATTACACTTATGTGTTTTATTTTACATACCGTATACTGGACCTAACCCAAATTTGGGAGCAATTTTCCCAACGGAAGATTTCTTCGACTTCTTTCAACCACCATTGGTTGAGATGCACTCGGGCAACAGAGTCATCTCCTCCCGACTTCCCGGTGGACGAGATCGCCTCGACCACCTCGAGAATGTCGCCTCCGGCTTCGATTCCACCGAGTAGCGCTTCTTCACAAAGACATGAACTCCTTCCGCTTCTCCTTTTCTAGCCGCCTTACAAAGCCACGAAGCGTAAACCGCAAGGACTTGTCATCGTAGTAGAAAGGTACCTTAACTTTGGGGATCTTGCGCTAAGGGCAAGAGCCTCTTCTTCTCGCTTCTTTCTTGCCGCGCTAGATCTGCGACAAACTTAGCAAAAGGAGCAGGAGGAGCAGTAACTCGAACCTCTTGTCGCCGACTTTTACCGCCTACGCTTAGATGGAGGGGACTTCACGACTGTCACAGAGTCGCCCTACAACCACCACCGACTTCCTCGTCGTCTCGGCGATTCTCCATGCCAACTTTCTCTGAAGAAGGAGAAAAGTGGTCCGTATGATCACTCAAAAATTATAGTATTTCTACGACATTATCTAATCGTAAGTCATTCTACGATTACGTTAAGTCGTAAGTTTTTCACGACATTGTCTAATCGGAAGTTATTCTACGATTACATCCGGTCGTAAGTTTTTCTACGATCGCACTCCAAATCGTAAGTTTTTCTGCGACAAATCAGCTAGTCGATACTATTCTACGACAATAAAACACCTAAAGGCGTAGTCGCTTGATTACCTTTAAGCGCCTTTCTTTCTCCTCCGTGGTCAAAACCGCGAGGATTTGAGGGCCGCCATATTCGCCGGATACTTTCGCAGATGAGCCGACACGCAGGCCAACCTCCGCCGCAAAGATCCGGGAATATGGACAATACGATTAAACAGACTAAATCAGGGTTAACCAAGGATAAAACCAAAAGAGTAAGTCTTTCTACTCACCGCCCTTGTAGTCCCCGGTTGGGTCGCCCTTTCCGAGTACCTCCACATGGAAGGGACCTTATCTTCAAAGGACTAATCCGCGCGTGATGAAGTCCTTCACCACGTGCCAACCGGTGAGCCCTCCGACTTCAAGTCTTTGATAGCTTGAATATAGGGGCTATCCGGCCGAGATTATCGGGAGTCGAGTCCTGTGAAGAAGATCGCCGGCCGGCTCGTCCAACGAACGAGAGGCTATCTTCCGGTAACCCCAAGAGAACCACCTCTTCTTCCAACCCGCCAGACGACGGTAAATAAATGAATATACTCCTTCAACTTGTTGTCATGGAGCTTGCATCATAGCTACCACGATCTCGCTTGACGAGCCATTCCATAATAATACCGAACAATACCGAGGTCCACCGAATCCTTTAGGTAGGCCTCACACAAGTACACGAATACACTTAACATCGTGATGGAATTAGGACCAAGGTTCACTAATTCCACCTCAAGTGCTTGAGTACGAAGCGTGAGGAAAGGGTGAGCAGCAATCGAAGGCCACACTCACAAGAAGCCCGAAGACGGAATTTGGCCTACCTCTCCCGAAGGCCAATGCGCCCATTCGCCGCAATCCAAGTCACGAAGACTCGGGATCTTCTCGGTGACCAAAGCGCTATTTTGCTTCGCCCATCTCCGACTCGCCCATTCAGAGACAATCTCGCCATTTTTCTCTCAAGAACGAAGATTTAAGGTTGGGAAAGCTTCAAGAAAATGTACGGTCACCGCGCGGAAGAAACAAGAAAGCAATAGATCGTTGGGTAAAAAGGTAAGAACCCTAAGTTCTTCCTCGCGCCCGCTTTATAACCGCACGCTTGAGATGAAACGTCATGAATCCCAACACGCCACCGCTTCGAATCATTTCAACGACGTGCTTTTTACCGCCCTATGGAAAGTCCCAAGACACCTTTTCACACCTCAAGTGAATTACCATCTTGACCCCGGTCAAGTGAAAGACCAACCGAAAACCTTATTTCCGTTTTAAGGCTACGACGGCTTCAAGTCGTAAGACATCTCGTAGTCGTGACAACCTTAAACCAATTACCTCGATCAAGCATATTCCCGGTCGAGAGAAACAAGGGTTGAAGAGTTTTTCCTTCAACGCTTTCCTAACGAACCCTTAGTGGTCAAAGGATCGCCTACGACCCTTCACTCAAGTAAATTATTTTCACTTGAAGTCGGGGCTAGATGACGAGGATCTAAATAATCCACATTTATTTACTCCATAATCAAGAAATATGACGCCATAAGACATACCCTTAAATATCAAAAGGAAGAACTAGTTAGAAGTCGAGGCTACCCTACGACTACCCCGGTCGTAAGCTCTTCTACGACCACCAGATAATCCCCACGACTACCCCGGTCGTAGCTCTTCACGACCATAGTATAATCGTTACGACTACTACCTAGTCGTAAGCTCTTCTACGACTATGGTATGATCGCTACGCAGTATGTCCGGTCGTAAGTTTTTCACGATCGGCTCACATGTGTTCCTCACGACTTCATCGACCCACCCGCTTGACGCCCATTAAACAAAGGAGAATCTAAGCGCCAAAATACGCAGCTATCTCCGACATAATCAGATAATTCCCACTATCTCGATCGTAAATGCATTGACAAAGATGGGGAGGTTACTACTCCGGTAATTACTCTCATTATTACATAATAATGAGCGACTAATTAGCCTGGAAGGACAACGTCCACTATTGCTTAGTATAAATAGGTATATGTTAGAGATAGAGGGAGAGGCTTTGGGGAAAGAAGAAATAGAGCCCTCTTTGGAGAACAGTTAGGAAAATACTTATTCGATTGTAATCCAAAGAGCAAATACAAGATACACAGAAGTAGGATTGTTATTCTCACCGGAGAAGGTCCGAACTTGTATAAAAATCCCCGTGTCTTCTTCGTCTGTGTGATCAATTGTGGAGACCCCCCGAATCAAACAATCTTTACGTAAGATCGGTTCTAAAACACCGACAATATGTGTATGCCAACGTTGTGAATGTGTGTACTAGTCACTGATCATGAGACTAGTATATACACACAAGGGTTTTAGGTATTCCAAGCCCAGGGTCCGACAAAAAAAATCGGATTTGCTTGAATTTAATCTTTTTTTAATTTTAAATCCAAAAATTTCAATTTTTAATTTGAAAACTTCGGCCGAAATTTTCCGATTTTCGGCCAAACCGGCCCTATTCCCGTCCCGTTCAAAATCCCAACCCGGTTACCCAAACCTTGGTACATTGTATCCTTTGTGATAATTCCACCCTTCCTATCACTAGGATTTCATCATGACGTAAAATGAAATAAGGCAAAGATTTGTAGAAAGTAATATAAGTTCATAACCTTAAAGGTCTTTAAACCTAAACAAATGTGGGCAATTTACATGTTTGCCTGCAGCAACATTTTAGGAGTTAAACTTTTATCCAAAACTTTCTGAGCTCCAGCTTTTATTTTGGAGTTGCTTCCACAGATGGTAGAGTTGGACCAAGAAAGGTGCATCTGGAGCCGGATCAAATGGTCCTATTTTTCGAAAAATAGGGCCAAATGGCCTTTTGATTGCGTTCTAATTCGGTCAAATGATCTAATACAGGGAGTAGCAAACCCAAACATTTAAGTACATCATACCTCTTTTTTTCAGAAAGAGCCATACTCTGCTATTTCATTCATAAAGGGAGACAAATACAAATTTTTTTACAAATTCTGGAGGAAATGTGCCCCAGTTAGTACACTGGGTTTTACAAGCTAATTTTGCTGATTTGTGTGCATCTACATTCGCAATCCTCCGTTCAAACCAAAATCTAACTTATTGGAAGTTTCGTGCGAGGCTCTGAATATCCTTCGCCGCCATCATATAGTTACGTAAGTTTGGTTCTGCGATTAGTCTAATGATCGTCTGCCAGTTAAGCCAAACAAGCATGCTGAAGTCCTAGTTCTTTTGCCTATCTTAACCCTTCTCTACGTGCCACAGCTTCCAGCTTTTCAGCATCTTGAGCTTTCGGTCCATGGTAAAGATTTTGCACCCAAATACTTGCCTTGGTAATCTCTGAAAATTATCCCAATTCCACCTCTCTGGGACTTCTCTGATTCTCTGTTTACTTCGTCAGTTGCAGGGGCATACCATTGAACTACATCATCTCTCTCTCTCTCTCTCTCTCTCTCTCTCTCTTGTATTACAATGTTCATTTTCGTTGTCCTGCAATGATTCTTTCATTTTCGTTGTCCTGCAACGATTCTGACATCAGGCGCTGGATATAGTAGATTGCTTGTAGTGGGGCTTCTGGGTCTTTCACCATGTGTAAGGTCGTTATGATTCTTCCAAATAACCGAGCAAACAACTAAAATATGACCTGGTAGCATCTGATCATTTTTTTTTTTTGAGATCTGGGATTTCCCATCCAGACAGCCTTAAACAAGAAGAGCTCCCTACTCGTGAGGCGATCAACGGGAGCCAGCGCTCATACTGTGGTGGGCTGAGAGTCTAAAGCTCCCCTCTGCCAACTGAGCCCCAACTTGTTGGACCAAAAAGGCGATTAGAGGGGGGTGAATAGGAGCTCAATCAATTTTTTTGCTTCAAGAGCATATTCAAACATGATATTGACTCCTATAGCTATAGAAACTACGAAGATCAATATATATAAGTATAACGTAAGACTTGTATTGAATATCCTTTAAACCCCCAAAAGAAATGATAAAAAACACAAGAATCAGCCTAATGAACAGTACCGGCGGTCAGACCGGTGAACAGTGGGCGGTCAGACCGGTAAAAGTAAAATCAGACAGATAAATAGTAAACAGCCTGAAAAACGAAAACAAAAATTGATGTAACTTTTGATCCGTAACTTCAAACTTCACAAAACTTTAAACAAACCTTACTAAGGATGTCAGGAACCTATTCCATGCGACGATCGTAAAGATCCTTGCCAAAGTTCCTATTTTTTCAGTTTGAATGAAGTGTGCTCCAAAACCGAGCAAAAATCGAAATATGATCTAGAGACTTGCTCATGGGTGATTGATGATCAAGATGACCCTAGATGGGTTCCCACATGTTGCAACAAGTTAGATCACAGCAAGAAACCAACTAAAAACTCACGGATCAAAGAAAAACCACAAATCACCAAATAGAGAGAAAGAAAGCAAATAGACTCATCTTTGAGAGAACTTTCTTTGGATTGATTTGATATGGTATTGGTTTACAGCCACTCCATCAATGGAGGACAAAGACTCAATACATAAGCACGAAATCAAATCCAACGCTCTAGAACCCTAACCTCCACTAATTCTCTCCCTAAGTAAACTAGGGTTTCAAAAACAATGAAAGGGTTGAGGGGGTGCAGCCACCTCCCTTCTCTATTTATAGTGAAAGCTTAGAGCTTCTAGAAGAGTAACTCTAATGGGCTCCCGTTAAGGTCCAACACAAACGGGTCACACACGCACGCATTTTAAAGCATCGTCTTCATCTCCTCTTGACCTAATCCGCTTCTCCACGCACCGTCTTGCGCCGCGGGTTGGCAAAATGTCACCAAGACGGTATTTGGTAAAATTACCAAAATACCCCTTCTCAGCCCTTCTTCAAAGACCGAGTCCAATCTTCGCGAAGCAGTCGCATGCTCCGCCACGTGTAGGTTGATCCAACGGCTCTCATCATGTCAGCAAGTCTCTCCCATCTGGCTCCCACCGAAACCACCATGGCACTTGCATCGACCCCTGCGCCGCTTGATCCAACTTGTCGCACCGAACTGCCCGTTCGGTCACCTCTGTCCATCTTGCACCACGCTTGAATCCAATGACTTCACCCGGCATCGTCGATCGTTCTGAACCTCAGCTCTCCAAGCCTAGTCCTGATCATCCTCACCGTTGATCGTCGTTGACCACCAAGTAACTTTCACAACAATAGACAAGCAATCGATTCCGGGAACAAGTTCTTCACAACTTGACCCACGTTAATCAAAACATGCATCATGCAACACATATGCACTGGCACCCATGAGATTGACCTAACACCCAACACATCGCTGCCAGGAAGGCCAGCAACTTAAGTCAAAACCGGCCGATCGCCACCATGGCGGTCGATCGCTCGACGGCCCGACCGCCAACCATTGGTCGGTCTGACCGCCAGTCCTTACGCTCGAAACAAAACCGGTCGGACCGCCAGAGGTGGCCGGTCTGACCGCCACCCTGTCCTGTCTGACCGCCTAACAGCAATAGCAACTTGCTGAAAACGCGTGTTTCCGCAAACCTTCAACGCCATTGCCAATTGTCTCATCATTCTAAGATCATGAGCATATCCCTATGATATCCATAATCTCCCCCTTGATGAACACATTGGTAATTTCCAACAAAAGCAAATTTTGAGGTTTGAAAAGTAAAAACTCGACGTTTTCGCACAAAGCCTCAACTTGGTCCATATGCAAGAGAAAGCAATGGAAATGACCAAGTTGACTTCAGAATAACATAGACAAGTGAGATAAGGCAAAAGAAAGCGAGAAAGCTTCATTTTCCATAAAAGAGTCAAAATCTCACTTAAGGCCCATGTGAAAAAACAATTGTTCGATATGACCTTTGATCATCGTGAGGATCAAGAATTGCAATTCAAGTTCAGAAAGGACAATAAGACCATAAGAATGTAAATAAGAAACTCACCCTCACTATGATCCTCAGATTTTAGAAAATTTCAAATTCTTCGATTTTCTCCCCCTTTTTAACACTTCTATATCTTCTCCCGTTTATATATCTCGAAATATCCTCTCTCCCCTTTGACAATGGAGTCATCAAGGAATCGCGCCTTCCTCTCGTCCAGAGATGACAAATGCAGAAATGAGGCAGAAGCATAAGAAGGAGCATGCATGAAATGAAATGTAATGGAGTGGCTTCATATTTTTGTATTTTTCAATTTTTGATTACAAGAAGCTTTGGAGGTTACCCAAAAAGAGCAAGCTAGCATTTCTAATCTCACTCAATACATATCAAGCCTATCAACGCTAGCAAGATCATGTTAAGACATATATATCAAAGCTAAGCAAAAAGGCTCAAAGTAAAGCGATGAATTGTAATAGTTTAAAAAAGGCTTCAAAATTAACAAGTTCATCAACAGGGATCCTAAGGTGATAATGGCCTTGTCAGAATGTCAATGTGAAATCTAGAAGCTAATAAAGATCACCTAAGAGACAAAAATTCCAGAATTGAATCATTTTGCTCAAATTATCTCAATCGCTCAAATTTTGAATATTTTTCATTTGCAATAAATATTGAAGTTGATAAGAGGCCTATCTTAGTAAAGAAGATCCTGGACTAGGAGCCATCCACAATCTCTTTCTAAGCTTCAACCAATTTGATAATTTATTTTCTTAGCCATGTGCTAGATCTCAAGTCATACCGCGACCATCTCAAGCACAAAAAGCTTAAAAGAGTGGTCTAGGTCATCCAAAACTCCCCCTGAGTTCATGCCTAGTGCAATGGCAAGCCGTCTCATGAGAAAGAATTGGTGAGATCAGTTTTTTCGCACAAAAGGAGACCATTTTTCCTTGTTCACAAGAGCAATTTTAGATTCTTAAAAGAACAAGAAGCTCAACAGATGTTCAATCTTAGATTCCAGAGCTAACAAAGCAATTTTGACAGGGCCAATGTCACAAAAGGATTACTAATTGTGCAACTAGCTAAAAGATCAACAAATTGTAGTTTTTAGTTCAAGTTGTCTTAAAGTTCTAGCTCATTCAGCAAAGACTTAGCTACACATATGAAAGCATGATAATTCTAGCAAGTCAAAGAACTAGACATGATATTGAGCAGAATTAAAATACTAAAACTCAAGAGGGTAATAAGCAAAGCTTCATCAATTTTAAAAGACAAGCAGAAAAGCTTTATATAACAATGCATCTTTTTGGATTTTCATACAAATGCAATATGATACGATGAGATGCAAGAAAGACTAAAAGATCCTAAAAAGATCAAAAAGTTCAAAAGAAGATCAAGAAAAGATCAAATGAACAAGGTAAGATCAGAAAAGATCAAACTCCCCCTCAAAAAAACCCATAGGGATAAATTACCCCTAACTCACTTCTCAAGGTGGCAAACCTAGTTGGATCTAAAGACTTGGTGAGGATATCAGCCAACTGAGCCTCGGACTCCACGAAGTGCAGCACAATATAACCCTTCTCGACATGGTCTCTAAGGAAGTGATAACGAATGTCTATGTGTTTGGTCCTAGAGTGTTGCACAGGGTTCTTAGTAATGTTAATAGCAGAAGTGTTATCACAGAAAAGAGGGACACTATCAAAAGACAACCCAAAGTCCTTAAGAGTGGACACCATCCACAAAATCTGACTACAACAATTAGCAGCAGCTACATATTCAACTTCAGCAGTGGATTGTGCAACAGAGGATTGCTTCCTAGAAGACCAAGAGACAAAAGAAGTGCCTAGGAAGTGACAAGTGCCTGAGGTACTCTTCCTATCTAGCCGACAACCCGCAAAATCAGAATCAGAAAACCCCTGAATGGACAGAGACGAAGAGCAGGAATACCAAATGCTATACTGGAGAGTAGAATGTAAATACCTGAATATGCGCTTAACGGCTTGGCGATGGGAAGTCCTCGGAGACGCCTGAAACCTCGCACAGAGGCAGACCGCGAAGTGGATGTCCAGCCTTGAGGCCGTCAAGTACAGAAGGGAGCCAACCATGCTGCGGTACTCGCGTTGATCCACGGCTTCTCCTTCCTCATCTAGATCCAAAGCAGTCGAAGTCGCCATAAGAGTGACGATCGGCTTGCAGTCACCCATCTTGAAGCGCTTGAGTAGATCCTTGGTGTACTTCGTTTGATGGATGAAGATCCATTCCTTGCATTGCTTGATTTGAAGCCCCAGAAAGTAGTTGAGTTCTCCCATCATACTCATCTCAAATTCCCTAGACATGGTCTCAGAAAAACGGGAAACAAGAGCATGAGAAGAACCACCAAAGATAATACCATCTACATAAATCTGAGCAAGTAGGAAGTCATTGCCACGCCTAAGGATGAACAGGGTCTTGTCTACCTTACCCATCTCAAAATCATTTTTAAGCAGAAAGGTCTTAGGTCTATCATACCAGGCTCTGGGGACTTGCTTAAGACCATACAAGGCTTTGGATAGCTTGAAAACATGATGTGGATGCTTGGGATTCTCAAAGCCTAGGGGTTGCCTAACATACACTTCCTCCTCTATAAAACCATTCAGAAAAGCACTCTTGACATCCATCTGATACAGCCTAAATCCCTTAGAAGCAGCAAATACAAGCAGAATGCGAATGACTTTCAATCTAGCAACAGAGCAAATGTCTCATCAAAGTCTAACCCCTCAACTTAGCTAAAACCCTGAGCTACCAGCCTAGCCTTATTTCTAACCACAGAACCATCCTCACTTTCTTTATTTTTGAACACCCAACAGGTTCCTATAACATTATGACCACTAGGAGGTTCTACTAGGTTCCAGATCTTGTTCCTCTCAAAGTTCTCTAACTCCTCATGCATGGCATTAACTCAGCTAGAATCAGATAAAGCATGTGATATATCGCGGGGTTCGAAAGAAGCAACAAATGCAGAATGAGAGTAGAGACTTGGATCGTGATACCTGGAGCGAGTGACTCGCTCATGAAGATTACCAATCATCTGATCCGGAGGATGATGCCTCTGAATGTGAAGTGGAGCGCTCGGGGGAGACAACATCTCTTCGACCTCCGCAGGTACTGCTGATGAAGAAGATGCAGCAGGAGCCTCAATTGAGGTGACGGTGGTAGCGAGTTCTCAAGCTTGGACGGCTTGGACAGAACATCAACAATGGTGGAGGAGCAAAGGTCAAGTTCATCCTCATCTTCTTCAACAAAAATGCTCTTTGTCACCGTAGTTACTCAAACATCGGATCTAGCTCGTGGCTAGTATCATCAAAAGTGACATTGCATGTCTCCTAACACCGTTATTTTCAATATTAAAACCCGAAACCCTCGAATGTGCAGATAACCTAAATAAACCATCAAAAGTCCTTGATTCAAATTTATCTAGGTTTCTGCCTTGAGAATGAAACACTTAGCTCCAAAAACTCGAAAATGAGAAACAGAGGGTTTTCTACCAAATCGAAGCTCATAAGGAGTCTTGCCAAAAGATGGTCTCAAGAAGACACAGTTTGAATATGGCAAGCTGTAGCAATAGCTTCGGCCCAAAACCTCCTCGGAGTGTTATACTCATCTAGCATCATCCTAGCCATCTCGACTAAGGTTCTGTTCTTCCTTTCCACAACGCCATTTTGTTGAGGGACGTGTGGAGAAGAGAACTCATGCTCAATTCCGCGCTCAGCACAAAAAGAGGCAAACGAGGTATTCTTGAACTCTGTGCCATTGTCACTGCGGATCGCTCTCAAGGCACCCGGAAGTTCAGAAGCCAAACGAAGAACAAGATGCAATGGAGTCACCATCCAGAAAGTGAAGCCACATGGGAGAAAGAAGAAGAACTCAAGGCCAACTACCCTAATCTTTTTGCTAACCAAGCCTGAATCTCAGGGTCGAGATTCCCTTTAAGGGGGTAGGTTTGTAACAGCCCAAATTTCAAATTTCAGTTGAAAATAAAGTTTAATTGTTTTTGTGGATTTTTCTGGAATTTTCAAAAGCTTTACTTAATCAAATTGAAGCTAAACAAATTTATTGACCTTCTCGCCCAATCGCTCCAGAATGCTCAGAATGCTCAAGCCGCTACCGTAGCAGCAGCAGCTCCGGCTCCACCCCCACACAACCAGAGGTTGACCATGTCCGAGTTCCTAAGGATGCGTCCGTCGACTTTCTCAAACAGTACCGAACCAATGGACGCAGATGACTGGCTTCGGGCCATTGGGAAGAAGCTGGACATCACTCAGTGCTCTGATCGTGAGAGGGTTCTGTTTGCCTCTCACCAACTGAACGGTCCCGCATCGGAATGGTGGGATAATTACTGCATCTCCCACAATGATGCTCAATCCATTATTTTGGGCCGACTTTGTGCGAGCCTTTCGTCATGCACACATCCCGGTGGGGATGATGACGCTAAAGAAGAAGGAGTTCCATACACTCCGACAGGGCAATCGCACGGTGAATGAATATCTTCACCGATTCAATCAACTTGCCCGCTACGCCCCAGCTGACGTAGCCAGAGATGAGGACAGACAGGAAAGGTTCCTAGAGGGATTAAACGATGATATCTCTGTCCAGCTAATCTCTCAGAATTTCACCGATTTCTAGCAGTTGGTGGATACGGCAATCAGGCAGGAGGCCAAGCACATGGAAATGGAGAACCGCAAGCGGAGGATGGCCGCTCAGAGCTTCAATGCAGGAGGTCTGCCCAAACCTCGCACCACCACACCGCAGCCACCGCAACGTGGGAAGTTTCAATCTTCCACGTCCCGCACTCCGGCACCGCCACAGCGCTCCAACCCCTCCAACTTCCGCAGCACATCATCTGGAGGGCAGTTCCAGCAGAAGCATCCCACCTCCTCGGCTTTTGGAGTTACGTGCTTTCATTGCAACGAGACGGGGCATTATGCCAACAAATGCCCGAAGAAACAGCAAGGTGTGACTCCAGCCAGGCCAATCTCAGGAGTTCTAGCCACTGGCGGCACCACAAGGCCAGCAGGCTAGTTCACCAAGGGTCGGGTGAACCACGTTACCGCAGAGGAAGCTCAGGCAGCACCAGATATGGTCCTCGGTGCGTTCCTTGTTAATTCAATACCCGCATCTGTCTTATTTGATTCTAGAGCTTCACATTCTTTCGTGTCAAATAAGTTTGTGTGAAAATATGGGTTACCGATATCCTCCTTAACTACTCCCATGATCATCCATTCCCCGGGTTCAGAAATGAGAACCAGTTCTCTATGCCCAAATCTTACCCTTGAGATATCCAGAGTATCTTTCCTAGCAGATCTGATAGTCTTACACTCCCAAGGTCTGGATGTAATACTTGGAATGGATTGGCTAGCCAAAAACCAGGGGCAAATAGACTGTGCCAATAGGTCTATCACCCTCACCAATGAACAAGGCATATCTGTCGAATTCAAACCCAAGACCCGCACTGGAGGGAGTTCCATCCTCACCAGCCTGAAGGAAGTGAAACTGGAAGACATACCCGTGGCACGGGAATACCCTGATGTCTTTCCGGGTGATCTACCCGGCATGCCATCGGATAGGGACATAATGTTCCTAATCGATCAAGTCCCCGGGACAGCTCCAATCTCGAAGCGGCCCTACAGAATGCCAGCCAACGAGTTAGCAGAGCTGAAGAAGCAAATCGAAGAATTGCAAAGCAAAGGGTACATTCGACCCAGTTCCTCACCATGGGGAGCCCCAGTACTATTTGTCAAGAAGAAAGACAATAGTATGAGAATGTGTGTTGATTACAGATCACTCAACAAGGTAACAATCAAGAACAAATACCCGTTGCCCATTATTGATGATCTGTTTGATCAGCTGAAGGGAGCAAGTGTCTTCTCGAAGATTGATCTGAGATCCGGTTATCACCAACTGAAGATCAGACCGGAAGATATTCCGAAGACCGCCTTCACCACCAGATATGGACTGCACGAGTTTACAGTAATGTCCTTCGGATTGACGAACGCCCCGGCTTATTTCATGAATATGATGAACAAAGTGTTCATGGAATTCTTGGATAAGTTTGTGGTTGTCTTCATCGATGACATTCTCATCTACTCAAAGGATGAAGAAGAACACGAAAAGCACCTCAGGATGATCCTAGACAAGCTCAGAGAGCACCAACTTTATGCTAAATTCAGCAAGAGTGAATTCTGGCTAAGTCAAGTGGCATTCCTTGGACATATTGTATCCGCGGGAGGAATTGCAGTAGACCCCGCCAAGGTTGAGGTAGTAATGGACTGGAAACAACCCAAATCAGTCACCGAGGTGAGAAGTTTCCTTGGATTGGCAGGCTACTACCGCAGGTTCATCGAAGGTTTCTCTAAACTTGCAAAACCCATAACTCAACTTCTGAAGAAAGAGAAGAAGTTTGAATGGTCAAGCGCCTGTGAAGAAAGCTTTCAAGAGCTGAAAAAGAGGCTAGTCTCAGCACCGGTGTTAATTCTACCGGACATCCGCAAGGATTTCGAGATATTCTGTGACGCATCCCGTCAAGGCCTCAGATGTGTGTTAATGCAGGAAGGCAAAGTTGTGGCTTATGCATCCCGGCAGTTGAGGCCACACGAAGGGAATTATCCGACTCATGATCTGGAGTTAGCAGCAATTGTGCATGTTCTGAAGATCTGGCGGCACTATCTCATCGGTAACCGCTGTGAGATTTTCACGGATCATAAAATCTTGAAATATATATATATTCACGCAGTCCGAACTCAATCTCTGACAGAGGAGATGGTTGGAATTGATAAAGGATTACGACCTCGGAATTCATTATCATCCGGGCAAAGCCAATGTGGTAGCAAATGCCTTGAGCAGGAAGGCGTATTGCAACACCATCATGGTACAACAAAATTAGCCAGAGCCGTATGAGGAACTAAAGCACCTGAATCTGGAGATTGTCAACCAAGGTTGCGTAAACGCTTTAGAAATCCAACCGACTCTTCAGGATCAGATCAGGACAAAGCAGTTAGAAGATGAAGACATCCAAGAAATCAAGAAGAATATGAGAAGAGGCAAAGCTCCAGGTTTTTCTGATGATGAGCAAGGAACAGTGTGGTTTGGAGACCGCATCTGTGTACCCAATCAACAGGAGATAAAAGAGTCGATTCTGAAGGAAGCTCATGAATCGCCATACTCCATTCATCCTGAAAGCACCAAAATGTACCAGGACTTAAAGGAAAAATATTGGTGGGTCAGCATGAAGCGCGAAATTACTGAATTCGTCGCTCGTTGTGATGTTTGTCAGCGAGTTAAGGCAGAGCACCAAAGGCCCGTTGGTCTGTTGCAACCATTACCAATTCCCGAGTGGAAGTGGGAAGAAGTTGGTATGGATTTCATCACCGGACTCCCTAGGACCCAATCGGGATATGACTCCATCTGGGTGGTAATTGACCGGTTAACTAAAGTGGCCCACTTTATTCCAGTCAAGACCACATACCGAAGCAATCAGCTAGCAGAATTATATATGGCCAGGATCGTCTATTTACACGGAGTACCCAAGAAGATCGTGTCTGACAGGGGTTCCCAATTTACATCAAGGTTTTGGTAGAGCCTGCATGAAGCCTTAGGG
Organism: Ampelocalamus luodianensis; assembly: GCA_036346255.1. Classification (NCBI taxonomy): domain Eukaryota; kingdom Viridiplantae; phylum Streptophyta; class Magnoliopsida; order Poales; family Poaceae; genus Ampelocalamus; species Ampelocalamus luodianensis. The sequence continues at coordinate 20,219,146 of CM070630.1, read as the reverse complement.
ACCAGGCTCAACTTCAGCACGACATATCATCCCCAGACCGATGGTCAGACAGAACGCACCAACCAAGTCCTTGAAGATATGCTTCGAGCCTGTGCCTTAGATTTCGGAAAAGGATGGGACAAGGATCTGCCATATGCAGAGTTTTCATACAATAATAGCTACCAAGCCAGTTTGCAGATGGCTCCATTTGAAGCTTTGTATGGTAGGAAATGCCGAACCCCACTCCTTTGGGATCAGGTAGGAGAACATCAGCTCTTTGGACCTGAGTTGATCAAAGAAGCTGAAAGTAAAGTAAAAGCTATACAGGAGCGTCTGAAAGTAGCTCAATCCCAACAAAAGAGTTATGCCGATAACCGTCGGAGGGAATTGAACTTTGAGGTAGGAGATTTTGTCTATCTCAGGGTTACCCCACTCAGAGGTGTGAGGAGATTCCAGACAAAAGGTAAACTCGCACCCTGATATATCAGGCCATACAAGATCTTGGCAAGACGTGGACAAGTAGCTTATCAATTAGAGCTGCCAGAAGTCTTGTCAGCGGTACATAATGTCTTTCACGTGTCGCAGTTAAAGAAATGCCCCCGAGTGCCGGAAGACCACACCCTCCTAGAAAGTTGTGACCTTCAAGAAGATCTCACCTATGTGGAGCGACCAATTAAAATTCTGGATGTCGCAGAACGTGTTACCAGAAGCAGAATCATCCGATCATACAAGGTTCAATGGAGTCACCATCCAGAAAGTGAAGCCACATGGGAGAAAGAAGAAGAACTCAAGGCCAACTACCCTGATCTTTTTGCTAACCAAGCCTGAATCTCGGGGTTGAGATTCCCTTTAAGGGGGTAGGTTTGTAACAGCCCAAATTTCAAATTTCAGTTGAAAATAAAGTTTAATTATTTTTGTGGATTTTTGTGGAATTTTCAAAAGCTTTTACTTAATCAAATTGAAGCTAAACAAATTTATTTGCAAAATCTATTACCAAATAATAGTGAGAATTATTTTATTCAAGTCCCAAATGCTCCAGAGAATTTCTGTGAATTTTCTCAAAAATTTTGGACTTAATTTGCTATATTCCAAAGCCTAATTAAATTATCAGCATTTAATTAATTAGAAAAACAAAAACCCAAACTGTCGCTGGGCCGAAACCATCTCCGGCCCGCTTTCCTTCCGCGCCCGCACGGCCCAGCTGGCCCAGCTATCCCGCGCGCGCCCTCGCCTTCCATCCACCGTTGGATCTAATCAACGGCTCAACCGCCACCCGCCCCTTTCCTTTCTCCGCGTCACCGACAGGTGGGCCCGCCTCACCCCTTCTTCCTCCTCCTTCCTTTCTTCTCCGCGCCCTTTCCTTTTTCTCGCTGCACCGACCGCCATGGACATGGCTCGGGAAGCTTCTAGATCCGGCAAATCATCGCTCCGATCGCTAACTTCTCGCGCGCAATCAAATCGCCTGCTGATCCCGCACCCAATCACACCTCCCACTTTCCTTTCTCTCCCCGATTTCGCGATATTCGCCGGAGACACCGCGAGGCCTTCGTGCGCACCACGGCAATATCGTGCCGCCCTCGACCTATTTAAAGGCGCCCCGGCTCCGCCTCCTCTCACCAACCTCGACGCCCCTCACTTTCCCACCTCCGTCTCTCGCTACACCTCGTATTTTGAGTTTCCTCTCCGTCGCTTGAAACCCGGGAAATCGTCGTTTCCAGTGCCGGCAAGGCCTCTCCGCTGATAGCGACCACCCCGTCGGCATCGGCACTTCACTGCCGACCCGGTGCGCGCACCATCTCACATCAAGGACCCCCGGACCTCCTTCTTCGTCGACTACCCCGCGCCGCCGCCGCTTAACCTCATCGCCGGTGACCCTTCCACCGCGCTTTTGTGCAACTACGGTGAGCATCAATATCCTTGCGACCGCCTCTTTCTGTTGACACCACACACACTCGCCTGAGCACCGTCAATCGCCGGTAAGCTTGCACCCGAGCCGCCGCCGGCCACTTGCCTCCGTGGCCAGCCACGTGGCTGCCATCTCGCCCCACGTCGACGCCACGTCGTTACTTCTGCCCCCGTGGCCGCCACGTCACCTGCACGACACCCCCACCTCTCCGCGTATACTGTTCCATACACCGGGCTTACCATGGGTGTTGACCATCTCGTGGAACCAGTCCATTGACCACTGGGCCCACATGTCAGTGAGTCAAATGATTTCCTTTAGAAAAGGAAATCGGCCCGGAAAAAGAAATTCCCTCGCTGATGTCAGCATTGCGCAGTAAATAGATTTTTCAGTAGAAAAATAATTCGGGAAATTCAATTAAATTCCAGATTTAGGTTTTAAACTTCAAAAATTCATATCTTTTGCATTTGAACTCCAAATTGGGTGGTTCAAGTTGCAAAATCTGTATAAAATTATAATCTAGCTATTTAAAAAAAATATTTCAATTTGGAGTTAATTTGAGCTGATTTTTTGAATTTATTTGAATTTGAAGTTAATTTATCGTATTTTCGCGTATAGACCTCGACAACTCCGAAGAGTTAGATCCTTCTGGCGATTTAGAGTTTCAAGACTTCAACGAAGGCAAGTTACACTATTGATCATATTGTTTCCAGTATTTTAAAGTATTTAATTCCTGTTTTCCAAGTATTATTGCATGCATATATTTATATAAATGTTTGGATTTTAATTGGAAGTCGCCCAAGTCAGTTAAGGACCGGCCTTTGAGCCGCTTTTTGCTACGCCTTACCGTACCACCACATGTCCTGTATGGGCATGATTTGGCTAAATAATTTTTGGCGCCTTAGTGTTATTTGTGCCATGTTGTATGTGTGGGCGTCGGTTAGACAGTAGTTCCACATGGCGCAAGAGGGGGCTCCCGGAGGATGGATAGTCCAATGGTGGCGAAACCTTAGCGGGAATAAATACATTAAGGCATTGCATTGTAACGGCCTCATGATAATTGCTTAGTCACACGCCTTCGGAAGCGTGCTTTGGCCGACATTAAAAGCAAATTATCTCGTGTGAATAAAGCTGTACAAACTCTGCAGAGTAGAAACTATTCGAATAGCCACATCCGCGGTCATGAACATGCTAGCAAGGCCACTCTAAGTTAGACTTGCTTTTGGTTTATAAAATGATTTCAATAGATTGTTTTAGGATGGGTAATCCTATGGTAAAAATTGGGCGGTTAGCCAAGTGATAGGAGGGTATCATTCACCATTCATTTAATGGAGGTTATCCACTATTCATTATCATTTTAATCACTGATTTTAGTTATAATATAAAAACTGGCCTTAGAAATTATTATTGTTATTTAACCTGAAAATGATGTTTATGCAAAATAACCCTGCCATTATCCTTTGTTTACCTTATGCATGCATAAACTTTCAATATTGGGTGTAACTTGCAAGCACGGAAGTTGTGCTTACTCTTGCTGAATAATCTTTATTCAGGAGAAGACCTCTATCGTGACGGTGAGGATCTTGACGACTAGGCTACGCCCCGCACGGTTGCTCGTGGCATGTCGTGTGGTCTACTACTATTTTGTCTTCCGCTGTGTTATTTCTTTTCTATTTGGCCTCAGGCCCCTTTTTGTAATAAACTCAGAAATTGTTATTAATAAAATACGTGATATGATTTTGCTATCACTTTTGTTTAACTGTGTATACTAGAAATCCTGGACTAGTGTATGTACACAGAGAATTCGGGATCCTTCGCTCCCGGGTTCGACAGTATCCATATGAAGCAACTGTCCTAGTCCGTCAGTCATGACCATAGTCACTGAAGGGTGTGAGACGGCAACTTGCTTGCCATGCCTACAGGCGCACATACAGCATCCTTGACGGCTTTGAGTTTGGGCAAACCTCTCATGAGATCAAGGTTGCTAACTCGCGTCAGATGATCAAAACCAATGTGCCCCAAACGTCGGTGCCAAAGCGAGAACTCAGAAGAAGGTGTAATCAAACATTTAAGAGAACTAGCAAGAGATTCAGAAAAATCAGTTTCAAAGATCCTAGAAGCTCTATAAATCCCAAAAACGGGCTCACCAGCTGAATCAAGCACCCGACAAGCATGTTTCTTAAATATAGTCTCATAGCCATCATCAAGAAGCTGTGAGACAGAAGGTAAGTTAAATATGAGCTTATCCACAAGGGCGACGTCCTTTAGGATGAAATTGTCGTTCACCCTGATTGATCCCGTTCCTTCAATCCGCCCTTGAGTATTGTCTCCAAAGGTGATGAAGACATCACCTGTCGACCGCGTGAAGGAGGTGAACCATTTTGAGTCTCCGGTCATGTGGTGTGAATAGCCGGAGTCGACGAACCACATGTCCTTACTTCCGCGGCGATCCTCATTATTGTCATCAATGTCGTCGGAGTAAGCTATGAAGCACATGCCGGTGAAGTCCTTGGCCTTTCCCTTCTTGTCTTGAGGGAGCTCCTCCTCCTTGTCCTCCTCGCTCCCGGAGTCCACATCACTCATGGATCGATCTCCAAGAGCGGCAAGAACCCGGTGAGCAGCCTTCCTGAGCTTGGCCTCATCAAACTTGGACTTGCGTCCCTAAGGCTTCTTCCAAGCTGGTTTTTCATCCTTGTGATTGCTCTTCCCTTTCAGCTTGGGGCAACTTGCCCGGATGTGATTAAGCTCTTCACACTCATAACAAGTGACAGGGTCACCTCTCTTTTTGTTTCTCATATTGTTGTAGGCCCGTGTGAACTTTTTAATCAAAAGTGTCATCTCGGGCTCAGGAATACTTTCAAGATCCTCTTCTTGGATTGCAGATAAAGAAGCAAGAGAAACTCCAAAAGAAGATTCAAACGACCCATCAGAGGCTATCTTGAGCGGGTCTGCTACTAAAGCCATGTTATCCTTCTTGGAATGATCACCCCTCTAGATAACATGAGTCTTGAGCATGCTATAGAGCAGCTCCAAAGTCAGAGCAGAGAAGTTCACGTTTTCCTGAATGGCGGTAGCCTTATCTCCCACTCCCTGGTGTTGATTGCAGCCAGGAGATGGGTGGTATTTTCAGATTGGGTATATTCAATACCAACAGCCTTCATCTGATTTATCATTTTGTTAAAGCGACTGAAAATATCATCGATGCTCTCTCCAGGACGCATCTCGAATTTGTTATATTCTCTTTTATAGACTATCTGACGCACTTGCTTGATTTGGGAAGAACCCTCATGATAGGTTTCGAGGGTCTTCCAAATCTCATGTGCGGTCTCAAGATTGCAAATCCTATCATACTCCTGTCTACCAAGCCCACCATATAGAAGATTCTTTGCCTTATGATCGTTAGCCAAGAGGGCTTCAGAAGCCGACGTAGCAACCTCAGGCAAGATGAGCGGACACCTCATCCTTCGCTCTGAAGAAAGACACGCATGCGGTTCTTCCAATAGGCATAGTCGTGCCCATCGAAGATATGCGGCTTGGAGGAGTACTTATCCATCACCAAGTTCAGTGACCGGTTAAGATCAAGATTGAACTAACCGGGCTCTGATACCACTTGTTGGACCGAAAAAGCGACTAGAGGGGGGTGAATAGGAGCTCAATCATTTTTTTTGCTTCAAAAGCAGATTCAAACATGATATTGACTCCCATAGCTATAGAAACTACGAAGATCAATATATATAAGCATAGCGGAAGATTTGTATTGAATCTCCTTCAAACCCCTAAAAGAAATTATCAAAAACACAAAAATCAACCTAATGAACAGTACCAGCGGTCAGATCGGTGAACAGTAAAATCAGATAGATGAATAGTAAATAGCCTAAAAAACGAAAACAAAAATTGATGTAACTTTTGATCTGTAACTTCAAACTTCACAAAACTTGAAACACACCTTCCTAAGGATATCAGGAACCTATTCTATGCGACGATCGTGAAGATCCATGCCAAAGTTCCTATCTTTTTAAGTTTGAACGAAGTGTGCTCCAAAACTGAGCAAAAATCGAAATATGATCTAGAGACTTGCTCGTGGGTGATTGATGATCAAGATGACCGTAGATGGGTTCCCGCATGTTGCAGTAAGTTAGATCACAGCAAGAAACTAACCAAAAACTCACGGATCAAAGAAAGACCACAAATCACCAAATAGAGAGAAAGAAAGCAAATATACTCATCTTTGAGAGAACTTTCTTTGGATTGATTTGATATGGTATTGGTTTACAGCAACTCCATCAATGGAGGACAAAGACTTAATACATGAGCACGAAATCAAATCCAACTCTCTAGAACCCTAACCTCCACTAATTCTCTCCTTAAGTAAACTAGGGTTTCAAAAACAATGAAAGGGCTGAGGGGGTGCAGCCACCTCCCTCCTCTATTTATAGTGGAGGCTTAGAGCTTCTAGAAGAGTAACTCTAATGGGCTCCCGATAAGGTCCAACACAAACGGGTCACACACGCACACATTTTAAAGCGTCGTCTTCATCTCCTCTTGACCTAATCCGCTTCTCCACGCACCGTCTTGCGCCGCGGGTTGGCAAAAGGTCACCAAGGCGGTATTTGGTAAAATTACCAAAATACCCCTTCTCGGCCCTTCTTCAAAGACCGAGTCTAATCTTCGCGAAGCAGTCGCATGCTCCGCCACGTGTAGGTTGATCCAACGGCTCTCATCATGTCTGTGAGGACCCGGAATATTTAACTAGTAACACTTAACCTCCAAATGGTTCTAGCGTTACTAGTTAAACATTCTAAGCCTCGATGGACATATGCTTCCTGCACTGCAAGATATGCACATCATCACAAAATTACACATCATTTCCATACAACATACATCACTAAGTTCAATAACGACATACATAAAGTAAAGTTATTACAAAAGAGCCGACCGCCAAATAGAACAATATACAAGAAAGACAATGGAAGCAAAGGTGCCATAAGATGGCTAGAACGAAGGCGCACCGTTAGCCACACAACCCACAAGGCAACCGACCGGGCCGCTAAGCTAGTCGCCCAAGCTACCACAACAAAGCTCACAAAGTGAGACCCTCAAGCTCACCTTCTTCCTCTGCAACAAATACATTTAAGCAAGATAACCGAGTACACAAAGGTACTGCAAGATCGACGTGTGGAATAGCAGACCTATTCATAAACTACATGCAAGCTTATTTAGGTGGAGGTTGTATGTCTCATTTTGCATAAAGCCAACTTTATTTGCAATAATGTAATACATTTAAAGGCAAGTTTACAAACCAATTTTAATGTTGAAAGTAACAGCGAAAATAATGATAAATACAAGCAACCACCTAGAAGTGACTATCCCAATAGCCACCACAACTTAGCACGAATCCCTGATTCGTACCACCCATCAAGTTTTAATTAAAAAGGTTGTAGTCTAACTCTTGAAAGACCTTGCCAAGCGTGTCCATAACCTAGGACGAGGCTATTCGAATAGTTTTAACCCTGCAGGGGTGTACCAATGTACCCACTCTTCAGACCGCCTTTAAGCCACAAAGCACACTTCTGAACGTATGCCGGCAAGGCTAAGTTCTACGAGACGCTTTCCAATATTGTGCATTGACTACGAGCTGCTCGTATGGATAGAAACCCATACGCTTACATTGCAAGCCGAAAGGCAACAAATCCAATCACGGGTGAAGTCTTTCGGACACTACAATGCTCCCACCTCCATCCCTCCTGCGACTCCCTGCGACTCGAAGCCAATACACGCCAAAGTACTAAGTCAAGAGAGGTCACATACCCTCTAGTGTGGTTAGCACGCACAATTGCTTGGTTTAGTGTAACAAGATGTTCGGTCCTTGTTGACCCGGGCACCATTCCAGTCACACCCATAATCACACCAATCATACCATTGTGCCCAAGTCTAAATCATTTTATTTTCAGTTTTTAGTTTTCATAAGTAGACATGGCACAAGGCTGAAATCACAATCATAATAAGTTTTATGTGATCAAGGTTATCGACAAGTCGATAACCGCCCATTTCTACCGGAAGCTAAGTATAGCTAAGCAATTAATTCGTAAGCTACTAAGTGACAAGAGCTCATCCACGAACTCTAATCACAGCAATAACCTAGGCTCATGGTAGTAGAGAATAATCATCTGTCTTAAGGAAATGCATCTACTATGTCAACTAACGACAATAGTTTAACACAAACTAGCAATGCATACATAGAATTTGTAAACAACATAAATACTTAAAATACTGGGATTATCATGATCAAACTGCTTGCCTTGCTGGATTTGTTCTTGCTACAGAGGGGAGTGCTCAGGTTCAATAAATTCTTCGGAACCTAACGCGAAAAGGCGATAAAAACCGATAAGAACGAAGAACACCAACAGGAACTCAACAGCAAAGAACATCCAAATCCAATGAAATTTCTACAACAGCTAGAGGTTGATTTTAGACAATTTTAGAAACAAAAATCACTTCATTTGGACTTAGTATGAAAAAGTTATGGCCAAATTAAATTCTCTCAGCCTGAAAAATCCTAATTAAATTAATTAGAGTTACTGTTTATGGTGAAAATTTCTAGAATGATCTGGAACTTGAAATTTTTATGGTAGGTAGATATGGTTATCCTAACAACAGCAAAACTGAGTTTGCACAAATTGGAGTTATAATGAATTAGTTATGATTTTTCCAAGTTCTAAAACTAGCATATATCATTTCTCAGGAACATAAATAAAGACAAGGCCTAGTTCATGTTAAAGCATGTCTACAGACCAATTTTACCAAGTTGAGTTGCTCAGTAAGGATTTACAGAGAAGAAGGTTATGCACTTTACAAATTTTCAATGAATTCTTGGACATCATTTTTCACTAAACAAGATCATGTAGTTAAAGTCATTTTCTACTATATAACAGTGCCTAAATTCATTCTCAGATTAAAGTTCATACTACAACAGAGCTACATCAACTGGAATCATTCAAAAAGGAATTGAAATGACAAAGTTATGCACTTTTGAAATTTGAAACCTTAAAAGACTTAGAAAATTTGAGCTCTCGGGAGGTCCAAAAGAACTGAAGGAAAAAAGGAGAGGTCGTGGGCCGTTGATCTTGCATCGCAGGCCACGCACTGGCACAGCAAGACGGAAGACCTCCTCCGCATTGGGAGGTGCGGACCGTTGAGATCTGATCCAACGGCCACGACCAGTGCATGCACAGCGCACGCAAAGGAGGTCCTCGCGCCTAACAGAGGTCGTGACCGTCAGATCGAGATCTAGCGGTCCCGAGCACTAGGGGAGGTCCTAAAGCTAAACCTACGGAGGGAGGTCTGGACGGTTGGGATTCAATCAAGGAGGTCTTGGACGGCCAAGATCTACTCGGGGAGGTCCTAAGTGACAGGGTTTTAACGAGAGGAGATCTGGACGGTCCAGATTAGGCCTAGGGAGGTCCTGAACGGTCCAGATCGACGCGGAGGGAGGATTTTTGCCAAGAGGACCTTGGAGGAGGTCCGGGGGCTTCTCTTTTATAAAAGACCAGGGGTGGTCCTTTACAAAGAGGACCCCGAGGGTGGTCCTGAGGTGGTCTTTGCAAAAATGACCGAGGGGAGGTCTTTTTGCAAAGAGGACCTCGGTGGAGGTCCAGGGGGTGGTTTTGGCAAATGACCCAGAGGAGGTCCTTTTGCGCATGAGTGGTCCTAGCGGCTAGGATTTAACCGGGGTGGTCCTAGACGGTTAGGATCAACTCAAGGGGAGGTCCTGGCGCTCAAGATTTCTCACAGAGCCAGATCCAACGGCTAGGAGCAAATCTGCGGAGGTCTTAATGGCTGAGATTACTCAAGGAGGTCCTGGCAGCTAGAGACTTCATATCAAGAGATCTAACAGCCGAGATCAACTCGAAGAGCTCAAGAACAGCTAAGATCACGACCGGGAGGTCCTAGGACTTAAGTTCTCACCGAAAAGGGACCGACGGTTTAGATCTAAACACGAAGAGATCAAATAAGGGCTAGGATTTAAACTGAAGAGGTCCTGGGACTTGAGTTTTCGCAGACAAGATCCTACGGTCGGGATCTAACACGAGGGTGGTCTTGAACGGCCACGATGAACCCGAGGAGGTCCAATGACTTGACAAAAACGCGACAAGGTACAGAGCTCGACGGTGAGCTCGTCGGCACGTCGCCGACGACCAGAGCCACGGCGGCGCTAACCAATTATGCCAAAATGTTCGCAATACTATTGCGAACCTAGAGGGAGCGTTCTCGACGGCGGAGCAGGCCTAGAACGCCGGCGAGCCGGAGGAGGGCGGAGGACAAGGTTCGGTGAAAACCGAAAACGGCGAAGAGGTCCACTACACGCTAAGCTAACAAGTGCTCGAGCTCTACGGGGCTAAAATGGACTCACCAGGGCACGGGGGTGGTCCAGAGGAGGTCGGAGAAGTGCTGGCGGCGGAGCAGTTCACCGGAGGCGGAGGAGATGACGACGGCACGGATCTCTGATCAACCAACAGCGAAAGGAATGGTCAGGATAGGTTCACACGAACCACAAGGTGGTCCAGAACCACACGATGGGACGGAGGAGGCTTACCGGAGCTGGAGACGACGAAGTCCCCTTTTCGGCCGCAAACCGCGAAACTTCGATTCGAGTTGCTCCTGAGAAAACAACCCAAAAAGGAGTTAGGGACCGACTTTGCGATGACCAGAGGTCTCCAGGGAAACGAAAATCAGGGTAAGAGGACCACTGGAGGACCCAAGTCGCCGCTGGAGCTCGCGCGGCCAAAAATGGTAGAAAACGAACTCACGATGAGATTTGGCGCTCAACCTTACAGAGGAAGGTTTGGGAGGGCGACTGGAGGTAGAAGGGGACTAGAGGAAAGCCTCGGAGGTGCTCATGTATCTCGGAGCTAACTGAGCTCGAGGACAGTGGTTTAATGGCGATGGGACAAAAGGTTCTGCCGTGCGAGAAAACGAGGCGAGGAGGTAAGGTAAGGTCGCACGTGTTCGACATGGGCAAAAGCGAGGTTCAGAGCCGTTGACGGGCCCCATGATGCGACGGAGGCCTGCACTGCTCACCTGCCCTCGCTCGCACACGCGGTACGATGAGAGGAGGAAGAAGAAGAACAGAAGAGGTGGCGGGGTGGTTTGCGAGCGTTGGATTTTAAATCCAACGGCTCACCCACGGAGGACCAGGATCAAGCTCAGGTGCGGCCTGGTGACCTGACTCGAGCGAGTTGATTGGTTGGGTCGGACTCGGGCTCGAGCCTGACTCGAACCAGAGCTTTATTTTTGGTTTTTGGAAGGGCTGCACCCTGGAGAATTGTTTGAACTAGCAAAACAACTTCAAAAATCTTGAAATTTTTACAGGAGTTTGCCAGCTAAAGGATTGACCTTGAATAAAATTTTCAGAGGTTTTGGTGCTGGGGATTTTCCTCCAAAAATTTACCAAGGTGCTGGTCCAAGGTTTGACCAGATTTTGAATTGGGTTGACTTTCCTCTAACAGTATTCAAAAAATTTCTAAAAATTGTGGAATTTTTCAGAGGAGCCCCAAGCCAACCCAAGAATTTAGGAAAAAATATTTCCAAGAGATTATCACAAGGTGGAACAAGAATGTTTTTGAAGGATCAAGATTTGGATCAAAGACTTGTGACTTTGTATTTCCATAACTTCTTGTACAAAAGCTGTTCAGTACAAACAGGGAATAAAAGATGTAAGAAAAAGTTTTAATTTCTACTCATTTTCTTACATTTGAAACACAAGCCTAAAACTTGGGATGTTACAATGTCGGCAAGTCTCTCCCATCCAGCTCCCATCGAAACCACTATGGCACTTGCACCGACCCTCGCGCCGCTTGATCCAACCTGTCGCACCGAACTGCCCGTTAGGTCACCTTTGTCCATCTTGCATCACGCTTGAGTCCAATGACTTCACCCGGCATCGTCGATCGTTCTGAACCTCAACTCTCCAAGCCTAGTCCCGATCATTCTCGTCGTTGATCGTCGTTGACCACCAAGCAACCTGCACAACAATAGACAAGCAATCGATTCCGGGAACAAGTTCTTCACAACTTGACCCACGTTAGTCAAAACATGCATCATGCAACACATATGCACTGACACCCATGAGATTGACCTAACACCCAATACATCGCTGCCAGGAAGGTCAGCAACTTAAGTCAAAATCGGTCAGATCGCCACCATGGCCGGTCAGACCGCCTTGACCGGTCTGACCGCCAGTCCTTACGCTCGAAACAAAACTGGTCGGACCGCCAGAGGTGGCCGGTCTGACCGCCACAAGGCCGGTCTGACCGCCTGAAGTCTGACAGCAACAACAACTTGCTGAAAACGCGTGTTTCCGCAAACCTTTAACGTCATTGCCAATTGTCTCATCATTCTAAGATTATGAGCATATCTCCATGACATCCACACAACTCAATCCTCAAACTAACCCCCTACACCCCCCACCCATACACACACACCCAAACTGCACTGGGTGAGACACCTGCCGAGTCTAGGACTCGAACTCCAGGTGAGCTGTTTGGCAGCTCCAAGCCTTAGCCAAATGAGTTAGCTCACCTCCTCAGTAACATCTGATCATTGTTCTCGATAATCTGCTTCACCCACTCCTCCTTGTTGATGCACTTATTTATCTCCGGCAAGCATCGAAACAAAGCGTGCCGACCGATCTTCCTTCTCAGCTCCACAGATTAGGCATACTACAAAATTTCCATCTTCCTATGATCAGGCTGGCAATAAGAATATCTTAGGATAATATTTTTCAGGGTGATACGAATTGATACAGGCGTATTATACACATAACAGTATATTATTCAGTTGCTTATTTGATTGGCATATATACCCAGTTTCCGATGAAGAATAAGTCACAACTAGCTGTGGTTCGCACTAATTAATCAAGGACACCGCCTCATGGTTCATGGAGCAATTTAAAATGTATAATCGTTTTTTCGATGGAATTTTATTACTGTTCCTCCTTCCATTCTGAAAGATATGTCATTTAAAATTTTGACCACTCACGGATCTAGCATACAAGGGCTGGGGTCGAGTGACCCCAATGCCATTTTGTTTAACCCATGAAGAAATTAATGCTTATGATGCTATTACAGAGTATCATTACTAATTCATGTCTATAATAACCCCAATGTGCCTATGGCGACCTCAATGGTTTATTTTCCTAGATCCGCCTATGCTCACATGCATAAAGTATTTAGATTTGTCACGAGGAAATCATATTAATTAATAGATTTCTCAGCATAAGCACTTTCATTTAATTTTATATTTTATATTTTTTCTAACATATACACACACGTATATCTACAACATGCTGTGATATTTAAGGTCTCTCTTTTGTTTTGGAGGTCGAGAAAATATCATAATAATCCTTAAATTAGAAAAAAAACATTCCTAGAAATTTTCTCATTAATCGAGAGAAAAAGAAAATCTCTACACACTTATTTTTTTAGGACCAGATTATAATGGCGCTGATTAATCATGTATAGATATTATATCTTTTATAATTGTATAACACATACAACTACATTTTTTAAGAGAAGATATACACCACTTATTCTGGTGAGCCCAGATTATAACTGTGCATATTAATCATGTATAGGTATTATATCTATTTTAATTGTATAACATATACAACTATATTTTTCAAAATGCAATAGAGTTATATAACAAATATAATATGTTATAATATCTAGCCGCACAATCACACAAGAAAATTCCGCTAGTTGCTAGCAAAACTAATGATGAAATGTGTGTATTCGAGATTGTGAACGAAAGTTGTACCTGTGTCGTGCAAGCAGTTTTATTCTGAAATTCTTAAACCTAACAAGCATGCTCATTTGCGTCGCTAGTTTAGTGTACTCAACTAAAACTTTGATGCACCGAAACTACTTCACCTTCCTTATACAGTACTGTCAGATTTGGTTAGATGGAATAGATTCAAAAATGTTATATTGTACAAAATATATTATACGAATTTTGCAGTTTGGATTTTTAATCACATTTAATAGAAAATCAATAAGTTTATTCGTTAATATTAATTGAATATTGAAATTCTGAATATATATCAAATTCGAATCACATTTTGGAAGTATAGATGTTGGAATTGAAGGCAATTCGAAATATTATAACTATTACGGAAATCGATTTTTTAAACTTTCATTTCTGCAATTCATTGCGTGTCCTCCTTGTTACTTTTCCCTAGGCTCTCTGTACTTCTTTTGCCTTTGAAATTCCACTGGTTTCATAAAAATGATGTGGAATTAATTGTGGATTGCTGAATTAGTATTATTAATATGTATTGAGAAAATTCCATCTATGCCATTGACAAACACTATAATCCCCGATTTGCTATCGACAAACTCGTTATTCTGTATATGCCACTGGGTTGCAAAACTTATCCCTTCCATGCCATCACTAAAATCCCTCCATCCTTTGTCTATCGAATTTTGGGCACTATTGATCCCTTGTTGATCCTAAATTCTAAATCTAGCCTTTTTTTTACCCGTAATTTTCACTTCTAGCCCCCCTCTTCCGCGTGTTGCGCTCGAAGAATACAGATAAGGGAGGTTAGATTTGGAATTTAGGATAAATAGGAGGTCAATAGTGTCCTAAATTCTTGTTCACCGTTAAGCACGAAATAAGACCAATTTTCCCGTGTCCACACGGCTCCTACCTCCTGGGGATCACTTTGGTGCCACCCGCCCACAGCCACACCGCTCCTCCTCCATCCTTACCGTGGTCGCCTTCCTCTAGACCTGTTACACCCTCGCCTAGCTCGAGCTTCTGTGTTCCGCGATGGACGCCCCATCCTCGGCGCGTACCTCACCGAGCACAGGGACAAGCTCCGGGACCCCGCCTGCGTCCTCGATGCGCCCTCCTGGTGCTCGCCACGGCCGCAGCTCGATGGCTCAACTAGTCTGCAAGAAAGCTAGAAAAGCTTTCCCTCCCTCATCTCCAACTCCAGATCGTTGGCCCTTTCTCCGCCACCTCTTGAGTTGTTGCCGTTGGCTTATTTCTACCCGTTGTCCCTTTCATCGCGGTGTGAGCGGAGGGGTTCCCCCTTTCTTCCTGAAGTTGTCTTGCAGGCCGTCCTGTTGATGCATTGTGCTAACTGTCGTCCCACGTGCTTCATTATGGCTTGCCATGCTAGTGGTTGTTGCCCGGTGTGCTGTGCGTGTACGTGGGTTCACTTTGGTCCGTGGTGTGGCTGTTGCCATGGTAAGCATTAGTGTTGATGGTTGTATCTCAAGCCCCTATAAGAGTCATGGTTTGTCAGTTTTGTGTTTTATCTTGTGGATAGCTAGCCTTGGGCTTCATTGTTTGTAGGAGATGTGTTTTTGTTGTTGACCCACAATGTGCTTACCTTGTGGGTGCAATTGGAGCTTCGGTAAATTTGGTGTTTTTAATTGGCCCATATGAGTGAGACTTATTTTCTATAATTACAAAACATTTATGATTTAGTACCATATTGTTAAAGCAAGGTAGAGGTGACCAACATATAAGGTAGAGTCTTTGTCACTTCTTGAAACATGTAACATATGGATGAGGGTGACACAAGGAAGGCTTTGGCTAAACACACGTGCGCGCACGCACGCACGCGCGTTTGTGTATTTTCGCGTAAAAAATCGCGTGATTTGTGACTTGTGACGCGCAACCGTGACGTGGCGTACCACTTGGCAAACCAAGTCCACTTTATTTTTACTGAACCATGCATCTCTCTCTCTCTCTCTATTTGAATGAGATTCAAATGTTTGAATTTGAGCCTTTATTGGGTGATGATGACAGGTAGTTACCAGTAGGTAAATGGCTGGTTAAGTAATCAGTCAGTTCACAGTCTGCATTTCTATATATATATATATGTCTGGAGACATCCGGAGCATAGCGTGTAGAACAATAGCCTCCATTCCTTCTTTCTTCTTTCTGAAAACCTGTGCTGTTGTATTGCACCGTCTGAACCTCACCGACTCTTCTTCTCGGCGTGCACCGTGAAGAAGGGGAGTGGTATCTCCGAGCCGTTGCTGCCGTGAAGACCTGCACGGGGGGCGGGGGCGAGGGCGGCAATAAAGTTTCTGGGCAGCGCATCTGCGCGACCGCTTGCTGCACTGCGACATCTACGTTTCTGCACTGCATCGAGTCTACGCTGCTTCCTGTTTTTTATCAGATTCATCTGTAACTTTATTGTGTGATTGATTGACTTGTTTACATCCTGTTTTTCATATATTACGAAGTACAATGAGTTGCCTGCTGTCAGTACTGTTTTATGCATCATTAGTCTTTTACAATATTTGTCTTCTAATAAAATCTAGAATTAAAATATTACTTTCATTTTCAACATTTGGTACTCCTCCGCGGCATCCGTAAGCTCTTCCTCCGACCTACAGAGAGCAAAGTAAACGGAGACGCAATGTCCCCGGCAGCTTTGTGCATTATTAACGATAATAATCTTTGTTTCTTAGGCGCAATGTCGTCACAATGCTCCGATTCCATTGACCGGCCGGCGGCTAGCTTGGTGCATGTCATATTAACAGTCTTCTTAACTTTAACTCGAGCATATTCTATGACATTGGAGGGCAAAGTAAACGCAGAGTTTAATATACAAAAGAAGAGCTATCAAGCAGTCAGACAACTTGATCTGTTGGTCATTACCTGTTAAACAAGTACTAATGACGAGGCATGGCGGCTAGTGCTCTTCAGCACCATCATTATTGCTGGTCAAACCATGTATATATTCTGTACAATTGCGACACAACTAATTAACGCCTGCATCTTTACAACGAAAGTACCACCCCAACTCAGCAGAGCTCGCGCACCATGGATGCAAACAAGATTCCGAAAGATAGGAATGCCGTGGAACATGGAAGTGGCGATCACATCGCCCTTGACCTCTACCCTTTCCTGCGCGTGCACAAGGACGGCCGCGTCGAGCGGCTCCTGCGCAGTGCCTTCGTGCCGGCGTCCGAGGACCTAGAGGCCACCGGGGTCGCAACGAGGGACGTCCTCGTCAGCAACGGCACGGGCGTGTCTGCCCGCCTGTTCCTCCCCTCGGTCGCCGCTGCCGCCACCGGCAGGAAGCTCCCGCTCGTCCTGTACTTCCATGGCGGCGCCTTCTGCGCGGAGAGCGCCTTCGGCCGGACGTACCACCGTTACGCGTCTTCCCTCGCCGCGCGCGCCGGCGCGCTCGTCGTGTCCGTAGATTATCGCCTCGCACCAGAGCACCCCATCCCCGCAGCCTACGACGACGCTTGGGCGGCGCTCCGGTGGGCGTCCTCGCTGACAGACCCGTGGCTCGCCAGCCACGCCGACCCCACGCGCACGTTCCTTGCTGGGGACAGCGCCGGGGCCAACATCTCGCACCACGCTGCGGTCCGAGCCGCCCGCGCCGGCGTCGACATCGAGGGCCTGGTCCTCGTGCAGCCCTACTTCTGGGGCACCGATCGGCTTTCATCCGAAACGGACCGGCCCGACGGGAAGGTGTTGCCGGAGCACCTGGACAAGTTCTGGCCGTTCGTAACGGCAGGCGCGGCCGGAAACGACGACCCCCGGCTGGACCCTCCGGCGGAGGAGATCGCGTCGCTGGCGTGCCGCCGCGCTCTGGTTGCCATGGCCGCGGGGGACCCCTGGCTAGACCGCGGGCGCCGGTACGCGGCCCGGATGCGTGACAGCGCCTGGGGTGGCGAGGTGACGCTCGTGGAGTCGGAGGGCGACCATGGGTTCCACTTGTACCTGCCGGCGTGCGGGATCGCGGCGGCGCTCATGGAGCGCGTCGTGGAGTTCATAAACAGGAGGGCCACCTCGGCGCCGGTCAGTGCGCAAACGTCACAGGCGCGCGATGATAAGAATAACGCGTCGAGTGGTGGTGCGAAGGGTGCGTCGTCAAGTTACGGGTTTGGTTTGGATCAGGTGACGCCAAGTATGTTCAACAAGGTCCCAGTTTCGGCGGGAGGTACAGGGAACAGAGTGGTTAGGAGCTGTATGTAGCTTGGAACTTGGATGAAACTAGCTTCTGTGGAAACCTTCTAAACGAGGATTCCAGTGCAGAACAATATTTTCTCAACTTTTTTGAGAGAACCATCTTTTTCAACTTGATACGTCTCAATGTCACAATTAGATTTTTTTTCCCCTGTACGATGTCGACTTCTTGCTTCTATGGAAACCTTCTAAACGTGGTCGGGAGCACATAAAGTCGACTTCTTCAGGTCGGCTAGAATTGCAAATTTTATAGCAAAGAGCCTACTTTTGAAAAAAAAAAAAAAGGTGACAGCAGAGGGGCAATTTAACGATTTCTTCTCACAATTAAGGACCAGAAGACGGATCTTCCTTTGGATCTCACGCAGGCCTTTGATCCTAGCCGTTGGGCTGAAATGCGCAGGTCTTTCCCGTTATTCTTCAATTTTTTTAAATAATATTATTTTAATAGAAAATTACAAAAATAAATAGTTCCCCCAAAAAAATTACAAAACTAGGTCCCTATCGCTAGTTTGTTTCCTCCCTGTCGTCGGTCCATCTCTCTATTGCCAGTTCAACTGGCGACAGATAGTGAACAATCTTCTTGTTGCCAATTCAACTGGTGATAGGAAGACCCTAAATCCTAAACTGGTTGGTGTGTTTGTAATTTTTGTAGATTCTGAACGGTACAAAATCTGTTAGACTCGTAATAACATTTTGTGATCGTCGTATATTGTTGTAGTGCGGTGAATTTCCGAAGAATTTTGTGAGGACGGTTGAGGTTATTTCCGTAAGACCGAGGCCTTCCCGGTCTTATGAAAATAACTTTGGGCCTGAGATAATTGAAATCCAACTTAACTCTATTTAAGTGAGAGCACCTGGGTGATCTAGAGCCCCGGTGACCATGCATACCGCCCCTCTACGGGTGCTACATGGTAGCCAGCTCTCCAACAGCACACGTCCACACTTAAACGAATTAAAAGGGATTTCAAAACAGCGGGTATGTGTCCTATGTTGGCTCCTAAGATCAGCGACCAACACGCACATACCCTTATCAATGTTAATCATAGTCATACAACATTCATACATTGAAATATCAAGTACATACGATAATACTTAAGTATACAACTATTACAAAAGCGGCTGACCAGCCAAATTCAAAATATTACATTAAGTAGCAGCGGAAACAAAGTAAATAAACCAAAAGTTCCAGCAAGTGCGCCCAAAAACCCAAGACAACCAACTCGGAGCTAGAAACAACACTATTCGTTAGTGTCGCCGAAAGCGGCGCTAACGAACTGATTGAGTGAAACATCATCCTCACCTGAACAAGCAGCAACTAGGTTAAGTACAAAATGTACTCACAAGTCTTACACAAAATAAAAGTTATATATGCTAGTGGCTGTCTAAAGAGTGGCTTTAGTGGCTTAGTTTTGCATAAACACATAATTTTTTATTCCTATACCATCTAGTTTGAAATTGCCAATTTATAAACATTTGTTTAGTAAAAGAAGTACACATAACATTGATAGATATATTTATCAAACAATACCAAATTGGCAGCCCACTTCGATAAATTAAGGTGCATGAATACCCCTTCATGCCGATACCAAGTTGTAACCCACATCAAATTTTAATTAAAGTCTAATGATGACGTCTCCCAAACCAAGTGGTCGTCCGTAACTGTGAACATGGCTATTCGAATAGATTATTCCCTGCAAGGGAGTACTACTTTACCCACACGACTTGACTAGCATGTAAGCCTCCGGATAATAACACACTTCCTTAGGTATGTCGGCCGGGGAAAATCGAGATTCGGTATTGTTTAGCCAGAAAGCCCTATTGAGATGAGTCCCCTTTACGAGATGAACCCCAACTTAGTACAAACTACTGATAGAAATCGCTAAGTGGGCTTGCAAGTTGTGTCGGAGATACCGATACAATGTAAAGAAAGAAAAAGAGTGCTTTCATGCACATTATAGGAAATTGCACTGGATACTACGAACAAATGATCGAATACAAATATCCTCATACCACCTGGAACTAACTCAATAAAACCCTCCCCTTACTTAACCGAACGATACCCATATCTCGCGTGTGGAAGTACGATAGTTACTTGGAATGACAGCCCATGGCTCGGTCCTTAACGGCCCAGATAAGACAACCGCAATACCCGAGTCTCGTACACGAAGGCACCTACACTACCAACCACTTGTCCAGACCAAAAACCATTTGAAATAAACAAAGTTTAACTCGAGAACCAGATATGAAGATCTGGATGAAAACAAAGATAAGAAATATTATGTGTTTCCCACAATTGACGGGCTAACCCCGTCAATCGATCTAACGCATCTACTAGACTTGCAATAGCTAAGCCTTCAACGTATATATATATATATATATATATATATATATATATATATATATATATAATATCACAAATATCTAACTTAAGCATATTTATAATGGAATTAGCAAAGGTAACCAACAAGAGTAGGACATAACTAACTACAACTCACAAATTAACGACATATCAAAATAGCATGCAAGCAAGTGTCATTGCACTTAAAAAATACCAAATTAACAAAAACTAGGAGCAATATGATGCAAAAACAAAGTTCAAATGATGCTTGCCTTGCTAGAAGTCCAATTGTTTGCTCTCAGTTGCAAAATCATCGACTTGCGGCAACTCGGACTCTATTTCGAATGAACACCGAGAAAAGTCAAAAATTCGAAAGTGCTAAAAAATGCATGAATTTTCGATGGTAGCTAAATGGTGATTTTATATGAATTTAGGCAAAATAATTACTTCATTTGGAGTTTATATGTGAAAGTTATAGCAGTTTGAAAAAAAATCAAATTTTGAGAACATCCAGCTTCTGTAGCTTTTGTCCGAATTTTACTGTTTTGGCAAAAATTTGTAGAATAGTGGTGGGAATGAGAATTACATGGTTAGAAATATAATAAAAATTTATGACCAATAAAAATTGGATCACTCCATTTGGAGTTCAAACGAGTTTTCGTTGAATTTTTAAAGTTAATTCAATTTCTAGCGTAAAAATAACTCTTTACCGAAATCCATTCTAATTCTAAAATTTTCTGTGGAAGTGACATGTTTCAAAATTATTCCATGAGAATTTACATCAAAAATACAAACCAACAAAATTGGTTTCACTTAATTTGGAGTTAAAATGATTTAGTTATGAATTTTTGAAGTTCTTTGAATTTACAGTGCAACAATAAATCATTTCAGAATTTCTAAAAGCATTTAATACTTTTTATACCCGAGCTTACCTAGCCTCTGTCGCTAACGTGTGGGATCCGTTGCACAGTGCTCTTTTTCATTTAAACTTTTGAATTAAAAACGTACTGACAGGTGGAGCCCGTTTGTCATTGACTCGGTCCATAGCACAGTGCATGGACCGAAGGTCAACATGCACTGTTCTTGATCCATGGACCGTGCACACGGTGAACTCACTCGGTGGGATCTAGTCGCTAGCAACTCCAAGACAAAACCAGGTTTAAAGCGTTTCATTAACTCCAGTTCGGGCCCACATGTAATAGGCTCAGTGCGTCATTTAATTAATAGATAAGCAATCATTAGGTCCTAATGATTGGGATTTACCCTAAACTAATTGCTACAGTGCTGGTCGGGATACTGACAAAAACCCAAAAATGCTTGGGTTCATTGCTAGGCTCGCCGTCAGTGATGTGGTCCACACCGGTGTGAACTGTAACATCCCAATCTTGGGCTTGTGTTTCAAATGTAAGAAAATGAGCAGAAATTAAAACGTTTTCTTACATCTTGTATTTCCTGTTTGTGTTGAACAGTTCCTGTACCAGACTTATGGAAATACAAAATCACAAGTCTGTTTATTCAAATCTTGATCTTTCAAAAACAATCTTGTCAAATCTTATGATCATGCTTTGGAAATATTTTTCCTAAGTTCCTAATATGGTCTGAGACCCCTCTGAAAAATTTCACAATTTTTAGAAATTGTTTGAATGAGTTTGGAGGCAAGTCAACCCAATTCGAATCTTGGTCAAACCTTGGTCCGACACATTGTAAAAATTTTGGAGGAAAATGTACCGCACCAAAACCTCTGAAAATTTTACACAAGGCTAATATCCCTGGTAGCAAGCTCCTGTAAAAATTTCAGAATTTTTGGAGTCGTTTTGCTATCCCAAATAAATCCCCAAAGTTCAGCTCAAATAAAAACCCTAAAATCCAAACCCTGGTTCGAGCCAGACTTGGGTTCGAGTCTGACTCGGGCTCGGGCCACCCGACTCGATCCAGTCCACTAACCGCACCGAGTCCGGCTCGAGTGCACGTGGCTGTTTCTTAGTCGTTGGATTTAAATCGTGCGGCCTGGATAGATTGGACCGTTCGGACCCTCCTATTGCACTCATCGCTCTGAGCCGTTGGATTGAAATCCAGCGCTCATGAGCTCCTCTAGCTATTTTGGAACTCAGAGGACGTGGGACGATCTCGACCGTCCGATTAAATCTTAAACGGTCGCGATCACCCCTGTTCTTCTTCTTCCTCCTCTCTGTCTTCCTCCTCGCGCAGACGCGCCACTATGCGATATGGATTTCACACATCTCGCGTCGCGCGCTCGCGTGTTGTTTCGGACGAAGAACGGCGTGGCGGCACTTTCGCCAAAAGTCGTGCTCACGCCCTACTTCATTAGCCCTAGTTTTAGCGCTACCGAGCTCGCCAGAGCTCACCGCTGGGCCCCTTTTCTTTGTTTTGTGCTCGTAGTTTCAAAAGCCCTGTGACCCTCCTCTCGATTTTCCTTCCTCTCGATCACCCCACTCATTTGTGCTATGGTTGAGTCCGACCACGTGAGCACTCCCTCCGCCATTGATGCCTTGTGAGCTCCTTCGGTGATTGGGTGCTCCAAGGGTTCTAATCCGAATATTTTCCTATCCCTTGAGCCCTCGTGCCTCCGATCGATTCCCTAACTTGATTTTGGTTTCCTTCACAGAACTCCTTAATTTCAAGTTTGGAATCTTGGCAAAAAGAGGATTTCATCGTCTCAAACCCCTGAGTATCTCTGCCCATATCCCTTGGTCTCGATCCACCTTTGGACCATCGCGGTCCTATCCTCATCATTCTTTTATCTCTCGTAGCCCCGAGCACCTTGTCGGATCGTCTTCTCCGCTCCGCAAATCGCCCGCCGATAGCTTTTCTCCACCTCCTCTCAACCTCCTTGGTGTCTGGTGAGTTCTCTTTGTCCCTTAGTGCTTAAGGACCAGCTAGTTTAGCTCTGGTGAAGCTTTTATTTGTTTTCGGATTTTGCCAAAACCACCCTCGCTCCTCTCTCTCATGCCGGCTTCTAAGCCACTCCGCCGTTGAGAATGGTACCCTTAGGTCCGCAATAGTATTGTGTATGTTCTGGTTTATTTGTCTTGCGCCGCCGTCATTTAGATCGCCGGCGACGAGCCGGAGACCTTGTCGCCAGGTTCTGTACCCTTGTCGCGAAATCGACAAGTCCTCAGACCTCCTCGGGTTGATCCTAGCCGTTCAAGACCACCCTAGGATTAGATCTGAGCCGTAAGGTATTTTCCGAAAGGCTTAGTCCTAGGACCTCCCTCTCGTGTAATCTCGACCGTTAAAGATCACCCCAGATTAGACCTGTGTTGTTGGATGCGTTCTTTGAAATCTTTAAGCCTCTAGACCTTCTCCTAGATGTTATCATAGCTGTTAGATCCTGGTGTGCGAAAACTATAAGTACCAGGACCTCCCCTAGAGTCGATCCTAGCCGTCTAGGACCACCCTGGTTAAATCCTAGCCGTTTAGATCTTTTTCCGTGCGCAAAAGACCTCCCTTGCTCATTTTGCAAAGACCACCCTCGGGGTCCTCCTTGTAAAAAGTCACCCCTGGTCTTTTACAAAGACAACCCCGCTCAGGACCTCTTAGGATCTATCTCAACCGTTCACGACCTCCTCGGATTTAGATCTGAGTGTTAGATCTCCTTTGTTAAACCCTTAGCCTTCGGGCCTCCCTCCGCGTCGATCTGGACCGTTCAGGACCTCCCTAGGCCTAATCTGAGCCGTCCAGATCTCCTCCCGTTAAAACACTATCGCATAGGACCTCCCCGAGTAGATCTTGGCCATCCAAGACCTCCTCGGTTAAATCCCAACCGTTCAGGACCTCCCCGTGGATATCTTAGCCGTGCAGATCTCCCTCCGTAGGTTTAACCTTAGGACCTCCCCTAGTGCTTGGGACCGCCAGATCTTGATCTGACGGTCACGACCTCTGTTAGGCGCAAGGACCTCCATTGCGTGCGCTGTGCATGCACTGGTCGTGCCCGTTAGATCAGATCTCAACGGTCCAGACCTCCCCAATGCGGGAGGAGGTCTCTTGTGCGCTGTGCTTCGAGGTCCGTGGCCTTGCGATGCAAGATCAATGGCCCACGACCTCTCCTTTTTCCTTCAGTTCATTTGGACCCCCCGAGAGCTCAAAGTTTATAAGTCTTTTGATGTTTCAAATTTCAAAAGCGCATAACTTTGTCAGTTTAACTCCTTTTTGAATGATTCCAATTGCTTTAGCTCTGTTAGAGTATGAACTTTAAGTTGAGAATGAATTTAGGCACTGTTATGTAGCAGAAAATGACTTTAACTGCATGATCTTGCTTAGTAAAAATGGTTGTCTAGAAATTCATTGAAAATTTGTAAAATGCATAACTTATTCTCTGTAATTCCAAACTGAGCAAACTAAGTTTTGTTAAAACCCACTAGGAATGTATTGTATTATAGAATAGGTCTTAATATGATCCCTGCCACTGAAAATAATGATCCACTAGTTTTAAAACTTAGAAAAATCATAACTAATTCATTATAGCTCCAAATTGTGCAAACTCAATTTTGCTGTTGTTAGGATAACCATATCTACCTACCATAAAAATTTCAAGTTCCAGATCGTTCTAGAAATTTTTGCCATGAACAGTATCCGTAATTAATTTAATTAGGATTTTCCAGGCTAAGAGAACTTAGTTTAGCCATAACTTTTTCATGATAAGTCCAAATGAAGTGGTTTTTATTTCTAAAATTGTCTAAAATCAACCTCTAGCTGCTGTAGAAATTTCATGGGATTTGGATGTTCTTTGCTGTTGAGTTCCTTTTGGTGTTCTTCGTTCTTATTGGTTTTATCGCCTTTTCGCGTAGGGTTCCGAGGAATTTATTGAACCTGAGCACTCCTCTCGCAGCAAGACCAATCCTGTGAAGGCAAGCAGTTTGATCATGTTAATCCCAGTATTTTAAGTATTTATGTTGATTACAAATTCTATGTATGCATTGCTACTTTGTGTTAAACTATTGTCGATAGTTGACCTAGTAGATGCATTTCCTTAGGCAAATGATTATCCTTTACTACCATTGAGCCTAGGTTATTGCTGTGATTTAGAGTTCATGGATGAGCTCTTGTCACTTAGTAGTTGCGAATCAATTGCTTAGCCATGCTTAGCTTCCAGAAATGGGCGGTTATCGACTTGTCGATAACCTTGATCACACAACACTTATTATGATTTATGATTTCACCTTGTGCCATGTCTATTTATGAAAACTAAAACTGAAAACAAAATGATTTAGACTTGGGCACAATGGTATGATGGTGTGATTCGGGTGTGATCGAATGGTGCCCGAGTCAATTAAGGACCGAACATCTTGTGAGTACCATTATCCAGCAATTTGTGCGTATAACCACACTAAAGGGTATGGGACCTCTTGACTTAGTACTTTGGCGTGTATTGGCTTGGTCGCAGGGGTCGCAAGAGGATGGTGATGGGAGTATTGTAGTGTCCAAAGGCTTCCCGTGATGGCTGGTTGTCTTTCGCTTGCAATGTAAGCGTATGGATTCCGATCTATACGAGCGACTCGTAGTCAATGCACAATATTGGAAAGCGCTCAGAGGACTTAGCCGTGCTGCATACCTTCGGAAGTGTGCTTTGTGGCTTAAAGCGATGCTCAAGTGTGGGTACATTGGTACACCCCCGCAGGTTAAAACTATTCGAATAGCCTCGCCCTAGGTTATGGACACGCTGGGTAAGCTTTCAAGAGTTAGACTATAATATTTTAATTAAAACTTGATGGGTGGTACGAATCGGGATTCGTGCTATGTTGTGGTGGCTATTGGGATAGTCACTTCAGTGGTTACTTGTATGTATCTTTACTTCATTGTTATTTTGACAACAAAACAGATTTGCAAACTTGCTTTTAAATGTATTACGTTATTGCAAATAAAGTTGGCTTTGTGCAAAATGAGACATACAACCTCCACCTAAATAAGCTTGCATGTAGTTTATGAACAGTCCGCTATTCCACACGTCGCCTCTTGCAGTACCTTTGTGTACTCGGCTATCTTGCTTAATTGTATTTGTTGCAGAGGAAGAAGGTGAGCTTGAGGGGCCTCACTGTGAGTTGTGCCTGGTAGCCTTAGAGGCGTCTAGCTTGCGGCCCTCGGTTGCCTTGTGGGTTGTGTGGCTAACCTGGCCGACTTTTGTTCTAGCCATCTTATGGCACCTTTGCTTCATTGTCATTCTTGTATATTGTTCTATTTGGCCAGTCGGCTCTTTTGTAATAACTTTACTTTATGTATGTCGTTGTTGAGCTTAGTGATGTATGTTGTATGGAAATGATGTGTAATTTTGTGATGATGTGCATATGCTGCAATTCGGGGAAGCATATGTCCATCGAGGCTTAGAATGTTTAATTAGTAACGCTAGAACCATTTGGAGGTTAAGTGTTACTAGTTAAATATTCCGGGTCCTCACATGAACCAAGGCCAGGAACGGGTTCCTAATATCATTGCACTTGTACCAGTACCGACAGTGAGGGTTGGGACGGCGGGTAGTGGTCGTGCGATGGCGAGAGGCAGCGGTGAGCTACAGTCAAAGTTGCATGTCGCAACCCGATGGCATTTCGAGGTAAGCATCGTGCGCAAGTGTAACTAGGTGGTCTAGTAAGCCTACTTGAGTGACGAGGATGGTCGGAGAAGCTCCGAGGAAGCCTGTCATTGATAATGGTGATGGCAGCGCTACGGTTCATGTGAAGATGGCACTCTGCGCAAAGAGGACCATGAAGCGTCGGGATAGCTAAAGCAACGTTAGAAGATGCTCTAATAGGAAGCAATTGGAAAATGCATTACTAGAACGGAGTCAGGGAAGAAAATTAGGGTTTTCAGCCGAAAGTGAGCAACTTCAAACCCGTAAAGCGCGAGGAAGATGGCGCGGGAGAGGAGGAGCAAGAAGCGACTGAGGCATCAGAGCACGTCGCCATCAGAGCACGGTGGCTCTCTGTAGCAAATGGGGCTAGGTTTGGTCCTCCTCCCTTGCCTTCTAATGGGCCGCCAACCCATATTCGAGAAGAGGAGCCACCATAGTGGCCCAAGGCCCATGAGTGGGTCTGCACCATTAGAAGGCAAGGGAGGGAGGGGACCAAACCTAGCCCCATTTGCTACAAGAGCCACCATGCTACAAGAGCCGCCATGCTACGCAGCGCCGTGCTACGTTGCCTCCGCGTCACGCTCCTCCTCTCTCGCGCCATCTTCCCTACTGCTTGTGGCCGACCGTGGGAAGAAGAAGAAGAGGAAGGAAGAGAGGATTGAAGGATAATTTCTTCGTGGGATTTGATCAGCGATCTCCGATGGTTCTACAAGGGTAATGATCGATTTCCTCGCTGTTTAGGTTGTTTGCATGCAATTCGATTAGTTTGATTGGATTGAATTGCTGCCGTTAGAATATCAGTTCTGTCCCGAATGTTGCGTGGCCTGTTTCGCGATCTTAGAGGCCGAATTTGGGTTGTCCATCTCCTAGAGTTTTGTACATATTTATCTTAGCTTTCGGTGGCAGCCAAGAACACTGAATTCCGACGTACGGATCAAAAGTTATGATAGTTTTCGTCTCTACTGTCCAGAATCCTGACGAGAATGAACTATCAAGTTTCCTTTTACAATATGAGTGGGATAATAGAAAATTCCGAGCTTTCACCCAACTAGGTTATTGTAGGCCTTGGTCTTAGCTTTTGATATTGATAAAGAACGCAAATTGTGGTGTAGCCAATTAAAAGTTATGACACTTTCCGTGCTGCTGTCCAGAATTGCCGGAAGTTCGGATGCATGTGTTTGTGGGTCTTGTGGAAATTGATACATATAGAATTCGAGGTTTCCATCAACTAGGTTGTTGTAGACAATTTCATTACCTTTCAATCAAACCTGAGAAAACCCCTTTTAGAGTTTTATATCAAAAGTTATGCCATTTATACCGCTGCTGTCCGTATAGACTTTATGCTAGAATGTGGTTTAATTCAAAGTAACAGGTATATTTTAGATGGTGGGATTGGGGTTATGAGTTAGGGTGATGCGAGTAGTGTCTTGATGACTTGGTTCTTATTGAGTAACTTTGGTGTAGGGGGTGAGGCGCCAAGGTTAGCGGCTTCTTTGTTGCCTCCCAACGCATCGCAACGCTAAAGGCAAGTACAATGACTTATGTGTGTTTTGTAAACCCCAGATGCTCGTTGATTGGTATGGTGTTTTATTGATATGTGAGACGCTTAATGTTCATGTGCTATCCACGGGAGTGGAATGTCCACGGGAGTGGAGGTTATGGTAGACAAGAAGGTTATGATGATTATGTTCTTTGTGTACGCTCTTTCATATGTGTGGAGATGATATTAACCATTGTTCATAAATTTATTCATGCATTCTTGTTCATGTTCCGTCCACGGAGTAGAGCTCCACAGAGTGGAGTCTAAAGTCTCATCAATTCCGGTATGGGCAAGTGAAGTCCCACCATTCCAATGTGGGCGATTTTGGACACCCAGATGAAACGTTCTTCATACGGTATTTTGGATCCCGTATTTCGATAAATACGGCTTAAGTGAACACCGACGGGTGTGTCACTTGCTATACCAGTATAAGCTCGAGTGCATCCAATCAATTCGTGGCATCCATGCATTCTGATTCTTTCTTTCAGATACTTCTTTGTACCATAATTTTACATGAAGTGTGTTCTTGTATTCGTTGTACTTGCTGAGTCCCGGACTCACTCTTGTTTGTTGTTTTGTTTTAGGTGGCCGTTGATGATAATTCTATCGGGAGGGAGTAGACATGCACTACACACACATCACCATATTCCAGTTTCAATAATAGAACTTGGTTGAATTCTTTATTTGTTTAGAGATAAACTGTAATAATTGAGGCGTCATGTGGATGATGTCTTCTGTTTGGTCATGGATGTTTATTTTCTGGTGTGATACTTGACCTACATAGGTTCAGATTTTATTTGTGTTTTTATGCCTTATGAGCGATTCACTTTCCATTCGTTATAACTTAGATTATTGCTTCAATTCTTATGATTGTGGATGTATGTTAGACTCTTTAGGTAACATTTTGGCTTCTGGATAGCCAAGGTGTTACAGAGCTCGCCAACGAGAGATTGAAGATGGGGCTTATAGGCGGGCACGGGTTGTTAGAGGCACAAGAACATCATGGTCGGTGTGTGGTGCAGTCGGTTAGTTTAGTTGGTTGGGTCAGACTAAGTCAAAGCGAATGGGCTTGAGTCAAACTGTTGACTGAGTTTAAATCAAAACTCCCTACTTTGACTGGTAGAGTAAAAATAGCAAATAAATTCCTAAAATTCTAAAACTTTTCAAAGGTGTTCCTGGGATGACCTAGTACACATAAAAAATTTCCTAAACTTACAGTTTATATTTTATTTGCTTATTTTTAATTCTTTAACCGCAGGGGTTATTGAAATGAGATTTGAATTTTCTTAAGGATGATTTGGTTTCTAAAAATTTGGGAAAATTATATTTATTCATGATAAATATTATAAGATTTAATAAATTATTTCCCATAGAACTTTATAAGTATTCATTTATGTTTTCTTTTGAAGCTTCAGTTTGGGTTGTATGTTTAACTTTGATTCAAAATTTTCAAATACAATATTTTGTGCAAATGCTCCAGAAACCAAATGTATGCTCATGAGATGCATAATAATTCGATTTAATAGAAATGAGGATGTGACAAACCTCCCCCCTTACAAAGAATCTCGACCTCGAGATTCCGGTAGTTCGAAAGTCGAACAGGAAGGTTTCTAGGTGGTTCTTTCAACTCTAAAGAAAAATACAATATATGTTGTCTTGATTTCCTTCAATGATAGTGCTAAGATATCCTAACAAGGTAGCAAGGAGTTTCTAATTTATTTTCCTTTCCATTGCTTTGTAAAACCTTTCCTTTCTTGATTCGAAGGCACTTCAGACAGAAGGAAAAAGGTCAGGATATTCAACTCGCATTCGGTCCTCATGCTCCCAAGTCGCTTCATCTTCAGTATGGTTGCCCCACTGAATTTTCAAGAACTTGATGTCCCGGTTTCTTGTCTTGCGCTCCTTTTCTTCAAGAATCGGGTGCTCCCAATAAGAGAGATCGAGTTGCAAATCGACGTCTTCCAAGTTGGTTGCTTCGATAGAGACTCGAAGGCACTTCTTTCAGTTGGGATATATGAAACACATTGTGCACATCAGAAAGTGATGGTGGGAGCTTGAACTGATAGGCCACCAATCCTCGCTTATCTAAAATTCAGAACGGACCGATGTAGCGAGGTGCCAACTTGCCTTTGACTTGAAAACGGTGTGTTCCTTTCGTCGAAGTGACTTTAAGGTAAACATGATCGTTCACCTCAAAGCTCAACTCGCATCAACGATGGTTGGCATAAGACTTTTGATGAGATTGAGCTACTCGAAGTCGCTCTCGGATCATATGAACTTGCTCTTCTGCGTCCTCCACCAAGTTCGAGCCATAGAATGGCCTCTCTCCGATCTCAGACCAGTTCAACGGTGTCCTACAAGCTCTCCCATACAATGCTTCAAAAGGTGACATTTGTATGCTTGATTGGAAGCTATTGTTGTAGGAGAACTCCGCATACGGCAAGTATTTCTCCTAATTTTTATTGTTGGACAGCACATATGCTCGGAGGAGGTCTTTCAAAATTTGGTTCACCCTCTCAGTTTGTCCTCCCATTTGTGGGTGGTATGCGGTGCTAAAAGATAGTTCCATCCCCATTGCTTAGTGGAGATGGCACTCTACGCAAAGAGAAGGACCATGAAGCATCGGGATAGCTCAAGCAATGTTAAAAGATGCTCTAATACGAAGCAATTGGAAAATGCATTACCAGAACGGAGTTGGGGAAGAAAATTAGGGTTTTTGGCCAAAAGTGAGCAACTTCAAATCCTAGAGACTCCGGTGAGATATTGGCCAAATTAACCGAGGGGAAATCATTCTTATACCCTAGAACACAAAGTGACGCACATAAGAGGGAAAATGGCTCACTGGAGCGATGGTTGACACAGCGGTGCAGTTGTGGGCATGATCTGGTGACAATAAGGGCACAATAGTGTTCCGAGAGCTACAAGCGAACACAAGGGCTCGCATTAGTAAAAATGGACACGATGATGATCGGAGACGACGAAGGACAAAGCGGAGGGGAGATTACCCGAGAGAGGTGCTAGAACAAGTGTCTCCCTCCTTAGCCACCAAGAGGAGGAATGAGGGAGAAGAGGGTAGCGAGGGGGTGTTAAGCTCGGGCGATGACGGAAATGGAGGCAGCGTTAAGCAACGAAGGCACCAGAGCGCGCGGAAGAGGAACGCAGCCGCGTGGTGCGCACGTTCTAAGCTCGCCAACGAGAGGTTGAAGATAGGGCTTACAGGCGGGCCCGAGTTGTTAGCGGCACAAGAACAGCGTGGTCGGTGTGTGGTGTGGTTGGTTAGTTTAGTTGGTTCGGTCAGACCGAGTCGAAGTGATTCGGCTCGAGTCAAACTGTTGACTGAGTTTAAATCAAACCTCCCTACTTTGACAAGTTGAGTAAAAATAGCAGATAAATTCCTAAAATTCTAAAAATTTTGAGAGGTGTTCCTAGGATGACCTAGTACACATAAATTTTTTCCTAAACTCACTGTTTATATTTATTTGCTTATTTTTAGTTCTTAACTGCAAGGGTTATTGAAATGGGATTTGAATTTTCTTAAGGTTGATTTGGTTTCTAAAAATTTGGAAAAAAAATTATATTTATTCATGATAAATATTTTAATATTTAAATAAATTATTTTCCAGAGAACTTTATAAGTACTCATTTATGTTTTCTTCTGAAGCTTCAGTTTGGGTTGTGTGTTTAACTTTGATTCAAAATTTTCAACTACAATATTTTGTGCAAGTGCTCCAGAAACCAAATGCATACTCATGAGATGCATAATAATTCAATTTAATAGAAATGGGGATTTGATAGGTATGAATGATTCATAAGTAAGAAGGTAAGTGATATTGTGATGCGTTAGGGAATTCATACATGGTGGACAATTTTGGAGAAATAGTGCAACGATAACAACACTACAGTTGATCCAACAAGAGGGTTACATGGCACGTAGGCTAATGAAGCAAGGATGGTACACACATGCCTTTAGGGAATTTGAAATACATGGGATATATGGACGAAGAGGGTCGGACTACTGCATAGAACATGGCCATTTGCCCTTGCGGCCCAGCTCGCATTGTACTCCTCGCCGGCCGCCTTGGCCTCAGCCGCTATTTCCCTCTTTTTCTCGCACTCCCTGTGCCTGCACACCTTGAGATGAGCTTGTGTCTCCTGCCGGATATGCTCATTGTGCTCTTCGTTGCGACGCTCCTCCTCTCTCCTCTCACGGCCCCTCTTGGCATCCCACTCCTCACAGTCGAGAGTCCACTGGTCGTGTGGGTGGATCCCTTGGTCGATCCACTTGCGATAACCATATAGTGGATCCGGAGACAACGGGTAGACATGAGAGGTTGTTAGTGCAGGGTTTGAAAGAGAAATGGTAGGAGAACACACTGTAACTGGTCCTTACCGGCTGCCGATAGCGGCTCGTGTCCCAACAATGGTCGGGATAGTCGCAGGAGTAGTTCACACAACCCCAGTAACACATGCCCAGGCTGATCCACTACTTGGACTTGAAGAACTTGCATGTGTCCCTGCACCAACAAAGGGACGACGTCTCCCCTTCGGGCGGGTGCTGCGGTGAATACTCGATTGGGATGTTCTGGTAGGGGTTGCTGCTACGGGAGCGGCGTCATTGCGGGGTGGTGCCATCCTAGCACACTCCCTTTGTTCATCTACGGCTGCAGCAGCCCTTACGAGTTCGTGGATCTCCTCCCAGTGCTTCTCCATCTAAGTGAGATTGTGTTGAAGTCTGGATGCAGGAGAGCCCGACGTGGAAGGGGTAGTACTTATAGGATGAACCAGCCCTGCGTCTCGGTTAGGAAGCTGACGTCCTGAAGGGTCGGCGCCATCTCCCCACACAGAAAGTGGAACGTGTGCGTCTCTAGCCTTGTAACAGCCCAAATTTCAATTTCCAGTTGAAAATAAAGTTTAATTATTTTATTGGATTTTTGTGGAATTTTTAAAGCTTTTCCTTAACCAAATTAAAGCTAAAACAAAATTATGTGCAAAATCTATTATCAGATAATAGCTGAAATATTTTTCTTAAATCCTAAATGCTCCAGAGAATTTCTGAATTTTCTCATAATTTTTGGAATTATTTTGCTATATTCTAAAGCCTAATTGAATTATCTGGAACTAAAACAAAAGAAAAAATCAAAAGAAAAACCTCAAATAGGAATTGGGCGAAACCCACTCGGCCCACGTTCTTCCAGCAGACACGCCCACTCCAACCGCGCCGCCTCCTCCTCTCACCGGCGGCAGGACCCACTGCCGGTCTTGTAGGAAGCGGGTAGGCTACACTAGCGCAAATTAAAAATTCTACCCGTAAACCAAGATCACTGCAATTATAGATCACGGTCTTACCACTAGGCGCGCAAAGAAGTTGATGCAAAGACGTCGGGCGGTGTAGTCGTACTCGATTGATGCAATGCGTCGAGGCGAGTAGTCGTACTACTTCCTCGTCCTCGTCGCGGCGCCCCACGTCTGACTCCTTTCTTGCGGTTCGTCCCAACGCCACGATCGGCGCCTCAAAGGTATCCACACGACGGGAGGAAGCGGCGCGCGCCGGACTACTAGATCGCGCGGCGACTAGGGCGTGGGAGGGTGGCGCCGTGGTTTGAGGATGTCACGAAAAACTCAACCTCAACCAGTAGCGCCCCTGCCCTCCTTTTATAGACGTCCTTATAATGGGCTTCTACGAATAGAGGCCCATTAGGACTCAATGCCCGATCTAATTCGGATCCAATCCGAATTAGGCTTCACTTTTAAGTGTGTGACCTATGGTTCACATATGTTTAGACATGACGCAGTACACATACTTGGTCAATAGTTGGTAGCGCCTCTAGCAAGAGGTGCCAACTCCTAAACATACGTAAAGATCATATCGGACGAACCATCACAACGTTATGTACATGCCAATCCCTTTGCCTCACGATATTGGTCGAGCTCCAAGCCGACCACTCTTTCTCGATCTCGTGATCCGGAATCCCTTACTAGGTTAACTCTTAACCTTAAGTAGCATGGCCATGCATTTCGGATCCGATCACTCGAGGGCCCAGAGATATCTCTCGGGTAGAGAGGGCAAATCCCATCTCGTGACCATGCCTCGCAAAGATGCTTCATGACAAACCCGAAAGCTACCTTTATAACTACCCGATTTGAGTAGCGTTTGATAGCCCCTAAGTAGGTCGATTCACATCTCAAGTACATGCGACAATCTCGGGTCTAAGGACAAGGCGTACACATTGTGTAGAGAGAACCATAAGAATAATTACTATGTCTCATGTTGGGTCGGTCCAACCCCATGTTCTAAACATGTGTCCACATTATTGGTTTGACATCTCCATGTCTATGACCTGTGAAACATGGTCATCAACCGATACATGTGCTAATCCATCATTCACGTGTGTCCTCACATGAACTCCGACTAGGGACAACTTTAGAATAACCATACAAGTAAAGAGTTTCACAAACAAGTCACATACTTGTTAATCAACACAAAGGCAATATTCAAGGAACATTTATTAAATCATGGATACAATGAAATATCATCATCAATATGATTGCCTCTAGGGCATATCTCCAACAAGTCTCTCCCTCTCTCCTAATCTCGCGCCGCTTCGGTCGCTACCAGCCGTTGGATCTAAATCCAACGGTCAGAATTCAATGAGGCATTCGGACGACTCGAACATCCCAACCACGGTGGCCGACCGCCGATCTACATCCAACGACCCTCGTGCATCGGTCACTTAATCGTTCACTCGCGACGTCCACTCGTTCTATCGCGACCGTTGGATTAAAATCCGGTATTGCGCCATTGTGAACTTACCGCTTCACCAATCTAATCGCAACCGCCCGAGTAAAATCGCACGGCCCTCGTCATCGTCTCGCGTCGTCTTCTCCGCACACCGCAATAAGAATCGCCGCCATTAAAGCCCACCACCGAGCCCGGCTCGCCCATTTCTCTTCCCACTACCCTCGCCATCGTGCGCATTGAAGACCACTCATCACGCCGCCCACTTCCGGCCGTTTTCTTCTCTCGTGCCCACGATCGCGCGAACACCATCATTACCACCGCCGCATGACCTTCGGCGTCGCCGCGTTTCAACCACGCCGCACCCTATAAAGGGCACCTCGAGCGCCTCCTTACCTTAACACGCTCCACCACCCGGTACCCTTCTCTTTGCCCGTAGCGCTCTAATTCGAAGATCCCCGCCGCGGCGCCTCGGTTCTTCTCGTTCCGCGCCGCCGTAGCTCCTTCGCCCCGCCGCCGGCACCATCGTCATCGCTGCGTCGTGCGGCTGCCGCCGCCACCCACTTCGCCGGAGGACCCGGGAACCTATTGCCGTCGGCGACCGCACGCCGCCGCCAAACTCGCCGCCG
Organism: Ampelocalamus luodianensis; assembly: GCA_036346255.1. Lineage (NCBI taxonomy): Eukaryota > Viridiplantae > Streptophyta > Magnoliopsida > Poales > Poaceae > Ampelocalamus > Ampelocalamus luodianensis. The sequence goes on along the minus strand of CM070630.1, from coordinate 20,183,436 downwards.
CGACCTTCCGGCCACGCTCGCGCCGTTTTGGTAACCCACGTGTTCGCGATTGTCCTCTACATTTTGCGCACCTTCACTTCCCTCGCCGTGGCGCGTAGCGCCGGCGAGCTCGCCACCGGAGCACCTCCGTCGTCGGGCTTGCGTGGCAGTGCCACCCAGGCGCCACCTCACCGTCCCCTGCTTGCGTGGTGCATGCGTAGCGTCCCATTCATCGCCACGTGAGCGCGGCGTGTCCGGTCCACCGCGGCTACCGCCTCGGCTCGGTGGAATTGGTCCACCGTGAGCTGTGTCTATGACACGTGGGGCCCACACGTCAGAAAAATAAAATTAAAATCTGAAAATCAGCCGCTGACGTCACATTGCGCAATAAATAGAATTTCCTTTAGAAAAATAATTCAGAGAATTCAATTAAATTCCAGATTTTATATTAAACTTCTAAAATTCATATCTTTTGCATTTGAACTCCAAATTGAGTGGTTCAAATTGCAAAATTTGTCTAAAATCATAATCTAGCTAACTAAAGCAAAATATTTCAATTTGGAGTTAGTTTGGTTTGAGTTTTTGAATTTGAGTTGAATTTGTCGTATTTTCACGTATAGACTTCGACGACTCCGGAGAGTTAGATCCTTCCGACGATTTAGAGTTCCAAGACTTCAACGAAGGTAAGTTACACTATTGATCATATTGTTCCTATTGTTTTAAAGTATTTATTTACTATTTACAATTTACTATTGCAAGCATATGTTTATAAAGATATCTGAATAACCTGATTATGTATATAGTTGTTCCAAACTCCTTGGTATGGCCAATTTGATTATCAAACCTGAATACCTTGACACCTTAGATAAAATTTGTCAAATGCTTAGCCTTGCTTAGATAATATTTACAAATTTGGGAGAATTTAGTCAAATCTTTACAATGTAATTCAAATGTGTTCCTGTGGTATTATTTTATCACGAAAGGATTTTACTCTAAATAAAATAAAATGGGTTTGGACTTGGCGAGATGGATGGATGGTGGGTGCGGAGTTCATGCAGGTCTAATCTGTTAGGATTACGACCAGTGGTTTTAAATGGAAGTCGCCCGAGTCGCTTAAGGACCGGTCTTTGGCGTATTTTGCTACGCCTTACAGTACCACCACATGTCTGTATGGGCGGGATTTGGCTAAATAATCAGTAGTGTCTTAGTGTTATTTGTGCTATGTTGTATGTGTGGGCGTTGGTCGGACATTAGTCCCACCGCGCAAGAGGGGCTTAGGAGGATGGATAGTCCAAAGGTAGCGAAACCTTAGCGGGCATGAATCTGATGACACCGCTTGTAACGGCCTCATGATAATTGCTTAGTCACACGCCTTCGAAGCGTGCTTTGGCCGACATTAAAAGCATTTTATCTCGTGTGGGTAAAGCCGCATAACCTCTGCAGAGTGTAAAACTATTCGAATAGCGCGTCATGATCATGGACATGCTAGCAAAGCCACTCTAAGTTAGAATTGTTTTTGGTTTATAAAATGTGTTCAACAGATGTTTTAGGATGGATAGTCCTATGGTAAAAATTGGGTGGTTAGCCAAGTGTTAGGAGGATATCCTTCAATAATCAACTAGTGGAGGTCATCCAATATTCGTTGTCAGTTTTGTCACTATCTTTATTCGAATTATTAAAATTGGTCTTACAAAAGTATTAGCAATATAATCTGAAAATGCGGTTTATGCAAAACAACCCTGCCATTACCTTTGTTTACCTTATGCATGCATTAAACCTTCTATATTGGGTGTGACTTGCGAGCACGGTAGTAGTGCTCACTCTTGCTGAATAAATCTTATTCAGGAGAAGACGTTTTCCCCGACGGTGAGGATCTTGGCGAATAGGCTACGTCCCGCACGATTACTGTGGCAAGTCGTGTGGCCTACTACTTCTACTACTCTTCCATTGTGTTATTTCTTTTCTTTTGGCCGCAGCCCTTTTGTAATAAACTTTGAATTATTATCAATAAACTCGTGATATGATTGTGCTATCACTTTTGTTTAAGCTGTGTACACTAGAAATCTGGACTAGTGTATGAACACGAGAGAATTTGGGATCCTTCGTTCCGGGTTCGACAAAAGTGGTATCAGAGCCATATCGACTGTAGGTCGTGGCCCCACAAATGTCCTAAGAACTCATTTGCAAAAATTAAAAACTATTTTGAGTCTATCCAGAGTCATCTCTCAACCCTTCTCTTTAAAAGCGATTCATCGACTTGTCTATTCCTCAAAATTTTAGATGGCCGGCACGGACGCTATCTCTCACGGAATCATTACGGACACCGGGTGAACTTCTCGGGAAGTGATGCAAGACTTGGACTACAAGAAAAGGCCAACGCTTCGGGCTACGGTACAAGTTGGGAGAACGACGTCTCGGAGAGTGGAAGTACTAATCTACTCCGACTGCCGCCAAACACCGTCTTCCATACCTTCCACGCCCGATCCAACGCGACACCTTCACGATGGCATTCGAGATGCGAGAGAAGCGGTTCGTCGACTCCGCCATACTTACGATCGCCACCTCAACGGCATCGGGTTTCACTATTTCCGATGCATCTTCCAACCGCATTCGACAAAGTGTCTTCCGCACCACTGAGGAGGAAGATTCCCCCGAGTTGACGCACCAGGTGGACCTGACAAAGGCACTGGACTACGCCTATGGAAACGCCTTGGACGACTTGCGTACCACTCAGGATAGTCTAGAGTATACCGAGGCGAGACTGAAGGCAGTCGAAGAGGAGCTGGCTATTTACAAATCAAAGCCAAGCGTTACAAGAATTTCCGAATACACCCCATCCACCCCATAGATGTTTATTTTTTCTCATCCGTACTTTAGCTACGTATTATGAGCTATCAACTACTCATGTGATAGCCATAATATATTAATAAAATAAATGAATAAAGAAACCATTTTGAAAAGTTGATTCTTTGTTTGTGTGCTTTTTCGTTCTTGGGCTATTTTAGATTTATCCCCCATAGAATTCCTTGCTATCTCTTCTAAATCATTGGAGGATTCCGAGATGGTGACCACCGCAGAACGGCAATGCCAAAGCGATGCCAGCGGACAAGGAAACGATCAGCGGATCACGGGATAACCACGTTTCGCAGCCGCCACCACCGCCGGCCGAAGGACCCGACTGGCGCCAGATGATGGCGAATCAGACTCATTTGATCGACCTTCTTGCCCAATCACTGCAGAATGTTCAGAACACTCAGGCCGCTACAAAGCGGCGGCTCGGCTCCACCTCCGCATAACCAAAGGCTGACTATGTCTGAGTTTATGAGGATGCGCCCGCCGACATTCTCAAATAGTACTGAACCAATGGACGCCGACGACTGGCTTCGGGCTATTGGAAAGAAGTCGGACATTAGTCAGTGTTCTGACCGTGAGAGGGTTCTGTTTGCCTCTCACCAACCGAATGGCCCCGCATCGTAATGGTGGGACAACCATGCATCGCACACAATGATGCTCATCCATCACATGGGCCGACCGTGCGCGCTTTTAGTCATGCACATATCCCGGCAGGATGATGACGCCAAGAAGAAGGAGTTCCACGCGCCCGACAAGGCAACCGCACGGTGAATGAGTACCTTCACCGCTTTAACCAACTTGCCCGCTACGCCCACCGCGAGGCGAGAGATGAGGCAGAGCAGGAAAGGTTCTGGATGGATTGAATGACGATATCTCTGCCCAACTTATTTCTCGTAATTTCACCGACTTCCGGCGGTTGGTGGATAAAGCAATCAGCAGAGGCTAAACACGCAGAATGGAGAACCGCAGCGGAGGATGGCGCCCGCAGGTTTAACGCAGAGGTGCGCCCAAACCTCGCATCACCACACCGCGGCCGCAAGCAACGTGGGAAGTTTCAATCTTCCACGTCTCGTACTCAAAGAACGCCACGGCGCTCCAACCTCCAACTTCCGTGGCACTTCATTAGGAGGCGGTTTGTGAGCACTCTACCTCCTCGGCTTCTTGAGTCACGTGCTTCCACCGCAACGAGAGACAGGCATTATGCCAATAAATGTCCAAAGAAGCAACAAGGTTTGGCACCAACAAGGCCAACCTCAGAGTTCAAGCTACCGCGGCACCACGCACAAAGAAACCGGTTCACCAAGGGCGGGTGAACCATGTCACCGCCGAGGAAGCTCGAAAGCACTGGATGTTGTTCTCGATGCGTTCCTTGTTAATTCGATACAAAGATTCATCCTATTTGATTCGAGCTTCACACTCTTTTGTGTCATATAAGTTTGTGGGAAAATATGGGTTACCTATATCCTCTTTAGCTACTCCCATGATAATTCATTCCCCTGCTCGTAAATGAGAACCAATTCTCTATGCCCTAATCTCACTCTCGAGATATCCGGAGTAACTTTTCTAGCAGATCTGATAGTTTTACACTCCCAAGGTTTGGATGTAATACTTGGAATGGACTGGCTAGCCAAAAATCACGGTCAAATAGATCGTGCCAATAGATCCATCACCCTCACTAATGAACAAGGTGTGTCATTGAATTCAAACTCGAGACTCGAGCAGAAGGAAGTTCCATACTTACAGTTGAAGGAAGTGAAACTTGAAGATATACGTGGCACGAGAGTATCCCGACGTCTTTCCAGATGATCTACCCGGTATGCCACTGGATAGGGACATCATGTTCCTAATTGATCTAGTCCCCGGGACAGCTCCGATCTCAAAGCGACCCTATAGAATGCCAGCCAACGAGTTAGAAGAATTGAAGAAACAGATTGAAGAACTACGAGAAAAAGCGTACATTCGACCCAGTTCCTCACCATGGGGAGCCCCAGTACTATTTGTCAAGAAGAAAGACAATAGCATGAGAATGTGCGTCGATTACAGATCTCTCAACGAAGTAACAATCAAGAATAAATACCCATTGCCCAGAATTGATGATTTGTTTGATCAGTTAAAGGGAGCAAGTATTTTCTCAAAGATCGATCTGAGATCCGGTTATCACCAATTAAATATCAGACCGGAAGATATTCCAAAAACTGCCTTCACCACCAGATATGGACTATATGAGTTCACAATAATGTCATTTGGATTGACCAACGCCCCTGCCTATTTCATGAATATGATGAACAAGGTGTTCATGGAATTCCTGGATAAATTCATAGTCGTCTTTATTGACGACATTCTCATCTACTCGAAGAACGAAAAAGAACATGAAGAGCATCTCCGGATGATCCTAGACAAGCTCGAGGAGCACCAACTCTATGCCAAATTCAAAGAAGAGTGAATTACGGCTAAGACAAGTTGCATTCCTTGGACATATTGTATCCGCAGGAGGAATTGCGATGAGACCCTACCAAGGTTGAAGCGATAATGGGTGAAACAACCCAAATCACCACCGAGGTGAGAAGTTTTCTGATCGCGAGCTATTATCGTCGGTTTATGGAGGTTTCTCTAAACTTGCCAAACCCATGACTCAACTTCAAGAAAGAAAAGAAGTTTGAATGGTCAAGCGCTGTGAAGAAAGTTTCCAAGAAGCAAAAGAGGCTAGTCTCAAGACCGGTGTTAATTTTCTGGGACATCCACAAGGATTTTGAGATCTTTTGTGACGCATCCCGTCAAGGCCTCGGATGTGTATTGATGCGGGAAGGCAAAGTTGTAGCTTATGCATCCCGGCGCTTGAGGCCACACGGAAGGAATTACCCGACTCATGATCCAGAGTTAGCGGCAATTGTGCACGCCCAAAATCGCGGCATTATCTCATTGGTAACATTGTGAGATTTTCTGCACCATAAAAGTTTGAAGTACATATTCATGCGATCAGAGCTCAATCTCAGACAAAGAAGATGGTTGGAACTAATAAAGGATTATGATCTCGAATTCATTATCATCGGGCAAGGCCAATGTGGTAGCAGATGCCTTGAGCAGAAAAGCATATTGCAACACCATCATGGTGCAACAAAATCACCAGAGTGTATGAAGAGTCAAGCACCGGATGCGGAGATTGTCAACCAAGGCCGTAAACGCTTTAGAAGTTCAACCAACTCTTGAGGATCGATTAGAACAAAAGCAGTTGGAAGATGAAGATATCCAAGAAATCAAGAAAATATGAGAAGAGGCAAAGCCCGTGTTTCTCGAAGATGAGCAAGGGACGGTGTGGTTCGGAGACCGCATCTGTGTGCCTAACCAGCAGGAGATAAAAGACTCAATTCAAAGAAGCTCATGAGTCGCCATACTCCATTCATCTGGCGGCACCAAAATGTACCGGGATCTAAAAGAAAGATATTGGTGGGTCAGCATGAAGCGTGAAATTGCTGATTTCGTCGCTCGTTGTGACGTTTGTCAAAGAGTCAAGGCACAACACCAAAGACCCGCTGGTCTGTTGCAACCATTACCAATTCCCGAGTGGAAGTGGGAAGAAGTCGGTATGGATTTCATCTTTGGACTCCCAGACCCAATCGATATGACTCCATCTGGGTAGTAATTGACCGGTTAACTAAAGTCGCTCACTTTATTCCTGTCAAGACCACCTACCAGAGCAGTAAACTAGCAGAATTGTACATGGCCAGGATCGTCTGCCTGCACGGAGTACCCAAAAAGATTGTGTCGCATCGAGGTTCCCAATTTACCTCTCGTTTTGGAAAAGTCGCATGAAGCCTTGGGAACCAAACTCAATTTTAGCACGCGTATCACCCTGCATCGATGGTCGCATGTAACGCACCAATCAAGTTCTTGAAGATATGCTTCGAGCCTGTGCCTTAGAATTCGGAAAAGGTTGGGACAAGGATCTGCCATATGCAGAGTTCTCATACAATAATAGCTATCAAGCCAGTTTGCAGATGGCTCCATTTGAAGCTTTATACGGTAGGAAGTGCCGAACCCCGCTTCTTTGGGATGAGGTAGGAGAGCGTCAGCTCCTTGGACCTGAGTTGATCAAAGAAGCTGAGAGTAAAGTGAAAACTATTCAGGAGCGTCTGAAAGCAGCCCAATCCCGACAAAAGAGTTATGCCGATAACCGCCGTAGGGAATTAAGTTTTGAGGTAGGAGATGTTGTCTATCTCAGAGTAACCCCACTCAGAGGTGTGAAGAGATTCCGGACAAAAGGTAAACTCGCACCCAGGTATATTGGGCCATACAAGATCTTGGCAAAACGTGGAGAAGTAGCTTATCAGCTAGAGCTGCCAGAACGTCTTTCACGTGTCGCAATTAAAGAAATGCCTGCAAGAACCGGAAGACCATACCTTTCGGAAAGCTTTGACCTTCAAGAAGATCTCACCTCGTGGAGCGACCGATTAAAATTATAGATGTCGCGAACGTGTTACCGTATGAATAATCGATCGCATAAGGTGCAATGGAGTCACCATCCGTAAAGCGAAGCCACATGGGAGAATGAAGAAGAACTCAAGGCCAATTACCCCGATCTTTTGTTAACCAAGTCCAATCTCTGGTCGAGATTCCCATTAAGGGGTAGGTTTGTATGACCCAAATTTCAATTTCGATTGAAAATAAAGTTTAATTATTTTATTGGATTTTTGTGGAATTTTTAAAGCTTTTCCTTAACCAAATTAAAGCTAAAACAAAATTATGTGCAAAATCTATTATCGATAATAGTCGAAATATTTTTCTTAAATCCTAAATGCTCCAGAGAATTTCGTGAATTTTCTCATAATTTTGGAATTATTTTGCTATATTCTAAAGCCTAATTGAATTATCCGAACTAAAACAAAAGAAAAATCAAAAGAAAAACCTCAAATAGGAATTGGGCGAAACCAGCTCTGCCCATGTTCTTCAGCAGCAAGCACGCCCACTCCAACCGCGCGCCTCCTCCTCTCACCGCGGTGCAGACCCACTGTCGGTCTCTCCTCTCTCTACTCTCGCTTGCGGTCGCTACCACCGTTGGATCTAAATCCAACGGCCGAATTCAATGAGGCATTGAGACGACTCGAACATCCCAACCACCGTGACCGCCGATCTACATCCAACGACCCTGCGCATCGCCACTTAAGCGCTCACTCGCACGCCCACTCGCTCTATCGCGGACCGCTGGATTAAAATCCGGTACGGCCGCGCCATTGTGAACTTACCGCTTCACCAATCTAATCGCAACCGTCCGAGTAAAATCGCACGGCCCTCGTCATCGTCTCGCGTCGTCTTCTCCGCATACCGCAACAAGAATCGCCGCCATTAAAGCCCACCACCGAGCCCGGCCCGCCATTTTCTTCCCACTACCCTCGCCATCGTGCGCATTGAAGACCACTCATCACGCCGCCCACTTCCGGCCGTTTCCCCTCTCTCGCGCGCACGATCGCGAACACCATCATTACCACCGCCGCATGACCTTCGCGCCGCGCCGTTTCAACCACGCCGCGTACCTATAAAGGGCACCTCGAGCGCCTCCTTACCTTAACACGCCCACCACTTGGTACCCTTTCTTGCCCGTAGCGCTCTAATTCAAGATCTCCGCCGCGGCGCCTCGGTTCTTCTCGTTTCGCGCCGCCGTAGCTCCTTCGTCCCCGCCGCCGGCACCATCGTCATCGCTGCGTCCGTGCGGCGCCGCCGCCGCCACCCACTTCGCCGGAGGACCCGGAACCTCATTGCCGACGCATCGCGACGCCGCCGCCGCCAAACTCGTCGCCGACGACCTTCCGGTCACGCTCGCGCCGCTTTGGTAACCCACGTGTTCGCAGTTGTCCCCTCTACATTTTGCGCACCTTCACTTCCCTCGCCGTGGCGCGTAGCGCCGGCGAGCTCGCCACCGGAGCACCTCCGTCGTCGGGCTTGCGTGGCAGTGCCACCCAGGCGCCACCTCACCGTCCCCTGCTTGCGTGGTGCATGCGTGGCGTCCCATTCATCGCCACGTGAGCGCCGCGTGTCCGTCCACCGCACGGCTCGCCTCGGCTCGGTGGAATTGGTCCACCGTGAGCCGTGTCATGACACGTGGGGCCCACACGTCGAAAAATAAAATTAAAATCGAAAATCAGCCACGACGCCACATTGCGCAATAAATAGAATTTCCTTTAGAAAAATAATTCGGAGAATTCAATTAAATTCAGCATTTTATATTAAACTTCTAAAATTCATATCTTTTGCATTTGAACTCCAAATTGAGTGGTTCAAATTGCAAAATTTGTCTAAAATCATAATCTAGCTAACTAAAGCAAAATATTTCAATTTGGAGTTAGTTTGGTTTGAGTTTTTTAATTTGAGTTGAATTTGTCGTATTTTCACGTATAGACTTCGACGACTCCGGAGAGTTAGATCCTTCCAACGATTTAGAGTTCCAAGACTTCAACGAAGGCAAGTTACACTATTGATCATATTGTTCCTATTGTTTTAAAGTATTTATTTACTATTTACAATTTACTATTGCATACATATGTTTATAAAGATATCTGAATAACCTGATTATGTATATAGTTGTTCCAAACTCCTTGGTATGGCCAATTTGATTATCAAACCTGAATACCTTGACACCTTAGATAAAATTTATCAAATGCTTAGCCTTGCTTAGATAATATTTACAAATTTGGGAGAATTTAGTCAAATCTTTACAATGTAATTCAAATGTGTTCCTGTGGTATTGTTTTATCACGAAAGGATTTTACTCTAAATAAAATAAAATGGGTTTGGACTTGGCGAGATGGATGGATGGTGGGTGCGGAGTTCATGCAGGTCTAATCAGTTAGGATTACGACCGTGGTTTTAAATTGAAGTCGCCGAGTCGATTAAGGACCAGTCTTTGAGCGTATTTTGCTACGCCTTCTTGTACCACCACATGTCTGTATGGGCAGGATTTGGCTAAATAATCAGAGTGTCTTAGTGTTATTTGTGCTATGTTGTATGTGTGGCGTTGGTCGACATTAGTCCCACTTTGGCGCAAGAGGGCTTAGGAGGATAGATAGTCCAAAGGTAGCGAAACCTTAGCGGGCATGAATACATGAGACACCGCTTGTAACGCCTCATGATAATTGCTTAGTCACACGCTTCGAAGCGTGCTTTGGCCGACATTAAAAGCATTTTATCTCGTGTGGGTAAAGCTGCACAACCTCTGCAGAGTAAAACTATTCGAATAGCGCGTCATGATCATGGACATGCTAGCAAAGCCACTCTAAGTTAGAATTGTTTTTGGTTTATAAAATGTGTTCAACAGATGTTTTAGGATGGATAGTCCTATGGTAAAAATTGGGTGGTTAGCCAAGTGTTAGGAGGATATGCTTCAATAATCAACTAGTGGAGGTCATCCAATATTCGTTGTCAGTTTTGTCACTATCTTTATTCGAATTATTAAAATTGGTCTTACAAAAGTATTAGCAATATAATCTGAAAATGTGGTTTATGCAAAACAACCCTGCCATTACCTTTGTTTACCTTATGCATGCATTAAACCTTCTATATTGGGTGTGACTTGCGAGCACGGTAGTAGTGCTCACTCTTCTTTGAATAAATCTTATTCAGAGAAGACGTTTTCCCGACGGTGAGGATCTTGACGAATAGGCTGCGTCCCCAGACGATTGCCTGTGGCAAGTCGTGTGGCCTACTACTTCTACTACTCTCCCGCTGTGTTATTTCTTTTCTTTTGGCCGCAGGCCCTTTTGTAATAAACTTTGAATTATTATCAATAAACTCGTGATATGATTGTGCTATCACTTTTTGTTTAACTGTGTACACTAGAAATCCTGGACTAGTGTATGAACACAGAGAATTTGGGATCCTTCGTTCCCGGGTTCGACAAGCCTCCAGCGGTCAACCAGCGCCGTTAGTAGGGCCCGGTCATATGGAAAACGTCTGGATGTACGACCAGGACAACGGTCCTGGTCATCCTCCCACGTCGCCTTCACCATCCTCGCTAGTGGAAGGAGGCCTGCCACTCTCAACCTGCGTCAAAACGATTAAGAACAAACATGACTACACCCAAAGTAGTCAGACCGCGATTCAGTGCATGAAGGTCAGAACTACACGTACCTCAGAACCTAGCCTGGGTGCAGCCTCCATGCCCTGATGGGCGTGCACAGCCGCAACACGCCAAGCTCAATCGGTGCCTCACCTTCTAGGGGGAGGATGGTACTGTGGCGGCTATGGTGATGCATGTCAATCACCGGGTCAAGCAACTCGTAGTGTTCTACGTCCGTCATACCTGAAAATTCAGTGCATACATTGTAAAGACTACGAAATATGTAGCCATATCGAGTGCAAATAAAAATAATAAACGAAGTTCATAATTTTATCATTCTACTATACGTAGCCTATGTAGAAACTCCGGATTTTCCTTACAATTTTAAAATATATCATGCTATTTTTCTAGTTTAAAATTAATTTTTGACATTAACAATATAACTACCATGCACAAATGGGAAGCAAAATAAAGCTGGAATTATCTTTATTATGCTCTATCTACCCTACTAAGCTACTTCACATTTTTTACATATTTGTAATAGGTGTCTTCCTATTTCTTCAAATTTATCCTAAATCGTTCGAGTGCTGCAACATTAATAACATGTGCAGAACGAACTACACTATACACAGCTCAAATGATGACTACATAATTTGACTATAATTATCTAATCTACTTAATTCTATATCACTATTTTTGTTTGTTAACTCACAAGGTTTTGACATAATGTGCAAAGTTGCAAAAAAAAATGTACCTACAAGATGGCCGACCACCAATGCTATGCCAATCTCTCTCCTCTGCGTCGAACTAGCAGAGCTTTGCTACCTTACTTCTCTCCCTCTCCTCCTCTCTTCTATTTTTTTCTGGAATTAAAATAAGTTTTGGACTAATTTTTCAGGGTTTTTATAGATGGGATCTTGTCGATAGTTGAACTAGTGACTGTTCACTTCCTGTCGCCAGTTGAACTGGCAATAGCTCCCTATACCAGCGACAGGGCAACTCGCAACAGCTCCCTCACTGGCGACAGGGACCTAGTTTTGTAATTTTTGGGGACGACTATTTATTTTTGTAATTTTCTTTTAAAATTATATTTTAAAAAAAATTCCTATTCTTCCCCATCCCTCAAATATCTCCCTTCTCATTTTCTAAATGAAGCTGCTAGTCTCCTCCTCGCCCCCCAACCTTTGCTACCTACCGACATGCAATAGCGCTCCCTCGTCATGCCGCTATCGTCGACGCCACAGCCGGGCGGCAAGCAAGCTAAGTAGGTGGGTGAGATCCCGTAGCCCCAGCTGCTTGGGGCCCCTGCCTCTACCCATGTACTATCATGGGCGTCAAGCCAAGACATGGACGTGCACAGAGGCGGAGCTGAGCCTCGGGCCTCCAGGGCAATATGGCCAGAGGCCCAGTATCACAATGCCATGTGAATTCGATTAGAAGTATTAGATCACACAAAAAAATCCAACACTAATTCTAGTTTTATCTGAGTCCACGGCTGGGCTGGCCCGAGTCCTGGCCATGGGCCAGCTAAGCCGACCCGAGTCCTGACTATGGGCCAGCTAAGCCACTGGACATGCATAGATCCTGCTACCCCTAGACTGTTGCTTCGTAAGTGTCATCTAGGTGTAGATCTGTTTCAAAGTTTGTAGTATTAAATGATATAACTTATGGCATGTTTGGTATGCCTCTGCTCTAAGTTTTTGCAGCTCTAACTCCAGCTTCACTCTTGGATCCACTCCTATAAGAAGTTGGAGCAGTTTGAGTTGGTGTTTGGTTAGAAAATTGAATCCAGCTCCAGAAATGAGGAGGGTCATTGTAAAAAGACTACAATACCCTTGTTTTGTGACTTGTAACCTTTTTTAATTGCTTAACTTATAACAGTTTAATAAATTGATTTATGTCATACTGTGCTTTTATTTTTTAATTTTTTGGCCATGTTATGCCCTGTAGTGCCATCTTTTGCGCCCACATTCAAAATTTTTACTTAAAAAAAATTAAATACAACATACATAAACATACAAAGTTCATAACAAATGTTATAATTCAATGAGTATCTTCTCTAAAAAAATTAATGAATATCATAACAAAAGTCCATAAGAGAGGCAAGGAGGCAGGAGATGTCGTTCACAATTCTCCTCATATTTATTAATCAAAGTTACTGTTCCAAGTCCGAAAACCACTACATCAAACGACAACAACGAAATGAAAAGAAAAAAAAAACATCCAAGGGCAGCTCGCCCAATTCAGCTTCTACAATTCTGTAAGGCTCGCCCGCCTCTCGTACATTGACATTGAGCTATCTCCTTTTGCATAAACCTATATAGACAAAACATAAATGATTCTTTAGAACTATAATGATTTGTGAAGACCTTGAGTTTGGTTTTACTCTATTATACTCAACCCCTACCACAAGAACTCACTAGGTCCAGGAAAGGAGTAAGAACTAATCCTGACCATTACTTTACATTTGCAAAACTAAAATGGTATCATTCTTATCACGGTAATGTGCCTTGCAATTACTAAGCCCATCACTAATGCATAAAAGTATAAAAAATTCAACCATGGCATCTCCAGGAACTATCATTTGTGAGCATCTAAATGAACAAGGACTACAAATCATAGCACCCTAAATAATAGCTCAATTCAACAGATTTGCACCTTAGTTACATATTTCATTGTAACACTAAACAGGGTATGCCTTCATTCTGCAAAGCCCTCTATCAATGACTTTTTATTGTGAGGAATCTACTAATGACTTTTAACAACACGATGAATTTGTGAGTCTTTCTGTACTCCATTTTAGATGATACTAGTTCTGAAGTTCCACTGGAATTAGTTAAGCATGGTGTGAGACCCTCACATTTGAGCCATGAGCCTCACTAGATGTATTACCATTCTTACAAATTTCTCTTCACCACCCTCCCTTGTACCCAATTATGTGCCCTGTCATGCAAATGATATCAGTAGAATTACCAAAATTATTGAGATGATCTAGCATCTAAATTTAGCAAAGCAAGAAGCAAGTTTTGTTGTCAGCTAACATCTGTACTAAATCTTGGCATAAGATTCTACAAACTTAAGACAAATGCTTAGAAATGTCTCCTATGTCTCCCCAAACTATAGCTTCCTGAAGCACAATTCCTGGTTCTTTGTTCCAACAAGAGCTCGTTTGTGAAATCATGTCTTTCCCCCAAAAAAAATTCCTAAACATTACCACCCACCGCAGCCTAATCGATCGGATGCACTTATACCCATGAAATTTCCAGCCTAATCGCGAACCAAAGCTGACTTCCCCCAAAGATCCATCTTTCCCATGCAAAAAGCAAAAAAAAAAAACCCGGTCCAAAACCAACCGTGCATACCAAAATCGCACACGAATCGATCGATTCCTCTCTTCTCCCTCATGGCTGGATCGAGTCAATTAATAGACAAATGGTTTCAGAGGCAACAAACCTGCCATGGCGTGCGGTGCCCTTCCTACCCCTTGTAGCCAGCTCAATCGCGCAATGCCAGCATGATCCATTGGCCAGTGGTCAACTGCGTTGTGACTTCTCGCTCGTTTCGTCGGAGTTAGTGAGTCACCTTCAAGCCATGTGGTCAGGGGACACAGAGGCTGGGGAAGAAGAAGAAGCCGAGGCCATGTGAGCTGGGGAGGGAGAAGCTGAGGCCACGTGCGACAGGGCTCGGGATTTTGGGTTGCCGGTGAGATGAGGAAGGCAAGGGAGGTGGTGTCGCGGCTCGAGTGAGGCTGTGGCAGCGCAATGGCCGACCGTGAAGGGGAAACAAGGATAGCAACACTCGGATGAGAGAGGAGCCAAACTAGGAGGAGCATGATCTCGAGAGAAGCAAGGGGATCTCACTGGAGCGGTTAGGGGAGGGGAGGAGGTGCTGAGGCGGTCCGACGATGGGAACCCGAGGCGGCGCCACGATGTCATCGTGGCGGCTACACTGAAGAGAGAGAGCGAGAGTGAATGGTGGGAATAGCTAGGGGATGGCATGGAAATGCTCTAGGTGAGAGGAATTGGCACGAAGCTCACCCGAGAAGAAATGGCAGGGCGGCCTCGATCGATTTTGGGGAAGATGGCAGCGGTGCGGTGCTCTTGTGGATGAAGAACAAAATCAAGTGAGGGGAAATGATCCTTGGGTGCTGGAACATGGCGTCACATGGTCCATTAGGGGAGGAGCTCACCAGGTTGACCTGAACGGCGTATGGAGGCAGCAGCCGCGAACTGAGTGTCGCCGGATGCGAGGAAGAAGCAGCGCATTCCCGGAGCTTCGCTGTAGAGAGGAGAAGGTGGTGAGGGATGGAAAGAGGAAGTCGGGGAGGTCTATAGGGCCATGATGGAGTAGGTCGTAGCCCGCTGGTGTGGCCGAGAGGCTTGGCGACATCCAGGGCCGGCGCGCGGTGGCTTGACTCTGAGCTCGGCTTGAGCTCAGCGAAAAGTGGGAATGGAGAGGGGAGTTGGGTGAGCTGAGGAGGTAGATGGCATTGAAGCCCCTCAGATGACTCAGTGGCAGGGCATGTGCACAAGTCGATCGTGGTGGTTGAGGTGAGACCGTGGGCGTGGAGTCAAAACCCAGGGCTACGGCGTGGTAATGGCCAACGGCGTGAGGCGGACGGGCACATGGAGCTGGGTGGCATGACTGAGCCAGGGCATGAGGAGGAGGAGGCGAAACCACGGGCGGCTGGCCAAAGCCGAGGGCGAGGCGCTAAGCTATGGCATGGGCGACATCGTGTGGAGGAAGAAGGCCGGTAGGCGGGACCAGCTGGTCAACAACAAGGGAGGTAGGGGGAGTGAGGTTGGGCCATGGTGGTTTTGGGTTGGGCAAAAGAATTGGATCGTGCAAGCTTTTGGCCCAAGAAACAGGGAGGAAGGGAATTAAATTCCAGAATTTTTCTGAAAAGGCTAAGTGCTTCGAGGAAATTTTAAATATATAAATAGGGCTCCAAAAATTATGAACATTTTTGGACATAGTTTAGTTCATTATGTAACTTTTTCCATAATTTTATTTGTTCTGTATTTTTCTCTAAACTTCTTTTAAGTTTCTGTTTCCATGCAATTGTATTATTTGATTTGAGAAAAGTTTCAAAAACATGCTTAACATATATTTTCCCATTTCATTAATAGTACAAATACCCCAAGTTTGGATTTTTAACTATCATCTTTCATTTCCATTTGTTTTTAATTCTCAATTAAATTTGTTTGCCTAAAATTTGATTCTTAAGTTTCATAATTTGACAAAAAAAATCTTGAATAAAAATCAAGGAAAAAAGAATGTCAATAAAATGCATCAAAAAGTTTTTAAAAGTTCACATTTTCAAATGATTGAAAACGAACTGAAAATTTTGGTATGTTACATGAAAAATCTCTCTATGTGTATGTTTCGCTTATGAGGATGTTCCCGGGAGTGTGGATTAAATGATCTTTGTCGGTTCTTCGCACACACATTGCGGGTGCGAGAACTCCAGTGGTACCGACACATCTTTCATAGAATGAACCGGATATGGTTTAGCCCTCTCGGCAAGCCACTTGCGCTTCTACAGCATCTTCACGTAGAAGTTTGACGATGAGTTTGACATCTCCTTCCTCTCTGTTGTGTAAACCAAGTTAGAGTGAAGTGTTGGGTGTGGTTATGTATGGTTCTCCTCCAACTCTCTTCTCCCTCCTTTTATAAGCGGGTATGGTGTAGTGCCAAGGGAGGAGGGAGAAGAGACAAGACATTAGTCTGAAAAGGTGGCGTAACAGAGTGTGGTCATTTCGGTTTGAAAAGCTAGCATCGCAGTGTGTTGTTTTTTCAGTTTGCAAAGTTGGCAGTGTGTGGCGTGACAGGGTACGACCTTTTCGGTCTGAAAAGGTGGTGTGGTAGAATGTGGTCATTTTTATCTGAAAAGCTAGCATCGCAATGTATTATCTTTTTGGTCTGCAAAGGTGGCAATGTGTGGTGTGACAGGGTACGGTCTTTTGGTCTGAAAAGGTTGTGTGGCAGAGTGTGGTCATTTTGGTCTAAAAAGCTTGGGTCACAGTGTGTTGTCTCTTCGGTCTGCAAAGGTGGCAGTGTGTGGCGTGACAAGGTGCGATCTTTTTGGTCTAAATAGGTGGCATGGAAGAGTGTGGTCATTTCAGTCTGAAAAGGTAGCATCGCAATGTGTTATTTTCTCGATCTGCGGTATTGCGTTATTGAATTCTCATTTTGTAATACAATTGTTCCTTGTCATGTTACGTTCACACAGATCCGGCTGCCAAAAGTTGAAGATGTCTTGTAATTCATAAACAAGCATACAACATTGTTCATACATGAATCTGTTATGCAGACAATGACTACTATCTAATACATATTGAACACACTATCAGTAGGATACACACGCACATAAGTTTCTCAATCCACTTTAGCTAGTCAAGAATCCTGTCTAAATGCTCGTCTGCAAGTGGCATGTTCATCATTGGACCATATGGAACTATAGGTGGACATTCAATTACTCTTTCCACCACAACACCAACAGACTCCGCCCACTAAAAGTACTGGCAACCACTAGACTGTAAACCGCATGTTCACCATTAGACCATAGTGAAAGAGTAGTAACAAACAAACCCAAAATACAAATACCAGCATTCGCGGAAATCAAACTCAACGAGAAATATGAACACTTGTAGAACACAAGCCCAAACACAACACTTGTAGAACACAAGAAGGGACACATCCACGGTGGCCCAACACAAAGGTACTGAAGTGAGCATTCTTCCCCTTTGGTTCATGCATCAATGCATTCCGGCATTGCCGTCCGATCTTGTATGTGGATAGCACATTCCTGGCTGGGATACAAGGTGCAGGTACTTACTATAATTGCGACAGACAAGAACAATCAGGTTCTTCCCATGGCCTTTACGTTTGTTGAAAGCAAGAACACAGATAGTTAGTTGTGGTTTATAAGGAACATGAATATTTATATTGTACAGGGCCGTCCAAACGTATGCGTCATACATAATCACCATGCGGCCCTGTTGAGTGCCACAACTCAGCTACAATAAGGGGAAAACGGATCTACAAAGCAGGTGGTGCGTGAGGCACTTGGGTGCAAACATCTACAGACAGTACCACAAGGACTTAATGAACCTATTCAAACGGCTGTGCAACCAGAACCAGTAGAGAAAGTTCGATACACTCTGTAAAATTATGGATGAGCGAACAGGGACGCATAGAAGGGAGGTAGTGAAAAAGCCCGCTACAAGCACTAACAATATCCCCGTGGTATTGCCAGAGTTACCCACACACGGTCCTGGTGTGATGAGAAAGATGGGGTGGGGGGAACAGGTGAAATGCTTCTTAGACTAGATTGATAATGAGCATAAGGTGAAGAGGTCGTTGCTACATGATAAGGATGATGCTCGGTATGGTTTCATGATAACAAATCTAGCCAGGGTATATAATTGGATTATGTGCAGCGTCAGGTGCTTCCCTTTGATTGCTATTATGGAGGCAATTCTTCACGGGACCACAAAGTACTTTGTTGACCGAAGCAACAACACATCTCTCTCCATGGCAAATCACATAGTACTGTATTCAGCCATGATCACCAAGTATATGAAGGAGAACAGCAAGAAGGGTATGATGCACCGGGCATTCAAGATTGACACAAGGGAGCTTCGCTTCGAGATACTGTGTAGGGAGAAAGGACGCCATGGGACGAAATGCGAGAGGATCATCCAGAGTACACACTACAACACGCTAGTTGCATATACACTTACAAAAAGCCTCTTTTTCTGCATAGGTCATGCTCACATGTCATGGCCACATGTTTGACGGTGGCACAATATCTCGACTAGTACCTTTATGAATATTTCACCAAGAAAAAGGTGATGCAAACCTAGAATGTAGAGCTGTATGGTTACGACGTGATTGGCTATTTCTCTGGCCATCCTACCCGGGAGCAACAGATCTGGGCCGCGGACATTGCTAGGCTCAAGGTAAAGGTTGGCTGGCGGCACGTACGGCATATCAGGAATGACATAGATGAAGCGGAAGCCGGGTGTTATACCAAAAAGTGCTGAATTTGCAAAGAGTCCGGACATACCTTCAAGAAATGCCCTAAGAGAGATGCACGGGATGAAAGAGAGGTCGGTAGTCGGTAGTCCAGACGGCACCGTAGGGACCTTATCCGATCGCCCCACTTGAGGCGGACAATGTGGAGGTCGACATGGCGGACGTTGAGGTCGCGGCCATAGGAATTGTTTGTCTTGTTGAAATATGTTGTGCTGAATGTTTTGTTATATCATTGTGATTTATCGACAAACTATATGATGACGTTGTGCGGAAATGTTTTGTAATATCATTGTGATTTGTCCACAAACTATGTGATGACGTTGTGCTGAAATATGTTGTGCTAATATTATTTCTTATTACTTTCAGATTCTGTTTTTATTGTGCCATTTCTTTCAGATTTCTTTTTTTTAAAAAAAATCCCCTGATCCTGTCGCCATTCCAATTGGCTACTAGATCCTGTCGCTAATTGGAATCGCAACACTACTGTTCTATTAGCGACATGCCTCCTGTTGCCATTCCAATTGGCGACTGAATCCTATCGCCAATTGGAACGGCGACAGGAGTCCATTTCTGTTTTTTTACTATTTTTAATTGTTTTTAAAGATAATATTATTCAAAAAAAATCTTTAATCTCAATCAACATGTTGATTATGTGTGTAGCAAATTATTTTATTAGTTTACATGATATTAGAGTACCTTGCTCACGTATACACCGATGCAACATGGCTGGCCCATCTTGAACTTATCTTGTCTCACATGCTAGTTACCCAACCAAACCATGTGTATTCTATCTCTTCTCACCGCCATACCTTCTATGCTTCAATCTACAACAACAAGCTCAATTCTTGATCGATCCCTCTCAGCTGCTACCCCTTCTAATGCAATATTCTACTATGTAGTTATCTTCTACTTCTCTTCATATATTGCTTAATGCTGACCGTTACAACATCAAACACGCATACATGTGCAACCGTCGCCGGTCCCTACTGAGCACACCCGCTACGCTCTCTATGGTGGCCTTGAGCCTATTCCCTATAGCTGTGCAATCTCTCCTCTGAGATCTTTCCTCCTCTTTGTATGTCCATGCT
Organism: Ampelocalamus luodianensis; assembly: GCA_036346255.1. NCBI lineage: Eukaryota > Viridiplantae > Streptophyta > Magnoliopsida > Poales > Poaceae > Ampelocalamus > Ampelocalamus luodianensis. Next base: position 20,163,429 of record CM070630.1, on the reverse strand, counting down.
TCTATGTGTACGGATCCATTCATGTATATACACGTGCATGATGTTATATGTGCTCGATGTTCTCTTCTCCCGTGTCAGTACTCCTTTTCTTCGACGTTGGCTAACTCAACGTTGGGACTTCCTCACTAACCGCAGCGACCTCTCACCTTCACTGATACCAGCATATCTGATTTATTCATTGATATGGAGAATCTTCTCACCATCATTAGTGACGCCGTGCGCCTCACCAGCAATGATAGGTTCCTAGCTACCCTATAGCCCCATATCGTCCATAGCTCATCTTCAATGCAAAGCTTCATCTCCTCTCTGCCAAAGCATCCCCATCGTTGAGCTTCTTTGGCCATTGACTTCTTCAACAACGATCACACTCACTGCTTGTCGTCGCAACCCTCCTTCGACTCTGGCTACTCCACCAAGCAGCATGGCATTATCATCATCGAACGGCAAAGATGAGCAGCACGACATTGTCCTTATCTCTGCTACCACCACCTCGGCTCTTCGCTTCTCGTAGGTCAATGTCTTCTTGTAGGACAAATCGACGGCATTACACTCTTTCATTGTCTTCTCTGACATCATTGGTGCTATCCTCGTTATAACTTATATTATAAATCAAATTACTTACTTTATTTAATTTACTATGAATTTTAGTTATTTATGGATTTTACTTTGGAATTCGTATGGAAATCAAATTGTAAATTTTCTTTAATTTCTATTATGAATCACAGTTAGTTGGGGATTTTACTTTGGAATTCATATCAAATAAAATTGCTAATATTATTTTATTTTTCATTCTAAATTTTATTTATTTATTTTTTGCTGAAATTCGTATACAAATCCAATTGCTAACTTTTGTTTAACTTTTATCCAGAATTATACTTATTTATGGATTTTACGTAGGAATTCGTATGAAAATCACATTGCTAATTTTATTTTATTTTTTATTCTTAATTTCAGTTATTTTTTTATTGTAATTGACATGGACTGTTTTTCTTTTAATCAAGACCGTTATAATTTGGACCACTACAGTCATTGGTATAGATGTTTATCTTTTTTTTCACATATTAACGTAGGAATTTCTAGTCTTCAGAGATAACGTGTTAGCTTCTTTTTATATGGCTTTAATAATATAATAGAATTTTTTGTCACGTGAAAGTCCAAACCTTTGAGTTGAAACTTTTGTAACTTTTCATTTGAAAGTTGGTATTTGAGACGAAATTCCAGTTGAGACTTTCTAAATTTTGAGTTTAAAGTTTGAAAGCCGGCTTTATAAGCTGATTCTCGAGCCCGTTTTTTTCATGTTGGATGGTGGGGGCAGGGCAAACGCCGGGAGAACCAGAGAAACATGTTGGCGATTGTAAGTTCGAAGCTCCACTAGTTCATTACTGTGTGGAAGCATATACTTGTTCTCTATTTGTTATAGTAAACTAGAAGATCACCCGCGCCAAATGGCGCGGGTATGAATGCCTCTGGATTTTTTTTTTAAGATTAATTTGTTAAAGATTGTTCTAAAATCTGAGTATTATGTGACATGATAAAGAAAAGGTGTTCGAAGCAGGAGATATCTAAAGAGCAAAGTATATCAAACAGATGGTTTTATATAGAGGAACCAAATAGCTTAGGAAGTATATCAAACGACAGATGGTTTTATATTGAGGAACCAAATAGCTTAGGAAGTAGATAAAACGGTAGTTATATGTAGCATATCACAGCAAGAGCTAGGAACAGTTTAGAGTGTATAAGCGAAGGCTTCAAAAGGAGTACCAGCACAGGGCATTAGTTGCAGTTAAGAGAGGTGTAAATTCAACAAAACGAAAAGAGTCCGCGATGACTGGTGAGTGCCTAGGATTCCCTTAATAATTCTATACTGATATGATATATGGCGTAGATTGCATAGGTTCTCTAGATATTTCTCACGGATGACTCTTTTTTGTTGTACACATGCCTCCAAAGAGTAAGCTGCGCGTTTTAAAATAGACCGTCTAACATTATAGCTGGATTGACACAAAACAAAAGCATATTTGTTCTCACAACAAGCAGCATCTAAAACAAAGGCATTTACAGGAGAGGTAAAGCACGCTATACATCTACATCCTTATAATCTGTCTCTGAATTCTGACAATGGTTGTCCCTTAATTAAAGGAGAAAATGAGGACACGTGGGAAGCTATATGCAATGCAAGTGTAGAACCAAAGTATTGTACGATATCACACCAAACCAAGAAGGGTTCCCTTCAGAAACCAACTAAAACATCTCTCAAGATAGTGCATATCATGATAAATAAGCTATGGAGTGGATCTGTTTATGATCAGACATGTTGCTGGAGTGACGGGATGGGTTTAGATGGGATGGAAAATACGCATACCTTAAAAGAGGAATTACAGCATCAAACTGCGTGTTCTCTTTTACAAATTCCTCTGCATACGAACAATAATTAACATAAGTTTTGCTCTGGTGATGGTCATATGAAATAGCAGGGGTCGCTCACCTCTATGCCTCAGATCTTAAAAAGTTGAGTAACTTTCATTATTGGTCATTCACACTCATCTGTCTCTAATGTACCTGTAATAGAAACTGAGAGAGAATTTAGTGACAATGAACTTAAAACTGTACTTCTAATAGAGAGTTGAGATTGCACTAACCTTTGGCAACTGCTGGGATTGGATATGATCGATACAAAAAGTAAATGCATACTACTCTTGATCTTCTAACACTTTCTGAGGCTTGTCAAATCTAATAGACTTCCATCCACAGATACCTAAAAGATTGCTAAATCTGGGTCTATAAAGGGAAATGGTTTATTACATGTGGTGGCCAGCATTTAACTGATTCTAAAAAAAACTGAATTTTTTTTGAGTGGAACATATTCCTAGCACATACGATTTCTGAAAAGGCTAACAGGGCTGAGATAGCCAGTACATCACCGTAAGCAATGGATTGCTGGCTGATAACGCAATGTTTTGTGCGTCAACATGAAAAGCAAACTGATATAAACAAAACCTATTCTAGACTATACATACTGCTTATAAACAAAAAGAAATTACAAAACCATAGCTCAGGTCAATTATTGCTTGGGATTGAGTAACTTCTATTAGTAACTCAAAAATCATGCTAGATGTTACTACTCAGAATCTTACATTAATAAAGAGACTATAAGAATTAATATAGGCAATCTGTACCTAGTTTAGAAATTGTGACTGCAAGGAACTTCTGTACCTGACGAAACAAAGAGACTAAGAATTAATATAGGCAATCTAGATAGGTGCACATGAGCGCGTAAGTCAACCAAGATAAGTCGATCTCGTAGCTAATGCATCTTTTTTATAAGGTTTATCTAGCCAAAATACTCTTGTAACAAATCAAAATCTGAAAGGGAATCTCTACGAAAATAATCTCTACAAAAATATCCAACCTATCGAGACTAAAGCGAGAATCATTTTGCACCTAAGGCTAGAGATCATCCATACATACTCTGCAAGATATATGATTCATTGGAAATCAAGAGGAATGCTAAAATAAATTTCTGTAAGGCTAAAAGGGACAAAATAATGGAACTTAACACATTGTGAGCCAAGTGAGGTTACAGGAACTAAGGAAATCAAATGAGCCTCTGCTCATATCCAGCACAGGAAAACCTCATGAGGCAATTACAATAGCGTACATATATATTGTTTCATGACAAACCTAAGGGCAAAATTTGAAACTGTAATAGCGAAGCAGTGCTTGTTGAATCTAAGGACTTATTATTGAAATCTGTGAAGGGCGCATGTTAAGCAAAGTGCACGCCGAAGCAGTGCTTGGTGAATCTAAGAACTTACTATTGAAATCTGTGAAGGGCACAAGTTAAGCAAAGTGCACGCTAGTGATTGTGGCCCATATGACCTAATATTTCCCATATCTGAAGTTAATGCTCTGAAACAGATATATAGTAAGATACTGTAAAGATATATAAAAAAAATGAGAAGAACAAACGTAGAAATAATCCCAAGCTATAAACGTATGGCGCATAAAGACAATCTAACGGCGAACTTAAGCAATATATACAAACGGAAATCTAACGGCGAATTTAAGCAATATATACAAAAGGAAATCTAACGGCGAATCTAAGCAATAAGAGAATCATGCTTGGGCTATTAAAAGTGGTTAAGGGTTCATATTCTTACCTTTCCTGTAGAGGGACGGTATCGCGGATCATCATAGTTGAAAAAAGAAAGCCAAGTGAATAGATCTAGTCACATGCAAAGAAGAACCACAACCGCATCAGATTCAGATAGCAATGCTTCTAGTGGTGAGGATGATTTTGTTGTCAAAGTTAAGTATCAGTCAGCAATCTGATCCACAAAAAAAACTTATGTAAACACTGAACACGTAATTTTATAATAAATTATAGGGAATATATTCAACAAATGTATAAATCACCATGTTTGGGCTATTAAAACTGCCTAAGAGTTCATATTCTTAGCTTTTCTGTAGAGGGCCGGTATCGCAGATTAGCATAGCTGCAAAAGAAAACCAAGTGAATAGATTTAGCCACATGCAGCTGCAAAAGAAAACCAAGTTAACATATTTAGTCATATGCAACATACAGTGTATTGGCTACACATACTCTGCAAGATATATGATTCATTGGAAATTAAGAGGAATGCTGAAATAAATTTCTGTAAGGCTAAAAGGGACAAAACAATGGAACTTAACACATTGTGAGGCAAGTTTTTTTTCTCGAACGACGCAGGAGAGCTGCGCGTCATTATATTAAGAAGAAAGGGGCTACAAAAGGACACCTAGACAACACCTCTGCTAAACACTTTCTAACTCAACTCCACACAAGTGAGGAAGAGGACAACAAAAAGCTAAGGTCTCGGGCTCCAGCAGAGCACCAAAGACTACAATCCTCCCTCACACTTTGGAGCACTAACTGAAGGTCAGGCCTACCACCCTCAAAGACACAAAAACCTCATATTAACACATTGTGAGGCAAGTGAGGTTACAGGAACTAAGGAAATTCAATGAGCCTCTGCTCATATCCAGCACAGGAAAACCTCATGAGGCAATTACAATGGCGTACATATATGTTGTTTCATGACAAATCTAAGGGCAAAATTTGAAACTGTAATAGCGAAGCAGTGCTTGTTGAATCTAAGGACTTAATATTGAAATCTATGAAGGGCGCATGCTAAGCAAAGTGCACGCCGAAGCAGTGCTTGGTGAATCAAAGAACTTACTATTCAAATCTGTGAAGGGCACAAGTTAAGAAAAGTGCACGCTGGTGATTGTGGCCCATACGACCTAATATTTCCCATGTCAGAAGTTAACGCTCTAAAACAGATATATAGTAAGATATTGTAAAGATATATAAAAAAAATGAGAAGAACAAACGTAGAAATAATCCCAAGCTATAAACATATGGCGCATAAAGACAATTTAACGGCGAAGCAATATATACAAAAGAAAATATAACGGCGAATTTAAGCAATCTATACAAAAGAAAATCTAACGGCGAATCTAAGCAATAAGAGAATCATGCTTGGGCTATTAAAAGTGGTTAAGGGTTCAGATTCTTACCTTTCCTGTAGAGGGACGGTGTCACGGATCATCATAGTTGCAAAAAGAAAGCCAAGTGAATAGATTTAGCCACATGCAGCCGCAAAAGAAAAAAAAGTGAACATATTTAGCCACATGCAACATATAGTGTGTTGGCTACACTCGTGAATGGGAAAACAGCAGGTTATTAATTAAACATAACTGGCCCTGGTTTATATGTTTATCAATGTTTAGCCACATGCAACATACAGTGTTGGCTACACTCATGAAAGGAAAAATGACAGGCTATTAATTAAACATAACTGGCCCTGGTTTATATGTTTATCAATGTAAAGAAGAACCACAACACCATCAGATTCAGATAGGAATGCTTCCAGTGGTGAGGATGATTTTGCTGTCAAAGTTAAGCATCAGTCATCAATCTGATCTACCAAAAGCTTATGTAAACACTGAACACGTAAATTTATAATAAATCATAGGGAATATATTCAACAAATGTATAAATCACCATGTTTGGGCTACTAAAACTGCCTAAGAGTTCAGATTCTTAGCTTTTCTATAGAGGGCCGGTATCGCGGATTATCATAGCTGCAAAAGAAAACCAAGTAAATAGATTTAGCCACATGCAGCTGCAAAAGAAAACCAAGTGAACATACTATCGGAGTTTCACTCTGCAAGGCAGCATGGAAAATCTATAGAAAAACATAATCTTCAATATTTTACAGAACCACGACGATGAATAGCAACCCAAATAGGTAATCCGGCTATCCGAGGCTATTGACTGCAGCATGTAGAAATCACCTTTGGAGAGTGAAGGCAAGAAAGTGCGGAGGGAGGGGGAACAAATCGGGAGGGAGGGATGGACCTGCAGCAGCGGGCGAAGAAACATAACAGAGTGGCGGGGGAGGAACCGGAGGTCGCGAGGCAAAACCCAAATGGCGCGGGGGGGGGGGGGTGGGGGGAGGACCGAGGAGCGAAGAAAATCGGGGCAGGATCTAAACGGTGCAGGAGGGGGGTAGCTGGGGAAGGAGACCGAAATAGCAGGAGGAAAGGAGTGACCGCGGCGGGGGAAGGAGCCCTGGGCGGTGGCGGGGGCAAGCAGTGAGGGGGAAGAGCGGCGGCGCGGGACGGCGGGGAAGAAACCCAACGGAGCGACAGGGGAAGAATCGGAGGTCGCGAGGCAAAAACCCAAACGGCGGGGGGGGGAGCGAAGCAAATCGGGGCAGGAGCAGCGCCGGGGGAAGAAGACCAACGGGGCGACGGGGAAGGATCCGCTGGCGGTGGGGGAAGCCGCGAGCGGAGGGGTGGCGGCGCGGGACGGAGCGAGAGAGGAGCCGCGAAGAGAGCGAGGAATGAAGATGAGGATTGTGCTTTTGGGGGGAGACGTGGTCCGAGCGAGTTCGCGAAGCAGGCGATGTGGGCGCCGCTTTCCAGGACACGCACCGGGGCTGAATCGGGCGAGCACGAGCGCGTGGAGGCGCGATCGGACGGCTGCCGCGGACGGGACGACGTGGCGCGGCCGCGGCCGCGCGCTGGCTGGACGCGCAAGAGCCGAATCGAACGGGACGGAGCCGTTCGGCACGCGATCGGACGGTCCTCCTTTTTGGGGCGACGTGGGCAGGGCCGGGCATGGGACATGCCCTCCAGCCTTTAAGGTTAGTAATGCTACAATTGTCTGCTTAAATTATTATTTTTAGGAATATGCTTAAATTATTATATTTTAGGAATATGCTTAAATTATTTTGTTCTTGAGAAAATGTCTTCTTAAACCATATGCGAACCATTTTTTTCTTTTTAGAGAGAGATACGGGACCATACTCTGATTTTTTTTTTAAGCCCAACAATACTCTGTTTTTTATCCTTTGTTGACCTTCGAATCATACTAGGGAAGAATCATACTTTTTTTAGAGGGAGAGGAATCATACTCCCTCTGTTTCTGCACACATATTAAGAAGATCGTATTTATGATAAGATATCGAAAAAAAATATCCTTCAATAATATCTCAAGCACGTCAAACGAGATAGCAAAGTAGGTGGTCATAGCTAGGGATGATAGTCCTAGTTTGGAAAGTTTATCTAGAAAATCATGAAGCGCCTAGCATTTATGAAAGAAAATTTTAGTAAAAGTGTCGACTATACGAAAAAGGAGGGAGTACTTTGTTGTATTACGGTGCGCATGCGTCGTTGTTTGTATCGCAGCCCATGTCTGTCGCCCTCGCCCTCTCCTAGCCCGGCCTCTAGCGCGCGGTCCGTCTACCTTCGGCGCGGCCCACCGCCTCGAGCAATATTATGTCAGGCCCCGATTCCATCCTCTGCCGCCCCGAATCGAGTCCATGCGTTGCCGAGCCCGTCGGCCGCTGCCCCAACTGAACGTACCTTTTCTTATGCGTGTTCTTGTTTGGAATATTATGTCAGGACCCGGAATGAATCCGAATCTAACTCGTGACCAATGTTAGGATAATACGAAGAATTTGGGGATGAGAAATGGAGAAACAGTGGCGAAGCGAAGAACTATACTACTCCTAAGTTCTAAAGCTACCGTACAACTAGAGATAACTATTGATAATTTTCAATAATCAGTAATGCGTCATTTGGTACATAGGGTTGGCTTTTATATTAAGGGGCGGATCCAAGTTCAAGGCAACCTAGGCTGCCCTGAGTCTAGAACCTAAAACTCATTTAGAAATTGTCCAAACAGTAGAAGCTCGGTCAAGAAAGGAGATAGCCCAAACCCAGGGCATATCCCAGGTCTGGCTCCCCCTCGGTTTATATAGCCTTGAAGTTACAGCAGGAGAAATTAAATCTGAAGTAACAGTATATGCTGAAATGCATAGCAGCCGTTGATCTCTGATGAAACGCTACGAGCCATAAGATCTTCATAAAGCTTGGTCAACAGACACCATAGATCTGAACGAAGCGATATCAGAGAATGACAGCCGTTGGATATGGCTTAAGCTTCAAGCCAGATGCTCCTCGTAAAAATTCAGAGATGCAGATTTAGAGGGTCTGACATTTCCTTCCCCTTGACAACACACTTGTCCTCAAGTGTTCAGCATCATGGAGGCGTCTACGAAATAATCCAGAGCTTAATTATCTACCCCATGAAATTCAGTTGTAGTTGCTGCAAAGATTTCTTAAAAAGGTGTGTACCATTTAGTTCAGAACACTGACAAGAATCAGACCTTTGACAAGAATCAGACCTTGTTTCGAATGTAAAGCCATGGCATTTCACAATGCCAGAAGGTATACAAGTAGAAGCCATTGTCTCAAGATCAATGCCAGAGTATTCAGGTATTTTTTTTTTTTGCGAATCACCCAGTACAATACATAGACGCCCACACACACGCACACCACCACACGCACGCACTCACACACACAACGCCTACTGAAGACTGGACGAGTAGAGCTTGAAGAAATAACGAAGTCACCATCGGCGCCTCGCTTGCGACGGATACGTCGCCTCCCACTGAAAGAAAGGGTTCGTAATGTTTCAAGTTGCTTCTCATTTCCTTCCATAAAAATTGATTTCCGCATCATTGATAAAGAAGGTGCCTAGTTTAGTATCACCACCATGTTTGTGATGAAAAAAAAATTCCTGAGCAAATGTTTTCATTAGTGAAATTTATAATTCCAAGGTCCCAACTCTTAGGGTGCGTTTGGTACGTGTAATCTCATATTCCCCTGTAATCTAATATTCCTCTCAATCTGGTTACTGGTAAACACATTATCAGTAATCTAATATTCCAACATTTGGTTGATTTGAAAGAAACTACATATTAGTCTTTATCATAATTTCAAATCAGGAAGGTTAACATCTATAAATTTTGAATTTTACAATTTAAAATTCCAACATTTTGAATTTCATTTTTTATGATTCGAAAATTCAAATTTTGGATTTTGAAATTTTAAAATTCGAGTTTTGCAGTTTAAATTCTCAGTATTTGAAATTCTGAAACTCAAAATTGAAACTTTCAAAATTCGGATTTATAAAATTTAATTCTCGGAATTTGAATATCTAAAATCTAGAATTCAAAATTTGAAAGAAAAAAAATAGATTTTTGAAACCCAACCTTGAAATTTTGAATTTTAAAATTTAAATTGTTTGAATTTAAGATTCCAAAATTTAGGATTCAATTTTTTGATATTTTGGTTTCGAAATTCATATTTTGAAAAAATATTTTTTAAATTCCATAATTCAGATATTCAAATATTAAAATAAATCACAATTTGAATTTTGAATTCTGAAAGTTTAAAATATGACTATGATGAATCAAAAGCATATGGTAAAAATGCAATAACAAAGATTCTTTTCCCTTGGTAATATAAGATAGACACCCTTTTCTACGAGAAATAGATTCCTGAAATTGATGATAATCTATTTCCCAAGGTAATCTTAGATTCTTGATTCAAATTCCTGAATGTTTTACCAAACCAAGCGCACCCTACAGGAATGTAATGCTCAGCCATGACAAAGTAATCATTGGGATATTTTGTCCAATTAACAAGGCTTGAAATTGAATCCTCCTAGCTCCTGTACAGCACTAATCAGCGAATAATTCAGAAATGGAGAAGGGATTCTAATTCTAATGATAGCTCTGTATTTGTATTTGCAAACCTGACAAGACACATTAGCATAATTTGACTCAGAATTTTCTTCCCTATGAGTGAGAACATTTACACCAATCCTCTCATGAATCACTTGCGTATCTTGAGCAAGATGCAGGTATCGAGTCATAGTTGCGAGTCCATAAACATTGGTTGTCAACGACTCACCTTCAGCAAGTATCATTCCACCTCCAGTCAGAGATAACCATAAAAGTACATATCATCATGTTCCTTAGATGGTTCTTCACTATTCAGTTCACTGAACCCTTCCATTTTGTGCCATTGTTTTTCATTGCTAATACTTTTCTCCTTGTCATTAGATGACTCCTTGCCATTGGGCAATATAATTAGATTTCCTGAGCTAAGAGCACATGGATTCCACTGCCTTCCAGAAGAGTATGTCCAACTGTGTAACCTAGCATGCTTCTCACCATCTCCAGGGCTAAAGCCACTTCGCCTCCATGATGGAACCTTGTCAAACACATTGCAAACTCCTGTCATGGTTAAGAACTTGAATGGGTGCACAGGAGCATGTTCTGGCGTTTTGATTAGTACTCCAGGGAAATAACAATCATAGAAGGAACCATTTCAGCTGCATTATTCATCACCACTGATCCACCAGCTTGCCCCACTGCATCCTTGAAATTTCCAACCATGTCATACCTGAGTGTAGTGCCCAAACTAGTAACTCCCATTTGCTGCAGAAGGTAAGTCATTTCCCCAGGTAATGGATTCGTGACATTTGCCTTAAAAGCAATAGGCTGTTGCAAGTCGACTTGTTGAACGGGTGATGGCCAGGGTTGTCGCCCGAGAACACCACTTGGTTTAAGCTTCTTCAGTGAGCACCACCTGTGTAGCAACACCAAGGGCGAGAGCTCCAAACCCACAACCATATCCTGGGCAGTGCTCGTCTTGAGAGATAGCGGGGAGCATAACTTGGCCGTGGCCTGAAGAGGCGCGCGCCCACGCGCAGTCGACACCAAAGACGGCGTACTCAGGGATGGTCCAGCTGACCAGTGCATGTTGCATGTGGCCGACGAGGAGTCTCGACGGTGATGTCGCTGTCAGCAACGCCTCCCACGCTTTGCCGTCGTGGTTCTTGTCTTCCTCAGCGGAAGCTACATCGGTCGCGGCTGCGGGTGGGTGTTACCAACCTCTTGCGATCACTATTATATGAATGTCTCTCCAGTGTTTCAACAAGAGTTTAGAGAGGTTTGTTGGGGAAGAACAGCAAGAGGGGGAGGTAAAGTTCAGAAGAGGTCCGGGGAATAAAAGAGATTCAGAGATTACAATCATCCTCCGTAACAGAAACGCAGGACCACTACTTATACCATCTCTCCATCGGACTGCTAAGTGGGTCCAACATCGGCTAATAGACAGAGTGTCGCCCAATCACCGGACCCAATCCGACGAAGGAAATCGCGTACTGGGCCTTCGATAACGCTTCGCTTCAGACCTTACCTCCTGACCACCTGAGCTGCACTGTACCATATCTGGCAACATAACATTCTCCCCCCCTTCAGAGGCGGCTTGACCCCAAGCCGGAGCAGCAGGAAAACGATTCTTCAACTCAGCAAAATCCTCCCACGTAGCCTCCTCTGATGATGTCCGAGACCACTGGACTAGCACTTGAGTTCCAGATATTGATCCAGATCGCTGCAATCGAAGACCCAATATCCTGTCTGGCACTCTATCGGCCGCTGAGTCAGGAAGACCCTGTTGTACCTGTTTGTTCGGAGCCAATGCTTGCTTCAATTGAGAAACATGAATCACTGGATGTATACTACAGGTGTGAGGCAACTTCAAGTTATATGCCACCGATCCCACTGTTTGCTCGATCGAAAAAGCCCATAATATCTCGAACGCGCCACACGGTGAGCCCTATTTGCCACCGATGACTGCACATACGGCTGTAACTTCAGATAAACCCAATCTCCCACTGTGAAGCTTCGTTCAGAACGTCTCCGATCAGCTTGGACTTTCATTCGTTGACAAGCTCGATAGAGATGCTGGCGTAGCAGTTTAGTCACCAACTCCCTGTCTTGCATCCATGATGATAATTCTGGGGAGGCACAACCCGAAGAATCCACAATACCAAAGTGGCGTGGGCGCGAGAATTTGTCCACCACCACCATAATGCTATTGTGATTTGGAGACCTGGGCAGCCCTTCAATAAAATCTAAGGAGACCATCTGCCATGCTTGATCTGGTACCGGAAGAGGTTGTAATAAACCCGGGTACTTAACGTGTTCACTCTTTGCTTGTTTGCAGATAGAGCATGCAGATACAAAATCCTTAATCCCTTGTTTCATCCCCGGCCACGCAAAGAGTTTGTGTATTCTGTTGTAGGTTACTTGAAACCTAGAATGACCCCCAATCGCGCTAGCATGCATCGCTTGTATAATTTTCTGCTGCATAGGCATATTAGCCCCAACCCAGACTCTCCCAAAGATAACGAATGCACCTTCTTGAAGGTGGAATTTCGGATGCGTCGCCCCTTTAACGCTCAACTGAGTAAGCAATTTCATGGTTGACTCATCCGTAGCATAACCTGCAACCACTTCGGATAACCAAGCCGGCACACATGTGGATACTGCAACTAAATCTCCACAAGATCGGCATCGTGGGATAAGGCATCAGCCGCCGTATTTTCCACCCCTTTCTTATACATCAATCGATACCTTAAACCAGATAACTTGGTGAGAGCTTTCTGTTGCCATACTGTAGTTAGTCGCTGATCATCCAAGTGTATTAAACTCTTCTGATCGGTCTTTATCACGAATTTGGTATGCTGCAAATATGGTCTCCACTGGTCAATAGCCGACAATATCGCCAAGCCTCCACTAATGAAACAATGTGAACTGCCCGAATCCACCAGCAAAGTAATCTGCCGACTCTGAATTTCACCTCGCAATATAATGGTGCGTGAAGTTTGCTTCCCAGTAAAGGCCTCCTCGAAATGGACATGAGGTCGAGATCTACTTTCGCTTCTCCTCCACATCTTGTCGTGAATCGCTCTCGTAAATCCGTAACATATCCCACAATTCCTCCACAACATGAAGTTGAACTGTCAGCCCACAACGATGATCCCGAGACCATTTTTCTCCACAAGTGTAACACAGTCCTTTAGCTCTTCTGTAAGTGCAAAGGACAAGAAGTTTCTCATCAACCTGAGTAACTTGGACCCCGTCCACACTTCTTCTGGTCGTCGGCCTTGACCATCGATGAATTCCTTCCAGCGGCAACGGAATAGGAAAAAGCGGCGTAATCCGAACGCACGCCATACGGTGGTTCACTCCGTGGGATCCTTCCGCAAGGATTCGAACATCTTCCCGCAAACAAGCCAAAGCCACGATGAGTGTCCACCTCCGTGATCGGTGTAAAACAACCGCGCGAATATCGCCTTAAACCATCCACAAATTGTGTGACAAAAGGACCGGATTCCAAGACTTATGATGAGCCAACAGATGGTGAATCAGTTCATTAAACTTTTCAGCATACTCAGAGACTGAACTTTTTTGACGCAAACGATTGAATTGTCGGACAACCTGTTGCAATTCTTCTCGGCCAAATCTAGCACACACGGCTGCTGCAAAAGGTGCCCAGGAATTGAACTGGAGATGTGCCTTGGACGATTGTAACCACAATAATGCTCCTCCCACAAAATACATAGTGGCTAAACTGACCCTGAACTCCGGATTAACAGAACAGACACGAAAATAGTTTTCACTTTTCAGTTGCCAAGCAGTCGAGTTCTCCCCGTCAAATGAGGGAAAATCTATTTTCGGTGGATGATGGTGAAAAGGACCCTGACATCTACTCGATGCAGCAGACCCATCATAAGCATGAGAAACCCATTCCGAACGAACAGACGTACCGTTGGGCGGAGATGGCCTGGGCGAAAAATTTTCTCCGATCGCTTTTTCCCAAAGTGCAAGCTCGTCCCAACGGCCACTTGCCCCTTGACCAAGATCTCCAATCATGATCGGATTTGGCTTGATGTTCGGCGCTGTCAAAATCGGCGGTAGAATAGCCGATCGGCCCCGGTCTGAGTTCTGTGTGTCTGGATTACCTGCGATCGAAGTTCCACCACCTCTGCGCGTAACCCATCGACTGATTGTTCCATCACTGGTTTCCATCTCTGCAACTCCAGTACCGCAGGTTTGATCTCCTCCACTGTAACTTGGATGGCTTCACTCCTTGCCTCCAGTTTCTTAAGCGATTCACCTTGAGCCATAATCGCCTTGGTAAGATCAGCAAGCTGTTGCTCCATTTCAAGCGAGCGGATCTGCGCACGGGTTCTAAAACGCGGTGGATCCAGGATGAAGAGATGCTCTGATACCAATTGTTACCAACCTCTTGCGATCACTATTATATGAATGTCTCTCCAGTGTTTCAACAAGAGTTTAGAGAGGTTTGTTGGGAAGAACAGCAAGAGGGGAGGTAAAGTTCGTAAGAGGTCCGGGAATAAAAGAGATTCAGATATTACAATCATCCTCCGTAATGTAAACGCAGGACCACTACTTATACCATCTCTCCATCGGATCGCTAAGTGGGTCCAACATCGGCTAATAGACGAGTGTCGCCAATCACGGACCCAATCCGACGAAGGAAATCGCGTACTGGGCCTTCGATAACGCTTCGCTTCAGACCTTACCTCCTGACCACCTGAGCTGCACTGTACCATATCTGGCAACATAACAGTGGGGCAACAGTGGCGATGGCGTCGAGCACCATGCTGGAGGTCACCGGCACAACCATGGTAAGGTCAGTGACGCCGATGCTGTAGCCGAGACAACTGTTCACAATTCAGCCGAAATTTCGGTAATTTCGTTACCCTCTGAAATAAATACAATTCATTCAAAAAAAATCGGAAACATTTGAATTTGGACAAATTACGTACCAAATTCGGTAACATTTGAATTTGGACAAAATTTGGTCAAATTTCGTCCAAATTTCAAGCATCTGTTTGAAAACTCACCGAAATTATAACCGAAATTCCAAAATTTCGCTCATTTCGCTACCCTCCGAAATAAATTTCAAAACAAAATTATTTCCCCTGCCCGAGACCCGTAGTAACATGGTCGACCGCTCATTGGTGGCTGTGGCGTCTGCATACAGAGCAGCAGCAGCCATGGCGTGGTCTGCAACGGCGACGCAGGTCGTTGTCGGCGCGGTGGCCGATCGTGGCGAGGCTCGAACGGGCGCAGCTAACGGTTCGGGAGTGGCCTTGATGTTGGCATCGTGGCAGAGACCAGGGTTTGGGTATCCGGTTTCAAATTTTTACCGGGAAGTCCGATAGAACCAGTTTGACCAAAAATTTTCAAATAAAAATTTGATTTTTTTCAGATTTCAAATTAAAAAGATCAAATTCAAGCAAAACCAATTTTTGGACCGATTTTGAATGGTTCGAACTTTTATCGGGGATCTGATATAACCGAAAATCCCGATTTTCGGTTGATTATCGGTCGGTAATCAAAGCGAAAATCCCGATTTTCTGTTGATTATCGGTCGGTAATCAAAGCTATGGCAGAGACCGGTGTCGAAAATGCTACTGGCGCTCCTGGAGGTGGCGAGGTTGATGACGCCGGTGAAGAGATCAACTCCAAAGGGTAATCAGTGGGCAAGGCGAAGTAGGTGTGCTCAGTGCCATCAGCGAGGAGCACGCATCGGCGGTCAAGGTTGTGGAGACCGCACGACCGTAGACCCTGCTCTACTCGCTGTTTCCTTGGTCCAGCCTGATGTAATTGGGCCTTGAACTCATTCTGAGCAATAATTCCTACTCCCGTGAACATAGCTTCCGTCGCCTCCACGTTGTCGTCTGTACCTCGGGCTTGAGTGTGTCCTTTGGTCGAACAATTCGTAATCATGAACTCCATAGGTGCTTGGGTGGCGACTCTGAGATGTCAACTCACAATGCGCTCCATATCTTGATACCGATTTTTTTTTTAAAAAAAAATACATTTTTTAAATAGAATTACAGAAATAAATACTCGTTTAATAAAATTGCAAAAATAAACTTATGTCGCAAACCCAAATGGCAACAGATCCCTGTCATCATTTGGATTGGTGACAGGAGCCATATCGCCAGCAATACAGTGGCAAAGGTCTCTGTCACTATTTCATATGGCGATTTGGAATGACGACAGATGCTATGCTATAAAAGGTCAAAAAAATTCGGCCTAAATTCACTTTTAATCCAAAAAAAGAGGGGAGGAGCAGAGGTAGCAAAGCTCTATCCGTCCATAGCCGTGGAGGGGAGAGAGGTAGGAGCAGATTCGGTGATTTTTTTTAAAATAATATATTTTAAAAAATAGAATTACAGAAATAAATACTCGTTTCTTTGGTGTTCGCACCTATTTTCTGTTCACCGAACTTACTAACGGGTCCCTATCATTTTGCAGCCACGGGGTATGGCCCCGGACTACACAGTGAGGATGCACTTTGAGACCTACTTGTTGTGACTCTTCGGATGGATCTTGTTCTGCGGATCCCACGGCGACAATGTCGATAAGCTCTACATCCGGTACGCACAGGAGTTGGCAGATGCAGAGCTGGAGGAGATCCAACAGTACGACTAGGGCCCGATAGTGCTGTGTGCAACGTACCGAGGCCTCTGCGACGCCTACCGGAGGGTATGGGATATCTTCGTACTATCCTAATGCCCCACTCCTGCTACAGTTGTGGTCATTCGAGCGCTTCCAAATCGGACGACCACATATCGACTTGAGGGTGTACCCTCTCGGTCTCTATGTCGATGACGTCGACGGCCCGACCATAGGTACGGTGTGGTGTCACTGACAGATAAGTTTTTCGTACGATTTGTCTGTTATGTAGTTTGTTTCCACACTACGTTCTAAGGTGTGTGTTGTTTTCTTCTATAGGTCACGTTCACACCAATCACTACGCACGCGTCGTACCCGGACCGTGGCGATGTTCGACCAACTGACGGACGACTGCGTCATCTGGACACCGTACACTACCGAGAGGGTGTTTGCCCGTGCGCCCAATGGGTTGTCCAGTCAGTGCACACAACACTCCGCCTACTGGCTCACGCAAAGTTGCTTTGTGCATGGCATGTATGTGGAGGTGTACTCCTTCCACCGAGTGATGAGGTAGTTCAGTTTATGGCAAAAGGTCCCAGTCCCCTAGGGAGAGCCAATGCCGCCAAATATCCACGGGTAAGTTCATCTTGAATATACTATCACAATTGTTTTCCCTATGTACCAATATTTTTGTCTTGTTGCTTTCCCAGGCACACCCGGAAGGGTGTCCCAGGTATCACATCTTAGGCAGTTCGCATGGAGCCATGGGTGCAACAATGGCTACATGCATTGGATGACGAGGTCCAAGAGGCTGCCCTGTACGATCATCGGAGGTACTACGACTACATCGAGTGGTAGAACACTCGGTCGAGAGTGCGTTGCGTTTGTGTCGTGGACAACCCACAACCACACATCGCCGAGACAATGGACACTTACCCCCGACGCAGCTGGACTTTACACACCACTGTGTGGTACGTGGTGAATGCTCTGTAGTATTTCTTTACTTGTCATGTTATTGCGTTCTAACTAGATCTTCATGCCTGACAGAGCGATCTTGGATGGGAGGTGCACGCCGAGACGAGGTCTATTCACAGTTGGATCACGGTCTGCCTCGACATGATGCTGCTGAGAGAGGCCATGGTCTGGCTCATGGACTACGGAAGGCATGTTGGTGAGCTCACGTTCTATTAGAGGGCGAGAGACATGGTGGACGCACCATCACGTGCCGACAAATTATGTGGACGCGGGGGTGAGCCACAATGTGTCACGCCCGACACACACGACGACGGTTCTGCATCTGAACGTCTCGGGCGGGTCCTCGTGGCACCATACTAGGAGTACACCTACTGAGTTCGTAGGTACAGCTCTACAACTTAACTGAGTGTTCATTTCTAACTCTTTTTTAACTAACACCAATTTGTTGCAACAGGACCTCAATTCGATGCATATGCGGGGCCACAACACGGGGGACATCCCTTCCGATGTAACGACTAGGTTGGTTACTACTCCCTCATCGTGTTCCCATTTTGCATTTGCAATACATTTAAAAAGTATTTCTTACTGTTTGACAGGGCATCATCACGGTTAGGAGGAGGGACACTTAGCTGCATAGGAGGGGATACAATACTCGCACTACGACATTGACAATCCTGTATTCACGAGACGACGGTGAGCCTTCGCAGCCTGACGACACTCCCAACTATGTCTCCCTTGGGACTTCACAGCTCCATGGCGCGCCACCATTGTCCCAGCCGCCGACACTGTCGGAGCTCACCACACCTGTGAAGGTTCCTCACCCCTCTAGGGTAGTTCGGCTACTGAAGCCCGTGACGTACTCGTACCAACCGCGGGACCGCCGGACGAGGACATGGGCCACCCGTGAAGTACGCCTGAAGAGGGCCCGTGACTAGATGTGCGACCCACATTATGTAAATATTAATTTTTGTACGACTAACATTATGCTTGTGTCTATTTTCGATCTCATTTGTTGTTGTTGCACGTACTACTAACCTTGTGCAGGACTCAGCATCACGACATCTCACACATCTTGTAAACCAAACAAACGAGTAGGTCCCATCGAAATGACACGTACGTTGGCACCAACAAATCCAAGGCCAGCTCTGTATTCATTGCCAACAAAATTAAAAAAAACTAGCTTATGTCGTCATTTGAATTGGTGATATGAACTTTTTGCCAGTTGAAATAACGACTTAAGTCTCTGTCGCTATTTGGAATGACGATGGAAACCTTTGACAATGTTTTGCTGGCGACAGGGCTTCTATCGCCAATTCAAATGGCAACAAGGGTCTGTCGCCATTTGAATTGGCGATATGAGTTTATTTTTCGTAATTTTTTAAAACTGATATTTATTTATGTAATTCTATTTTAAAAATGTATCATTAAAAAAAATTCTCTTGATGCCTGGTAAGCACATCGGTCACCCTTGTGGGCATTGCGTTGAACACCCCTTGGACGTCACTACACAGATTGTCCCCGGTGCGAAATTCTGATAGTTGTCCACCAAATCCATAGCCAGCCAATGAGATCTTTGCAGAATTGAGAGAAGGTGAAGCATTGCTGCAACATCTCCCAGATGAGTACGAGCCACCGTAGCTGAAGGGTGAATATGCGGCCATGGAATAGATGTCTTGTTTCCTTCCTCCTTCCAACAGGAACCAACACTATTTGGGGAGAATCAGATCGGGGATTTTACAGCGGAAATAATACACACACGATGTTTTTTGTTACTACATATGACCCCCTCTCCCACAGCCACGGTGCTCCCTGTTCCACTATGTTCTCGCTTGAGGAGGAGGTTGACGTAATGAAATCGTACACAAAGCATCGTATGTATAGCAAAATTCATTTTACAGTTGATTGATCGCCAACCCTCACCAATTTCCCCCAATTCCGTGCCACCAATCCAAGAACCGGCTTGCTCTGATACGAATTTATCAGGACCAGAATGAATCCGAATCCAAACTGTGACCAATCTTGGGATAATGGGTGATACTAGCACCCGGACATCCGATTTGGGGGCTAGGATCGGACGCCCAGGTGCACCACAAGCCTATACCCCTTACCGAACGAGATGAGCGTGCGTACGAATGGAATGAATATGACTAGAAGGTACACATATGTGTTGCTAATCTGGGCATGCCAACTAAGAGCACGAATAGGAGTCATATGCATGTACGTATTTATTTTTTGGTTGCTTGCGTGGAGATAAAAGGCTCCATGGCGTGGTGGACGTTGGAAAATATTACAACATCGCCGTGAATAGTATGCAATATTTTTTTTTCTACATATGCAATATTTTTTTCTACAGATGCAACACTTGTAACATCCTCGGACAACGATTACAACATTCTAGAACAATGGTTGCAACATCATATGACAATAGTTGCAACATCTCCGAACAACGGTTGCAACACCATAAATCAAAAAACAAAGCATCTGAAGAAAAAAAAACATATTGAAAAAATTGCAATATCGCCGTGAACAGTATGCAATATTTTTTTTCCTACAGATGTAATATTTTTTTCTACAGATGCAACACTTGCAACATCCCTGGACAACGGTTGCAACATCCTAGGATAATGGTTGTAATATCTCTGGACAACAGTTGCAACATCACAAATCAAAAAATAAAGCATCTGAAAAAAACGCGTTAGAAAAAATTACAACATCACCGTAAACAGTATGCAACCGTCGATCTTCTCAGTCAAACGATCGAGCTGCATCCATTCTAAGCAGCAACGATCGATCATATGTACTGTGAGTACTACTACTATTTGGCAAGCTTACAACGACAAACTGGGTGGAGTGGACCGTGCCGTGTTGCTGCGATGGACAAAGTAGCATAGTACGTACGTGCATCGTGTGCATGCACATCGGCATGTGAATATCTAGCGCATGCACATGCACGTCGCGCGCATGCTATTTATTTGCTAAGAGAGTTGGATTGAGTGTCCGATACGCAGCGTCCTAATCGGAAGTATGTGTGGGATCGTTTTCCTGGGATAATACGAAGTATCTGGGGATGACAAATGGAGAAACAGGGGCGAAGCGAAGAACTACGAGACTCCTACTCCAAAGTTCTAAAGCTACAGTACAGCTAGAGATAACTATTGATAATTTTGAATAATTAGGAACGCGCTATTTTTCAGTGTTAAAAAACTTCCTTCAGACTGATGGCAAAGCCAAGTCGTTGGTCACCAAACTCATAGCATGTGGAAATCATAGGGATACGCTTATGATCTTAGGATGATGATACAATTAGCAATGGTGTTGAGGGTTTGTCGAATCACTCGTTTTCTGCAGAGCTCAGGAATATCGGTTTGACCGCAATTGAGTACCGAGTGATCGAAAGTTTCGAGTATTGTAGCTACGATTACCAGGTGGTCGAAAGCTTCAAATACTATAGCTACGAGTACCGAGTGGTCGAAGGTTCTGAGTACTGTAGCTCTGAGTACTGTAGCTACGAGTACTTGGTGGCCTAAGGCTCCGAGTACTGTAGCTACGAGTACCGAGTGGTCGAATGCTCCGAGTACTGAGTGGTCGAAAGCTCCGAGTACTGTAGCTCCGAGTACCGACTAGTCGTAGACGGTGGTCGTAGACACTGGTCGTAGACAGTGGTCATGGACTCTACTTGTAGACAGTGGTCGTAAACCTTGTAGAGTTGATCGTAGACCTTGCTGGTTAGGTCAATTTCATGGGTTTCATTGCATAGATGTTGCATGATGCATGTTTTGACTAACATGGGTCAAGTTGTGAAGAACTTGTGCTCGAAAATGGTTGCTTGGTCTATTGTTGTGCAGGTGGCTTGGAGTCAACTATGGTCAATGATGAGTAGGATCAGGACTTGGTTAGGAGAACTAAGGTCCAGAACGGTCGTAGATGTCGGGTGAGGTGGTTGTACTCAAACAAGATGTAAGATGGATAAAAACCATAGAAGGCGAAGTTTGAGCAAATGCCTTTGTGAAGGTATGTGCTCATGTCGCATCAATTATGTGAAATGATGATTGTACGTATCATGCGGTGCTACGTAACGGTTTGCTTATTTGCGATGGTTGTAGGACACCAGAGCTAGGTCATGGTAAGGTGGACTAGATCGAGACTAGGTTAGGAGAACCGAGGTCCAGATCGATCGAGGTGATGCTGAAAGATAACTGAGGCTAGCGGAGTGGTTACAAACCGAGAAGACAAGGAACTGGAGCAGAGCTACTGGTGGTGAACATGACGGGCAGCGACAAAGTGGACTGGGACTAGACTCAGGAAGGATTTGAGGTCCGGACTAGGCTCAGGGAGGAGCTGAGGTTCTGAACGGTCAAGGAAGCCGGGTGCAGTCATGGTGAGATATGTGGTGTACCAAGTGACTTGGTCCCCGTTGCATACGAGGACGGTTCGGTGGAATCCGAACGTATGAAAGGCTTGGCGGGAAGTCATTGGGATCACATGGATGGTGACCGAGTGCAGCAGTACTGTGCGATGGGTTACATCGAGCAGCAACAGTTCTGCGCGACGGGTTACATCAAGCAGCGCGACAGTTTGTGTGACAGGTTACACCAAGCGGCACGACTTTTCGTGCGACAGGTTGCATCAAACAGCGCAAGGGTCGATGCAAGTAAGACCCGTTGTGTGTAGGCTTAACGGGTGCCCGTTAAGCTGTCTTCCTCTAGAAGCTAGCTGTCACTATAAATAGAGGATGGTGCCGGCTGTACACCCCCAACCCTTGTATTCTGGAAACCCTAATTTATGATTTAGGGATAGGAGAGGAAAGTGGAGAAGCTAGGGTTCATGAGAGATGAATTGATTGAGTGCTCACGTGTTGAGCTTTTGTCCTCCATAGTGGAGTGGCTGTAAAGATACAATCTCTCTAATCAATCCATGCAAGATTTACCCTAAGATTAGTTCTATCTTATTCTTTCTCTCTCTTTGATATCTTCGGGATTTTTGGTGTCTCTTAGGTTTTTATTTGGAATATTGCTGTGATCTTACTTGCTGGGATGTGTGGGATATGATCTAAGGTCATCTTGATCATCATACCATCCACGAGCAAACTTTTGGATCTAAGTTTGTTTTTTTGCCCTATTTAGATGAAAGAAAGGGTGATTTTAGGGGTTTTATTCTTGAGGGCTTTTGGCTTGATTCTTCCTGTGATTGAGGGTGCTAGGATGTATGGAAGACTATCCATAGCCATCTTGGATTGATTCCTCTCACAAAATCCTCTCAATCACCGTTTTCATATTTCGCTCGGTTTTGGAGCAACCTTACTCAAATAGAAAAAGATCGGAATTTTGGCAATGATCTTTACGATCTTTGATTGGAATAGGTTCCTGACATCCTAGAGAAGGTATATTTCAAGTCTTATAAAGTTTGGAGTTGTAGATCAAAAGTTAGACTAATTTGCGATTTCAAAATATTACTGAAATTCAGTCTCTATGCTGATTTTACTATTCACCAATCTGACCGATCAGTGAGGATTTCAGCGAGTTTTGATCCTTTTGTTGTTTGGTTCTTATTGAATGATTATCTCTGATCTTCATAGTTCCACATAGCTATTGAAGTTAAAGAACCGTGAACGTCTTGAGACAAAAGATTTTAAAGAGATCATCTTTGTGTAACGCCTATTCAACCCCCTTCTAGTTGCCTCTTCGGTCCAACATAACAACATCCGGGGCTTCGTCCGTCCAGATGACAACATCCAGTCTCAGTCCAGATGACAACATCCAATCTGATACAAGCACCATGCCTCGCAAGGCTATGAGCAACTTTATTACAAGTTCACACTTAGTAACTTCATACTCAGGAAAAAACTTCTCATTAAAAACTTTAAATCATTGATCAGTGTCCCAACTTCTGATCTATCATATTATGCAGTATTTAGAGCACTAACCAAATTAATCGTATCCACCTCTAGAACAATCCGCCCCATGCCAAGTTCCATTGCCATCAGCATAGCACGACTTATAGCCTCAAGTTTAGCATGAAACACATGATGTAATCGTTCCAGTTTGCCCGCTCCAGCTGCCGTAAGGATGCCATTTTCAAGTCGCACAATACAGCTCCATTCTCCAGATTTTTTGTTGGGATTGAAAGTTGCATCCGAATTAATCTTCAAAAAGGAATGTTATGGTGGTGCCCAAACCTTTCTTACCCTTGACGATGCCTCTGATTTCTTCTCTGCCTCTGATTTCTTCTCTGAAACGGACCAAAACTCTGCATAGAGGAGTTGGACTACGAAAACTACCTCTTCTGTTGTTGGCCTCTTCTCCCCTCAAAAAGGAATGCGTTATTTGGTACGTGGGTTGGCTTATATAGCCTTGAAATTACAGCAGGGCAAAATTACCAATGTTGTCATTTGGTACGTGGGTTGGCTTATCGATGCGACGACCTGGTTGGTTACTGTTCCTTTGTCGTGTTGCCATTTTGCATTTGCAATACATTTAAAAAGTATGTCTTACTATTTGACACGACGTCATCACGGTTAGGAGGAGGGACACTTAGCCGCGTAGGAGGGGATAAGGTACTCGCACTACGACATTGACGAGATCCGGTATCTGCGAGATGACGATGCGCCTTCGCAGCCCGATGACACTCCTAGCTAGGCCTCCGTTGGGGCTTCACAACTACATGGTGCGCCTCCACCGTTTCAACCGTCGTCACTACCGGGGCTCGCCACACCTGCGGAGATTCCTCGCCCCTCTAGGGTAGGTCGGCTGCTAAAGCCCTTGACGTACTCACACCAACCGCCGGACCGTCGGACGAGGACATGGGCCACCCGTGAAGTATGCCCGAAGAGGGCCCATGACTAGATGTACAACCCATGTTATGTAAATATTAAGTTTTGTACGACTAACATTATGCTTGTGTCCATTTTCGATCTCATTTGTTGTTGTTGCGTGTACCACTAACTTTGTGCGGGACTCAGCATATCGTTGGAAGCCGATCGAACGGGATAGCAATCTACCGTTGGATCCTCATATATGTTGATGTCCACCACAACCTTATCCACTCCACACGTGAGACTGATACGAGCAAACCACTTCTTCCTCCTCCTCTCTCTCTCTCACTCAACCATGGCCTTCTTTGTCGAGCCACCTTACAACGGCAACAAGTAGCGGCAGCCGAGCACGGTGGCGGTGGACAGGCGCGATGGCAGCCATCCAATGGAATCATCCAAGTTTATCCACGTTCTAGCCTTCTCTGTGTTCTCGTTCCTTCTTCTAGATTATTCCCCTCCCAAATAGAATCCACCTGCTCCCCTATGACTGCGGCTCGTGGGAGCGACTGCCTGAGCATGTTGCCGACAGATCGGAGCATCACCGACGCCATCCTCGATCGACTCAACATCTCAACTCTCGGTTTGGCGCTTGTTAGGGGCAATGAAATTTACGGCTGTATACGAAGGTCAGTTGGTGTCTTGTTTGGTTCTACTCGACCGCTCCCAACGCTCCGGCAGACAGTCGCAAATTTATGCAACCAATATCGATGAATTTGACGACAGCATATCTATAGCGCGTTGGGGAGTGGCGGCGAGTGGGCTCAGCTGGAGAAGCGACTACTGGAGGTGCACCGAAACGTGTAGGGAGGTAAGGGCCACAACAACCCAGTGAGAACGGAGCTATGGGCGAGCTCGGTGCTAGGCGAGAAGGACAAATGCCATGACGCAGGGCCGTTCCTGGCATTTCGGAGGCCCTGGGGCGAGACAAAATAGGAGGCCTTTTATTCTAACATCAATATATAATGCTATTTTTTATATCGACTGCAAAGCTATTCAATACATCAAAAAGATACAAACTACTCATAGAAAGCAGTTTCTTCTAACATTTATTAATTCAAGGTCATTTATAATAGTATCAACGTCAATGTGATCTAACATATCCTTTTCAATGCATAAAGTGGCCAGACCATTCAACATTTCTTGTGACATGGATGACCTCAAATAGTTTTTCAATAACTTCAACTTTGAAAAGCTTCTTTCAGCTGATGCTACAGTCACATGTACAGTAAATAAGATTCGATAAGCAATTGAAACATTTGGATAACAATCTACATCTCTAATAAACTCAAAAATCTCAATAGCAGATATTGTCACGTCTGGCAAAATCATTTGCAACACTCTTAATTCAGACAAAAGATCATCTAATTCAACATCAGATGAATCATTTTGAGAAAAAGTTTCTGCAAATTTAGTGCAACATTTTCTTAGCTCGATATCATCAAATGACTTCATGTTTTTTGAGCTAAGTAAAAACCCAAAAATACCTTTAAATACTTTAAGTTCCTCAAATATATTTTTTATTGAAGCAATGGCCACATCCACCGTGACTAAAAAGTAATTAGCTTCAAAAGGGAGACCGTGAGGTGTGACTCGTGAGGGCGTGAGGGAGGCGGCGGCGTTGGTTTCGTTGCAGGAGGATGAGGCATCAGGCATGAAGCAATCAGCGATAGGATAGGAGACTGGGTCTGGGAGTTGCCTGTTGGTGCTTCGGTAATTGACTAGTTGGGTAGGCCTTAGTTGCCGATTAAATGATTTAGGCCCATGTCCTGGGCTTTAGCCTAGCTCAATGCCTCAACCTAGTTAGTAGTTATGCAGCCATGCAAAGCAATAGAGCATATACAGAGGATATACAATTATACATATACGTATATGTAGTATGATCTATCAGGATCGGGGGCCCTTAGCTCTGGTGGGCCTTGGGCAGTCGCCCTGGCTGACCCTCCCTCAGGAACTGTTGGGAAACAGGTAGGCTACACTAGCCCAAATTAAAAAAATCTACCCGTAAACCAAGATCACTGCAGTTATAGATCACGGTCTTACCACTAGACGTGCAGGTGCGGAAGTTGATGCAAGACGCGTCGGGCGGTGTAGTCGCACTCGATTGATGCGAGACGTCAGGCGAGTAGTCGTACTACTTCCTCGTCCTCGTCGCGGCGCCCCACGTCTGACTCCTTTCTTGCGGTTCGTCCCAACGCCACGGATGCGGCGCCTCCAAAGGTATCCCACGTGCGGGAGGAAGCGACGCACGCCGGACTACTAGATCCGCGCGAGCGACTAGGGCGTGGGAGGGTGGCGGCCGGGTTTGAGGATGTCACGAAAAACTCAACCTCAACCGCGCGCCGCCCTCCTTTTATAGACGTCCTTATAATGGGCTTCTACGAATAGAGGCCCATTAGGACTCAATGCCCGATCTAATCGGATCCAATCCGAATTAGGCTTCACTTATAAGTGTGTGACCTATGGTTCACATATGTTTAGACATGACGCGAGTACATATACTTGGTCAATAGTTGGTAGCGGCCTCTAGCAAGGCGTGCCAACTCCTAAACATACGTAAAGATCATATTGGACGAACCATCACAACGTTATGTACATGCCAATCCCTTTGCCTCACGATATTCGGTCGAGCTCCAAGTCGACCACTCTTTCTCGATCCGTGATCAGGAATCCCTTACTAGGTTAACTCTTAACCTTAAGTAGCATGGTCATGTATTTCGGATCCGATCACTCGAGGGCCCGAGATATCTCTCTCGGTAGAGAGGGCAAATCCCATCTCGACCGACCATGCCTCGCAACATGCTTCATGACAAACCCGAAAACTACCTTTATAACTACCGATTCACGGAGTAGCGTTTGATAGCCCCTAAGTAGGTCGATTCACATCTCAAGTACATGCGACAATCTCAGGTCTAAGGACAAGGCGTACACATTGTGTAGAGAGAACCATAAGAATAATTACTATGTCTTATGTTGGGTCGGTCCAACCCCATGTTCTAAACATGTGTCCACATTATTGGTTTGACATCTCCATGTCTATGACTCGTGAAACATGGTCATCAACCGATACATGTGCTAATCCATCATTCACGTGTGTCCTCACATGAACTCCGACTAGGGACAACTTTAGAATAACCATACAAGTAAAGAGTTTCACAAACAAGTCACATACTTGTTAATCAACACAAAGGCAATATTCAAGGAACATTTATTAAATCATGGATACAACGAAATATCATCATCAATATGATTGCCTCTAGGGCATATCTCCAACAGTCTCCCACTTGCACTAGAGTCAATCTAGAAGATATCTAATACCCATAGCTCTTGTGTGCGCCTCATGCTTAGGTTGTGGGAGAGGCTTCGTCAAAGGATCTGAAATATTCAAATCCGTGTGTATTTTGCATATCTTTAAATCTCCTCGATTAAGGATCTCTCGAATGAGATGAAACCGCAGATATGTGTTTGTTCTTTTGGTGATTCCTCGGCTCCTTGGCTTGCGCAATGGCCCCACTGTTATCACGAAGAAAGATCCATAGGATCGCACGCACTAGGAACCACACCTAGTTCGATTATGAACTTCCTTATCCAAACACCTTCCTTTCTTTGCTTGAAGCCGCAATGTACTCGCCTCCGTTGTAGAGTCGACAGATCTCTGCTTGGAACTCTTCCAACTTACCGCACCACCGTTCAAAAGGAACACAAAACCCGATTGCGATTTGTAATCATCTTTGTCGGTTTGGAAGCTTGCATCGGTGTAACCATTTACAACGAGCTCTTCCTCACCTCCGTAGACTAGGAACACATCCTTAGTTCTTCTCAAATACTTGAGGATGTTTTTAAGCTGCTTTGTCCGATGACTCTCACTGGATCACCAGTATCTGCTCGTAACACTTAGAGCATAGGAAACATCTGGCGAGTACACATCATAGCATACATGATAGATCCAATGGCGAAGCATATGGAATCTTACTCATGCGATCTCGCTCATCGGTTGTCGAAGGACACCGAGTCTTGCCAAGATTTATGCCATGAGACATGGGCAAGAACCCTTTCTTTGCCTCCTCCATGTTGAACCGTTTCAACACTTTGTCAATGTAAGTACTCGGCTTAATCCTATTAGCCTTTTGATCTATCTCTATAGATCTTAATACCCAAAATATATGCCGCTTCCCTAAGTCCTTCATTGAGAAACTATTTTTGGTGAGGTCTTAACGGACTCGAGCATAGGAATATCATTTCCAATCGGTAATATGTCATCTACATATAAGATTAGAAATACGAGTGAGCTCCCACTTGTCTTCTTGTAAACACAAGATTCTTCTTCGTTTTGATGAAGTCAAACCCTTTGACCACTTCATCAAAACGAATGTTCCAACTCCGAGATGCTTGCTTCAATCCATAAATGGATTTTTGAAGTTTGCATACTTTTCTAGCATTGTTTGGATCGACAAAACCCTGGTGTATCATATACACGTCCTCGGTTAAATTTCCATTAAGGAAAGCCGTTTTGACATCCATCGCCATATCTCATAGTCGAAATATGCGGCAATAGCTAGAATGATCCGTATTGATTTAAGCATCGCTACTGGTGAGAAAGTCTCATCGTAGTCAACTCCTTGAACTTGCCGAAACCTTTGCGACAAGTCGAGCTTTATGGATATGAACATTTCCATCCATATCAATCTTCCTTTTATAGATCCATTTGCACTCTATGGTTTTAACACCATCAAAGGGTCAACCAAATTCCAAACTTGATTGTCTCCCATGGATGCTATCTCGGATCTCATGGCACTATGCCATTTCTCGAGTCTGGTCCATCATTGCTTCCGCATAGGTCGTAGGCTCATCATTGTCTAACAATAATATATCTCGCGCATTGCGAGCCTTCCGACCTTCGTGGTGGTGGTGCTTCCTTTGCCATGGGTTCCTCAACTTGTTACGCCACATGGGCATCATTCGTCGAGTCTTCCCGATTGGTTCATCTTGAACTTCTTCAAGCCGCACTGTTCTTCCACTTGTCTCCTGTTGAGAAACTCTTTCTCTAGGAAAACACCACTGAGCGACAAACACTTTGCCCTCTAGTCGGTTGTAGAAGTAATATCCAAAGGTTTCCTTGGATATCCCACGAAAATGCATTTATCCGACTTGGGTGTGAGCTTGTCCGATCAGAGTCGCTGACAAACGCCTCACATCCCCAAATCTTTAGAAAAGACAAGCGTGACTCTTCCGGTCCATATCTCATATGGTGTCTTAACTACGGATTTAGACGGCACCTATTAAGTGTGAAAGCTGCCGTTTCTAGAGCGTAACCCCAAAAGGATAATGGTAAACTGATGGCTCATCATCGATCGAACCATGTCCAACAAGGTCCGACACGCCGCTCGGATACCCGTTTCTTTGAGGCGTTCGGGCGGTGTTAGCTGTGGAACAATTCCGCAACTCTTGGATGATTGCTAAATTCATGACTCAAATACTCGCCACCACGATCGGATCGCGAGCCTTAATTTTCTTGGCACGTTGATTTTCAACCTCATTCGAACTCTTTGAACTTTTCAAAAGTTTGGACTTATGCTTCATTAAGTAGACATAGCCATATCTACTAAAATCATCGATGAAAGTTATGAAGTAATGAAATCCACCTCTAGCGATCGTGCTCATTGGTCCACATACATCGGTATGTATGATTTCCAACAAGTCCGACGCCTCTCAAAAGAACCTTTGAAAGGTGATTTGGTCATCTTACCAAGCAAACAAGCTTCACATGTCTCGTATGATTCAAAATCAAACGAAGTTAGAAGACCATCGACATGGAGCTTCTTCATGCGCTTTTCACTTATGTGACCCAAACGACAATGCCAAACGAGGTGGGATTCAAATCATTAGGTCGAAGTCTTTTAGCATTTATGTTAAAGATAGGCGCATCATCAAGATTTAAAATAAATAACCCATTCACAATGGGCAAAAGCCATAAACATTCCATTTTTAGAGATCAAACAACCATTGTCTTTACTTGCAAATGAATAACCATCTCTCATCAAACATGAGGGGATAAAATGTTTCGACTCATACTAGGAACATAATAACAATTATTCAATTCCATAATAAATCTTGAAGGAAGTGAAGTTGCATGGTGCCGACGGTCAACGCAAAGAACCCTTGCTTTATTCCCGACGAAAATCAACTTCACCTCTTGCGACTCCTCTACTTCTTATTAGCCCTCGCATCGAGTTGCAAATGTGAGCAAGCGATCCGTATCAAATACCCAAGAGTTAATAGGAGAATCTGCGAGAAAAATGTCTAAAACATTTATGACAAGTGTACCATGGGTGGAAGTCTTACTTCGACCTTCTTCTTGCATTCATCGGAATCCATGTACTTCTTGCGTTTCTCTTCCGGTGGCGGTTTCTTTACAATAGAAGCATCTTGTCTCGCTCGAGTCCGAGATTAGGCTTAGGCGTTGGCTTGAGATCATATCTTTAACCTTACCCTTATTCTTTGGCCATGGCTTCTTACCTTTTTCTTGAAGCTAGACTTGTTCGCGCATGACCATCACATGGCTAGGCCACGCACACTTCTTAATGTCATTCTCTTGTTTTGAGCATCCCACAAAGCTCATTAAGGCCCTTATCCGCCCCATGCATATGGTAGTTCAAATGAAATGCCCATAGCTAGGTGGAAGAGACGCTAAATGAAATCGATTGCCAACTCTTGGCCAATTGGAAAACCAAGTTTATCCAAAGTCCGATCAGAACCAACCATTTTGATCACATGTGGGCCTACGGTGCACCTTCTGTTAACTTGCATTCCGAAAAGCCTTAGAGACATTGAACCGCTCGCCCCGGCACGTGTGCCGAACATGTCCTTAAGCGCTATGATCATATCATACGCTTCACGATCCTCAAACCGCTTTTGAAGGTCGTTCCATGCATGCAAGCATAAGACAGCTAATCTCAAGAGAGTCATCACATGCTTTCTTGTAGGCATTTTTAACAGCAGCAGACGCATTATTTGCAGGTTCTTCTGGGATTGGGGTGTCCAGAACGTTTTCCTTTTTATCTGCCCTGAGAACAATTCTCAGGTTACGGACCCAGTCCGAATAGTTTGTTCCATTTAATTTCTCTTTCTCAAGAATCGATCGCAAAGCAAAAGGGTGTGCGTGGTTGCTAGATGCCATTGATCTACAATAGGAAATGCAAAATACTAAGACAAATAAAACCATGATAGAGTAAATCAGTATTAAACAAATTTAATAGAATGTACTCCCACTAAAATCAACATCCCTCTGTTGATTCTTAGCGATTCAAGATCCGCAATTAACGAGTCTACTAGTGAGCTTTTGCATCACCGCTAGGAGACAAGGTACTTCGGTAAGCAACACCTTGCTAATCATATCTCTATATGACTCTTGTTGTTGGGTGACATCTCTATGCCCCGCGCCCAACCTTTATGCCCCAAGGCCCATAACCTTTATGATAACCTTGTTAAGTTCACCAATCCTTATGCATGTAAGTATCCGATACAAAACCCATCTAGTCAAGGAAAGTTGATGGTGCCCTAATTTTATAGACCCACCATCAATTTACAAGACATGGGATGGTGCAAAGTTTAATTGGGAGGGCATATGTTTAACTTAACATTTTGTGAGGGATCGCTATACTTCTACCATTCAAACATGCATAGGAGTAAAACAATAGGAATAGCATTCACACAGTTGTGACTCAGTATGACCCATTTTCTCATGGTGATCTCCATCGCCATAGAATCTGTCCACCATGATGATCTCCATCTCCATGGTTCATGTGTGCCATCCTCCAAGTGATGTGTGCTCCGAGTACTACTATAAGCTATTACTCATAACACTAGTAATAAAATACATGGATACTAGGAATCATCACAAGTCGGCACGCAGCCGTTAATACAATACTTTGACAACACAATGGCTCGGTAGTGTTGCCGCATCCACGACACGCAGTCATGCAAATATTACAAACATGCATCACATACACATTAGGCCATCTGGTCACATACATCCTGCAAAAACAAGTTTATGCATAGAATCGCAATCACGGATAGGGGTCGAGGGGTTTCCCCATCAGGTTCGAAGGCGGCGCCTATCAGTATCTCAGGCCCGGACATTCGTAAAAAAGCAGATCCAATCTACCGGATAGGGGTCGAGGTTTCCCTCGGGGTTCGAAGGCGGCGCCGCATCAAAAACAGATCCAATCTATGCAATTTTTACATAGGATTTTGATCGGCAAATCATATTTACCACAAATCGACTCATCGTTCGATTCGACCAATTTGTACCGATCTTCGCATGCCGCAACCGGTTTTACGTGTCACCGCTTCACCCCGATGGCGAATCCGACCGGTAGGGGTATGTTGTTTCACGACCTTAGCGGCATGATCACGGTACATCGATTATTAATCTAGGTTCCGATTCGATCAATCATATTGATCTTCGCATTCCGCAATCGGTTTTACGTGTCACCGTCACCCGATGGCGAATCCGACCGTAGGGGTATGTTGTTTCACGACCTTAGCGGCATGATCACGAAACCGGATCAATCCATTACGTAACTATACAATCGATCACATCGATCATACCGATTACATATCGCCATATGCAAATCACCCGAACCTATAACATGACAAAGAACCGCTCGATACCACCGTTGGGAAAGCAGTAGGCTACACTAGCGCAAATTAAAAATCTACCCGTAAACCAAGATCACTGCGATTATAGATCACGGTCTTACCACTAGGCGTGCGGTGCGGAAGTTGATGCGGCGACGTCGGGCGGTGTAGTCGCACTCGATTGATGCGATGCGTCAGGCGAGTAGTCGTACTACTTCATCGTCCTCGTCGCGGCGCCCCACGCATGCTCCTTTCTTGCGGTTCGTCCCAACGCCACGATGCGGCGCCTCAAAGGTATCCACACGTGCGGGAGGAAGCGACGCACGCCGGACTACTAGATCGCGCGGCGACTAGGGCGTGGGAGGGTGGCGGCGTGGTTTGAGGATGTCACGAAAAACTCAACCCTCAACCGCAGCGCCCTGCCCTCCTTTTATAGACGTCCTTATAATGGGCTTCTACGAATAGAGGCCCATTAGGACTCAATGCCCGATCTAATCGGATCCAATCCGATTAGGCTTCACTTTAAGTGTGTGACCTATGGTTCACATATGTTTAGACATGACGCGAGTACACATACTTGGTCAATAGTTGGTAGCGACCTCTAGCAAGACGTGCCAACTCCTAAACATACGTAAAGATCATATCGGACGAACCATCACAACGTTATGTACATGCCAATCCCTTTGCCTCACGATATTCGTCGAGCTCCAAGTCGACCACTCTTTCTCGATCCGTGATCGGAATCCCTTACTAGGTTAACTCTTAACCTTAAGTAGCATGACCATGTATTTCGGATCCGATCACTCGAGGGCCGAGAGATATCTCTCGGTAGAGAGGGCAAATCCCATCTCGATCGACCATGCCTCGCAAACATGCTTCATGACAAACCCGAAAACTACCTTTATAACTACCCGCCACGGAGTAGCGTTTGATAGCCCCTAAGTAGGTCGATTCACATCTCAAGTACATGCGACAATCTCAGGTCTAAGGACAAGGCGTACACATTGTGTAGAGAGAACCATAAGAATAATTACTATGTCTTATGTTGGGTCGGTCCAACCCCATGTTCTAAACATGTGTCCACATTATTGGTTTGACATCTCCATGTCTATGACCTGTGAAACATGGTCATCAACCGATACATGTGCTAATCCATCATTCACGTGTGTCCTCACATGAACTCCGACTAGGGACAACTTTAGAATAACCATACAAGTAAAGAGTTTCACAAACAAGTCACATACTTGTTAATCAACACAAAGGCAATATTCAAGGAACATTTATTAAATCATGGATACAATGAAATATCATCATCAATATGATTGCCTCTAGGGCATATCTCCAACAGGAACGGCCCTGCCATGACGTCTCGATGAGCGTGGAGCTGTGGCAGCGAGCGGTCGCACGGTCGTCGGTGAGCACGCCGGGGTTTGTTGCTTTTTTATTTTTGATGAAACTTGTTGGAACTTCTTGAAGCATGCTAAAACTTGCTGAAACTTCTTGAAATCTTTTTGTCTAAAACTTGTTGAAACTTGAGTTCCAAAATCTGAAACTTGGAACTTCCTGAAACTTTTTGTCTGAAAATTGAAACTTGAGTTCCAAAATCCAAAACTTGTTGAAACTTCTTCAAACACGTTGAACTTCTTGAAACTCTTTTGTTTGAAACTTGAGTTCCAAAATATAAAACTTGGCCTTGAAACTTTTTTGAAATCTTATGAAAACTTCTAGAAATACGCAAAACTCACTGAAATATGAAACTTTTAAAATATTTCCACCTCATGAAACTTGCTGAAAACTTCTTGAAAATCTTTTGTCTGAAACTTGTTGAAACTTAAGTTCCAAAATTTGAAATTGTTGAAACTTGGGCTTGAAACTTTCTTGGACTCCTCTAGAAACTTCTAGAAATACGTTAAACTTACTCAAACCTGAAACTTTTAAAATATTTTCATTAGATTTTTTGAAACTTTATGAAACCTTTTGCATATAACCAAGTTGTAGACAAGAGGAAGAACAAACAACAGAAACTTACCTAAATCTGAAACTTGTCGAAACTTTCTTGGAATCTTCTAGAAACTTTTAGAAATCTGAAACACGTTGAAACCTAGTCGAAACTTCAAACTCGAAATCTGGAACTTTTAAGCAACTGAAACTTTACAAAATTGTTATACCATTGGAAATGCATTCCAACGGTATAGCATGGGCTAACAGCTCCTTGTCAAAAAAGCAATTTTACCCTTGCGGGCGTATGCCTCTACGACATCTGCTGTCGAGGTTACTTTGAGATATGGACGTACATATACTACTCCCTTGTAATTACTATGTATTTTTTATTACTGTGTATTTTTGCGATTTCTTCACTCCTCTAAAATCCCGTCGTCTCTCCTCTCCTCTCATTTCCCTGCACTCTCTCTACTCTCCGGCCGCACTCTCTCCTCCAGCGTCAACCTCTCGACCCCACGACAAGCTCCGCCGCCGCCACAGCTCACTGTCCGCGGCTCGTATCCGGTGGTAGTGCGGCTTAGGATGGCCGGATCTAGCGGCCGCGGGGGAGGGGGGCTCGAGGTTTCCGGCGACGGCAGCAGCGACGAGGTTTCCAGCGAGGGTTCTCGGTGGTAGCAAGGTTTCCAGCGCAGGTTTCCGGCAGCGGCAAGGTATGTATATGGTTGGGTATGGTTGTGTACAAAATACGGTGGGTGTTGCTTCGTATTTGCTAAATATAGGCACAGATCTTAAAACGCCCATGGACGGTGGATAGTGATGGCCAGATGAGCCGTGCTTGGGTTGCCACCTTGGCCCGTCAGGCTAGCCCGGTATGAATAGTGCTCTATCCGGCCCATTAAGCCTGTTCATTTTTAATATATATATATATATATATATATATATATATATTATTTTCATGTTTTAATATTTATATGATTTTACTTTGTAATTTTAAATTTTATATAGTTTATTTTTAAGTATATATAAATTTATTTTATTTTTTTAAATTATATATATTTTCTAAGATTGTTTTATTTTTTTTTCAAATTTTCATGTCATATAGGCTAAATCAACCGGCACCAGCACGAGGGCTAACCGCTCCTAGACTTGGCCAGCATGGCCCGTGCACTCAGCGTGACGTGCCTAGGCCGGCGACCAAGCCCACGGGCTGACACAGCATAACCCGATTATCTAGCCAGGTCAGCCGTGCCTAATCGGCCGTGCCGGCTCATGCCGCCCATTTTGACACTACTAACGGTGGATGCGTAGAAAATCCGTTTCCGCTATGTTACGTGTCGTCCATGGTTAGATACTTCATGGCTTTTCCTGGACGCACGCACTTGGAGGTTACCTGTTGCAGGTCGGTCTTCTCTATTCGGCTCGCTCTTGCGTCATTTGGGTACGTTCTTTAATAAGTAACTGCAAACGTGATGGTTGCATTGCACACGTTTTGTATATATACACAGTTCCTATGAGAATCATATGTTATAAATGTGGCCTACGAGCAAGTCGTTGTTTACTGGTTTACTATTTTTTAGAAGACTTAACTCGTTTACTCGTTTTCTTTTTCGTTTTTTCGAGAAAGAATAGTATAGTTTACTCGTTTACTTACTGTCGCAATGGGCTGTGGACTGCATGGGCTGTTGGTCCTAAGTTGCACCATCACCTCACCTTGGGCAAAAATAAGGTACACATATTAAGTAAAAATAAAATGAGCTGGGGCCCTTAGTATCATGGGCCTAGCCCTGGGGCTGGCTCTGTATATACGTTAGTCGTCAGAGGCTTCTTGCTGCACCTCAGCTGTCCGTCCGCCTCCGGGCATCTGAATGTAGAGGCACTATAGATTGGTTCGGTCAATGTCTAGATGGGTCGAGCCGGTATGACCGGATGAGCCGTGCTGGGTCATCACCTAAGTTTGTTGGGCTGGCCTAGCTCATCACAAATAGTACCATCGGATGAGACATGATACGGTTTGTTTAGACACGTTTATTTTTATGATTTTTATTTTTCAATTTTTAAATGCTTATATGATTTTATTTTGTAGTTTTTTTTAATTTTACATAGTTCATTTTATAAATATATATAAGTTTATTTTGTTTTTAAAAAATTCGATATATTTTTTAGCATATTTTTATACATATATTTTAAATTTTTTATATCATATAAACTAAATAGGCCGACACCGGCTCGACGGACGAACCATGCCTGGTCGGCCGAGCACACGGCCGGTGGCCAGTCCACAGGCCACCCCGATTCGAGCCTGCCCGCCGCCGGTTGCATCCCCGGCTGCCCTGATTCGAGTCCATCCGTTGCCTAGCCCCGTCGGCCGCTGCCCCCAGCTGAATGTACCTGTTTCTCTGTTTGGAATTTTTGTAGCACTAGATGAGCTGCAGCTACACCCTGGTGACCGGTGAGCTCGTCGAATGGCTCACGGGGTTGGCGTTACGTATCGCGTGCAGGATGGTCTTGGAGACCGTAAAATGTTAAAAAAAAATGACAAATAAAAAAAAAAACAGAGGGATCAGTACATACTCTTGAGTGTCGATGCTTTTTCATGATACTAGTAACTCTGTAAAGTCTTGTTATTTTTTACTGAGGAAAAGTCTTGTTATTAATAACACACAATAATCACCTATATTTACGAACTTGTCGCAGGGCAATCATCACGTTTTTTTGCCACATTATTACATCACAACACTGACAGCAGTTGGGACAGCCAAATGCTACAATCATTCCACACATACACACACACACAGACACAGCACACACATTTGAGAAAGGCGAAGACACAGTAACCTTAACACGACGCAGAGGGTCAGTGTGTCCTAACACACATATATAGCCCAATAATAGGAGCAGCAAGCACACAGTATATAGGAATAATAACATGGTAATTTATACTTTGATAACCGCGCGTGGGTGTCATTTTTACCTCGTCACCAGAGAAATCTTCATCATCCAACCAGATCCGTATTTTCTTTCTTCAAAAGATCAACCACAATACTCGTCTTCCGATCAGCGTGATGCTCAGGATTCATTTCGATGTCATGATGATGACCAGTATGGTGGGAGTGAATATCCAATTTTTCGAGCTTAGGAAGCGCACCTGCCTCTATCTCGACTTTCTTCAATACTTCCACATCAATCTTGAGCAGCTTCAGACGACGAAATCCAGTAGAAGAGAAGACAAGCTGCTCGTCCTTGTACGAGCCATAAGACAAGGCAAGGGTAGCAAGAGAGGGCAGCTCAGCCAGCTTGCTAATGAATCCCTGAAATACATTTGTTCTCCCCAGCCAAAGCATAGTGAGATTAGGAAGGCATAGGGCCATACCATTCACCTCAGATGACTGTTTCAAAGGAAAATCCCCATGTAGCACCATGAACTTGAGGCGGCGGAGGGAGACAGCGGTGAACACACTTGACGGAATGATATCACCTTGTAACATTAGAGTCCTAAGGTTCTCAAGCTTGTTCAGAGCATCAGATAAATCCTCCACATTGTCTTTTAAGATATCCCGAACACATAAGTACTCAAGATGGATCATCTCTCCAAGCGTTGTGGCCAAACCCTGGTCAAAAGCATCAAACTCTATGGAGTCGAGTGTTTGTAGGTGCTTCAAGCTGCCAATTTTCTTAGGTAATTTGAGGACAAAGCCAAACACATGCCTTAGTGTCTTAATCCTCCAGAAGGCCAGCGGGAGCTTCCGAACATTAGTTTCCCTGACATCTAGTGTTTGAAGGCTAGTTAGCCTTCCAATGGATGGTGGGATCTCCTTCAATGAACATAATGTAATTCCAAGGTACTGCAGGTGCACAACACTGCCTATTGCATCTGGCAAGTTCTCACCGATCTCAATGCCTTGCAGATTGATGACACGGAGAAACTCAGATCCACGTAATAGTCCTCGTATGTGAGATCTGATGTCTTTCTTCTTCTTAGAAAGTGCCCGCTTTTTCTCCTTGCGCGTGCGCTGTTCTTCTTTAGGCTCTTGCTCAAATTGAGAGAAGATGGATCGTAGCTTTGGCAATGGACTGGCCAGAGCAGCATATTTGTCCGTGTAATTCTGTAGAGAGAGTCGGCGAGCACTTGTCAAAGTGGGGATGTCATCGCCGCTATGGACCTCCACGAAACTTGCCTCATGTGCTTCAAACAGCAAAAAGTCATGGATTTTGTTCTGAATGGCGACGAACTTACTCCCAACGCTAGAATCATCATCCATATGCACCAGGTTGACTAGATTCCTAGCAACCAACTCATTCAAGTAGATGTCGCCCACCTTCTCCATTGTCTTCCCAACTTTTGATATTAAAAATCCCTCTGCCATCCACATACACACCAAGGCGCGTGCCTCAATTGTGATGTTGGCAGGCAATGCAGCAAAGTAGAGGAAGCAAGATTCCAGGTCATGTGAAAGATCATCAAAACACAGGGACAATATACTGTCGAGCCGCCTTGATTTCATGGACTTAAGGTAGTTAAATACCTTTTCCCACTCCTCCGGGAACTCCTTGGTTCGCACAAGACCTGACAGAAGAACAATGGCCAGTGGTAACCCTTCAGTGATTTTGGAGATGTCTTGGCGGAACGTTTGGAAGTCTTGATCTTGTACTTCCATATGGAGTAGTCTCTTGCGGAACAATTCTATGGTAGCATCTTCTTGAAGATTTCTTAACTCAATGTGGACATGATAACTGCTAGGTGGCTCTTCTGGTTTGTGTTGTGTGATATGCACTATTCTACTACCTTTAGCACAAACTGGGAGGTTAGCCAGAATGTTCTTCCATTCAGTGCCGCTAACTTCACCATCTATAACCAGCAAGTACTTCTTATTTTCTAATGCATCTTTCAACATTTCTGGGACCTTGTTTCTAGGGCAATTCTGGCTGTCTTCTGTCAGTTGCTGAACGATTTGCTGTAGAATGTTAGTAGCAGTCAAATGAGGTGCAAAACTCTCCATAGCTTGAGAATGGAAACATTTCTTCTTGGCCATTTCTTCGTATATGTCTCTCACAAGAGTTGTCTTGCCGATACCACTTTTTCCAAACACGGAGATCACGACTGGACTATGATCTTCGTTCTGCAGTTGTTGTTCGGTTGGATCAAGGGCTTCCTCTCGTCTTTTTTGCTCCTTCTGAAAAATCAGCACATGTGGCTGCTGTAAATCATCCCTGTAGTTCAATCATTATATTATTAGGAGTGGTAAGTATAATTTTGAAGATTAAGTTTACAACTACACTGTAACGCCCCTTTTTCCTTCTTCCCCGGGTCAACCCCCGCCGGTTCTCCCCTCCCCTTGTCTCCTTCCTCCTGGCACCTTCCCTTCTCCAGGGACGAGCACCTCCTCCTCCCTTGCTTCTCTGGCGCAGCACGCCACCCAGACGGACCCCCCCCTCCATCGGGTGCTCCCTGACACCGGCACCTGCGCTCGTGCCTCTCCCTTCCCTACACGCCTTGCGCCGGGCCCGGACCCCCCTCCCCCCCCCCGGCACTCGCGTGCGCTGCGTCGTCGCCGCGCGCACGCCACCTCCTGGCACCTTCACCTGCTCCCCGCTGCGCCCTCCCGCACGCCTCTCTACCGCCATCATCACCCGTGCGTCGCGCCGTCCGAGCAGCCGAGCCCCCCCCCCCCCGTGCCTCCCCTCTCCTCCCCTCTTCGGCTTTAATAGCCCAGCGCCCTCCCCTCCCTTCCCCTCCTCCCCTTTTCTTCTCCCCCCCCCAAGCAAGAAGAAGAAACCGAGGAAGGAGAAGCAAGAAGGAAGAAGATCGAGAAAAGCCGAGGGACTTACCTCCCGGTGTCACCGTCGTCGCCATCGGTGAGTGTCATCACCGCACCTCCCGCTCCCCTCCGTCGCCGTGCCTCCCCGTCACCATCGTTGTTGCCGCCGCCGTCGCGCCCTCGACCCATCCTCTCCCCGCGCGACGCCACCGCTCCCTTCTCCCCGCGCCACCGTTCCCTTCTCCCCGTGGCCGCCGCCCGAAGCCGCGCCTCCCCGTGCCGTCGCCGCCGGCCAAGCCCACCGCCGCCGCGCTCCGAGCCCCCTTCCCCGCGCGCGCGCCGCCCCTCATCTCCCCCTCTCCTCTGCTGCTAGCCCGTGCCCCCTCCCCCTTTAGGGCAAGCGCCCGTGGGCCGCACCCCTGCCCTCCGTGGGCCGCACGTGCGCTTTCGGCCCGAGGCCTTGGGCCGGGCCAAATCCTCTCTGTGGGCTGCGCCGTTTTTCTTTTTTTTTGGTTGATTTTATTTCCCTTTTTCTTTTTTTTAATTCATCAGTGAGACTTCAAAAATTAGTATCTCCCTCATTCTAGCTCCAAAAATTGTAAAATAAATTTGTAAAAAATTGTAAAATCAAGATCTTGCTAATGGCATAGGTCTTGTGCAATTTAGAGTTCATTTGTGTATTCTTGTGTATTTACTTGCTCTCTTTGTCGTTGTGCCTTTTTCCGGTATTTCGCTCGATTAGGATTTGAAGACGCTGGAGATCCCTAAGTTGATCGAGCCCAAGATTATCAAGACCCTCTTACCTATATCCCAGGCGAGTCAATACTTTGATCATATTGAGCCTACATTTTATACAAATTATATTCTTTTAAAATAGCAAATTGCATGCTTTAATTCTTTAAACAAATGTATGTTAAAGGTTAAGGTAGTTAAATACCCATTTGTTGAATAATTAATTATTATGCCATCCTTGACAACTTGAATCCCTTAACCATTGTCACCCTAGTAACTATGTGGTAATACTAGATATAGGTTGTACTTAAGCGACATGCTAGTCTTGCTTAAGTACCGGGACATTAAAATGTTCCAATCATCATCTCTTTAAACATAAAAATGATTTGGGCAGTCATTGGTAGTCCATGACTGAGATAAATGTGGTGATTTGGTTTTACTCCTCAAAACCCTAATATTCTTTATTCTTATGCAGGCGGACTATGTGATGAAGAGTATGTTGATGGGTGCTAATGCAGCCCAAAGAATGTTGATGTGTGAAATGATCCGCCTAGACAACCCTAAGGACTTAATCTTGTCATGACCTCCCGTGTAAAACAAGTACAACCACAAGTCTGCAAAGCGCAACTTGGCTTAGTAGATTTATTGAACCTTGAAAGTCAGTCTCACGGAAGGAACAATAAAGGGTGCAAGTGTGAGGTTGATCACGTTTGAATGGGACACCAATGGTGAAGTGCCTTCTCTGACAAGATGTAGGGGTGACATCCGCACCAACATATGGGCGTAACCCCATATAGGTGAGATGACGGAAGGACAAGATATTTTGAAAGGTTCTTGTGGCGGTCGCTCAACTACATGACTAAGGAATCATGTGGGGTACGAGTATGACTATCTCTTGTGGGTAAAGTGTGCAACCTCTGCAGAGTCTAAACTGTTTAAACAGTCGCGCCTACGGTCAAAGGCGGACATGGGAATCTTTACTCGAGTTAGTTCTATTTCAAAAACCTTGTGGTTGGGATGAAAAATGTGGTGGGCTCACCTAGCCCTGAGATTGGATTTTGCCTGAGTGCTCGAACTCAGTGATGTTGGTAATTGGGGATGGACCCAATCAAAAGTAATCATAAGGTAGAGTTTCCGACGGAGGGAACCTCTGCTGTTATAAATTATTGCACAATTACTCTATTTAACAAAAATGCAATTTATTAAAAATGTTAAGTAATAGGACTTTGTATTTATGATAATTGAAAATATTACTTTAGTAAATAAAAGAACCCGAGCCATCCTTGTTAAGCCTTACATGTATATTATTGCATTGTGTGTTGGCTCGCGAGCACGGAAGTTGTTCTCATTCTCGCTCTCTCCCCCAAAACCCTCACGAGCAGGAAATCCTAGAGATTACGACTATTACGAGGATCCAGAAGTTGGAGGCCCAGGAGATAATGAAGCGTAGTGTAGTCTTTAGATGTTCTAGTCTCGCCTCAGTCCAGTTGACTCCGTCGGTACTTGCGTGCATCCAATATTACCCAAGCCATGGTTAATATCGGTCGCACACGGGTTTCCCCAGTCGCTTGCCTGTGGAGAGATGAGCTCTCACCCCTTTTGCTTCCGTTGTCGCTTCCGCTTTTGTAATGTAATCATTTTGGCCTGATCGACCCCTATTGTAAAACTCGACCCGACGCGGTCTATGTAAACTCTGTTGTGTTAATTAATGAATGGTATGGTTTTACGCCATATATGAATTGATTCAGTGATGTGTCTGTGAGTGCTAGCTACTGATCCAGGGAATAGCACAGTGTTTCACAGAGGATTCTGGATTAGAAAATCTGGGTCCGACATATACTCACGCAATGCCAAAATGTGGTATATCTATCAACCATCAATCAATAGTCAAGACTCAAGTGTGAACCTAGATGTGTGGCTGCCCTTCCCAATAACCAGTGCCTAATCGTCATGTGTACTCCCTCCGTTCCTTTCTACATATGTCCTAAATCCTTGTCGTCAAACTGCCTAAAGTTTGATCGTTAATAGGTTTAAAACCATCTAGATTGACTATATAAAAATTATATTATTAGATTTTATCGCTAAAAATAGTTTCTTAATATTATAATTTTGAGTAAAATGCATAACGGGTCATTGAACTTGCTGCATTGTATCAACTGGGTCACGATATTCTCAAAATGCATGTTTAGATCACTAATATGTATTAAGTGGTTTATTTGTGGACCACAAATGCACACGTTGGACACTTCTCGTACACGCGGCAGTTCCACATTAGCTCTACTGACACGTGTTAATTTTTTTTAAAAAAACTCCTCTTTTCTTTTTTTTTTCTTCTTTCCACACATCTTCTCCCTCATCTCTCGCGAGCTCCCGACGACCTCAACCATGGATTCTCCCCTGTCGTCGGCTTCCACCCAACGTCTAGGTCCGAAAGCCCTCCACCGGTGGCAAGATCCCGAAGATCATGGGCATGGTGACCTTCAGCACACCGAGGTGGTTGTGGTGACATGGTTAGCGTTGGAGGAAAATAGACGAGGCAGCTTAGCGTTTGTGGTAGCTCTCGGGAGCCATCGAGCTCTATGACAGCGGCCATCCGGCGACAATGCCGATGAACATTGGGTGTTAACATATATGTATCTGTATCGTATCTGTATCTCCTCTGTATCTCTCCCTATCTCTAAACTCCTCACGTTGCCGAACCGTGTCTAACTCTATTTCGGTTGCTGTAACAACTGTAGCTAATCTGGCACATGTATTCGTCTATATAAAGCAAGGGTCGTGCATGCGCTTATGTTTTCCTACAATCTGGAGAATCAGTTTGGATGTTACCAAGAATGGAGATATACGGTTATCAATCAGAAGATATTATCAATCAGGAGATATTATCTTAACATCCCCCCTCAATCACAACTGACGAAGATTGAGATTGCGCTTGAATTCCTCCTGTTGCCGAACTGACAGGGGCTTCGTAAAACCATCAGCAACTTGATCTTGCGAAGGGATGAACCGGATGTCAAGAACTTTGCGAGCAACACGTTCTCGAACAAAATGAAAATCCACTTCAATATGCTTGGTCCTAGCATGAAAAACCGGATTAGCGGATAGATATGTAGCACCAAGATTGTCACACCACAAACATGCAACCCGGGATTGGAAAACACCAAGTTCACCCAGTAGCGATTGTACCCAGACAATCTCGGCTGTAGCATTAGCAAGAGCTTTATATTCAGCCTCAGTGCTAGACCAGGAGACCGTTACTTGCTTGCGTGCACTCCATGAGATCAAGTTGGATCCAAGAAAGACAGCAAATCCACTTGTGGACTTTCGATCATCCTCCACCTGATATGAATGATTGAAGCGGTGATAGC
Organism: Ampelocalamus luodianensis; assembly: GCA_036346255.1. Lineage (NCBI taxonomy): Eukaryota > Viridiplantae > Streptophyta > Magnoliopsida > Poales > Poaceae > Ampelocalamus > Ampelocalamus luodianensis. Next base: position 20,118,521 of record CM070630.1, on the reverse strand, counting down.
ACTTCAGTGCACTGTGCCCCATCTTACCACATACCTGGCACGTAGGTCGTGATCCGCCACCACCTTTCTTGTACTGACCTGAGCCACCACCGCGGCCCTTCTGTTGCGGACCACGATCCTTGCCACGACCTCCGCTTTGGCCGCCGCCATAGCCACCACTTCCATGGCCATTGCCAAAACCACATCCATGGCCGCCGCCTTGAATACCTCGTGAGGCAATGTTAGCCACCGAACCAATCTGGAGTGCTTGTCTCTGCTGCTCCAGACGGGTTTCAAAGGTGAGAAAGTGGGCATAGAACTCAGAAAGATCAATCGAACCAGCCTTAGTTGTGATAGATGAAACCAACGGGTTGTATTCAGCATCAAGGCCTGACATGATGTAGCTAATTAGATCATCATTGTCCAGTGGACGGCCGGTGGATGCCATCTGATCTGCTAGGGACTTCATACGGTTGAAATACTCGCAGAAGACTCGGATCATTCTTGCGGTGTTGGACAAGCAGATCCGAACCGCATGATTCGAGCCTTGGACTGCGACGCAAACATGCGTGTGAGTGCAGCCCAGACTTCCGCCGCCGTCGTCAGGCCGATGACTGCGCCAAGACGCCCGCTCGGCGACACGGAATGCGCGCCAGACTGCTGATCCTTGAGGAGCCAGATATTGTATTCTGGGTTGGAGACAATCTTCTCAACTGGTTTTTCACCGATAGTCTCAGTAATCATTACGGTCAGGGGCGGCGCAACTTCGGTTCCCTCCACAAATCCAAGGAGTTGATGTCCTCGGAGGATAGGCATCAGTTGTGCCTTCCACAGGAGGTAGTTGCCGCCTGCAAGCTTCACGTTGACGAAGTTGGTGAAGCCGAGCGAAGGCATTGCCGCACTGGCCGGGGAAGCGCCGGAAGTCATGGTTGAACTCACCGGACTTGGATGTTCTTGGAAGAGCCAAGGCTCTGATACCATGTGAGAAACTAGAAGACAATCTGTTTCTGATATTGGCTTGTGCGCATTAAGCAGCAGCACAGCATCTTATGATCGTGTGGCGAATTACACCAACACTACCTCCTATAATGTCGACACTAACTGGTACACCGACACGGGTGCAACCGATCATATCACCGGCGAGCTCGACAAGTTGACGGTTCGTGACAAGTATCATGGTCGCGATCAGGTGCACACTGCTAATGGTGCAGGTATGTTCATTAGTCACATTGGTCATTCCTCGATTAATACCCCGGTTCTTGATTTATCCTTGAAAAACATTCTCCATGTTCCTCATGCCAAGAAAAATCTTGTTTCTGTACATCGTCTAGCCTCTGATAACAATATTTTTCTTGAGTACCATCCTGATTATTTTCTTGTTAAGGATCGGGAAACGAGGAGAACGGTTCTTCGCGGGGAATGTAAGGGGGGCCTCTATCCCCTAATACCAAGTTCACCATCTGTGTTCTCCAAGCATGCCTACTCAGCTGCCACACCCTCCCAAGACAGATGGCACAATCGCCTAGGCCATCCGTCGCTCGACGTTGTTCGTCGTGTGCTTAGCCTTAATAATCTTCCATGTTCCACTAGCTCAAATAATGTGTCGGTCTGTGATGCTTGTCAACAGGCTAAAAGTCATCAGTTACCTTACATTTCGTCACATGAAATTTCATTGTCTCCACTAGAACTTGTCTACTCCGATGTATGGGGTCCTGCCATCACTTCTGCTGGTGGATTTAAATACTATGTGAGTTTTATTGATGATTTCAGCAAGTTCAATTGGGTCTTTCCGCTCAAAAGTAAGGCTGATGTTCTTCGCATATTTGTTCAATTCCAAACTCTTGTTGAAAGACAACTTGGTAGGAAGATTCTATGCATGCAAACTGATTGGGGGGGCGAATATCAAAAATTACATTCGTTCTTTAATCAAGTTGGCATTGCTCATCGTGTCTCTTGCCCACACACACATCAACAAAACGGTGTTGCGGAACGCAAGCATCGACACATTGTCGAGACAGGTTTAGCTCTTCTAGCCTTCTCGGGTGTTCCTCTCAAATTTTGGGATGAAGCGTTTAGCACCGCGAGTTACCTCATTAATCGGCTGCCCAGTCCAGTGATTCAAAACTCCACCCCACTGGAAAAATTGTTTCATGTTAAACCCAACTATACCTTCTTGAAGGTCTTTGGGTGCGCATGTTGGCCTCATCTTAGAGCTTACAATGGATGCAAACTTCAGTTTCGTTCTCGTCGGTGCACTTTTCTTGGCTATAGCACTCAACATAAAGGCTATAAGTGCCTCGATCCTCAGTCTGGTCGGGTCTATATATCTCGTGATGTCGTTTTTGATGAAGGAGTTTTCCCTTTTGCCAACTCCTTATCCACGGCAGGTCCTCACATTTTGTCTGAAACAGTCCTCCTCCCACCTTTCGGCAATCCGGGTATTAATCAGGAATATGGGACTAATGGACCTACTAATGCCTCTCTAGTTGTGCAGCCTGTTTTTCCTCTTCAGTTGCAGGATCCATCTGCTTCACCCGGCGCACTACTACCTGGTGATGTACATTTGCATGGTACTGTGACCGGCTGCACTGGACTTGATGAGGCTCATATGGCCCATACGACTCCCTCCGGGACTGGCTCCATACTTGCCACATCTGCTCTTGATGGCGCGGGACTGCCTCATGGAGCGGATGTGGCCGCTTCTGAAAATCCAGGCGCCGGTGAATCCCCTGCCTTGCCTGTGTCTGCTTCTGGAGCATCGTCCGCAGGCACGTCTCCTGCTCTACCTGTGTCCCCTGATCGTGGTGACGTCCCTGGTCGCACACATCCCATGACAACGCGTCTCCGGGACAACATTCGAGTGCCTCGAAGATTCAATGATGGCACTGTTCGCTATGCTCATAGTGCCTCTCTTGAGCCGGAGTCGCTTGCGGTGGCGCTTGCTAACCCGGATTGGAAGCATGCCATGGACCAGGAATTTGCCGCGCTTCAGAAGAATGGCACATGGAGTCTTGTTCATCCCACTAGCGGTCAAAACATCATCGACTGTAAGTGGGTTTACAAGGTCAAACACCTAGCAGATGGGAGCATTGACAGGTACAAAGCTCGTCTCGTTGCGAAAGGGTTCAAACAACGATATGGTATTGACTATGAAGATACTTTCAGCCCTGTCGTCAAGCCTGCCACTATTCGTTTGGTCCTTTCCATAGCCATTTCGCGTGGATGGGACTTGCGACAATTGGATGTTCAGAATGCGTTTTTGCATGGCGTTCTGGAAGAGCAAGTGTTCATGCGTCAACCTCCTGGCTACATAGACTCTCGGCAACCACATCTTGTGTGCAAGCTTCATAAGGCCCTGTATGGTCTCAAACAAGCACCGCGGGCTTGGTATGCTCGGTTAAGTTCCAAGCTGCAAGAACTTAGTTTCACTTCCGGCTCGAGCGACACCAGAAGGGCGCTCAGGACCTGCTGATCCTTGACGAGCCAGATATTGTATTCTGGGTTGGAGACAATCTTCTCAACTGGTTTGTCACCGATAGTCTCAGTAATCATCACGGTCAGGGGCGGCGCAACTTCGGTTCCCTCCACAAATCCAAGGAGTTGATGTCCTCGGAGGATAGGCATCAGTTGTGCCTTCCACAGGAGGTAGTTGCCGCCTGCAAGCTTCACGTTGACGAAGTTGGTGAAGCCGAGCGAAGGCATTGCCGCACTGGCCGGGGAAGCGCCGGAAGTCATGGTTGAACTCGCCGGACTTGGATGTTCTTGGAAGAGCCAAGGCTCTGATACCATGTGAGAAACTAGAAGACAATCTGTTTCTGATATTGGCTTGTGCGCATTAACAAAGAAGACAACATCTTGTATATATACGGAAACGTATACAAGGCAATACAAGAAATACAATCAACATCTGATCCGTTTCCTACAATCTGGAGAATCAGTTTGGATGTTACCAAGAATAGAGATATACGGTTATCAATCAGGAGATATTATCAATCAGGAGATATTATCTTAACAGTGCGAGCGCTCCATCAATCGATCTCTGTATCATTGCTTTTACATGGTATCAGAGCCTTCCTCTTCTACCTCTTATCATGTCTGGTTCTAGCTCCATCGGTTCCTTGTCCTCTAGCGTTGTGGCGATGACTTCCTCGTCAACGTAGTTTACCTCGGCCGGTCTGCTTCCATCCCCGTCGTTTAGCCACCTCGTCAACGTGAAGATCGGTTGAGAGAACTATCTTCTCTGGAAGGCTCAACTGCGAGGACAACAATTACTCGGCTATGTCAACGACATCTATGTTGTGCCGACTCAGGTCATCGTCAAGACATCTAGTGACGAGACATGCCAAGTATCAAATCCAGCGTATCAACTTTGGATCCAGCAGGATCAACTTGTGCTAGGCACGCTTATGTCCTCCCTCTCTCCAGAAGTGCTCGCATAGGTTTTGTTCCTCTCTACTTCGGCCAAAGTTTGGTCAGCTCTCGAATGTATGTTTTTGTCCCAATCTAGGGCATGAATCATTTTGGTTTGCATGCAACTTGCGAACACCCACAATAACAATATGACTGCCGCTGAATACTTTGCCAATATGAAGATACTCGTAGATACAATGGCATTAGTAGGACAGCCACTGCAAGATGAGGAATTAATCTCCTATATACTTATGGGTTTGAATTCTGACTGCAAACCACTGGTCACTTCGATCACGACCAGACTGGATACTATGAGCATCAATGACGTCTATGCCCATCTTCTTGCCTTCGAGATGAGACTTGACATAGAAAACTCAGGTTTTCAGCTTCTAGGTGCTTCGGCCAACACTGCCATGCGTGGTGGTAGAGGAGGCCGAGGCTGAGGACATGGTAGAGGAGGAGGTCACGACAACCACAATCATCAAGGTGATGGCTCCAGCAACTTTAACAACAACAACAACAATTCCAATCGACCCATGTACCAAGTATGTGGGAAGTACGGCCATGTCACCCTCAAGTGCTATCATCGGTTTGATCACTCATATCAAGCCGATGATACCCATGTCGCAGCAGCTGCGGCAACCTCCTACAATGTCGACACACACTAGTACACTAATACGGGTGTGACATATCATATCACAAGCGACCTCGATAGGCTAACCTTGTGCCAAAAGTACCATGGAAAGGATAAAGTTCAAACGGCTAGTGGCTCAGGTATGTTTATTAGCCATGTTGGTCACTCAAAAATCAAAACCCCTAGCAAAGATTTGCACCTTAACAATGTTATGCATGCTCCAAAAATATCTAAAAATCTTTCTTTTATCTGTTCATCGTCTTGCCACTAACAATAATCTTTCTTTGAATTTCACCCTGACTGTTTCCTCATCAAGGATGGACCAACAAGGAAAGTTCTTCTACAAGGCAAATGTGAAGGAGGCCTCTACCCCCTTCACACCAACTCCGAATCCTCTAGAGAAGGTCTTTTAGCTATTAGGGTTACACAAGAACAGTGGCATGGTCGTTTAGGACATCCTTCTTTTTTCCATCGTTCAACAAGTTGTTAGGTCAAATCAGTTACCTTGTTTAGATATATCCAATACAGTGTCAGTTTGTGATGTTTGTCAACAAGAAAAAAGTCATCAATTGTCCTATTCAAATTCCTCTAGTATTTCCTCTTCTCCTTTAGAGCTTGCTTTCTCTGATGTATGGGGGGCAGCCCCCGCTTATGTTGGAGGATATAAATACTATTTGAGTTTTTATTGATGACTATAGTAAATTTACTTGGATATATCTCTTGAAAAGTAAGGCCAGTGTCTTACGTATCTTTGTTCAATTCCAACAACATGTTGAACGACTTCTTGACAAAAGAATCATTACCATGCAAATTGATTGGGGGTGGCGAGTACCAAAAATTGCATGGTTTCTTTAATCAAATTGGCATAACTCATCAAGTTTCCTGTCCCTATGCGCATTGATAAAATGGTGTCATTGAAAGAAAGCATAGGCACATCGTCGAAGTAGGGTTATCTTTCCTTGCCCATACCTCCATGCCTGTAAAATTCTGGGATTCAACTTTTCAAACCGCAACCTTTCTCATCAATCGCCTCCCTAGCACGATTATTAATTTTTCTACTCCTTCACAACAACTTCTTGGGAATAAACCAGATTACACCTTTCTTAAAACCTTCGGTTGAGCTTGTTGGCCGAATCTTCGACCATATACCAATGAAAGCTCCAATTTCGATCAAGGAGATGTATTTTTCTTGGTTATAGTCCCTTACATAAAGGGTACAAGTGCCTTTGTGTTTCCACCAGTCGTGTCTATATTTCTAGGGATGTAGTTTTTTATGAGTTAGTTTCCCCATTTGCACTTGATTCTTCCTCCAAACATACATCTTGTTTGGCTAATCATCTAACTTCCTCATCTTTGCCTTCGGTTTCTTTTCTGTCTGGTGCAAATCTGAGTATAGGGGATGACCATATGACTAATGAATTGCCCAACAATGTCTCTTTTGAGGCATCTGATGTTGTGCTGTAGTCTCAGGATACAGGAGTTTGGCATGGTGCAGTTGATGAGCTATCATAGCATGTGGCTGTGGCAGATGGAGGTGTTGCCGCGACAGCTGCGGCGACAAGCAGTAGTACCACTATAGCAACCGGATTGGCAATGTTGCATGACGATACTAAGGGTGTAGTGACATCTGGTGCAACAGTACCTACTCGATAGTAGTATCTCGAGGTTGGAATCTACGTTGATGTTCATAATGCGTTTTTACATGGTATTCTAGAAGAGGAGGTATATATGAAACAACCATATGATTATGAAGATAGAAGGTGTCCAAGTTACATTTGTAAATTGGATAAAGCATTATATAGCTTAAAACAGGCACCAAGGGCCTGGTACTCTAGATTGAGTTCCAAGTTGCATGAACTTGGTTTCGTGCCCTCTTGAGTAGATACATCGTTGTTTATATATAATCAAGGAGGAACAATAATTTATATACTTATATATGTTGATGATCTCATTGTTATCGGGTCCTCCAGTACTGCAATTACTGAATTGCTCAAAGATTTACAGTTGGAGTTTGCTTTGAATGATCTAGGATATCTTCACATCTTCCTAGGAATTGAAGTAAAAAAAAGGCGTCTAATGGTTTAGCACTGTCACAGTCTAAATATATTTCGGACCTCCTTGGCCGAGCTAACATGACAAAGTGCAAACCAGTTGCAATACCTATGACTATAATAGAGAAGCTTTCAATATCAGATGGTGAGGCGTTAAGTTGCAGAAGATGTATCCATTGGAGTATTGTAGGAGCACTTCAATATCTCACTCTGACTCGTAGAGATATAGCCTTCTCAGTTAATAAGGTGTTTCCATTCTTGCATTCTCTGACGAAAACGCATTGGACGACCGTTAAAAGAATCTTGAGATATTTGAAACACACTTCTACAATACACTTGCATGTACATAAATCCATTTCATCATTGGTGAGTGCATTCTCAGATGTTGATTGGGCAAGGTGTCCTGATGATCGATGATCTACTGGAGGTTTTGCCGTGTTCTTTTGTTCAAATCTCATATCATGGAGTGTAAGAAAGCAACCTACAGTCTCGAGGTCTAGTATATAATCAAATATAAAGCCCTTGCTAATGCCATGATAGAGATTGTTTGGGTACAGTCATTGCTTGGCGAGATTAGTATATATCAAGCAAGGATGACATGTTTATGGTGTGATAATCTAGGTGCTATATATTTGTCAGCAAATCCAATCTTTCATGCCCGCACAAAGCATATTGAAGTTGATTTTCATTTCGCTAGGGAATGCGTTGCACGCAAGGTACTTGATATACGGTTCATTGCATCTCAAGATCAAGTCGCGGATGGCTTCACCAAACCACTTTGTTTTCAACCATTAGAAAGCTTTAGGCGCAATCTCAACCTTATAGAAGGTTTTGATCGAGGGGGAGTGTTAACAGATATGTATCTATATTGTATCTATATCTCCATCGTATGTCTCCCTATCTCTAAATTCCTTGTACAACACATTGTCAAATTGCGTCTAACTCTATTTTGGTTGTTGTAACTACTGTAGCTAATCCGACACATGTATTCACCTATATAAAGCAAGGGTCGTGCGAGCGATCCATCAATCAATCTCTGTATCATTGCTTTTACATTAGGTACCTTCAGCATTAGTGAGCCATGATAGACTCAACCATATGCTTGGTTTAGGCAGAGACAACCTGCATGCAACGGCTTGTCTCTGTGGAGGGCAATTTGCGGCAGCATGCTGCACGACGAGAAATAGATTTAGTGATGGGAATGCAGGGGAAGTGGTGCTTCGGAGTTGCAAAGAGATGCATGTGTCCAGGGGACAACAAATTTTGGAACAAGGACAAGGAATCAAAGATGGATAGGAATTTTTGGTGGTGGAAAGATCGAGGATGGTGTGGCGATGCAACATGACCAACACAGTAGATGACAACGGTGTTATACTCTGATACCCTTCCTTATACATAGTAGACTTCTCGATCGGATTACAGTTTGGGAGATACATCATGTGCATGCACAGTATCAAGAATGAAGTAGATGAATCTCGTAGAGAGAATAAAAAAATGATGACAAAATAACCATGATGAGAGAGAAAGATTTGGTGAAGCTGACCGTAAATTCCTTAAGCAATACGTTAAAAGAGTACAAGGGATTATCACACTCTCATAACCCTCTCGAATATTTTAGGATCCTCGGATCCTTGCCCTATACAAGAATCTAGGGCTAAATGAATAGTATAGCCTCTAATCCTCTCTTGCACCCTCTACTTTGGATGAGTTCCTCTTTCTTAGTTACTTCTTTGGTTCCTATGGTCACCCCTTATAGGTTTATATAGTACTTCTAGTCCTCCTCCAAAGTGAAGTAGGAATCCTACCCTAACAAGAACTAGAAATCCTAATCATACTTGTTAATACCATTCTGGAGGCCATACTGTTTTGGCTATTGGAATGAGACATTCTGGTACCCGCCCATACCGGTGTACCATTTCAAAGTTTAATATAATATATATATATATATATATATTTATAATTACATATATGTTTAATTATATGAACACTAAATTTCGCTTTTAATATTATTCCAAATACATAGTAGTAGGATCAAATATAACTTTATAGTTCAATGAGTACAATATATGGTATTATCAATTCCATCGGTACGACCGGTATTGACTGGTATCAAACTGGTATGGCCTATATTGACCGGTATCGAAGCCTGTATGATCGGTATTGACCGGTATCGAACTGGCATGGTATGTATTGACCGGCATCGAAACTGGTACGAAACATATTTTGAAGCAACAACCTGAATCTAATATCCATCCATGAAAGCAATTGATTGACTGATGACTACTACATATGAAACATCTTTTGCTACCGTCACTAAGCGTGCACCCCTCATTTCCTTGAAACTTAGAAACTCTTTTATCATATGACCTTCCTTGTCACATAGATAGCATACACGTGCGCCCTTGCTCTTGGTCATCTTCTTCCTGTAAATTTTGCTTTTGTTTGCAAAACCTACGACAACCAATGCTTGATTACCTGAGGATGAAGAGTTTGATGACTTCTTCAAGAACTCTGTCTCCGATAGATATGCCTCTTCAAGAAGTTGAGAGTATTTTTCCTGACGAGAATATTCATCACCAATTGCTTGTATGATGGTGGTAGAGATGATGCCAGTATGATGACCTTGTTGTTTTTCTCAATTTTTTTCATCTACACTAATCAGTTGCATGACAAGCTTATTGAAGATATTAAGATGGTCAACAAGCTGTGTGCCTTCCTCCATACACAACCTATACAGTTGTCTCTTTAGCATCCACCAGTTTTTTTAGCGACTTCTCCAAATACAGTTATTCTAAGTTACTCCATAATTTCTTTGTTGAACTCTCCTTGATCACCGAGTACTTTACCTCGTCAAAGAAACATAGACAAATTGTATTGATAGCCTTCTGCTCAATCACCTTCTAGTCTTTATCGAATGTATTTTCCCGTTTGTCCCCTTCAAGAGCATCGATTAACCCTTGATGGACGAGAATATCCTTTACCACACATTGCCACACGCTGCAATTTTCTCCGTCATAAAATTTCTCTACTTGATTCCACATTGTCGGCATCGATCTTGATTTTGTGTCACCATATGCTTTGCCGACCATATCACAAATCAGATTACACTACTACAAAATAGGCTATACTGGATGCCTCATCACAGACGGTTCCTTTGGAACCGTCTGTGTTGTACTTATCACATATGGTTATTATTAAGAATCGTCTGTGATATGTAGCGATGCCTAGAACCGTTTGTGATATGTAATTATCACAGATGGTTTTTTAAGAAGAATCGTCTGTGATAATCGCAGATGTCACAGACGGTTATTGTTAAGAACCGTCTGTGAATTATCACAAATGGTTCTTAACAATAACTGTCTGTGATAGTGCAAACGTCATAGATGGTTCTTATTAAGAACCGTCTGTGATATGCAGGCATTAAATACCCAGCCATCCCGGCAGAGCCCCCTTCCCGTTTGAGTCGCCACCCCTGCTGCCTCCTCCCCATTGCGCCACCTTAGAGAGGAGAAGGAAGGAGGCAGGGAGAAGAAGGAAAGGAGGAAGCTAAAGAGAGGAGAAAGGAAGGAGAATCTCGCATGATATTTGGGATTTTTGTCATGAGCTCCGAGGGTAACGATCTATAACCCTTTATATTTGCCCTAGGTTATTTGCTAATCAATTTTAGTATGTTTGGTCAATAGGAAGAGTAGTTGCGTGCATTAATCTAATTTAACACTAATTTGTTACATGCGTAGCGTAGCGTAGATGGACCAAAACAGGATGTACGGTGAGAACCGTATGAGTAGAGAGTACATTAATGGTGTGTCTACTTTTAGAAGAACCGCCGAGCAGGATATGTTAAAGAAGGGGATAAATGTTATGTACTGTCCATGCATTGATTGCGGTAATCTGAAGATGTTTAACAACCCAGCGTAGATCAAAGCGCACTTGATTCGAATGGGTTTCAAAAAGAGGTATATATGTTGGACTAGTCACGTTGAAGAGCAAATTATACATGAAGTTAATAATAATGATATTGCCGAGGAAGTCAACGATATGTCGGATGTGGACTGTGTTTTTTATGAGAATAGGTCGCACGATGACAATCTGGATCAGATGCTACGTGATGCAGAAGGGAACTATAGTGAGAGAGAGTTTGGTACATTCGAGGGCTTAATGGAGGACTCAATGAAACCTTTGTTCCCTGGCTGCAAGCCGGAATACACAAAGTTGTCATCTGTGCTTGAACTGCTGAAATTGAAGACAAGCAATGGTTGGTCCGATAAGAGTTTCACGGTGTTGTTAGGTCTCCTAGCGGACATCCTTTCGGAGGAAAACGTGTTGCCTAGCACCACCTACCAAGCCAAGAAGATTCTTTGTTCATTGGGAATGGAAGTAGAAAGAATACATGCATGTCTAAATGATTGTATTCTCTACCGTAAAGAGTATGCAGACATGTATGTATATCCTATGTGCAAAGCATCCCGATACAAGCGTAAGAATCACTCTGATGATGGCGAGGGCATCGAGGTAAAGCAAGGATCTCCTGCTAAGGTGTTGTGGTATCTGCCCGTAATCCCATGTTTGAAGCGTTTATTTGCGAACCGAAAAGAGGCAAGATTGTTGCATTGTCACTCGGAGGAGCATATGAAAGATGGAAAGATAAGACACTCTGCTGATTCTGCCCAATGGAGAAACTTTGATTGGAGCTTCCAAGACTTTGGTGTGAAACCGAGGTATATAAGGTTAGGGTTGAGTACAGATGGAATGAATTCTTTCGGTAACATGAGCAGCCGACATAGCACCTGGCCCGTGAATCTATGTATGTACAACCTTCCTCCTTGGTTGTGTATGAACCAGAAGTATATTTTGATATCACTACTTATCCAAGGGTCGAAGCAACCTGGGAACGATATTGATGTGTACCTAGCATCATTGCTGGAAGATCTTGTGACACGATAGAACGAAGGGGTATAAGTATGGGATGCGTACAAACAAGAGAATTTTACTTTACGCGCCATGTTGTTCTGCACCATTAATGATTTTTCTGCCCTTGGTAACCTGTCGAGGTTCAGAACAAAAGGAGCCAAAGCCTGTCCGTACTGCTTAGATGGTACTGAGATTGTATGGCTGAACAACTTGCATAAAACTGTGTACATGCGTCACCGTAGGTTCTTTCCCAAGTATCACCCATACCGCAAGATGAAGAAACAATTTGATGGAAATAAGGACTAGATGCTGTGTTATTTCTTTAACTCAATTGCTCAGAAGGTCACCAATCCCGAAGGACTAGATGCTCTACAGGCCGAGGTGGTGACGACTCTATGTCATCTTGAGATGTATTTTCCTCCATCATTTTTCGATATCATGGTCCATCTCATTGTTCACCTTGTGAAAGAGATAGAGATATACGATCCTGTGTTCCTACGTCATATGTACCCGTTCGAGAGGTATATAGGAATTCTCAAGTCCTATGTACGGAATCGATCTTGCCCGGAGGGCAGTATCATTGAAGGTTATGCAACCGAAGAGGTCATTGAGTTCTGCGTTGACTACATGGCTCAAGTGGAACCGATAGGTGTGCCTCTATCTCATCATGAGGGGAGACTAGAGGGTATCGAGACTATTGGAAGGAAAGCAATCACTCCTGATTTCGACGCGTACACTTAAGCCCATTTCACAGTCTTGCAATAGATGACCCAAATGTCCCCGTACATCGACGAGCACAAAGACATAGTACACCAACAGAATCCAGGCTAGTCGGAGGTTTGGATCATGAGAGAGCACAACCACCGATTCAACGAATGGTTAAAGGTGTAATTCATTGGGAGGCCGTCATCAAGTGATGATATGCTGCTATGGTTGGCAAAAGGATCAAAATTTACAATTGTGACATGGCAAGGATACGACATAAATGGGTACACATTTTATACGATCCAGGCTCAAGGAGGAACCCAACGAGGAAGCTAGCTATATGCACGTCGATCATCATGAAGGGCTATATTTTAATTAAGAATTTATCCCATTGTAATTAAGAAACTTGACATTAGTATAAATTATAAAAATATAATGATATGTAAGTACTTTTGTGACAAATTTAGCAGTACTCTTTCTATACGACAAAACCAAATATGTGTATAATAGCGGTCAAAGTTTTAAAGGTTCCAAAACTACATTTAAAAGAGAATGGAGGGTGTTTCAATTATGTGGTGCTGAAAAGGTAGTAATCTCTCCGCTCTCAAATATATATTAGTCTAACTTTCAAATTTTGTTTCCGAATACATGTTATTCTCTAATTTTGAGACAGTTTGTTTTTTTTTTTTTAAAAAAAATTGTTATATACAATTATACATCCTCTCTTCATTTGCCATCGGTATTTGAAAATTTATTCTCCAACCGTGGTCATTTCCCAGGTTCTTTAGTCTTTACTGGATTAGAATCACATGCACCTTTCAAAAAGCAATTAGATCATTAACGCGTGCATGTCCTAACAAATTGATTACTCTAATGAAGACCTCGAATCAGTTTAATATATGGCGTTGTGTAAACATGTGCGCAAGACTTAGAGTGACATCTGTTACAGGATCCGGTTAAAACATATAAGTTTTATATAAAATAGTTCAATTTCCGTAAGAAGTAGGGCCTAGAAAAGGGTGTCGGAGGAGTACTACTTTTTTCTTAAAAGTAAATAGGAAGGTGTTAATTAATATTAATAATATCAACTTACAGTTTCGTTTTGGTTGCATATGTGCTGGTAGAACTAGAATAGCGCCATAGGGGGATGTCACTGTCAGGGTCGTGGCCGATCCTGTACACGTCCTTGTTCTTGATAATTGCCTCGAGCCTCGAGTCGATAGCGGTGATCTGGCGGGATAAGTAGTGCCGCGAGCTTAGTTGAGTGGGCAAGCTCGCCAGGAATCTGACGCTCGTGGGAATCCAGCTTGGATAACTTTACTTCCCAAGTCGCAAAAGAATGAACTTCAACATTTTAGTTTCAGCATCATATCTTATCGTTCCAGAATCCAGATCACATAGGAATTAAATGAAATTTAGACAAAAATAAATTCAGCATCATATTAACGGTTTTGCTAATTCCCAATTGCCTGAAATTTTCTTATCTCTCAGTCACCTACAATTACCCAGTATTAAACCTAAAATTGCATTGCTAAGTAACGTGCAATTTTCGCATAATTTATTGTAATTTTTTGTTCTATTTATTTTTGTATTTGTACGATTCACCTATGTTTACTTATTTTTGTCTAAGTTATATTTTGTTTGTCTTTTGTGTTTGTGTTTTGTACGACAAACTTACATTTATTTTTTATCTAGATAAGAATAGTAAAGTCTTTGTTTCAGTTTTTGTCCTAGTGATGAGTGGTGGATTATATATAGGAAGTGAGAGTGATGATAGTTGTTAGATCTTCGTCCAAGAGTTGAGCAAAACGACTAAAACTTAGCAAAATCTTATATTAAAGTGATTGATTATGGTAAAATGTGTGTATGAATTATGCACTTTACACACACTTTTCTTACCATCCACTAATCATCCTACAAGCGAAAGTGGTGGGGAGTAAAAAAAAAACGAGGGATATATAACTTTTTTTTAACAATTATTTGTATGTACCATAGCCATCCCTATTTTAAATTCTGAAATATTACACCAGGAATATGTACAGTTAAATTATGAGTTAAGCTTATACACGCCCGTACTAAACTCAAATTTACATTTTATGAAAAAAAATATGAATCAAAATTTACTCTGAATTAAATCAAATTCGGACTTCAACTAAATCTGAAAGAGTTCAATTCAGAATATATGAACTTCAAAAGGTTAATCTGAAGTACATTTCCTCGAAAAAAATTGAAGTACATTTATATTCAGAACACATAAATTCAAATATTTGAATTAAGTTAAATCAAATTACAGTAAACCAGGAAATAAAATTAAATATGAAACGAGGTAACGTTCGGAATTAAAAATAAATAAATCCAATGTGCATATATTAATACAAAATGGAAATATAAAATTATGTCTCCAAATATAACTGTAATGCGAAGTAAAGTTGGCGAAGTATACACCATATATAATTCGAATAAATTCTAAGTTAGAGTCAAATTCTGAATAAAATTCGAATTAAAATTTAGAAATACAAAATTCGCGAAATTAAATTGATCAAATAGCACAGCACGTAACAGTTTAAGTAAGACACCTGGAGAGGTCGACCCTGAGGAAGTAGTGCTCGACGGCGTCCTGCGCATTGAAGACAACCTCTCGGATCTGCTCCACCCAAGCCCGGGTAAACTCGTCGGACCTGGCGCGCCGGCGCAGGTCGGCGTCCCGGAGGAAGGCCTGGACGAGGATGAGCTTGTCGCGGAGTCTCTGGATGTCCTCGCTCACCGAAAGCACAAGCTGGGCCTCGCTCACGGCCAGCCGCTGGAGGATCCCCAGCAGCGGCCCGATGACCGCCTCCGCCATCTCCTCGTTTCTCTTCTTAGATCTCTCGTGAGTCACGCGCGCGACGGGTCGATCTTACGCATGCATATGAAGCGCTCATGCAGGTGGGGGCTAAGCGCACTTCACTTTGAGTCGTCGTGGAGGCAGGAACCGATTCCTTCTACTTTGCAGACGCAATTAGAAAGGAAGCTATGTTATCGGAGAGAGAAAAACTACTGCGTGGGAAGCAGATTCAACGAGATAGCAATCTACCGTTAGATCCTTATATATGTTAATGTCCACCACTAGTGGCGAAGCTATAAATTTTTCGATGGGTGTATACATTTGACACTTATAATTTTATAGTTTGTACAATGGTTTTATAATAACATAAATCTATCACATAGGTTTCAAATTTGTCTAAAGTACAATACAAATAGTTCAAATATAGTATTACATTAATAGAAAATTACAAAATATACAATGAAAATCATAATACTACTTTACGAATCTTCATACCTAGAAAACGATTGATTACATCATCTTCATTAACTTTCAAGAAAAATTCTTGCTCAATAAATATGACTAAACAATCATTCAAGAATTGATCGCTTATACTATTTCTCAACTTATTTTTTCACAAGACTCATCAGAAAATACTTTTTCAACACTCGTCGCCACCGCTAGTAGGAGCAATACCATTAGGAGAAAATACTCTATATGTGCTTGCCAACACCCTGTCTTCGCTGTCGTTTCAGGCATCATGACATGCTTCACCCAGCCATTAATGGCGTCATTCTGATTATCTGACGTCTGATTATCTGACGTCTGAATTGATCACTCAGCAAAAACTCAACCTAACTTAATCGCTCAGAACATTGTCAGCAAACTTATTAGTAGGCAGCAGCGGCATCCTAAACTCAAACCTAACTGGACTTGTTTTACGGGACAAGTACACATGCCAAATTTTCAGCGGACAATAGGGTTGCTATTTGACTACTCGACCTGTATATAGGCGACACGGGCAGGCAGGCTCAGCTAATTGTCACGACGCCATTGTTTGGTTTCAAGCACCTGGGAAAATTCTCTCGGGGAATACAGCAATGCAGCTGCGCAAGGCATGCCAAAAAAGGCGCCTTAAAAGTTGTGTCATGCAAGCAGAGACCTGTCTGTTTCCACTCTGAATCTGAATTCTGAAGAGCACCTGCTTTACAAGCTCACGTCCACATCTAGTTGTATGTAGCTGCTCAAGCTTGCTCTCATCTCATGTGCGGTCTGTGGATGAACTCATTCCCTCCTGTTCTTCCGATTTTTGGGGTGCCGGTGTATACCCGGCACCCCCTGGTTCGCCCCTGTCCATCACAACCTTATCCATTCCACACCTAAGACTGATAGGAGCGAATCACTTCTTCCTCCTCCTCTCCCTCTCTCTCTCTCTCACTCAACCATGTCCCTTCTTCGTCGAGCCACTTTGCAGCGGCGGCAAGTAGTGGCAGCTGAGCACGATGGCAGTGGGCAGGCGCGATGGCAGCCATCCAATGGAATCATCCAAGTCTATCCATGTTCTAGCCTTCTCTGTGTTCGCGTTCCTTCTTCTAGACTATTCCCCTCCCAAATAGAATCCACTTGCTCCCCTATGATTGTGACTCATGGGAGCAACCGCCTGAGCGTGTTGCTGGCGGACCAGAGCATCACCGACGCCATCTTCAATTGACTCAACATCTCGACTCTCGGTTTGACGCTTGTTGGGGGCAACGAAATTTGCGGTTGTACACGAAGGTCAGTCGGGGTTTGGTTTGGTTCTATTCGACCGCCCCCAACGCTCTGGCAAACACCCGCAAATTTATACACCAATATCGTAGGATTCGACGATGGCATATCTATAGCATGGTGGGGAGTGGCGGTGAGTGGGCTTGGCCAGAGAAGCGACTACCGAAGGCACGCGTGAAGATGCGCGGGGGAGGTGAGCGGCCACAGCAGCCTGACGAGCACAGAGCCATGGGCAAGCTTGGTGGTAGGCGGGAAGGACAAAGACCGTGACGTCCCAATGAGCACGAAGCTGTGGCGGCGAGCAGTCACGCGGTCGTAGGTGAGCACGCCAAAATTTGTTGCTTTTGTTTGATTTTTGATGAAGCTTGCTGAAACTTCTTGAAACCTTTTTGTTTGAAACTTGAGTTTTAAAATCTGAAACTTATTGAAATTTCTTGAAACCTGTTGAAACTTGCAGGGAACTTCCTGAAACTTTTTGTCTGAAACTTGAAATTTGAGTTCCAAAATCCGAAACTTGTTGAAACTTCTTCAAACAAGTTGAAACTTGCCGAAACTTTTTGAAACTCTTTTGTCTGAAATTTATTGAAACTTGAGTTCCAAAATCTAAAACTTTGTTAGAACTTTTTTGAAATCTTCTGGAAACTCCTAGAAATACGCGAAACTCACTGAAATATGAAACTTTAAAAATGATTTCACTACTTGAAACGTCATGAAACTTGTTGAAAACTTCTTGAAAATCTTTTGTCTGAAACTTGTTGAGACTTGAGTCCGAAAATATGAAACTGTTGAAACTTGGTCTTGAAAGTTTCTTGGAATCCTCTGAAAACTTCTAGAAATACGTGAAACTCACTAAAACCTGAAACTTGTAAAATATTTTCTCGAGACTTTCTTGAAACTTCATGAAACTTTTTGCATATAACCAAGTTGTAGACATGAGGAAGAACAAAACACAGAAACTTACCTAAATATGAAACTTGTCGAAACTTGGTCTTGAAACTTTTTTTGGAATATTTTGAAAACTTTTAGAAATTTGAAATGAGTTGAAACCTAATCGAAACTTTAATCTCGAAATCTAAAACTTTTAAGCAACTGAAACTTCACGAAACTACGTGAACCTGCTATATCGTTGGAAATGCATTCCAACAGTATAGTATGGCCAAGCAGCTCCCTATCGGAAAAGCATTTTTACCCTTGCTAGCGTATGCCTCTACGACATCTGCCGTTGAGGCTGTTTTGAGATTTGAACGTTCATATACTACTCCCTTGTAATTACTATGTATTTTTGCGATTTCTTCACTCCTTTAAAATCTTGTCCTCTCTCCTCTCCTCTCATTTGTCTGCTCTCTCCGCTCTCTGGCCGCACTCTCTCCTCTGGCGTCAGCCTCTCGACCCCACGATGAGCTCTGCCGCCGCCGCGCCTCGCTGCCCGTGGCTCGGATCCGGTGGCTGTGAGACTTAGGATGGCCGGATCTGGCTACGGGGGGCTCGAGGTTTAGAGCGATGGCGGCACGACATCGAGGTTTCCGGCGAGGGTTCCCAGTGGCAGCGAGGTTTCCAGCGCCGATTTCTGACGGCGGCAAGGTATGTATATGGTTGGGTATGGTTGTGTACAAAATACGGTGGGTATTGCTTCATATTGCTAAATATAGGCACGGATCTTAAAACGCCCATGGACGGTGGATAGTGATGGCTAGATGAGTCATGCTTGGGTTGCCACCTCGGCCCGTTGCGTTGGCCTGACACGACCCGTTAGGTCTGCTTATTTTTAATATTTATATGATTTTATTTTGTAATTTTAAATTTTATATAGTTTATTTTATAAGTATATATAAATCTATTTTAGTTTTTTAAATTATATATATTTTCTAAGATTTTTTTATATTTTATATTTCAAATTTTCATATCATATAGGTTAAATAGGCTGGTACCAGCTTGACAGGCTAACCGTTCCTAGGCATGGCCCGTGCACTCGGCGTGATGTGCCTGAGCTGACGACCGAGCCCACGGGCCGACACAGTACGACCTGATTACCTAGCCCAACCAGCCATGCCTAATCAGGCCCGTGCCCTATGGGGCTAATGCTGGGCCGGCTTGTGTCACCCATTTGGACAGCACTAACGGAGCCCGTGGATACGCGTAGAAAATCCGTTTCCGCTATGTTACGTGTCGTCCAGGTTAGATACTTCATGGCTTTTCCTGGACGCACGCACTTGGAGATTACCTGTTGCAGGTCGGTCTGCTCTATTCGGTTCGGTTCTTTCGTCATTTGGGTACGTTCTTTAAGTAGCTGCAAACGTGATGCTTGGATTGCACGCGGGCTACGTTTGGTATATATACAAAGTTCCTACGAGAATCATATCTTCTAAATGTGGCCTACGAGCAAGTCGTTGTTTACTGGTTTACTATTTTAAAGAAGACTTAATTCGTTTACTCGTTTTTTTTATAGAAAGAATAGTATAGTTTACTCATTTCCTTACTGCCGCAATACTGGAGTTTATTTGAATGGGCTGTGGACTGCATGGGCCGTTCGTCCTAAGTTGCACCATCACCTGGGCTAAAATAAGGTACACGTATTAAGTAAAAATAAAATGAGCTGGGGCCTTAGTATCATGGGCCCTAGGTGAGGGCACCTAGCCCTGGGGCTGGCTCTGCATATACGCTAGTGGTCAGAGGCTTCTTGCTGCTCCTCAGCTGTCCGTCCGCCTCCCCCAATTTGGTCATATGAAAGTAGAGGTGGTTAAATGGGTCATGCCGGTCGGAAAAGAACGACACGATACGATTAGTCCGATCTAGACACGGCATATCTTAATATTTAAATAGGCTGAGCCGATATAGCTCGACGAGCTGTGTCATGTCTGGATCATCATCTTGGCCTGTTGGGCTGGCCCGGCCTATCACAAATAGTGCCGGATGAGGCATGATGCGGTCTGCTAGACACGTTTATTTTTATGGTTTTTATTTTTTATTTTCAAATAATTATATGATTTTATTTTGTAGTTTTTTTTAATTTTACATAGTTTATTTAATAAATATATATAAATTTATTCTGTTTTTTTAAATTCTATATATTTTTCTAGGATATTATATATATATATATATATATATATATATTTTTTTTTTTCAATTTTTCATAACATACAAGCTAAATAGGCCGGCACCAGCCCGATGTGCGAACCATGTCCGGGCCGGCTCGGCACCGCCTATGTGCTCGGCGTGCCGTACCTGAGCCGGTGGATGAGTCCACAGGCCACCCCGATTCGAGCCTGCCCGCCGCCAATGCCCCGATGGGCGCACGACCGCCGCCGCCGGTTGCATCCTCAGCTGCCCTGATTCGAGTCCATGAGTTGCCTAGCCCCGTCGGCCGCTGCCCCAGCTGAATGTACCTGTTTCTCTATGTGTGTATTCTTGTTTGGAATTTTTGTAGCACTAGATGAGCTGCAGCTGCATCCTGGTGACCGGTGAGCTCGTAGAATGGCTTACGGGGTTGGCGTTACGTATCGCGTGCAGGATGGTCTTGGAGACCATCTTGGAGACCGTAAAATGTTTAAAAAAACAGAGGGATCAGTACATACTCTTGAGTGTGGATGCTTTTTCATGATACTAGTAACTCTGTAAAGTCTTGTTATTTTTTACAGAGGAAAAGTCTTGTTATTAATAACACACAATAATCACGTATATTTACGAACTTGTGGCAGGGCAATCATCACGTTTTTTGCCACATTATTACATCACAACACTGACAGCAGTTGGGACAGCCAAATGCTACAATCATTCCACACACACACACAGACACAGCACACACATTTGAGAGAGGCGAAGACACAGTAACCTTAACACGACGCAGAGGGTCAGTGTGTCCTAACACACATATATAGCCCAATAATAGGAGCAGCAAGCACACAGTACATAGGAATAATAACATGGTAATTTATACTTTGATAACCGCGCGATGGGTGTCATTTTTACCTCGTCGCCAGAGAAATCTTCATCATCCAACCAGATCCGTATTTTCTTTCTTCAAAAGATCAACCACAATACTCGTCTTCCGATCAGCGTGATGCTCAGGATTCATTTCGATGTCATGATGATGACCAGTATGGTGGGAGTGAATATCCAATTTTTCGAGCTTAGGAAGCGCACCTGCCTCTATCTCGACTTTCTTCAATACTTCCACATCAATCTTGAGCTTCTTCAGACGACGAAATCCAGTAGAAAAGAAGACAAGCTGCTCGTCCTTGTACGAGCCAGAAGACAAGACAAGGGTAGCAAGAGAGGGCAGCTCAGCCAGCTTGCTAATGAATCCCTGAAATACATTTGTTCTCCCCAGCCAAAGCATAGTGAGATTAGGAAGGCATAGGGCCATACCATCCACCTCAGATGGCAATTTCAAAGAAAAATCCCCATGTAACACCATGAACTTGAGGCGGCGGAGGGAGACAGCGGTGAACACACTTGACGGAATGATATCACCTTGTAACATTAGAGTCCTAAGGTTCTCAAGCTTGTTCAGAGCATCAGATAAATCCTCCACATTGTCTTTTAAGATATCCCGAACACATAAGTACTCAAGATGGATCATCTCTCCAAGTGTTGTGGCCAAACCCTGGTCAAAAGCATCAAACTCTATGGAGTCGAGTGTTTGTAGGTGCTTCAAGCTGCCAATTTTCTTAGGTAATTTGAGGACAAAGCCAAACACATGCCTTAGTGTCTTAATCCTCCAGAAGGCCAGCGGGAGCTTCCGAACATTAGTTTCCCTGACATCTAGTGTTTGAAGGCTAGTTAGCTTTCCAATGGATGGTGGGATCTCCTTCAATGAACATGATGTAATTCCAAGGTACTGCAGGTGCACAACACTGCCTATTGCATCTGGCAAGTTCTCACCGATCTCAATGCCTTGCAGATTGATGACACGGAGAAACTCAGATCCACGTAATAGTCCTCGTATGTGAGATCTGATGTCTTTCTTCTTCTTAGAAAGTGCCCGCTTTTTCTCCTTGCGCGTGCGCTGTTCTTCTTTAGGCTCTTGCTCAAATTGAGAGAAGATGGATCGTAGCTTTGGCAATGGACTGGCCAGAGCAGCATATTTGTCCGTGTAATTCTGTAGAGAGAGTCGGCGAGCACTTGTCAAAGTGGGGATGTCATCGCCGCTATGGACCTCCACGAAACTTGCCTCGTGTGCTTCAAACAGCAAAAAGTCATGGATTTTGTTCTGAATGGCGACGAACTTACTCCCAACGCTAGAATCATCATCCATATGCACCAGGTTGACTAGGTTCCTAGCAACCAACTCATTCAAGTAGATGTCGCCCACCTTCTCCATTGTCTTCCCAACTTTTGATATTAAGAATCCCTCTGCCATCCACATACACACCATGCTGCGTGTCTCAATTGTGATGTTGGCAGGCAATGCAGCAAAGTAGAGGAAGCAACATTTCAGCTCATGTGGAAGATCATCAAAGCACAGGGACAATATACTGTCGAGCCGCCTTGATTTCTTGGACTTAAGGTAGTTAAATACCTTTTCCCACTCCTCCGGGAACTCCTTGGTTTGCACAAGACCTGACAGAAGAACAATGGCCAGTGGTAACCCTTCAGTGATTTTGGAGATGTCTTGGCGGAACGTTTGGAAGTCTTGATCTTGTACTTCCATATGGAGTAGTCTCTTGAGGAACAATTCTATGGTAGCATCTTCTTGAAGATTTCTTAACTCAATGTGGACATGATAACTGCTAGGTGGCTCTTCTGGTTTGTGTTGTGTGATATGCACTATTCTACTACCTTTAGCACAAACTGGGAGGTTAGCCAGAATGTTCTTCCATTCAGTGCCGCTGACTTCACCATCTATAACCAGCAAGTACTTCTTATTTTCTAATGCATCTTTCAACATTTCTGGGACCTTGTTTCTAGGGCAATTCTGGTTGTCTTCTGTCAGTTGCTGAACGATTTGCTGTAGAATGTTGGTAGCAGTCAAATAAGGTGCAAAACTCTCCATAGCTTGAGGATGGAAACATTTCTTCTTGGCCATTTCTTCGTATATGTCTCTCACAAGAGTTGTCTTGCCGATACCACTTTTTCCAAACACGGAGATCACGACTGGACTATGATCTTCGTTCTGCAGTTGTTGTTCAGTTGGATCAAGGGCTTCCTCTAGTCTTGTTTGCTCCTCCTCAAAAATCAGCACATGTGGCTGTTGTAAATCATCCCTACAGTTCAATCATTATATTATTAGTAGAGGTAAGTATAATTTTGAAGACTAAGTTTACAACGATATTCACGTAATGCCAAAATGTGGTATATCTATCGACCATCAATCAATAGTCAAGACTCAAGTGTGAACCTAGATGTGTGGCTGCCCTTCCCAATAACCAGCGCGTAATCATCATGCGTAGTCCCTCCGTTCCTGTCTACTTATGTCCTAAAATCCGTGTCGTCAAACTACCTAAAGTTTGATCGCTAATAGATTTAAAACATTAAAACTATCTAGATTGGCTATATAAAAATTATATTATTAGATTTGTCGTTAAAAATAGTTTCATAATATTGTAATTTTGAGTAAAATGCATAACATGTCATTGAACTTGCTGCATTTTGTCAACTGGATCACGATACTCTCAAAATTCATGTTTAGATCACTAATGTGCATTAAGTGGTTCATTTGTGAGCCACAAATACACACGTTGGACATTTCTCGTACCCATGGCAGTTCCACATCAGTTCTACCGACACGGTTCAATTTTTTTTTTATAAAAAAACTGTTCTTTTCTTTTTTTCTTCTTTCCACTGCTCCTTTCTCTTATTTTTTTTTTCATCTATGCTTCTCTCCTTTCAGTTGTTTCTTCATTTGCTCTATATCTGAGCCATGGCCTCGATGGTGGCGGCTCCGGCTGCTCTTCGGCGGTGGTGGGTGGATGGAAACTGGCAGCGGGGATGAAGGGGACAATGAGTAACCCAAGGGTGGTGTCTGTGATGGTGGAGGCTGCCAGTGGTGTTTCGAAATGATGGCAATGATCGTTTTCGTTGTGGGGGCGAACCGGTAGTGGATCGACAAAAATACCTGAGAGGAATGGTGGAGGAGGTGGTGGGGAGCGTACATATGGAATGATTTATGGCAAAACTCATAGAATAAAAGAGATCGGGCGAGTTCTCTCCCAACAAGAGTTGGAGAAGAAGACATGGTCGGCAGCGCTTCAGTGTGGTTCAGCCAAAATGAAGAGAGAGGGTGGTGAAGAGGATAAACATGGGAATCCAATGCGTGAGTTTTGTCCCCTTTTATGGATGGAGGTGGCCTCAGAGACTTGCCGAATCATGACAGTGGCAAGGATTGGCAGGGACAAGGTGGAGATTTGGTGGGGAGGTGGCCTTTGAGCTCCACATAGCTGCTGCTGCCCTTGCAAGTGACCTGCACGCAGTCACCGCCCAGTCCCCAAGCTTCACACCACAAAGGTCGTCGCCTCCCATGAGTTTCATGCCAAGGCCATGTCGATAAGCTAGGTGATGGCGTTGCGCTTGTAGACCTCGATGGGGTCACGGAAGATAATGGTGGGGTGGGCAACAACTGGGTAACAATGGCCTAGAGGACGGCCAGAGGCGATGAGGTGGTAGCTGGAGAGAGCATCACAGAGAAAAGGGGGAGAAAAAGGGATGGAGTGGAGGGAAGGAAGAAGAGATAGCATAGTTTTTTTTTGTTGAAAAATTACTGCTTACATGTCAGTAGGGCTGATGTGGCACTACCACATGTGCGAAAAGCATTGACATTCAACTAGTATATATAAAGAAAGATACCTAGGAAACATATATACCTAAGCACAAAAAAGTGGTATAAAGCGGAGCTAGAAAAGGATTGCCTTGCTGCTGCCAATCAGTGGAAGTTGAGGGATGATGCTACAAATCCTATTTTACCAGTTCTGAAGGAGATTGGGCACCTTGTTTCATCGTTTAGAAATTTCTGTCCTAGCTATGAGCGATGGGAGTCCAATACCGCTGCTCACCATTGTGCTCAATTTGCTTCTCCCAGCCGAGCTAGGTGTATATATATTACTAATGATTGTGGGAATATTTCTATTAGCAAATTAATCATAGCGCCCTAGCACAAGTAAGTTGGAGAATAGAGAAATGACAAAAATAGAGAACCGTCAAATACAATAAAATGGAAGAGTTATTTTTGCCTACTTACAACTTTCTATGGGTATAAGGTATTGAAGTAGAAGCCTTCCATGTCACATCTGTATCCTTATTCATATCGTTCATCGTGTACCTATCTTTGTTTTGAATGATCTCCTTGAGCCTTGAGTTGATAGCCTTTATCTTTCTGGACAAATTTCGTCGCATGCGTACCTGTGTTGTAAAGGTTGCAACATATCTCATGCTTGGACGAGCCCACCTTGGATACCTTCAGAATATATATTTGTACACAAAAATATTAAAGTAGATATTTACAATTGAGCCTTTAATAGGGTTCAAAATCGAGTAAATTTTACAAAACCCCGGGTTTTAGGACAATGGTAACACGAAACCCCAGGTTTTACAATTTTTTTCCAGTAATCACATGCTTTTGGGTAAAATGTTTTTTTTTTTTTAAAAAACCCCAAATTTGTATTATCTCATTCCATCTAACATGATATGATAGGTGAAACCCACCTATCAGTTAGACTAAGAAGTAGGGTCCACATATGTCATCCCCTTCTCTCCCCTCTCTCTCTTTCTCTTCTCTACACTCCCTCCCATTCTCTCTCCCATAACAACTTTTTTGATACACGTTGATGGCGGTGATCAGCAACGGTGGAGGCGGGTCCAAAAACGAGGAGGGGGGGGGGGGTACTTGTTAGTCCGATTAGCAAGTGGGTTTCACCTGTCGTATCCCATTGGATAGAATGGGATAATGCAAACATGAGATTTTCTTGAAACTTTTTGTCCAAAAGCAAGTGGTTCCCGGAAACAAATGGTAAAATATGGGGTTTTGTGTTACCTTTGGCCCTAAAATCTAAGGTTTTGTGAAATTTACTCTTCAAAATCCATGCTTTTTACCTTTTTAGACAGCATAGAAGCGCTCCTCAAAATATTAATGTGGTAAAGACTCGGGCGCCGCTAAGAGGCAGTTTAATTGGTTGCCACAATTTGACATACTTGAGTTAAGCAAGTTTTACTTTGTTACCCTAATGTTTGGCTCTTTGCAACTTGTGGCAGTGCGCCACACTTTCTTAGCTCTGTCCTTTGTGTCCACATGTTACACCAAATATTTTCACCCCTGTGGCACACGAGTGCTCACCACGGATCTCAAATAAACATTCAATAAGTTCTAATCACGTGAATTTCTGTTTAAAATTAGGTAGGTCACACAAAATCCAACACACTAAATCAACCATATGAAATCCATCGTGCACAAATAGTTAGCAATTAGCCAACATATTACTCCCCGACCTATTGATAATGCAGAAATAATATCACTAAATCTAGAACCCATATGAAATTTACATCCATTCAGCAACCATATAGAATTATAACACAAGCCACATACACATGCATACACATATGGGCTAATGATCCTATGCTCTACAGAATATCCCTTTTTAGGTGACCATGGTGAACCAATCATTATCACCACCAACTTAAATATTTATAGAAGTAAAAAGTAAAGATAAACTTTTCAGATTGATTAGTATTGATGTTTTTTTAATAAAAAACATACTTATAACATAGAAATAAGAAACTCTCAACACAGTGAAATACACACTTTTTGTGGATGTGTCCTGTTTCATTCACAAACTACTTGGTACAAAACATCTTTCTATGGTCATAGGAAAAATTAAACTTTTAGATAAATAGAATAGTTTTCACGTGAGTATAAAATAAACTTTTCATAGGTTTGTGGCGTACATTCCAAAGCTAAATATGAGAACTTCTATCTGGCAAGAAATTACTGATTTTGACTTAGGTAGGACAAACTTTTCGTTTAATATTTTGAGCAAACTCAAAATTCATGGATTCACTTGCAAAAAAACTGATCAACTTGACCCAAAACAAAAACAGTGGTGAAACGAAAGGTACGCCACATCTGGAATGTCAGATTTTTTTTTTCATGATTCCTATGAGAAATAAACTATCTACCACGAAATTATTGCGAAATGCCTATGAAATCCCTGTGCCCACGGGCCCTAGCATAGTCCCTCACACTGCTTACATCTCCGATGCATTGCCTGCTAATGGGTTGAAACCCAACCCAAACCCATCCCAACCCTCTTCAATGCAGCACATCAACCCAATCCAGACCAGCCCACTGCTTCACCTCTAAAATCTAACTCAACCCAACCCATATGCAATTCCAACCCAAACCAACCCAACCCAACTCCATATACAACTCCAACCCAAACTAACCCAACCCAATTTCCTCAATATGGGTTCAACTCATTTCTAACCCATTTCCAACCCATCCTATCCATCCGGCCCAAGTTGGTCTTGTTCTTGTTCTTCCTCGCCATGTGTAGATTGAAGCACCAGCTGTGGAGGAGGTAGGATGGCCATGGGATGAACTCTTTGCTTGCACATATCATATGCTTAATGGAATGTTGCGATGCGAGAAGAAGATTGTTCCTCTGTCTCTCAATCAAACCAGTAGTACTAGGGAAAGTACAAGTACAATTGTGAGGAAAAGAACTAGTACTAGTATGAGCAGTAGCTCGTTGGTTAATCACTTGAGCTGTCACTCATCCCCGTAGCGCTCCTCGTACGGCCTGTTGAAGTGGAGGTTTGCCTCCAGCCACTTGGGGTACCTCATCAGGTCGCCCGCCACCAAGTGCATGTACTCCTTGTCGCTGCTCATGCCGACGGGGAGCACTCGGACCTCGTCAGACACGACGTACATCAGCTAGTCCACCTGCTAGTCCCAGGGCATGCGGCACCGGCCCCCATACACCAGGAGGACCACGTCTCCATCACCCGCAATGCCTCCACCCGCGCCTGCGCTGCAGCCCTGCACTCCACCCGCACCTTGTACACCTCCTCCAGTGGATGTCGGCCCGCCACCGACCTAGCCAACGCCGCTAGCGCCACCCTTCTTCTACTTCTTCTTCTTCTTCGAAGACTAGGGATACTAGGACTAACAGAGGGCCGGAGGAGGAGGGGAACAACAGTGGAGATCTTGGAGTAAGAGATGGGGAGAGCCGACTGAGGAGCAGGATTGGCAGTGGCACAGATCGAGGGAGGAGGGGAGCCACCGAACCCATAGAGCGAACCCTATTGCAACACCCATGGGTTCAGTCCGTTCTCAATCCGGATCTCTGAACCCACCCTACCCTAACCCAACCCTTTCTATGAGGAAACCCAACCTGACCCATCCCATTGGCTCTTCTAACCCATTGTCACCCATCCAAAGCTAACCAAATCAAGGACCCAACCCGTTTAACCCGTTTGAACCCAACCCATTAGCACCCCTAGATGCATATTAACTTCAAGTAATAGCTTAAGGAGAGACAGAGAGTACGCCATATCAGATGAACCTAGTTACTATACCAAAAACACTATACTCCAACGCATAGTAGCTTCGATATAGGTGCACAAAATCAAATGTGAAGCTGCATCCCACTCCAATGCAAAGTAGCTTTAGGGCATCCACAATAGTCCATCTCTTAAGGTTATCTCTAAGGACTCCAACTCACCTAGAGATAATACTAGAGACAACATCTCCAACAATTTGTCTCTCAAACCATCCTCTAACTATATATTTTTTTTATCATTTTCACTAGGGGTGTCGATCGAAAATGAATTATCCATTTTATTCAACTACTGTATTCGATATTATACGAATATGGGTTAGATTTTTCCATTTGATTAACGATTTCTCCTCTATTCGTATTCGTATTGGCATAAAAATATGGATATGGATATTGTATGGACTTTTTCCATCCGAAATGTTATTTTATCTGCACTATTCGTATTTGTATTCAAATTTGATTATATATATATATATATATATATATTGCAGTATGGCTAATTAGTTGGATAAGTACTTTTAGTTTAATGTGAATTCATATTTTTAGGTGAAATAGATAAATTAGAATGATTAAGTGTTGTCGACGATTGAGTAGCCGATCTTATGAAATAAACAGAGAAAAATAACAAAGAGTTCTTGGGAGATAATGGGACTACTCTTTATTGCTATGAACTGGATCCTTTACAGGGGGTGCCCTTGACAAGGCAGTGGACTAATCCTAATTACACTGAGCGTAATACTAATTGTTGTGTTCCAATCTGATGGAATGCAATTGATCTTTTGAATTGGATTCGATTCGTCTTCTGCCGTCTGCATTCTCCTTTAAGTAGTTAACGAAGTGGTGGCAATTACTCTAAAAGAGACATCTATTGGAAGTGATGTGACTGGTCAGAGCGAGGCGGCAGTTGATGGGGTATCAATCGTTCCGCGGTTTGAATGTCTATGAGACATTCAACCGTATAGTGGTTATTGTTAGTATCTTAGGACCATGAAACGTCGCGTGGTATGGAACAAATATGACACGTGTTTCATTCATCACACGAAAAGGAATACGCTTGGAATCGAGTCCAAGTGCTAGTTCATTGCTTCTACGAGCAGTTACCTGGTCGGGGACTAGGTACAGGACATCATCCGACCAGGGTACCCACGATGTAATCTCTAGAATCCTTGCGACCACGGAGGTCGTGAGCCTTAGGGGTTACGACCATGAAGACATATGGTTTTTATTATGTATTAAAGTAATACATAGAGATTTTAATCCTCGTCGGCTAGCCCCCGAACTTTAAATGAATTGGTCATGTGAACACTTCCTCTCGATGAAGTCGTATCGGGCAGAACCTCATTTAATGCCGTGACATACGAAGTGGTCTTGTATTCACTTTAAAGTTGAGAACCTGCCTCGGGACTCGAATAGTTTTTCTGTCCGTTGGAAAAAAGGTTTTCTCTGTTGGACTTTTGGGTAACTCCCGATTGTAGTTAAGGAACTACGGCTATAAAATCCCCATTGAGCTAGGCTTTAGGGTTTTTACGCTTCCAGATTTCCTCCAAACCTTTTCATCTTCTTGCTAAGATTTTCTTCCGACCTCCTTTGTTCCTCTCGCCCAAATCCCTCTCTGACCACTGTTCTAAACGTAACCATGTCAAATTCGATCACCAAGTGGTTGGTTTCTGATCTGAGCATTAAGAAGCTCAAGGCTCTAGAGGAGACCGGGATGCTTCTGGATAGGAATTTGATTAAATGGAGGTTGGTGGCCGGAGAACACTTTTCGAGCCATGAGGAATGGGGAAATCCCTATTTTCCTTGCCTACATTGAGTGTGGGCTCAGGTTGCTGGCTCACAAATTCTTCTCCTATGTCTTGGAGTACTACGAAGTTGAGTTGGTGAACTCGGCTCCGAACTCCATCGCCAATATCAGCATATTCGCATATCTATGCGAGGCGTACTTGGGGATCCGACCAAATTTGAGGGTCTTCAAGTATTTTTACCAGATGGTGAAGATGGGGAAGTCAACGACTGGACCTGGGAGTGTTCGCCACGCCTCCACGACAGGAAGGCTGATGAGTACATCCAAATGTACTCAAAATCTTCGTAGTCGTCATGGTAGAAGAACTGGTTCTACATGATGGTCACGAAGGACGATGACCTCTACTTCATCGGTAAGAGGGCGAGCTAGAATATAAAGTGGAGGTCGATCGTGAAGAAGGAAGGATGGGTCAGAAGGGTGGTCGATGCCATTCGAGACCTTAGTGCCAAGGGATTGACTACTTGGCACGTGGTTAGGGACTCTTCCATGCGCTGGATTAGTCCCTTGAAACTCTGAGAGCATTCCCTGCTCTGGTATATTGGTCGTGATAAAGCAATCAAGGACTCAAAGAATGGTAAGTCTTGAAAACTCTGAGCAATATGGCCTAATTAGTTGATTATTTTTTTAACCTTGAAATCTCTTTGTCTTTTTGAAGTCCTTTCCTCTGATGAAATCAGAGAGCAGATCAAAATGATCTGTGCCGAAGTGGCTGACATTAAGGCCACATTCCTGGGTATTTTGGCCATCGTCTCTAAAGAAGAGAGACTAAGAAGACTCAAGGTAAATAACCATTTTTTTTCTTCATCTCTTATATATCCTCCGATTTGTATGTAATTTTGCTCTAATACGTAGGCGGTTGGGATGAGGTTTATCAAATCCAACAAGGATTATTCCTATACCATCATTTCGACTGATTCTTGCTCAGAGACTGCACAAGACGATGGTCTCTTAGAGGTAAAACAGAGTATTTGCAGATAAAGAATATATAACTTAGATGAAAAATTACATCATCTGATTAAAAATTGAATCGTAATTCAGACAGAAGAAAAAAAATGCAGACCGGAGCTACGGAGGTCGTTGGCCCTAGGGCGGTCGTTCACGACCTAACAGTTGCTACCAGGGCAACTGTTCTCGAAGTCGACAAGACCAACGAGGACACCATCTTTGACGAACTGGTCAGGGACCTCGATCAAATGGTCGAGGATATCACTTCTGACCATAGATGGGAGATGTCATGGGTGCAAACAACCCTAACGGTTCAGAACCGGTGAAATCGGTTGATACGAAAAGGAAGTTGAGCGTGACGGACTTTGCTTCCGCGCACTTCAAATTTAATACCAAGAAAACAACCAAGTATGTATACATGAAAAAACTTATGTAAGTATTTACCTCTAGTGTTCTGAGGTCTTAAGCTTCTTTCCTTCTTTTTATAGATCCTCTGGCGTTCCGATTGCTTCTGACCAGAGCACCCCTCAAGAGAAGGCCTCTGAGGAAAAAGAGGTCGAGCCAGCCCCCGAGCAGGAGACAGAGCCATCGCCTGTTTAGGAATCCATAGTGGCTCTAACCCCACCTATGGAGGTGGAGGTTTCGAAGGAATCTCAGCAGGTTCTGACCCCTGTTGGGAACTTTCCTATGAGTTTCCCTTGTCACCCTCGGGTCTTCAACAATGAAGAACTCGATGAGGCCTGGGGAAGGATATCGGATCGTCAAGCAAAGACGAGTCCCAATTCCATTTTTGCCGAATACAATAATATGGCAATTCAGGTAAGCTTCCACGACCACTTTTATAGCTTTTTCCTTTAAATTTTAACAAAAACTTAAAGGAGTGTTATCTTTGTAGCATCTGGTGGAGAACTTCGCTGTGGTCGGAGGACTAACAAAGTGAATAAAAGTTTTGGAGAAAAAGAACTCTGAATTAGAAAGTAAGTACCTTTTTTGTGTCTTCCTCTCTCTTTTTTTTACCGTTTGGCTCTTTTTCTATTGATTGACTTTTTTCTTTATTATATTTGATAGATTCGGAGAATCTCAAAGAAGAGGTTATTGCAAAAGAATCCATAATAGCCAAACTTAAAGAGGAAAGCCAAAATAAGGATCGGTCAATTGAATATCTGACGACCAGAAATAAGAAAATCCTTGAGATTACTCAGAAGAAGATTCAAGATAACCAGTCGTAGACTCAACCAGTGCACTATTTTTTCTAACTATATGTATCCATTATTTGGCCTACTCTTGTAGAGCAAACTCAAGCATTAAAAAGAACAGAAAAAGCTCTTAAGTTTGAGTGCAGCAAGGAGGCAGTTTTTGGGCATAATCTTGAAGAGATGGTTAAGGCCTTCAACAAGATACTCTTCGATATGGGATCGTGAACATAATTGCCCAGCTTAGAAGATCCCATTGAGAAGATCAACTATCTTGGCCAACAACCCAAAAATCTCAGAAGCTTGCTCAAAACTACTTGGGAGAACCATGCACAAACTTTATTTGAAGCTATCAAAAATAGAGTTAGTTTTGCTTTGGCAAAGCTGAAGGCCTCCGATCCCTCCATAAATCTCCAAGATATTGAGGAAGACTTCAACTGCTCGGGAGACGAAGCAACCAAACTTTTTGAGGAAATGATACCTCTTGGAAACAAGGTCGCAGAAGAAATAGAGGTCGGATCTCCGACTCGCAGCGATCAGTCTGGTGATCCTAAGGAGTAGACTTATTGAAATATAAGAACTATGAATGTAAAAACTTACCTTTCTTTTATCAATAAAGTCTTTTGTTTATCTTTTTTACTTATGAAGTACTCACATATTTTCTAGCCCCCGACTGCTTGTATGGTAGAAGATAGTTACTAAAGACGTAGTAAGCCATGAAAAAGTCACGACCACTATTGAAAGTACATGCTGATTATGTGACAAAAACTGATCGTATTAATACTAGGAAATCAATTTTGGTCGGAACCAGTGTATAACTTCAACTAGTTGTAGATCTATTTTCCATAATCGAAATACTGTACAATACATTGTATGGTCATTAGATAAGACTTGTCTTGATGAAAAAGAGATTATGCAAGGATGTATGGAATGAACGGTAAGTTGGTCTTGTTTATACATGGTATCCAAAACTGGTCGTAAGAGTTACTAAGAACTAAAGACATGAAAAACACTTCACAAAATGTGCACATGCTCAAGTCTAACTGGTAGCAAGGATCGTAAGAAAAGGACTGTCGTTAGGAAGCTCCTTCTAGTGGGTAGGATCACGTGCGGAGAGGAGAGACTTCGACTAGGAGGCTTTCTGTGTCCTGACCAGTAACTAAACAAGAGTAGAACATAATTTTAAAGTGAAGAAATGTAGTCTCCAAAATCTTAAGCATGTAAGTAATCATATAAAGTTGTTTGTGTTATGCTCCTTTTACTCGCGTATTTCTTTGAGAAAAGTGTGTGGTCGAGCGTGAGAATCATTGACATAATGACCACAACTAGGACCTTTATGGCGTTTGACTAATATGCCTAAGCCAAGGAGTAAAAGTGACCCTTTAGAAGGATATCAAAAAGAATTAGCATCTTCTTCGACTAGTTAAACAATAATGATATTTAACCAGATTATGGGTACAACCATATAAACAACATCACTCATCAAGGAAAGTAAAGAAATGATGAACCTTTATTAAAATTTACAAAAGGTAGGATACATTTATACAAAGATCTTATGCAATTGATCAATATTCCAAGAGTTTGACAAAGCACGCCCGTTTGACATAGCCAGTCATACTGAACCGGGTCTGGTGACTTCGACCACAGTGTATGGACCTTCCCATTTGGGAGAAAGATTATTGCGATTAGCCTGGCTCTGAATTTTTCTAAGAACCAGATCACCTACAGCTAGGCTACGAGGTTGCACCTTACGACTGTGATACCTTCGCATGGCTTGTTGGTAAACCACTGATCGTATAAGGGATTGGTTTCGTCGTTCCTCGAGAACATTGATATCGTCGATTTTCATTCTTCTTGATCATTATCGTTAAAACAATCGGTTCGAGCAGAGCCTATTTTAGTTCTGGAGGAAGCATGACTTCGGCACTATAAACCAGAAAAATGGAGTTTCACTAGTCACACGACTGGTCGTGGTTCGAACAGCCCATAATACAAAAGGAAGCTCTTGAACCCAAGTTCCTGACCGTTTTGTTAACTGGTCGGACACTCGACATTTCATCCCTTGCATTATGATACCATTGGCTCTCTCAACTGCTCCATTGCTTTGCGGATGAGCGACAGAAGTGAAATGTATCTTGATACTAAGATCCTCGTAGAATTCTTAGAAATTTCTACTAGAGAACTGGGTACCGTTATCTGTGATTATACGACTGGGTACACCAAATCGTGTGATCATATTTTTTTGTGAGGAACCTCTTAGCTGCTTCAGTTGTTTCAACAACTGGGTGCTCTTAGGAAAGGTTCCAGAATATCTAGTCTCCAGGTTGCAAAAGGCCAAGAAAGAGGTATGATTTGCAAAGTTAGTGTCGGCTGATGTACTTGTCGACTATGAAATTGACATTGTACGCACTTCATCATGAGCTCTTTTACATCATGAAGGGTAGTTGGCCAGTATTATCCTTGCTTGAAGGCTTTATCGACCAGTGTTCTGTAGGAATGATGTGCTCTACAGACTTCTCTATGAATGTCGGATAGTAACTTAATACTATCCGTTTGAGATATGCATCTCATCAACACTCCGTGAGATCCTCATTTATATAAGGTACTTAGATCAGAGTGTATGATTTGGCTTTTCAAGCTATACAATCAGCCTCTACATCATCTTCAGGAGTACAACCATGCTGAAGATAATTGTAGATTGACGTCATCCAATTTCTACCATGGTCGAGCTGTACGACCTGTGGAGCATCCATGTTCTCAGGATTGATTTGTACGACCTCTAGTGGAACACCTATATCCTCGGAATGCTCGACCATCGAGGGTGAATCGAGTTGCTAGAGAAAAACTCCAGGTGGGACAGGTGACCTTGTAGAAGCCATCTATGTCAACTGGTTTGCCAGAAAGTTTTCTTTTCTAGGAATGTGTTGGATCTAAAAACCGAAGAAGTGCTTTTTGAGTTTTCGTACTTTCGCCAAATAAGATGACATCTTGGTACTTGAGCATTGATACTCTTTCCTGACTTGATTCGCTACTAGTTGAGAATTGCCTTTTACTAGTAATTTGCGAATCCTGAGCGCACTAGCTGCTCGGAGTCCTACTAGTAAACCTTTATATTTTGCCACATCATTTATAGCAGAAAAGTTGAGCTGGATAGCGTACTTAATATGTTCGCCAGTAGTGGATATCAAGACGACTCCAGCCCCCGAGCCTTTGAGCATCAAGGAACTATCAAAGTACATTATCCAGTCATCGTGGTGTTCGTACTTGGGCCCTTGGGTGAGTTCAGGGTTTGTCCATTTGGCAATGAATTCTACTATTGCCTGGGACTTAATTGTTATTCGTGAGATGAAATGAAGGTTGAATGCCCTAAGCTCGACCGACCATTTTGCTATTCATCCTGTTCATTCCCTATTTCCAAGAACTTGACTAAGGGGATATCCAGTTGGTACGACCACTTTGTGGGCCTGAAAGTAATGTTTTAGTTTTCTTGAAGCCATAAGGAGACCATAGAGAAACTTTTGTACCTGTGGGTATCTTTCCTTTGATCCATGTAAGACTTCGCTTACATAATACACCGGTCGTTGGACATTGTCACGCTCTACAACCAGTACACCGCTGACTGTTTGTGGCGCTGCAGCCAAGTAAATCAGCAATGTTTCTCCCGATCTTGGAGAAACTAAGATCGGGGCACTTCTCTGGATTTAACTTAAGGTTATGCCTTCTTAAGTTGTTGAAAGTCTCGTGTAGGTCGGAAATATGGTTGCCAACGTTGACACTTTTCACGACCAAGTCATCAATGTAGGCTTCTAGATCTCGATATATATGAGGATTAAAGGTTTTCTGCATCAAACTTTGAAAAGTTGCACCAGCGTTTTTGAGACCGAATGACATCTTAACATAGCAGTAAGTGTCATATGGAGTGATGAAGGAAGTTTTTATTTTCATCATCTTTACTCATATTAATCTGGTGGTACCCTGAGTATGCATCTAAAAAACTCAACAACTCACACTCGGAAGTAGAGTCTACAAGCTGATCAATGCGTGGAAGGGGAAAGTCATCCTTCGGACAAGCTTTATTAAGATATGTGAAATCAATACACATTCGTTATTTCTCATTGTTTTTTCTAACCATTAAAGGGTTGGCGAGCCACTCTGGGTGGTCAATTTCATGAATAAACCCAGCCTTGAGGAGCTTGTCGATCTCCGACTGGATTGTCTCCTTTCGATTAGGTGCAAAACGCCTTAGCTTCTGCTTGACCGGTTTTTTGTCAGGTTGAAGAGCTAGCTTGTGCTCGATCACCTCCCTAGGGACTCCAGGCATGTTAGACGCTTGCCAGACGAATACGTCCTGATTTGCTTAGGGGAAGGAGACGAGCGACTCTTCCTATTTGAGGTCGAGTCCTACCCCAACTGGTACCTTTTGTGTAGACGCATCAGCGTTTTTTTGACCCAAACGGTGTGTTGGCGCTTTCCAGAGGAGCGCCTTTGCCAAGTCGTACCTTCTTGGTTTGGTCGAAAGGCTTTGGCTCCGTTTTTGGCCTTGAGTTCTTGACCTACATGGTAGGTGGATTACTTTCTCTGGTTGGAAGCTCATCGACCAGTTCTAAGGATTTTCGATCACATGCATAAGCTACTTTTCGATCTCCTCGAACCGTGATGACTCTTTTCGGTTTTGGCATTTTTAAACTCTAATAACCGTAGTGCGTGGCTATCAGGAATTTTGCTAAAGCTGGATGACCGAGGATTCCATTGTATGCGGTTTCGAAATCTACCACATCGAATGGAACCTTTTCTCGCTCGAAAGTCGCGAGTTTTCGAACGTGAATCGTAGGGACAATGTCTGTCGGCTTGATTTCAGAGAACAGAACTATGCCATGAAAGGCATACTTCACGGGTTTCACCTTAGACTTGGGAATTTGCATTTCTTCCAATGCTCTAGTAAATAAAATATTCAAAGAGCTACCTCCATCTATTAAGACTCGATTAACTTTACAATTGTTAATAGCAGGTTCAACTACGATAGGAAACCTACCTGGTTGGGTCGATGGGATGGGCAGTCCTCTTTGCTGATGGAGATTACATTTTCCGACCACCTGGAAGGCTTGACGGTGATCGGAGACTCGGCAAGGTTGACCTCTCGCTCTACGGCCTTCAGATGACGTCTTGACTCATACGAGGAGGATCCACCAAAAATAATATTGATTGTGTGTTGCGGCCCCTGGTACGTCATTTCTTCGTCGCCATCTTTGTCTTTCTTGGAGCTTGGTTCTCCAAGCTCTGTTATGGAGGGAAAGGGTCCTTTAACTTAGTAGTAATCCTCCAGTTTCTTTTGCCAGGTTCGTCAGGTGTGTAGATCATGCCCTACTACCCGGTGAAGTGGACACCACTTCTTATTTTTCTTATAGTCGCTAGTCGGAGCCTTGGCTTTGTTCCGACCAGGGAAATCTTTCTTGCCCTTGATAAATTTTTTGAAAATCACAAGGACTTCCTTGTTATCGGGCTTGCGATTCTTCTTTGCCTTGAGAGGTTTCTTGTTCTCTCTCTCATTCTTCTCCATACCTGACTGGGGATTTTATCTTTTCGATCAATAGCTTCATACCATTTGATCGCTTCACTAGTGGCTGCATATTTATCTGCCATGTTGAAAAGCTCAACGGTCGTTTGTGGAGGATTTATTGCAATATCCTCCATAAACTAGCGATTCCTCAATCCTGCTTTAAAAGCCTAGATGACGAAAGATTCTGCGATCTCTAGGATAAGAGTTTCGAACCTGACTGAATCAATTGATATATTGTCGAAGAGTTTCATTGGTTTTCTGCTTCATTTGGTGAAGATCATCCTCCTTCCCAGGACGGTCGTACGTCCCTTGAAAGTTGGCGATCAGGGTATCTCAGGGCTGCTCCCAATTGTAGATCGATCCGACATGTAGGTTGAGCAGCCACGATTGGGCAGACCCTTCAAGGACCGTGGGCAAGTAATTTGCCATCACGTTGTCATTACCACCAACAGCTTTGATGGCAGTAGAATAAATTTGAAGAAATTCTAATGGATTCTGAGTCCCATTAAACTTCTCTATGTTGGCTGGTCGAAACCTGTCTGGCCAATGAATAGCTTGGAGACCTACTGAAAACGCTCAGCAGTCCGTAATGGAATTGTGGCACCTTCTCTGAAAAGAGGCCAAATTATAATCAGTTGGAGATCGGTTCCTTAGATTGCATACCTAGGTTCCAGTGTCCCAACCCAGTCGTGGACGTTATGGTAACGTCTTTGACCACCTGCCTGGTTCAGATGATGCCTGAGGTCGCTTGAATCAAGTGGTCGTTCCTCTTGTCGAGGAGGAGGAGTGGCTGCTGTGAAGAGCCATCTCCCCTCGTGGTTTTCTGGTCAGAACCTACGAGGGGGTCTTGGTGTCGATCAGTCCTCTGCTCGACCATGTTGTCCCCTACTGAGAGAGGAGCACTCGGATGAAGTCATCGTGTGACTTTGTGAATTCCTTTGCTCCCGGTATAGTTCTGTATGCTGCATGGTTTGTTGGAGGATCTCTGACACCTGACCTGCAAGCTGAGCATAACCTGGAGTTCCTGCTAAAGCAGGATCTGGATTGTTCAGAATATCCCAGACTTTTTGTAGGTTTTGTATTGTTATCGAAGGTCGTGGAAGATTCCCTCTTGCAGTGGGCGTCCGATGAGTTCAGTTTTCCCTCGACTTTCTGGTTGGCCCTGTCTGACCCACTCGTGGCGGGGTAGGAACAAGTGAATTAATTAATGCACATCCATTAGCTCTGTCACCTCTAGTAATTACTGCTTGAGCGCCTGTACCATTTTCATCAGCAAGTGGTGGCGAGTTAACCCGTGGAGGACCGTGCAAGGCATCCGGATTAGTATCTCCGATTGTGTTAACTTCGTGGCACCAACAGTGATCTTCTGATGAGCTCCCATCGTAGCTAAGGGAGAGCCTTCCAGTGCTTCCGCAAGGAGCCTCTATGATGAGGAGCGATCGAAGATCACCGCATCTAGTGGCCTTTGTGGTGGACTCAGCCTGATCCGACGGATTACTGATCGTACACTGAGTCTCACCATGCCTACTTGGGCTACGATCGGTGATAACTTCAATGATACCCTTACCAGATGTCGGTTGGCCTCCGGAATACGTAGGAGCCGTTGGTGAATAACAGTCGCCCATGACAATATCGAGAGTACATGGACTCTTTGATCGCCGCGCTGGGCTTCCATTGCCATTCTTGCCAGTTGGATCGATCGGGCTTGTAGAGGTGTTTGGACATTCCGAACTGGTCGGAACGAGGGTTCCTCTAAGAGCGCCATTGATGGCGGCGGTGTATCCTCGTCCATCCAGTCGATTTTGCTAATATCTGTGTCTGGCAAGCCGACGGAGGAGAAGGATGATGACATCCTATTTTCTTCTATGATGCGGATACATGTGTCCATGTGGAGGTTGGAGTAGTCTGCCAAGTCGAACCAGTTTTCCTCATCACAAGTCTCTGCCATGTTCGCATGAGCGATGATGGGGCAAAGGAGATGGATGAGGAATGCTTGAGTGAAGTAATCTTCATGAACTCAATGCCTTCTATCCACATGGACGACGCCAGCTGTCGACAATTGAGTCGCCGATCTTACGAAATAAACAGATGAAAATGGCAAAGAGTTCTTGGGAGAGAATGAGACTGCTCTTTATTGCTATGAACTGATCCTTTACAGGGGGTGCCCTTGACAAGGCGGTGGACTAATCCTAATTACACTGAGCGTAATGCTAATTTTTGTGTTCCAATATGATGGAATGCGATTGATCTTCCGAGTTGGATTCGATTCATCTTCTGCCATCTGCATTCTCCTTTAAGTAGTTGATGAAGTAGTGACAATTACTCCTAGAAGAGGCGGTAGTTGATAGAGTATCAACTGTTCCACAGTTTGAATGTCTGTGAGACATTCAACCGTATAGTGGTTGTTGTTAGTATCTTAGGACCATGAAACGTCGCGTGGTATGGAACAAATATGACACGTGTTCCATTCATCACACGGAAAGGAATACGCTTGGAATCGAGTCCAAGTGCCAGTTCATTGCTTCTACGAGCAGTTACCTGGTCGGGGACTAGGTACAGGACCTTATCAGACCAGGGTACCCATGATGTAACCTCTGGAATCCTTGCGACTACGGATGTCGTGAGCCTTAGGGGTTACGACTATGAAGACATATGGTTTTTTTATTATGTATTATAGTAATACGTAGAGATTTTAATCCTTGCCAAGTGTGCTATGTATAAGAATAAAGTATTATAAATATCTTGCCATTACATAAGTTTTAGGATATATGAATCCGACTGAATTAAGTAGGTATATATTTGTACTCATATTCGTTACAACATTTGATTTGTATTCATATTCGACGATATTCATATTCGTATTTGTTTAGAAAATATGAATACAAATACTGAAATACTACTATCCAATTCGTATTCGATCCGTTGACACCCCTAATTTTCACCACAATTTCCCCCTCGCACTCTCTCACCATTTACGATGGTTTGTGTGCCCATGTTATCTCTTATATAAGAGATAATATATTCTCTCTCTTCTCTGAATAGAATTTTAGATGACTAGGAGACAGCTGGGATGACTACTATTGAAGATGTCCCAAACTGTGGGAATCAATGAAGGGAACCAAAGTCATTTTATCTTACTATTTAATTCGTGTGCCCAAACTAAAACGACTAGAATTGAAGTAGTACCTCCCAAGCAAAGTAAAAACATCTCCTTTATTTAGTCAAAAGGAAAGATAATCTACCTACGGGATGATCCAACAGACGTGCACGATTGTTAGGTCCATTTGATTTTACGTTCTGTTTACTCGGTGGTTGAGGAAACCATTTTTTCTTTTTAATTTTTTGCTAATTAAGAGCATCTCTGGAGCTCCATTGTTGTCAGTCGCTCTAGCTATCCACGTGGGAGAGAGATCTCATAGTAGCGCAGATAGTAGCTACAACTAATTCATGTGGCTCCAGTTTTGAAAACCTGTGACTATATCGTCCTGAAGACGGATGCATAATTTAGGAAATTCAGGCTTCATATTAAATATAGAATTTAGTCCTTCAACAAAGCTCCGCCCTTACTTTAAAAGTTTAATTTGAAATCAATGATTCACTTCGTTCCGTACGCCTATTTCCTTATTTATTTGCTCTGCCTTTGAGACATGGAAGCATGTCCTCAGCCTTTGACATAAAGGCAGAGGAGGCACAATATATTGCCTTAATGTGATTCTCGACCGTCCGAACAAGAAAGAATGATTCAAATCGAACTTGCTACAGTGCGCAACAGTGGATATGATACGATACTTTGCCATTGTTTCTCTCATAAAAACAATGTTTGGTACTACAAAGGATTCAGTTCCTCGTTTACCACGGCTACTTCACTTTGCTAGCCAATCCTTGAAAGATCACTTTATCCTATGGCTGGCCAAATAGGTTGTATCTGTCGGGAAATCCCACGGCACAACATTGTTGTCTCGGCCTAGGTATGACACAGCCCGACACGTAGATGGGCTAGGCCGGCATGGCCTGACACGGTGTGTTGTGTTTGGGTCGTCACCCCAGCCCGAATAGTGTTGGGCACGGCACGGCACGGCACGGCCTGGCTAGGCAAGCCATTTAGCACAACACGACACGGCTCAGCCCGACACAATTATCCCATTTAGCATCGTTAGGCCCGTTTAGACACAACACGACACGGCCCGTCAGCACGATTAGGCCCATTTAAGCACGGTAACAGTCCGTTATTAGTAGATATGTTGAATCCTTCTTGCTACATAGCGATGTGCCTGCCATACTATTAATCTTATAGTTAAATATGGTTTAAAGAGGTTGCAATCGTGTATTAAAGCTTTCCGCGGTGAGATATCTTTCGTAAATCATTCTAACCAACAAACATCAGTATATAAGAACTTTTGCATAAGAATGAATGTATGTCCAAGAAAATTTGGCTTAGATATGCCAGTAAGATGAAACTCTACTTACTTAATGCTTAAGAGCCATTTACCATATAAAAGCATATTTTCTGTTTTTATCCACATGCACTATCATAGCTATGATGGTAGTACACTATTGACTGAGCAACATTAGTTTGTTGCTGAGAAGCTACTATCTTTTTTATATAACTTTTTTATGATTCCACTGTTGCTTTATCCATGGTGTATTATCCAACATCTCCTTTGTTTGTGCATAACATTCTTGAAATTGCTAGTCACTTGAACGCTCATGAAAATGAAATAGTGTTACTGTCGTAGCTACAAACTAGACAATATAGAAGGGGAACCCCTGGACTCCCTATAATGAGAAGGGGGAACCCCAAAGATCCTCCAATATGGTAAAATGGTGTTAAAGTGTATTAAATGTGTGTTTTTGTTTCTAAAAAAGTCCTCCCCCAACCACATGGAGAAAGGGATATTTGTAGTGTTACATCCAGGCTACATGAGATTATAATTATATCCCTAAAAAGGTTCTATGTCTATAGGGGCTTTAGAGTCTTTGTACCTCCCTAGGTATAGCCTCCGGTGCATGGTAGATCTCCATGGGCTTGGTCTACCGCACCTGTACTCCTGGTCCACAAGTGGCCCTGTCCCCCTTTAGTCCATGTGACGCAGACTCAGAGCAAAGGCTCCCTAGACAGCTCCGCTCTGTGCGAGGTGGCCTGGAGCGAGGGTCTACGGGACCCCCTTCATTCTAGGGTGCATTGAACTCTTCTATTGAGACTACCTTTAGTGGCCTTTTGTACCCTTCGGTTTGTGTGAAGCGGTATATGGTACCCTTTGACTAGGTCGAGGTGTACCCCTAGCTTGATGTCTTCACCGAGTCTTCAAGGCCGGTGGGTTGTCCCTACGACAGGAGCCCCTCGCCGTTGAGATCTTGCTTCGTCATGGCTGAAACCACATCTTGTTACCCTGAAAGGTCTAGGCACACTGTCCCCTTCGGCCTAGCGAAGCGTCATGCCGGCTAGCCGTATAGTGACCAGCGCGTGGGCGGCTGGACCTGCTTGATTGGTGCGCATCGTGCAAGAAAGTTATTGTGCTTCCTTAAATATCGCTCGTCGTGTCAGGGTTTAATGTGCCTTCTTGATTACCATGTATCGTGGTATTGAAGGACGTGACAACAACTCCTATGCGCCCCATGAGTGGGGCACGTGGCAATGCCTCCTTGGCCCACGCCCCATCATGGGCTACGCCACATCATGGGTGGCACATTGGGGCCTATAAAATGGCCCAGGTGCCCTTCAATCTCTTTCTTACACTTCTTAGAATACTGATTTTCTTCTTGCCTCTAGTTAGCCTGTAGTTGCTTCGTAGCTCTGTTAGTCCTCGCAGTGCCTCGTCAAGATGCCAAAGCACCCAAATCCACTGGAGAGGGAGGTGGTTTGGTCGCTCGCTCGTGATTGACCAGACCCTTTGCACCCTTGTTGTTGAGGAGGGGAAGGTATCCAGCCTCGCCATTGTGTGGGACCCTGGGACGGAGATGGTGCCTGAGCTACAGGAGGGTGAGGTTGCGGTGTTTGTCACCTTGTTCAACAGGAGTACTACGCCTGTACGGCGTGGAGTTGGTGTAGCTGATGCCCAACTCCATCGTGCAACTAGGTGTCTTTGAGTGGACCCTACGGGCC
Organism: Ampelocalamus luodianensis; assembly: GCA_036346255.1. Lineage (NCBI taxonomy): Eukaryota > Viridiplantae > Streptophyta > Magnoliopsida > Poales > Poaceae > Ampelocalamus > Ampelocalamus luodianensis. The sequence continues at coordinate 20,074,173 of CM070630.1, read as the reverse complement.
AAAGGGGTGGAGGGTAGTGCTCCCCTATTTGCGCACCTTCATGATGCCAGGAGCCAGGCGAAGTGGAAGAAGGGCACCAACATGGTGGTCAACTTCGGCAACGTCAATTTCAAGGTGAAGGCCTCGAAGTTGCGGTATGCATCGGCCCCTACACTCGGAACCAGTGGGTGACCAAGTGGATACAGAGGTGGTTCTACAACGCCTTGCCCTCTATTGATGGCTTATGATCCTTCAAGCAAACCATCGACCTAAATCCTTCGTCGGACATCCAGCTGACTGGAAGGCAATGAGGCAAATGTTGATGTGGGACCTCGAGGAGGAGTTCTGCGCATTTCGGTTGTGGCCCCTCGCCTAGGGTTGGTAGTTGTCCCTTGGTGAGCAAGCGGGCGCCGTCCACCTGATCGAGATAGAGGGTCTGGATGGGGGTGCTCTGGTGCTTCGTCTAGGATTTTCCTTCATTGAATCTAACATGTTTTTGTTGTGGTTATGTAGTTGCGGCCCTTGACGAGGCGGAGCGAGCAGCGGAGGTGGTTCTCGGTCCATATACTACAGACGAGTACTCTAGCGTGCCCTCGTCACGCGGGAGCCTCGTGTGAACAGGGCCTACCAAAGCCAGGGGTACCCTTGGAGGACTAGGCTGTACCAGACGAAGGGAAGAAGAAGCACCCTCGTGTCGCTGAGGCGGACAAGGCTTCAGACCCCATTCCAGCGGTGCCCCTGCGGGCGATGATGCCCAATAGCGACTTGGTCCCTGCGGCCATTTCTGGATCCTCTGGCGCAATGCCTATGGACCCAAGACCAGAGGTGGACTTGGATGCTGGGTGCAAGCCTGCAAAGCGTGCTGCCCAAGCCAGCCCATCGTTCGCCGCCATCCCATCCTTCGCCATGGTCTAGCCTAGGATGTTGAGGTGGGGGTTGGGGACTTTGGGATAACCTAGTATTCAATGAGGAGTACCCTGTGCCAAGTGTATGCTCTGGAGGAGTGCATGAGGGAGGCATCACTGACTCCTGGGCGGGGCACGATCTGCACATTTTTGTTGCTTTTTTGAACCTCCCCCTTTGTTGTGCAGTATCTGAGAGGGTGGCTCTCGAGATGCCATGGCCTCACGACCGACTACTTTCATGGATGTCGGCCCCCTCTGCCTCACCGACTTCAAGGTACGGGCGGAGGCTGGGGCAATCTTTGAGGGGGTGTCTCAATTCACGGCCCCACCCATGGTGGGGGCCTCTTGAAGAACATGTCGCTCAAAGCAATGTTCCAAGCTGTAGAGGCGAATAGTGTGAGGGTAAGCTTTTCGATTCAGCTAGTCCTTCCTATGTGTCGCCCTCGCGCTGATTTTGAGATTCACAGAGCCTCATGCTATCTCGGGCGCTCGAGGAGGACATCGGTCGCAACTACTCTGATCTCCAGGGGCAGGTCAACACCAAGTAGGCGAAGGTCGACGTTGTCAGCCAGGGCAATCATCCCTCGAGGTGAAGGTAGCCGCGGTGGAGGAGGAGCGCTCCAAGCTCCAATCTAGGGTTTGGATGCTGGAGTTTGCCAAGCCAACTTGGTGGAGGGGGTCAGCACTAAGCGTGAGCTTCAGTCCATCGTCGCCCAGGTGGCCTGGGGGTGATGGCATCCCTTGAGGGGGCCATGAGGGAGCTTGGCGTTGTGCCCCTTCCCGCATCGTCACGAAGTTGGCGACATTGCTATGACCCTACAATGGCTGGGTGCACCTGCTCGGTTGTCTCACAGGCCGCCCGGTCCTACAGGGACCACTACGTGAGGGTGGCATGGCAGGCGGCCTTCACCACGATGCACAAGGTGTGTTGCGGGCACCTTGACCCTGTTACCAACTGTTCTGTCACTACCGTGACTGTGGAGGAGGTTCAACGCTTGCTCTGGCACACGTGCTGAGCAAGCAATGCCTTTCTTCAAGATTTTTGGGCAGCTCGTGGGAACAACGCAACGCTGGAGTCACTTCGGTTCGCGCTGGTGCGGGCGTAGGGGAAGGGGTAGGTAGATGGAAACAAGGCATCCTCTGAATGGGGGACTATCACCGGAGATAAGGTGTGACCCTTGGTTTGCTCCGGGTGGATGCTCCCTTAGGCCTTTATTCCTTTTGTATGTAGTTAGGTTCGTAGGATAGGGTCCCCTTTGGGGCCTTGTTTTTTTTTGTGCCTCAGTCTTTAGGCTCCAGAGGGAGGGGTGTCTATACTCCATTTTGTAAAGACATCCTTTTAATGAAATGGACATGGTCATTTGTTTTTGCTTCATTGTAGATGTTTGTACTTCGCATGTTATAGTTGTACGTCCTCGGCTCAATTTTTTGCAGGGTGACTGCCGGAGGTACTGGTGCCTCGCTGAGTAGGGGGCTCGCCTTTCTCAAGGCTTTTGACGAAGGTCCAGGCTCCTATCCAGAGCAGAAGTCGGAGCGTTGCCTCCAGTCTGTGTGGACACTGCAGCTGTGTTATTGAGATGTGGTTTGCCACGATGCAAAGTGGCAATGGTGGTGCCTCGCAAAACCCAAAGGGACCATGGAGGAGCTTACGTTGCTCCATTAGTGGAAGGCAGTCGTTGCTTGTTGCGAAGCCATTCGCTTCTGGGAGCAGTTCGGATGCGCGACCTGGGGCTGGGGGGTACACCCTCAACTCTTCTGGAAGATGTTCACATGAAATTTTCAACCCTATGACCGATGTTCGAGGGGGGTACGTTTGAGGCATAGAGCCATAGTGCAAAAAGTCAAATCGACAATCGAACCGGTCAAGTAGCCGATTTTTATAAAAATAGATATTTTCTATGAAGTACAACAATCAATTTGTATATCTAGATTATGAATCTTTATAACAAGATATTTATCTTTAGAATTAAGCATGTATAGCTATAGCATCAGCATAGTTGTACTGTAATTATCTGTTAGGGTATTTATTCAGAGCAATGGGGGTGAAAACTACAGTCTAATTCTCAATAAAACAACTAGTGTACAATAGTAGGGCACTCATATTCACATATTTTCGATCCTACCATTGAATTCACAATAAGAAAATAATAAGAACGAGGGTATTTATGTCCTAAACAAAAACTGCCCGATTCAGTGAAACCGGCACCGATTCGCCGATTTACTAAAAAATTAGCCAGTTCAGCCAGTTTTTCACGGTTCGAATGCATGGATGGTCTTTGAGCTGAACTGAGCTGGCTAGGTCACCGATTCTGTCTTTTTCCAATTTAACCGGTGGTTCGGTCGGATTTTTTGTCCTATGCGACGAGTGGGACCTCCTCAAGTTTCTGTGAACAAGGCCCTCGGACGATGAGCTTATAGAATGTCTATTGTATAGTAATGAGAATGAAAATTTGTGATTTATGTTGTGATTTATTTTATTGTTACGCGCGCTTTGCGCTTGTAATGCTGTTGTTTGTATCCTTGTGTAATGAATAAAGTTGTGTGCGTTGTTGTTCATATGCGAAGCGTTATTGTTAGCGTCGATAGGGCTCATGCGAGGGTTTATCTAGTGAGGGGAAGGCAAAGCCGAGCGCCGCCCCCATACTTTTTTGATTGGGCTCGCGGGGGGCCCAAAGCTAGCAAGGGGAGGCAAAGCCGAGCGCTGTCCCCATACTTTTTTTGATAGGGCTCGCAGTCACATGGGGGAGGTGAAGCTGATGTCTATCCCCCATACTTGTTTGATAGGGCTCATGGGGAGCTCGTCAAGGTGTGCACCGAGGCTCGAGGCCATGCGTGGTGGCTTTTATTTATACACCGTGCACTCACCTGGGGTGTCAAGGTGTGCACTGGGGCATGAAGCTCTACGCGGTGGCTCTTCCGTCACGTTGGGCCCCAGTGCAGTCTTTTCGTTGATGCAAGTGATGTGCCAAAATGAATACATGGGGTTTGTTTACATGTTTCGACTTGTGTTTTGTGGCTTCAAGGTTTTTATTTGGGCATAGCCGGACTTCACAAGGATGGATTGCCTTCGTCCTGAGGTGCAATGCAAAAAGGGAACCTATCTTGGGATGGAGGCCCTTATGCTTCTAAGAGTAGAATTTGCGAAGGCTCTTCACTTTCTAGGTGTGACCTACTTAGGATGTAGTGAGTGCCCGCCCTTGTCATACGGGTTATGATGTATGTGCGCCACTTGGACTCTAGTTTGCCCACCGTGTTGGTGTTGGCTGTGAGTTTCAACACCATGTCGCCTGGGCCCAGGAGCCATAGCCCCAACCTTCTTGTTGTATGATGAGGCGACTCCCTTCGCTTATCTTGTCATTGTCTCGATGGCTTGTAGTTGATCCTCCGTGAGGAGATCAAGGATACTTCGTGCTCCGCGGGCGCTTGCCTCGTCTAGGCGCATAGGGAGTGTGATGAGAGCTAGTCCAGGGCATAGCTTTGTCTCCAAATATGAGCTTGAAGGGTGAGAACACCGTTGCTCTTGTGGGCAAAGTTCGGATTGCCCAAAGTGTCTTGGCGAGTTCCTCGGGCCAGAGGCAATTAGGCAGGCCTACCAAGCGCATCGTGAGTCCTGTTAGGAGGGTGCTGTTGGCCCTCTCAACATCTCCATTGGATTGGAGGCAGCCCACTGATGCAAAGCATATTTTGGTTTCTAGGCCCTTGCAAAAGTCCTTTAATTTTGCCAAGTCGAATTGCGAGCCCTTGTCGGTGACGATTTCCTGAGGTACATCATAGCAGAGACAATGGTTTTTCCCTGAATTTATGAGCCACCGCCCCTGTGATTCTCACAACGGGCTCCGCTTCGACCCATCTTGTGAACTATTCGATGGCGATGAAGGTGAAGCAGAGGTTGCTTTTGGCCGAAGGGAATGGCCTGATGATGTCGAGCCCCCATCTTATGAAGGGCCATACCGGGGGTAGTGGTTGCAGCGGTGTTGGTGGGGCTTTGGCGTTGCGTCCCATCCATTGACATCCTTAGCATTTTTGCACAAGATCTTGGGCATCACACAAGGCTATGGGCCGGTTCAAGCCCTAATGAAGGGCCTTCGCGACGAGGCTGCGTGGCGCTTGGTGGGCTCCGCAGAGTCCCTGGTGGAATTCGTGAAGGAGGCCTTAGCCTTCTTTTGTTGATATGCAATGGAGAAGCGGTGTGCACACCCTGCTAATTCTTGTTGTCCCCACCGCCCTTGCCACCCACTACCCTCCTCTGACCCGCTGTCGACGGGCGCCATCCACCACTACAGAATTGGCTATACTGGATGCCTCATCACAGTCGGCTCCCCAAAACTGTTTATGATGTAATTATCACAGACAGTTTTACAAGTGTGACCGTCTATATTACCAGCGATGGTTAGAACCGTCTGTGATACATAATTATCACAGACAGTTCTTGTTAATAACCGTATATGAATCCTCACAGACGGTTTTAAATACAAACGGTTTATGATATTTGGAGACATCACCTACGGTTTTAAATAAGAACAATCTGTGATAATTCACAGACGGTTCTAACAAGAACCACCTGTTATAATTTTGTATCACAAATGGTTTGTGGTTGGAAGTGTCTGTGATATGTATCTCTTAAATGCTCATTGCCGCTTCGGCTCCCCGATGTGTCTCTTCGTCTCATCCCAATGCGTCGTCTCTTCATCTCATGCGCCAAATTTATTCCTTATTTTATAAAAATGATCATCCGTCACGAAAATAAATCCCCACATCACTCTACTCTGAAGCACAAATGAATAGCAATTACAAAAATGGCTCCCTACTCTTCTCCCCTGATGCCGGTGTTGATGGCCTACTTAGCCATTTTGTACGAGCACCTCGTCGGCCATATGCTGCCAGATGCTGCGGAAGGACACTATACTAATAGTGTCCTCCCTCCTCCGACAGAAGTTATGCTGAAGCATGTGATGGCCACCTTCCACCGTCTTGACATCCACCTCCGCCACGTCTTTCGGGTGGTCCCCCTCTTTCGACGAGCTAACCTTGCCATCAACGTAGTCCTTGAAGACATTGCATGTCTCCAGCAGGATTACCATCGCTTGGAATGCGACATCAATACGGTGGTCAATTGGGTCAACCATGCCGAGACACCTCAAGCAAGGGAAGAAAGCCTCTGGGTGCATTTTGACTTGGTCCTTGAGTCGGAGCATCTTTGGGCCACTCTCCAACGAGCGTGTCAATGGGTGGACGTGTTTCGGAGAACCTACGTTGACCCCAAACCCTCCGATGCTAACGATGTCGCCTACGAAGAATTGAAAATAGAGATAGCAGTCTACCTGGGCCGCTAGAAATAAGTTGATCTTTTTTATTTCTACTTTTTTAAGAAAATCTTTTGTAAGAAGCGACTGGCCACGCTGTTTAGCCATATATAAATACAAAAAATGATTTAAAAAATTCAATTTGGAGTTGAAGTTATTGTCTATGTTGAACATGTTTATCTTAGTGTCTTCTATATGAAAAACAAGTCATACATATTAACTCATAAGGCTAGCCAAAAAACAGAATAATTTTCAGCTATAGAAGGAACTATCACAGGCAGTTTGGTGGAAAAAAACTATCTGTGATATATATCACAGATGGTTATAATATACAAGAGTCTGTAATATATAATTATTACAAATGGTTTTTAATACGAACCGTCTGCCATACATAATTATCATAGACGGTTTTTAATACAAACAGTATGTGATAGTGATGTAATTATCACAGACAGTTATCATAGACGGTTTTTAATACAAACAGTATGTGATAGTGATGTAATTATCACAGACAGTTTTACAAGCGTGACCATCTTTGTTACAAGCGATGACTAGAACCTTTTGTGAATCATCACAGATGGTTTTTAATAAGAACCTTCTATGATATTCAGAGACATCACAGACCATTTGTATTTAAAACCAGCTGTGATGATTCACACACGGTTTTTAAATACAAACGGTCTATGATAATTATGTATCACACACCGTTTTTAACACGAACTGTCTATAATATGCGCCATTAAGTACCCGGCCATCCCGATAGATCTATCTGTGAAGGAGGCGGACGGCCTGGCGGCGTTTGGTGAAAGAATACCGCATATTTGCAAGTGTGGTTATGGATTTATTTGTTCTTGGTGATCTAAGGTTAGTATTTGCTTCTAATTATATGCATTATAATGAGAGATGATAGCTAGGTTTAGATCTAGCTTGGTAGTTTGCTGAAGTTTAAGAACGGGTCTCACTACTCCTTGTCTACTTTAATATATTCTTGCTTGATATATATATATATATATATATATATATATATTGCTTCATGAATATTTCGTTGCTAGGTACTTTAGGACCATTAATCTAATTTAACACTAATTTGTTACGTGTGTAGCGTAGATGGACCAAAGTTGGATATACGTTGAGAACTATGTGAGTGAAGAGTACATTGATGGCGTGTCTGCTTTTATAAGGGCTACCGAGCATGATATGTTGAAGAATGGGATAAAATTTATGTACTGTCCATGTATTGATTGCAATAATCTGAAAATGTTTACCAATCCAGCGCAGATCGAAGCACACTTGATTCGAATGGGTTTCAAAGAGGAGTATACATGTTGGACCAGTCACGGTGAAGAGCATATTATACCGGAAGATAGTAACATCATCGAGGGAGATAACGATATGCCGGATATGGACTGTGCTTTCGATGAGGGTAGGTTGCATGATGACAATCTGGATCAGATACTACGCGATACAAAAAGGAACTATAGTGAGAGAGTTTGGTAAATTCGAGGGCTTAATGGAGGACTGGGGGAAACCTTTATTCTCGGGCTGCAAGCCAAAATACACAAGGGTGTCATTCGTACTTAAACTGCTGAAATTGAAGGCAACCAATGGTTCGTCCGACAAGAGTTTCACGACGTTGTTAGGTCTTCTAGCGGACATCCTTCTGGAGGGAAACATGTTGCCCAGAACCACCTACCAAGCCAAGAAGGTTCTTTGTCCATTGGGAATGGAAATAGAAAGAATACATCCATATCCGAACGATTGTATCCTCTACCGTAAAGAGTATACAGACATGCATGTATGTCTGGTGTGTAAAGCATCCCGATAAAAGCGTAAGAATCACTCTGATGACGGTGAGGGCATTGAGGTGAAGCAAGGACCTCCTGCTAAGGTGTTGTGGTATCTGCCTATAATTCCCCATTTGAAGTATTTATTTGCGAACCAAAAGAAGGCAAGATTATTGCATTAGCACTCGGAGGAGCGTAAGAAAGATGGAAAGATAAGACACCCTGCTGATTCTGCCCAGTGGAGAAACTTTGATAGAAGCTTTGAAGACATCGGTGTAGAACTGTGGAATATAAGATTCGGGTTAAGTATAGATGAAATGAATTCTTTCGGCAACTTGAGTAGCCAACATAGCACCTGGCCCATGAATCTATATATGTACAACCTTCCTCCTTGGCTGTGTATGAAGCGAAAGTATATTTTGATGTCACTACTTATCCAAGGGCTGCAGCAACCTGGGAACGATATTGATGTGTACCTAGCACCATTGGTAAAAGATCTTGTGACACTGTGGAATGAAGGGGTATATGTATGGGGTGCGTACAAATGAGATAACTTCACTTTACGCGCCATATTGTTCTGCACCATTAATGATTTTTCTGCCCTTGTTAACCTGTCGGGGTTTAGTACAAAAGGAGCCACAACATGTCCACATTGCTTAAATGACACTGAGAGTGTGTGGCTGAACAACTCATGCAAAACTGTGTATATGCATCACTATAGGTTCCTTCCCAAGTATCATCCATACCGCAAGATGAAGAAATAATTCGATAGAAATAAGAAGGACGGTTCAACTCCAAGGGCTTTTAGAGGGCAAGAGGTCTATGACATGGTCAAGGATATCGATATTGTGCTTGGAAAGGGACGTAAATTGGGAATCCGTTAGAAGAACATCTTGAAGAAGCGATCAATTTTTTGGGACTTGCCTTATTGGAAGCACTTAGAAATTTGCCACTGCATCGACATCATGCACGTGGAGAAGAATATATGTGATAGCTTGATTAGTCTCTTACAGAACATCCGTGAAACAACAAAGGATGGTGTCAACGCACGGTGTGACTTGGTTGATATGAACATAACGACCGAGTTAGCACTGAAAGAGACCGATAAAGGCCGAACATACCTTTTCCTAGCTTACTATACTCTATTCAAGGCCGATAGAAATGAACTGTGTGAGAGCTTGCATGGTGTGAAAGTTCCGTCTGGTTACTCCGCTAGCATGAAGAAACTTATTTTTAAGGAAGATTTGAAATTAATTGGTATGAAGTCTTATGATTGTCATGTGCTAATGACACAAATGCTTCTTATTGCAATTATAAGTATTTTGCCGAGCAAGGTCCAAGTGGCAATCATGAGGCTATGTTATTTCTTTAACTCAATTGCTTAGAAAATCATCGATCCTAAAGGACTTGATGCTCTGCAGGCCGAGGTGGTGACGACTCTATGTCATATTGAGATGTATTTTCCTCTATCATTTTTTGATATCATGGTCGATCTCATTGTTCACCTTATGAAAGAGATAAAGATATGCGGCCTTGTGTTCCTACATCATATACCTGTTCGAGAGGTACATGGGAATTCTCAAGTTCTATGTACGGGATCGATCTCAGCCGGAGGGAAGCATCATCGAAGGTTATGCAATCGAAGAGGTCATTGAGTTCTGCGTTGACTACATGGCTCAGGTGGAACCGATAGGTATGTCTCTATCTTGTCATGAGGGAAACCTGGAGGGTATCGGAACCATCGGAAGGAAAGCAATCACTCTCGATCTGGATACGTACACTTAAGCCCATTTCACGGTCTTACAACACATGATTTAAGTATCCCCATACATCAACGAGCACAAGGACATGATACACCAACAGAATCTAGGCCGGTCGGAGGTTTGGATCACGAGAAGGCACAACCGTCGGTTGAACGAATGGTTAAAGGTGCGATTCACTAGGAGATCATCAAGTGATGATATGCTGCGATGGTTGGCAAAAGGGCCAAAATTCACAATTGTAACATGGCAAGGATACGACATAAATGGGTACACATTTTATACGACAATTCAAGATAGGAAGAGCACAGTCCAGAATAGCAGTGTGTGCATAGATGCGTTTCACAAGCAGTTCAATACTATTGGGCCAAACATAATGAAACATGGGTTGAGCTCCTACTATGGGTTCATAGAGGAGATTTAGGAGCTCGATTATCTACTTTTCAAGATCCCCCTATTTTAGTGCCATTGGATCAAACTTTCACAAGGTGTGAAGGTCGACAAGTATGGCGTCACTACTATGGACCTAAAACATGTCGGATATAAGGGTGAACCATTCGTACTCGCTAAGCAAGTTGTTCAAGTTTTTTATATAACGAACCAGGCAAATAAGAACCGCCATGTAGTTCTTCATGGAAAAAGAAGAATTATCGGAGATGAGAATGTCGTGAATGAGAAAGAGTATAATCAATTTGATAAGTTGTCTCTTTTCGGAGACAACATTAGGCTCGAGGAAGAACCCGATGAGGAAGCTAACTATATGCGCGTCGATCATCGTGAAGGGCTATTTTTTTAAAGGAAATAGCCAAGTGAAATGATCCCATATTGTGAACACTTATTTGGAAATTGTTCCATTGTAATTAAGAAACTCGGCATGTAATTAAGAAATTATTCCATCTGTGATTGTATCTGATTTATTGTTTTCAGAGGGTATGGCTAGCATTTCCTAAGGCTAGTCAAAAAATAGAATACTTTTTAGCTATAGAAAGAACTATCACAAGCAGTTTAGTGGAACAAACCGTCTATGTTATGGTCACATATCACAAACGATTCTATTTTAAAAACCGTTTGTGATACTTACACAGACAGTTCCATAATAGAAGCGTCTGTGATATATGTATCACAAACAGTTCTATCATGGAACCGTCTATGATACATATATCAAAGACGGTTTTTAAACTAGAACCGTATGTGATATGCCTTTATCAGTAGGGCCCCGCTAGGGTTTGTGCCCTTACTCCTCACTCACGCCCATCCCCCTCCCTACCCGAGCGCCCCCGACCTCGACGACGCTACCTGAAGCCCCCTCCCTGACGCCCACCCCTAGGTCGCACCGTCGCCATCCAAAGCCTACTCCCCAACGCCCGCCCCTAGGTCGCGCCGCCACCGTTCAAAGCCTTCTCCCCGACGGCCACCCCCAAGTCATGCTGGCGCTGCCCGATTCCCCCTCCCCGACACCTCCTACCTCGAGCCTCGGCACTAGGCTTCCTCCTCCACATCGGAGCCACACCGCTTGGCCTCCTCCTCCCTCTTGTCGCTCCTCCTCCCCCACCGCCACCCAAAGGCCCTTCCAAGGTACATCGCCCCTCACCCTTGTCACTCCTTTTCTTGATATGACATCTAACCTGGTAGTGCTTAAGCATTTGTGGCTGTTTCTTCTTGTTTGTCGAGGTGATAAAGTCACTAACCCTAATGAAATGTGTAGAACAAACAATGTTGGGCTCTCTACTATAGAAAAAATTGGTTCTGCATCTACATGTCTAGTGAAATATGGCAATGTTCATGCTTATTGTGGTGAGATTTTGTGCAAGTTAACTGAAATTTGGAATGATTTCTCACTGTAAAATATATTGTGTATGACTATGCTCCAATTTTATCAAACATGTAGCTCATATGTTTTGTGTGCCTATGATGCATGTGCTGGCTATATATGAGTAATTTGTCATAGCACATAGATGTCTATGCTGGTTATTATCTATATGTTGGATATACTGTAGACTTCCTTGAGTGGTTTGTCATAGTACTTAGGATTTGTGTAGTACATGCTTGATACATATGTGTTGGATATATTGGAGACTTCCTTGAGTAGTACCTACTATGCTTTTATTTGTTGTGAATGTATCGTCTATTGAAGTGAATGTATCCTTTGATACTATTTGAGTAATAGATACTATGCTTGAATAGTCAATAGTGTTAATTATATATAACACTTATGAACTGTAGATGTGCAAGAGGAGGCTTAAAAGGAGAAAGATGTTGTTTGCTTGCAATCCATTTTATTTAAAGTTTCAATAAAATTTGGAAGAATGAAAAAACTTGTACCAACACAATTAGGCTTAAGCGGTGACCTAAGAAATAGGCTACTTGGTACCAATTTCACTTGGTCAGGTGAAATAGTTAGTTGATATTTTGGACGTGTCCTCCATGCCATAGGTGAGCTACGAAATATTCTATATATTAGCAAACTTCAATTGATTAACCTTCCACATTCTCGAAAAAATCCGAGGTGTTCTATTAAATAACTTTCTATCTCTTCCCCCATACTTTTTGAACTCTCTTTCTCATGAGAATTCAATTGCACGGCCTGCTGCATACGCATGACCTTAAGTTTCAAAATAGGAGTGAACATAATCTTTGATGAGGGAAGAGCTGCGCTCGAATTTATTGATTATGTACTTCTTTGTCATTGTATATTTTTGTTGGTATTACTTCTCAGAGTTAGCAAGTAAGCGAGATGGCATTCGCACAGTCTTCGCCGCCGTCATTGACATCGCCGGATGTGTCTGGCGCTTCGAAGAAAGGGGCACCTTAGCGAGATTGTAATACCCAAAAGTATTCGAAAGAATATTCGAGAGAGAACAACTAAATTGAGAGAGAATTAAGAGAAATAAGGTAGAAAATTCATAATTTTAGGAGAGAAATGGGCCGCCAATTCATTTTCGAGAGGAGAGGAGTCGGCCATAGTGGCCCAAGGCCCATAAGTGGGCTAGCAGCCCATTAGAAGGCAAGGGAGGGGGGAGAACTAAACCCTAGCCACCTGTGCTACCGTAGCCGCCATGCTACAGTACGCATGCTACAATAGCCATGCTACAATACCTCCGCCTCTGACTGCTCCTCTCCTCGGCGTCGTCCTCCCTGCTACCGGCCATTGGGAAGAAGGAGGGGAAGGAAGAGAGGAAGAGGAAGTGGTAGAAGAAGAGGAGAAGACCATCTTCATGGGGAGAGTTCGCTGGTGGGTGCTCTTCGTGCCCAGCAATCGGTTCATCAAGGGTAACCCCGGTTTTCTCTCGATTAGATGCATCTTTTATTGTTGTAGCAGTATCGGTAATTAGGCCTGTTCAGGACAGTTCACGTTAGATCGATGTTTTGTTATAGATGTGGGCAGAATCAGCTCTGGACGCCTCCTAGAGTATTGTAGAGAACGTCGTTAGCTTTCGATGAAGTACTAGATCGCAATATTTGGACCTCTATAGCAGAAGTTATGAATTAATTGGTGAGACTGTTATACGAATCTGTCAGTAATCTAACGAGTTTTAGTAATCTGACTTGAGCGATCTGTTAAAGAGAAAGTTTGAGGAGCTCAGTATAACAAAAGTTGTAGATAATTGTTGTAGCTTTCAGGGAGGGTCAAGAACGCGAAGTTTGGACAAATGAACTGAAAGTTATGTTAGTTTTAGTGAACTGTCCAGAGAACCTGATGTGAAAATGATGTTCTGTTAATTGGCATGATAGGGGTATTAGATGGCCGAATCTGGAAGGCCCACAAACTAGGTTTAGTTGAGTAATTTGATAACCTTTCACTTAAGTCTAAGAACATCTCATTTGGACTTCTGTACTAAAAGATACGAATTTTTGAACATGACTGTTTATAGAGGGGTCAGTTCAGCATTTAGGAAATTGGAGTTGGAATCCCGTTACAAGCTATTGCTAGTTCGTGCTTGCTTATATGGTTTGTTTGGTCCATTACTGTTGTCTTAGTAAGCTTTTAAATGAATTTTAGGTGGGGGAGTGGTCCCGGAGGCAGCACCCTCTTCGCGTCCTCCGTTCTCATGCGGTTAAGGCAAGTACTTGTTTGCTAGTATTGTGAATAATTGTGATGTCTATGGATGCTAGAATGTTATAGATGTTGTTGACCATGATTATTAATGTTGTAAAAATGTGTATGATGCATATTTGCTTGAGTGTTTGCATGTCTATGAATATGTATGATAGAAGTATGAATGAGTTAAATTCATAAACGATGTTGCTGAGGAGGTATGATTATGATGATTAATGATTTGTGTATATGCATCATGTTGATAAAATGAAGACTTGTTCACGTGGTGATCAAGCATTTGTTGAGATCCCTGTCATGTATATGACGGGCTTGAGGTCCCCACACTTGTGGATTGTGGGCTTGAGGTCCCCTTTACTTGCGGAGTATTGGGCAATTGGTCCTCGTGCTTATGAGCATGTGCATGGTATGCGGCGACGGTCGCATATCTCGCATTACCGGTGAAATACGAAAAAGAGTGAAAGAGAAAAGTTGCATTGCATATTTGCATACATACCTCATGAGATATGTTTTCGAGTAAAGCTTTGGAATGGAATGTTGATGCTGTAAATGTGAGTTTAATGCTTCATTATTGGTACTTACTGAGTCTTTAGGCTCACCCTTGCTTTTGTTGTGTTTTTAGGTACCATTTGCAAGAACGGCATGCATGGGAGGGAGTAGACTTGAATTGGACTCACACACTGCCATCCACCTTTAAAGTTGATAAATTTTTAGTTCGTACTTTAATAAAAGAGCAAACTGCTTAAAGATTGATTATGATAATGCCTCATGCATTGGATTAAGTGTAATAATGATAAGTAGTGTCTTTTGGATACCTTTGGATATGCTAGTTGCTTATGTGTTCTGAATGCCTATTGATGATTCTGAATGTTGGATTATTTATATACGTTTTATTCAAATGTTGGAACCTCCTGGTAGTTAACAATACAGGGGAGGTTTTGCCGAAAATTTGGTAGAATGTTTTGGCTTAGAATTGTTTAATGTTAGTTTGGTAGCATTGCAGGCTCATGTTGGGCTAGGGTGTTACAGTTGGTATCAGAGCGGGCTGTAGGTCCGTGGTGAATAGATTAACAACTTAGGTTATTTAATTTGCTAAAATTTTGTAATGGTTAATGAACTTAAAACTTGATGATCGTGCACGTGAGGATGGGAATGGGTCAAGCATTGCATTTACATTTCCGTTATGTCGCATTGATCATTGCTGTTATGTATTGATTATGAATGCTTATGACTTGATTAGTATGATAGCTATATAATTATAATTGTTGTTGAGAGGTTGAGGTCGTGGTTGTGGCCCTGGGTTTTACCAGGTTATACCACCGTTCGTAGTATGAGGTTAGCGAAGTGATTACACCAAGTACCATAGCTACAGGTACTGTGGGTGAATTCCTTTAGAAAGGTTGTTCTCTTCTTGAGCTTGATTTAGACCAATTCTAGGTATAGATGCGGATGGTGAAATTTGTTAGGATTTCACTTGGTCTCTATTTGTATCTTGGGAGTTCTGCCCTTCTTATTGCAGAATCTGATTCTTTTATTCGATTGTTATTCAGGATACTGAAAGTTTTCTGTTGCAAGTTCTTTATCATGTGAAAGCTTTGGCTTTGTGTATTTCTTTTGGATTATTTCGAGTTTTGAAGTTAATGCATCTTTTTCCTCCGAAAGGAGTTAAAGTCCTTTTGTGAGGTCTTGATATGTTTAAGCGAGAGGTGTTAAATATAGAAGTTCATTGATAAGGTTTGAGTTCTCAAGTCGGATCTGCAGCGTGGTGCATGACTGGTCTTAGGCCAGATTTTTGGAATTGGTGTTGATTAATGTTATGTTGTCTTAGGATAAATACCTGCTGGGTAGTGACAAAAAGTATGTCTATACCGAATTGGGGTCAAAAGAGTTATTAAGAAGTATGGAACGCTGATGAGGCTGGTTTGATCACTATGGGTGATAAATTTGGTAAGCTTCTCTGGTAGATTGGGATTTGCTGGACACAACGGATTAAACTAATCCTTTGGGATGGATAAGTCCAAAAGGTGTTAGATTAGTGTCATAGTGAAAATTCATCTTGGAAGTTATCTTTCATGGATAAGTACTGATCATATGTAATTGCTAGGTGCAATCATAATGTATCAAGGTATGGTGTTGAGCATCGCTAAGAGATGAACTGATAGGATGTAGTTGGCGATTTTTGTTTACTTGATGGTGGAGTGATAGGATAATAGTGTGTCTTTGATGAGAGGGTTTATCATTAAAATTGTTTAGGTTGTTAAACCGGTTGGATTACTTGAAACAATGGATAGATCTAATTGTGTAGGAAGGGAGAGATAAGGATGTATTTGACTGTTGTCCTAGTGGATAATAATCTGGAAATTTCCTTTAACTGGTTACTTGATGGACATACATAATAGCTAGATTGAAACATGTATGTCGGATTAGATGAATGTTGAGTTAGCATCTTGTGGAACCCTGTTTGCCAGGAGATGATATTATTGAATATTTAATTATACTTTGCCCTAAAACTCTGAGCATAAAGTGGAATGTTGACTTTGTGTTTATAGATAGTTATGTGACTGCAAATAGAAGTAGGACCCTATTTGCATATGTGATAAATATAATTGTCAATTGTTAATGATAGCTGGAGTGGGTATTGAGCAACACTAATGGTCGAGTGGATGAGTGAATAAGTAGTCTCTGATAGCATGATCTTGTTAAAAGAGGTTTGTTTCAACCTCGTAGTTGTGTTTCTTTTGGAGAGGTTTATGATGTGACCCGTGATTGCATGATGGTGAAGTTATCGGATTATAGTATGCCTTTGATGAAAGGTTTTTGGTATAACCTTTAAAGTTGGGGTAGTAGATTTCCTGTAAAAATAAAGTGGTTGTTGTAGTGAGATTGAAGATTTTGGGTATACTCTCAATTGAGGATGAGATGATAAAGTGGTATGTAACAATTGGTGGTGAGCCCTTGGGGGCTTTATAATGGAAAAGTAGACAATGGCGATTCGTGTTAAGAATGTATTATTCTTGATATTAGTAAGATTGTCTGTAAAGGATTGTGACTTGTGGGAATGGTGATGATCCTTTTAGAAAGAAGGTAACTTAACTGCCTCCCATAATATCGGTTAAATGGAAAGTTTGGAGTTTTGTTTTTGTGAGCTTTTGGTAGTCCATGCTTAATGTGGTAGCTGAAATTGTTGAGAAAGGCGATGCGTGAGAATGTTCTAATGAGTTCTTAAGTGATTAATGTGAATTGTTTTAAAAGTATTTCTTTGGGTTGGAAGTGGTGATGTAATCGAAGGAAATTGTTTTCTATGTTAAAGGGGGACTCACACACTACCATCCACCTTTAAAGTTGATAAATTTTTAGTTCGTACTTTAATAAAAGAGCAAACTGCTTAAAGATTGATTATGATTATGCTTCATGCATTGGATTAAGTGTAATAATGATAAGTAGTGTCTTTTGGATACCTTTGAATATGTTAGTTACTTACGTGTTCTGAATGCCTATTGATGATTCTGAATGTTGGATTATTTATATATGTTTTATTCAAATATTGGAACCTCCTGGTAGTTAACAATACAGAGGAGGTTTTGCCAAAAAATTGGTAGAATATTTTGGTTTAGAATTGTTTAATGTTAGTTTGGTAGCATTCTAGGCTCATGTTGGGCTGGGGTGTTACAGAGATAGCAGAGGAATATCGAAAAGGCCTAAGGGCCGAATGACCATCACGGAGGTCACTCTCGTTGGGGTCCCTCTGCATCCTAAGAAAGCAGCAGCAACATTCTGGAGCACTTGGGGATAGTTGCAAGGGAACGGATCCCCGTCACCACACCAAGCTGGAAGTCTCTAATAGACGAAGAGAAAGGGCAGTTGTCGGATGAAATTTCAAGTTCGTTCGAGATACCAGCAGAAGTCCATGGACTCATGAAACGACAGACATTCCTCATGATGGGAAAAGCGTGGAAGACTTTAAAGAGCACGCTTGTCACGGAGTATGTGGATAAGGATTGGATGCCCTTCGCGAAGTATCATTTCGTGTCGCCGGATACATGGGATGTCTTTGTACGGATGAAGACGATGGCTAAATTTCAGCAGCAAATGGGACGCATAAGGGTATCCAGGCAAAAAACACTCACCCCTACAGACTCGACATCACTGGGTACGCGGGTAAAATCCCGCAATGGACGAGGGAGGATGAGGAGGCAATCTGGTGGAGGCCTCCCCGCCATTTGCCGGGATCATAGACGAGCGCGTCCGAAACTGGTTAAGAGCGAGGCCATCAGCCACATCTTCGGGCGCCATCTATTTCACAAACCCGATAGACGAGGAAGTGTCCCAACATCTGGTAAGATATGTCGAACTACATAGTTGTTAATAGATCCATAACTTCATAGGGTCTAAAGTAACATGATAGCCTCTTACAGCAAACATTGACTACCCAATCTTCCTAACGCTCCTTTGAAGCAGTCAGGGAGAGGGATATACTATCAACGGCTCTAGGAAACAAGGAGCACCTGGGTCACACATGAGGCCTTGGGGTTTACGTACCTTGGAGGCAGGGTTTCTCACACGACTTTGAGGCGTATAGGAGTAGGAAGAGATCCAAGGCGCGAGGAACGATTGAAAGAGGAGATTCGTGAAGAATTTCGAGGACAGATAACATCATTGTAGGAACAAATGAATCAAGTCCTCAACCAGTCGCAAGTCACCCCCGTTATTTTGGGAGCCACTCCACCTCAACGTCAGAGTAGATGTGTGTCCATGCCACTTTCTGGACACAACGATGTCCAATTACCTATCGACGACATCCAGGTAATGTACATCTCTGGAATGCTCCAAAGATAGACTTGTAGGACTCTTTAGCTAATTGTGTATCATTTTGTAGGAGCCCACGCCCTGCAAGCTCCAAGTGAGGCTGGTTTGGTCCATTTGTATTGAGGTTGGGCGGGGGATAGCATTTTCATACTAGGAAGGGACAGTGTTGCACGGTGCCCAGCTGGCGCAGGGTTACGCCAAGGTTCAGGTGGACATGGTACATGATACTTTTATAGCCGTCCCGGTGGAGAAGCCCCCGAACGAAGACATCATAACACTAGGGATGTCATGTACACTTCTGTCCAGTGGCCCAAGAGGGACATCGTCCTGGACCCGGCAGTGTCGCGATGTCCACATGACCATACCTCTTCGACAGAACCCTTGATGACTCCATCTCAACCTCTGTCGCGATCTCCACACGACCATGCCTCTCCAACAGAACCCTCGATGACTCCACCTCAACCTCCGTCGTGATCTCCACACGACCATGCCTCTCCAACAGAACCCTCAATGACTCCACCTCAACCTCTGCTTCAGAAGACTTCTGTATCGGCTCCCGTGGAGATGGCGCCGAAGAAATAAGAAAAGCGTGCTGAGTCGTCTGCTGGGAAGACGTATGGTAGGTGAGACACTAAAGCCAAATCGAAGAATATTAAGACACCTCGCATGCCTGGGATGTTCTGCCTCGGAAGGGTGATGGTCCCCGACACACTAATACCCCACCTTGGAATGGGTTGCGGGAGTTTGCATGCTTGGTACATGCGGAGGACCAACGAGCGGGGGACAAACCGGCCTACTAGATTCACCGTTAGATACACAGAGGCATTTCCTCCACGAGCCGGGCTTCTTTGTCGTGGGCTTCGAAGACTTATTCAAACTATTCAACCTCGACGCCCTCGATGCCTCACTCTTACGACGCTAGACACTGTAAGTGTGTACAATCAAGTTCTACATTCACATAATACCGATAAATGTGAAAACTCATTGCTTCTGTATAGATAAATAATGCAAGAAGCCCAGCAATCGGGAGAATCAGTGGGTTTCCTCAACCTACAGTTGATCTCTAAGCAATGCATCACCTAAGACGCATCCTACGTCGAGAAGTACGTAATGACGGGATTGCTTGCTTAGGACAACAAGGACTATATACTGGTGCCCTACAACTAGAAATAAGTGCTTCACTACTTTTTATACAAATTTTATTTGTACTTTATACGCAACGTGAACTTAGATTTAATGACTATAGCGACATACATGAGTAGGTTGCACTGGATCCTTAAAGTCATTGTACCAAAGTGGAATAAGGTAATATACATTGATCCCCTACTCAACAACAACTACGACTCCACCCCTGTGCAAGAAATACTCGACGGGTATGCTCATTTTCTCCATACGTAACTATATTGTAGTCTTCCTTCGTTTGAAATAAATGGTCGAGGATAAATTTTTGGAATCACATAAGTCGTTTAGCGCATGTGTTGCTAGGGGAGGGAGACACAAGGAATCGAGCGTCATACTGCAACACAGGATGCCATTTTTGGTACCCGTTACAACACAATAATCATATATCACACTTCGTAATAATGTCTCTCGAACTGACTATACCTATATATGTAATTCTATTTTTGCAGTGCCACCAACGACTACAAGGCAACCTATGTGCATTTTACGTTTGCCGTTATATGCAGGAAATCATGAATGCTAAGACGAATGATATAGTGGTTTGTCAATCTCATAATTATTATTTGCTAATTATCAATTTAAATATATATGCTTACTATTTTACTCCTCCTAACGATAGGGCATGACAATCCAATCAAGTACATTCGATCTGAACGAACTCTTGGAGGTTCGAGGACGGCTCTCCACCTTTATCATGACAAAGATCATTAACCTGAAAGAAGAGTTTCACTCCGACTCCGACGACGAGGCTTAATACATGTTCAAACAATTGATTCAATTGTAATCCACTTTGATTTGTAATTCAATTGTAACTCTAGCGACAATACATGAACATTCTTTTGTAATTGATTTTGAGTTGTAAATCAATTTGAGTTTTAATTCACTTATCTATGATTTATTTGTTTTTTGCTTGCTTGTTTTCAGAGAGCATGACTAGCATTTCCTAAGGTTAGCTGAAAAACAAAAACAAATATATAGGTATAAGACGAACAATCATAGACGATTTTGTAGTATAATCTGTCTGTGAAAACCTACTATCACAAATGGTTACCACTAACAACTATTTGTGATATGTCGAATATCACACACGGTTATTTTTACTAGCCGTCTGTGATATGTCTCCGATCACAAACAGTTGGTACATATAACCGTCTGTGATGACCGACGTATCATAGATGGGTTTTTATAGAAGCCGTCTGCGATAGTAGGCATTTATAGACAGTTTATACCACAAAACCGTTTGTATTCTAACTTATCATAGACAACTCACAAACCATCTATTATCACATACATATAAATTCAGACGGTTCAGAAATCGTTTGTGATGACGGTTTAGAACCGTATGTAATGACTCTTTGTGTAGTGATCGTGGCATCGCCATCCACCGGCCCCCGGTGAACCTGAACCCTAATCCGACGAAACCCCACCTCTAACTTGCCACCGTCGGAGATGGAAACCAAGGTGGTCAAGCGCCCGAACGCGATGCAGATTGCAAGGTAAAAAATCGAATGATTTTGGAACAAAAAAAGCACATTTGCATGAAGTGCAGCGATTCTGATATTCGTATACCTGGACATATCCACCTGGAGATGGAAATGATCGAGGGCGTCCTCGGCGTCGAAGACGGCGTCCCGCGTCTGCTGCAGCCACACCCTGGTGATATCATCGGAGATGGCGCGGCGCTTGGCGTCGGCCTCGCGGAGGAAGGCCTGTAGCCACATGAGCTTGTCCCGTAGCCTCTGGATGTCGTCGTTCACCTCCACTAGCGCCCGGGCCTCGCTCACCGCTAGCTCGTGGAGCCTCCCCACCAGCGGCCCGATGATCGCCTCCGCCATCTCTCTCTCCTCTTGCTCCGCGCGCGTTTTTTCCTTTCTTTTTTTTGAAAGCTTGCTTATATAGTGACGAGAATGTACAGAAGCTAGCTTTCGCTTTGAGTCACTGCTCAGAGAAGGATTGATTCCTATGCTAATTGCACGTAAAAGAGGAGTTATATGCTGATCTGTTTCTTATTCACGCGTGTCGTTGCTTTCCGTCGACACGTCCTGCGTAATTAAGGATTTTGAACCTGGGATTGCTTGAATGCTTGATGCGTACGCGCGCGGACCACATCACGATGTGGGTTGGGAGATGCTAATGTTTTTCAGGCTGCGCGTAATGCGCCGTACGTAGTATGTGATCTGATAGCCCTCGTTAATTCATGAAGCAGCACGTACGGTGCTGCATAGGGGCGGATCTGGCCTCAGGAAGGGTGGCTATAGTACGAGGTTCAGCAAAAAATTTAGTGATTTTTTTTTATTATATAGCACAACAAATTTATTTATAACGTCTAGCCCGTAGTCCAGTCTGCCACTATTCCTCCCAACTACAGTTAACCCATCATCCGCCACGGCCCGCTCCCACACCCCCAAGAGGCCCAACTCCAAAGCCTCCCACCACCTGAGACCGAACTCCCCTGCCCTTGCCATCCACTTGCCCCCTGCCCTCAGCATGCAGGCCTTCGGCTCCTCGTCCACGCCCACCGCTGTGCTCGCGCTCTCCCTCCCCGCCTGGCATCACGCCCGCACCCTCCCTCCCCACCGAGCGCCAATCCTGCGTCCTCCGTCCCCGCCCGTCGCAGCGGCCGCCCGCTCCATCCCCGCCCACAGGTATCTTTGCCAAACCTACAGACGATATGGCCCTGAATGGCTGAATTCATGTATATCTGTTTCCTATCTTCAAACATTTTTTGCTAGAAATGTACAAAAAATAATTATAATTACTAAGCTACATGAAGAATTATACCTCTGGCCTATGGGCCTGGTGAATGGCTCCTCGCATGTGTAGTAACTGAGTTGGTTCATGAAGTTCTTATGGTCACCGAAATCTGGAAGAAAAGCAATTGTTAATACACAACACTTACAACAGTAGTACTAAGTTAGTTGACTCGACATAATATGTAGTTTTCTAGTTTTGTGCATGACATATTTACCTCTAGCTGCAGCTTCTTCCTTTCTTTTCAATTCCTGGGTGTCAGGTAACATAAAAATTCAGGTTGCGCATTTAAAAAAAAAAAAGAAAATACAAGTGAATGCTTGTAAGCACATATGGGTTGTTCCTAGCGGGGGTTAATTTTCGAGAAAATTTATGGTACATTTTACTAGCTATAAATCAAATGTGATCATTGATTTATTAAGAGCATAATAGATTTTTCTTTATATTTACATTTTTTCGTGAGGATATTATGGACTTTTCCAACTATAGTTGAAAAATATTACTCATGTGCCATATGGTCTCCACATAGGCAATTACAATTCTACCCTATCGGGATTCTACTACTCATACTGTCAGGTGTAGTATAACTAAACTAGCAGGGTGACCCGCGTATTTGCACGACTAGATTTGTTTTAAAGTTTGTAGTGATAAATGATATAACTTAGATACTTTAGAATATATTTACATATCTTGTAGCTATTTAGATCTTTAAGATATCATAAACATTAGAAAATGACAATAGAAGCTTGAAGAAAAATACAACTTAAGTAACGTAATTGAAGTATGGGCTTTCATAGAAGAAAAAATCATGAGTATAATAAGTTAGTCACTCTCTATTATGTATACATTATGTAGTTGCATGCCATTAACTCTTTTCTAAAATGTTTGCACGCACATGTACCTCGGTTAATCTCAAGCAATACATTAATTATGTGTGTAATAAAATTATCTTATTAGTTTATATGGTACTATAGTATATTGCCATATATACATCGATGCACTATGGACGACTTACCTTAATCTTATCTTTCCTTACGTCGATTGTCCCACCGAACTGTGTGTTTTCTATCTCTTCTCCTTGCCACAATTTTTCTGTTGTAACCTCCAAGAGTAAGCTCAATTCTTGATCGATATCTCTCGACTGCTACCATTTCCAATGCAATACTCTACCACATAGTTATCTTTTACTTCTCTCCAATTATCACTGAATGATGACCGTTGTGATGTCTACACGTATATGCGTGCAAATATTGTCGATCTCTGCCGGGACACCCGTCGCACTCTCTCCAGTGGTCCCAAGCGTATTCCTTACCGTTGCGCTATCTCTACTCTGAGCTCTTTGCTCCTATGTTTATGTACGCTCATGCTTCTATTCGTAGGATGCATGCATGTATATACACATATACGATGTTATACATGCCCGATGTCTTCTTCTCCTTTGTCGGTCACTCCTCTTCTTCTACGTTGTCCAACTCAACGATGTGGCTTCCTCACTAACTGCGATGTCCTCCTATCTTCACTGATGTCGGTATGTCTGCCTTAGTCGTAGTCTAACGTTAGGAAGAATCTGCTCGCCATCGTCGGTGATGCCATGTCACTCACTAACGATGGCATGCTCCTAGCTACCCGATGGTCACATATCGTTGATAGCTCGTTTTTAATCCAAAGCTTCATCTCCTCTCTGTTATGTCTTCCCCATTATCGAATTTCTTTGGCCATGGACTTCTTCAACAACGCCAATGCTCACTATTCGTCGTCATAACACTTGGCTCATTTGACTCCAGTCTTTCTCTTCAACGGCTCCAGCGAGCAACACAACATTGTCCTTATCGAACAGCTAAGGTGAGCAACATAGAATTATTCTCATCTTCGTCGCCGTTGCTTCGGCTATTCGTTTATTTGTGGATCAATGTCTTCTTGTAGGACAGATCGATGCCATTGCACTCTTTCGTGATCTCATCTGACACTATTCACGATATCCTCATTATAACTTATATTTAATTTATTCAAAATTTTAGTTATTAAGAAATTTTACTTTGGAATTCTTATGGAAATCAAATTGCAAATTTTTTTATTTGTTGTCCCTAATTTCCATTATTTTTTATTGGAATCCGTAAACTAATCCAATTGTTAAATTTTATGCTGAATTACGGTTATTTATAGATTTTACTTCGGAATTCATATCAAAATAAAAAATGCTAGTTTTATTTTATTTTTATTCCAAAATCAATTTATTTTTTGTTGAAATTTGTATACTAATCCAATTGCTATTTTTGATTTAATTTTTATTTCGAGTTATATTTATTTAGGATTTTACTTAGAAATTCGTATGAAAATCAAATTGATGATTTTTTTATTTTGGATTTTTTTTTATTTAAGTATTTTACTACGGAATTCATACAGAAATCAAATTGCAAATTTTATTTTATTTTTTTATCTCAATTTTTAACTATTTTTAATATATATATATATATATATATATATATACATATATATATTAAGAATTACCATTATTGGTGATTTTACTTTGGAATTTGTATTGAAATCAATTTGCTAATTTTATTTTATTTTTTATTTCTATTTTTTTTTTGGAAATTGATACTAATCCAATTACTATTTTTTAAAAAATATTCCAAATTATGTTTATCTAGTGATTTTACTTAGGAATTCATGTCAAAATGAAATTGCTAATATTATTTTATTTTTTATTCTGAATTTTAGTTTTTTTGTATTATACTTGACATGGACTCTTATTTCTATATTGTACTTGACATGGACTATTTCGTTTAATCTATATCGTTATAATCTGGACCCACCATAATCAACGGTGTAGATGTTTCTCTTTTTTCACCGATTAACGTGGGAATTTCTAGCTCTTGAGAGCGAACGTGGTGGCTTCTTTTTCTATTGCTTTAATAATATAATAGATCCTAACTAATATGAATCATTGTATTAAAAAGAATAAATAGCTCATATTAAATTGAGTGTACAGTAAAAGAGCACTAATCTCTCGATGTATTTCTGAAATGTATTATGTAACACAAGGGATAGGCACACGGGCCATGTTTTCACTATGTATACTTGTTGTAGTATTACAAACATGGACAGAGGTTGGTATCAGCCAACCTGAGGTGTGGCTTTGTAGTATTTTAGAAGAAAAAAAATTAATAGCATGTGTGTAGTCCACAGCCAACCTATTTGTTCAAATCAGGTCTCACTACACCATGGCATAGTATTAAGGGTAATAATCTGTTAGGGAAGAATTAGATGAGAGACCAATTATGTGCCGGCAAATGTTCAAGATATTATGGGTCCCGTTATCTGCCGTCAATAATTATTTTGTAGAACAACTTATGTGCCGGCTATGTTTTTTATTTTAGCAACAACGCATCTACCTTAGAAAAAATAAACTAGGTCAGCATATCTGCAAGGCAAAACATTGGGCAGGAAGGTGAAAACGAGAGGACCTCGTATCTGTCGGACAAAACAACTGAGCACGTATGTGAAAAAATGGAGGAGAGAGAGAGAGGCGCGGAAGGGTTTAAAGACCTGAACAAATGACTTCTCTCCACTTTATCAAATTTTTGGCATTTGTAGCCCCCTGCTCTTCTTTTTTGCAAAATAGCCCCCTTCCGCCATAATTTGCAGATTTGGCCCCCATACAGTGCACCTGTTGTAACATCCCAAACCTTGGGTTTGTATTTCAAATGTATAAAAATGAGAAGAATTTAAAACTTTTTATGCATCATGTTGTTATTTAAATTTTATGGAAACTCTTTCAAAGGAATTGTCGATTTCAAATACTTATTTCTTCAATTGACTAGAAGCATAACCCACCCTTTGAAACTTTCTAAACAAATCTTGTGATCATTCGCTGAAGATATTTTTCCTAGGTTCTAGAACACCTTTGTAACTCCTCTGAAAAATGTCATAATTTTTAGAATTTATTTGATATTTTAAATTTGCCAGTCAAACGACTTCAATTGTGCGCTATTATCTAGAAGCCTCACTATTGCTGCTTGCTATTAATTACGATACTACTCAGCGAAACAATGACTTAAATTGTGCGGCGGCAAGCAGCGGCGAAGCACGGAAGCAATAGACAAGGCACTGGACACTGTGCGTCGTGGGCTTGCCATTGCCAGGCCTGGCGGCGACGACAGATGCGCAACCGATGGCCAGAGAGCGAAGTCTGTACGCCACGCAGGGCGTGCAACCAATAGTGAGCAGTGTGCTTTTGAATATTATTGATATTGTCTTGTCTTAGTTGATTGACTTGATTCTTCCCACGATCTTGAGTCCTGCCGGTGGTAATTTGCTTCGATCTTTGCCCCTGCCCCGCCCCCTCTCTAAGATTTTGCTAAGGCTCCGTCACAAATTACAAACTTACAATTACGTGCTACTCAGATGTTCTTCTTTACAAATGTGCAGCCAGCTTTCAATTTGTTCGTATCTTAGTTGAGTTGTTTGGATTTTTCATATTTCTTACACGGACTTGTTCTAATAACCTGCATGGTCTCTAGAACATCAATGTGAAGCAGTTGTTGGGTTTTTAGCAAACCCTAGATTGATTTTGTAGAAGCTTTCTAGTCTACCCTCTATTCCTCAATCTTTTCTGTGGTGCCCCTCACAATTGTATAATGAGGCTAGAAGGTAGAGACCTATTTATAGACTCCACTTCCAGATGTTACAAAGTGATTTACCTGTTTGGTACACTGCGAGACTCTTGAACCATGTCACCAACCATGACCAGACAGGTCAGTTTTATGAGTCTAAAATATATTAGTCCCTAGTACACATGTGTGAGTCATGCGCCATAATCAGATTGTTTACGAGATCAATTCCAATCTGATCATATGGGTCAACAGCCTGCACAGCCGATCCTGTAAACAAACCCAATTATTCTGCCCTGTGCTATATCCGGATTAATCATACACACACATATTAAATTCCAGTAAACCCAATCTCAATAAATATGTCTACAATATTCCAGCACATCCGTCCTCAGCACCTCGAGTATTAATTCATCGAGTTAAATTCCGCATCAGATTATTCCCTATCACGTGCATCAATAATATGAACAATTCCACATTGAGTTGAAACAGACAATAACCACAATAAATGTTGAAAGCCACATAAAAATCCAACATCTCCCACTTGGCTAAAACATTTCAATCAATAAACTGAAATCTCATGTCTTTAACATGCTTAGAAAATAATTCCTGACTAACTGGCTTAGTCAGTGGATCTTCCTTCAATATATGTACTTTTACTATGAAATTTAGAATCCTTCGAGACATTGATTGCTGCCTAATTTTCACATAAAATAGTGACATGTTGTGATGCGCTTTCCATAACCTTAAGTGATGCAAGAAATTCCCCCAGCCATACACCCTCCTTTGCTGCTTCAGATGCAGCAATGTATTTAGCTTCCATGGAGAAAAGGGCAACTGAATCTTGTTTCCTGTTGTATCAAGAAATAATATCTCCTACCAAAGTTAATAGATAACCAGAAGTTGATTTTTGGTCATCCGGATCCCCTTGCCAATCAGCATCAGTATAACCCTGCAACTGAAAATTATGACCCATAAAACATAATGAATAATCCATAGCTCCTTTGACATAACGCAGTACATATTTGATTTGTTCCCAGTCCTCTTCCCCAGGATTCTTTTGATATCTACTAAGAATTCCAATTGCATGGCTAAAGTCAGGTCAAGTGAATAACATAGCATACATAAGACATTCTAAAGCTGAAAAATAATGAATACCATTCATTCTAGCTTTTTCCTCAGGAGTTTTTGGACATAATTCCTCACCGAGTTTAGTTCCTTTCACAATAGGCACATTAACAGATTTGTTATTTTCTATAGAAAATCGTTTTAAAACGCATCGAAGATATGTCTTTCGTGACAACCCAAGAATCTTTTTATTCTGATCTCTATGGATTTCAACTCCTAAAACATAGAAAGATTCTCTGATATCTCTCATATCAAATTTAGAAGACAACCAAGCTTTCACTTCTATCAATGTATTTTTATCCTTAGAAGCAATGAGAATATCATCAACATATAAAGACAGTAAGACAAAATAATTACCTATAACTTTTGTATATATGCAATGATCACGTTCCGTCATTGAAAAACCATATGACGTGATAGCATTATCAAAAAGCATATACCATTGACGTGAAGCTTGTTTAAGACTATAAATTGATCTATTCAACTTGCAAACCTTGTTTTCATTTCTTTTTTCTCCAAAACCTTCCAGCTCTTATATATATATATATATATATATATATATATATATATATATTTCCTCATCCAAAAGACCATTTAGGAAAGCAGTTTTAACATCCATTTCGTGGTGTTCAAGATCATACTAAGCCATCAAATCACTAATAATACGAATTGAAGTGAATTTTGAAACAGGAGAAAAAGTCTCCACAAAGTCAATACCTTCCCTTTGTGTAAAGCCTTTAGCAACAAACATAGCCTTATATTTTTCCACTAAACCTGCATTCAATTTGCTTTTAAAAATCCATTTGCAACCTATGGGTTTACGGTTGTTTGGTATATCAACAAGTTACCAAACTTTATTCCTTTTTATCAAGTTTAATTCTTCCTGCATTGCTTCCACCTATAGTTTTGATTGTGAGCAGCTTATTGCTTCTTTATAAGTTTTTGGTTCTTCCTCTAAATATGAAATTTTAGAGTGAAATTTCCCCAAGAACAAGTAATAATCATCTAGATATTGGGGTGTACAAAAATTCCTCCTACTTCTCCTAAGTATGTTAGTGTTGGGAGTTTGATTTGTATTTTCTTCAGGAGTTAAACCTTCTTCAGTGTGAGAATTAATACCAGATGTACCCATCTGTGTTTCCGGTGGAATTGCCAATAATTCCACCCTCGCCCGCTTAGCATGACAAGGTGTTTTTAATCTAAAAATATTGTATCCCTACTTTCCACTAGTTTATCATTTTCCTAATCATAAACCTGTACCCTTTTGATTCCAAAGAATAACCAATAAAAATTCCTAGCGTGCTTTTAGGTTGCAATTTTGAATGATATTGAGTTGGCACTCTAATTTGTGCATTACAACCCCAATACAGCTAAGTGGTGAAGTGAGGGTTTTCTTCCAGTCCACAACTCGTAAGGAGTGACTGTTACAGCCTTACATGAAGAATGACTTAATAAATAAACAACAGTATGTAAAGCTTCACCCCAAAAAGATAAAGGGAGATCTGAATAAGCCATCATAGACCTAAAAATTACCAGTAGTGTTCTATTCCTCTGCTCAGCAGCACCATTTTGTTGCGGATTATAAGGTATGATATAATGATAAATAATTCCATGCTCTTTACAAAAAATTATTTAATATTCCCGAAGTGTATTCTCCTCCACGATTAATTCTCAAAACATTGATCTTTCTATCTTTGGAAAAAGATGCACATGTCATCTTACCCATTATACATGCCTCACAAATACCAAAATACCCCCACTTAAAGTGCAGAGTTCTAGAATTAATAAGCATCTTAATTCTGTTTTTAGATATGCGACCAAGTTGTAAATGCCATAAATAAGATTCTGAGCATGTATTCCTATCATTAGTATTCCTCGCTATGGATTTATTTTCACCAACTAAACAATCAATATTGTCATCATTTGATAGTTCATCAAGAAAAAAAAGACATTCATGATAAGTTCTAGTATGCACTAATTTTCCATTGAGAAATATTTTAACTTTTCTTTTTTCAAACAGTATATCATAACTAATAGATTCTAACTGAGCAACAGATTAAATTCTTTCTCATGCTAGGCGAATATAAAGTGTCCTGTAATGATAATTTTCCTCCATTGGAGAGTTCTAGGACATAATTTCCAATTCTAATTACATCAGCTTTGGCATTAGTACCCAAATAGACATATCTATTTCCCCTTGGAATTGTTCGCATAGAAGTAAAAGCTTTATTATCTTTAGTAATATGAGATGTAGCACTAGAATCGATAATCCAACTAATTGGAAAAGTAATAGTAAATAAAGTGTGAGGACCCCGATTTATTTGACTTGTAATGCTTAGCCTTCCATTGACCCTAGCATCACAAAACAAATAAACCAAGCCTCGAGATATGTATGCTTCCCAGAAATGCAGCATACACACTCCGTTACAAAATCATGCATCAATTCCATACATCACGATATAACAATTATGGCGAAAGACATACATAATATAAAATTATTACAACAAGGGCCGACTGGCCAAATAACAACAAGTATCATTAACAGCGGAAGCAAAAGTGCCATAAGATGGCTAAGACAAAAACTAACCGGTTAGCCACATAATCATAGGCAACCGACCGCCGCTAAGCTAGTCGTCCCAACGGTAGCACAACTCACAAAAGCCGATCCCATTGGGGATCAACCTCTTCCTCTCGCAACAATTAAGCAAAGAAAATGAGTACAAAAATGTACTGCAAGACTTACTGTAACAAAACCTAGTTACTACTATATGTGCTTTAATCAAAGGAGAAGACTCAAGGTTAATTTTCAGCATAAAGCAAGTTTTATTTGCAATAGATAATATGTTGAAGGCAATTTTGACAATCTGAATTTTATTTGCATAAATAACAGCGATACCATAAGTAATAATGTAACAACAACCTAGAGATGACTAACCCAAAATCCATCACAACAATAGCACGAATTACCCATTCGTACTACCCATGTCAAGTTTTAATTAAAAAGGTTGTAGTCTAACTCTTGAAAAGCTTACCCAAGCGTGTCCATAACCTAGGACGAGGCTATTCGAATAGTTTTAACCCTGCAGGGGTGTACCAATGTACCCACACTTCAAACCGCCTTTTTGCCACTAGATGAAGCACACTTCCGAAGGTATGCCGGCACGGCTAAGTCCTACGAGACATTTCCAATATTGTGTATCAACTACGCGTCGCTCGTATGGACCGAAGTCCATACGCTTACATTGTAAAGACGTAAAGACAACTACCCCTTGGGGTAAAGCTTTACGGACAACTACAATGCTCCTGTCACATACCCACTCATTTTACCACAACACAACACACGCACGCCCACCTACGACCCGTAGCTAACACACGCCAAAGTACTAAGTCAAGAGAGGTCCCATTTCCCTCTAGTGTGGTTAGCACGCACCATAATGCTCGGATAACAGGTACTCACAAGTAGTTCGGTCCTTAATTGACTCGGGCACCATTCCAGTCACACCCACAAGCACACCATCTTACCATTGTGCCCAAGTCCAAATCATTTTGTTTTCAGTTTTTAGTTTTCGCAAGTAAAGATGGCACAAGGCCTAAATCATAAGTCATAATAAGTTTCATGTGATCAAGGTAATCGACAAGTCGATAACCGCCCAATTCTACCGGTATCTAAGCATTCTAAGCATGACACCGTAAAGACAATAAAAGAACATAATTAAATCACCGGGCTCTAATTCGCCAGCGATATTAATAACTTATGTTTTGTGGCAGGGGGTAAACAATTTATGGGCAACCATGCAATGGGATTAGCTACCTCTAATCGACAAAATAAATCTTGACACAAGAAGCATGCATACTTAGGTTTTGCAAACAACATATTTAGAATTTAAAAGTAGTAGGAGCAATATGATCAAATGATGTTACACTGCTTGCCTTGCTGTAGATCACTTTCTTGCTGCAGAGGATTCACTCACGTAAACAATAATTCCTTCGGAACCTAACGCGAAAAGGCGATAATCAAATAAGAACAAGAACTCCAAATAAAACTCAACAGAAAAAGTTCTCCAAATACCATGAAATTCATACAGCAGAAAGATTATGATTTTAGACAATTTTAGAAATAAGAATCACTTCATTTGGACTAAGTATGAAGAAGTTATGGCAAAACTAAATTCTCTCAGCCCCTAAATTCAATTTAAAATCCTATCTGTTACTGTTCATAGCATAAATTTCTGGAGTGATCTAAAGCCTGAAATTTTTATGGTAGGTAGAATATGTCATCCTAAGGTCAGCAAAACTGAGTTTGCACAATTTGAAGTTATAATGAATTAATTAAGATTTTCTTATATTGTACAACTAGCATATTTCATTTTGCAGAAGCACTAACATGAACAAAACCTATGCTAATTTAAAGGGCATTACCAGAGGGATTTTAACAAAGTTTAGTTTGCTCAGAATGGAAAAACAGAGAAAAGGTTATGCATTTTATAACTTTTAATGAGTTTCTAAATAACATTTTAGGTTGAAGCAAGTTAACTCAGCTTATATCATTTTCTGCTGCCGAAAAGAGACTAAATGCATCCTCAGATTATAATTCATTTTATTTCGGAGCTAATGAAATTTGAATCAATAAAAAAGGAGCTAAAATGACAAGGTTATGCACTTTAGAAATTTAAAACACTGAAATACTTTGAAAATTGGAGCTCTCGGGGAGGTCCAATGAATGACGAACTCGGGAGGTTGCGGCGTTAAGATTGGATCTAACGGTCCCGACGAGATGGACGCACAGCGCATGCGAGAGGAGCTCCTCGCGCAAGATAGGAGGTCGTGGCCGCGATCAAGATCCGCGGTCCCGAGCACTAGGGGAGGTCCTAGAACTTCAAAAACCCACGGAGGAGGTCTGGACGGTCAGGATCTCTCGGGGGAGGTCCTGACGGTCTAGATCTTCAGGGGGAGGTCCTACGGCTTAAGTCCACCGAGGAGGTCCCAACGGCTAGGATCTCGCAAGGGTGGTCTTAACGGTCCAGATTAAATCGAGGGAGGTCCGAAGCGATAAGGTTTTAAAGAGAGGAGATCTAGGCGGCTCAGATTGACCTGGGGAGGTCCTGGACGGTCCAGATCGAGGTGGGGGAGGTCTAAAGCGATAAGGTTTTATAGAGAGAGGTCTGAATGGCTACGATCTTCCATGGGGAGGTCTTCAACGGTCCAGATCTGCCCAAAAGAGGTCCTGTGACTTAGCTTCTCCGAACAAGGACCAGTGGGAGGTCTTTTTGCAAAGAGGACCCTGAGGTGGTCCTGGGGTGGTCTTTGCAAAAATGACCAGGGGAGGTCTTTTTGCAAAGGGGACGCTGAAGTGGTCCTGGGGTGGTCTTTGCAAAAATGACCAGGGGAGGTCTTTTTGCAAAGAGGACCCCAAGGGAGGTCCTGCGGCCCTGATTAACTCTAAGGTGGTCCTAAACGGTGGAGATCAAATTGGGAGGTCGTGAGGGTGGTCTGAGCGGTGGCTTAGATTCCGACACAGTAGGTTGAGGCCCACGTGTCAGTGGCCTCGAAGACATTTCCGACAGCACTAACGGCGAGAACACAATAAATACTGGTCCTAAACATTAATTGAGCGCGGGAATTGCCGCGGGGTTTTCAAGTCTTGGGCCCACGAGACAGTGGCTCACGGGCACTGCTTTAAGACCCCATTAATACTCCAAATGATTAACAATCACAGCGCCATTAACGTGTCCTAAAATTTTGACAAAAACGGGAGCTGCCTCCCGGCAAAACCCGAGCGGCTACAACGGCTTGCCGCCGGCGATCCTGGCTGCAGCGGCGCCAAACTAATATAGGAATGGATTCGCAATAGCGATAGGAACCCAGTGGTGGCAACCTCGCCGGCGGTGAGGGCTCTCAACGTCGGCTAGCCAGAACAACGAAAAGAGGTCTAGATACTGCAACTTGAAAACGACCGAAGGCTTCGGGGTGGTCTAAAGGAATGGCTTCCCAGACATCTATGGACTAATAAGAATCTACCTGGATGGAGGGAAGCCTTGAAAGTTAGCCGGAGCAGCTGGTCCTCGGAGGAGCTCGCCGGACTTGGAGAAGAAGGCTAGAAAATGGCACCCTGAGTAAAATGAGTGGCACCCAAGTATCAAAAGAGCTTCAATAAGGTTCACAGAAGCTACTGGAGCAATTAATTTGAAAATGGGCCACTCACCTGAGCTGAGGGAGAAGATGCTCAATTTCAGTCAAAATTTGAATAATCCCCAAATTGGACAGATCCTACGAATCAAATCCAAAATCAAGTGAGGGGATAAGTTCAAGATGGTAAGGAGGTAGAAATGGTGTAAAAATTAGTGGGGGAGAACCACGGGAGAACCCAAAACACCAAAGAGCTCCAAAGGTCAACAATGGTGCTTTTGTCGGATTTGGGGTATTAAGTTCCACAATTGAAAATGGAGCTTGAGGGTGGTCTAAAGGAATGCCAGGAGGTGTGTTAGGTGCTTATAAAGCTTTGGAAGCATAAGGGTTTGGACCAAGAGCCTTTCGGGTGACATTGCACAAAGCACAAGACATGGCCGAAAGCAAAAAGGTGGAAGATGATGCATTAGGGTATGGCACGACCGAAAGTGTCTCCCATGCTCCTAAATGTCGGCTAGGACGACTGTAGGGAGCAAGATTTGACATTCCCATATCCTTGGCACTGTTTACGCACGACTAGAGGTAGTAGACGACTGAAAATATACTTGGGTGATTGTCGACCGTTGGATTCATCGCGGACGGCTGAGATCACAAAGCCCTAGTGCTTTTTAAAAACAACAGAGAGGATCGTGCGCCCTTGGATCGAAGACTAACGGTTGAGATCGCGCCACGCCTCTGAGGGTTTTAAAATCAACAGCGGAGCTCGCGATCGCTGGATCATAAATGGACGCCTGAGATTAGATGTGCCCTTCGGGTGACCCGAATGTCACATGCAATGAACACCGTTAGATTTTGATCTGACGATCCAAATGAGTGGGCTCTTCGCGGTGGTCCGAACGCGCTTGCGTAACGTGGACCATGCGATTTAGATCCAAAGGTGAGATTGAACACGGGTTTTAAAGTCGGCTCGGTGTCGTTAGGTGGTTCGATCAAATCGATTGACTCGAGCCCGAGTCTGACTCGAACCCGAGTAACAATACTAACCAGATTTGGATTTCAAATTTGTACAGAGACTTTTGATGAATTATTTGAGGTAGCAAATTAACTCCAAAAATTCTGAAAATTTTACAGGAGCTTGCTGACTCAAACATTGACCTTGTGTAAAATTTTCAGAGGGGTCCATAGTTCCTCTAAAAATTCTGTAAGGTGTTGGTCCATAGTTTGACCAGGATTTGAATTGGGTTGACTTGCCTCTAAAAACATTCAAACAATTTCTAAAAATTGTGAAATTTTTCAGAGGGGTCACACATCAATCCTAGAACTTAGGAAAAGTATTTCCAGGAGATGATCAAAAGGTTTGACAAGATCGTTTTTGGAAGTTGAGATTTTGGATTAAAAAGACTTGTGACTTTGTATTTCCATAACTTTTGTACAAGAATTGTTTGGTACAACAGGAAATACATGATGTAAGAAAAAGTTTTAATTTCTGCTCATCTTCTTACATTTTAAACACAAGTTCAAAACTGGGGATGTTACATAAAGATTCAGTGCATACAAAAATATTAGACATACTGTTAGGCGAGGAATCGCTTTTATGCTCAGTTGGTTGATTGTTTTGATTCTTTTGCTCATTCTGCTTCTTTTTCTGCAGTCAGCTCTGAAATACTCATACTAACCACAGTTGTGATACTTGAAATTCTCGTACTTATCATTCCTCTGAACTGAGTTATAATTTCCACGATCATCCCGATCGCATTTCTTGTTAAGCTTTTCTCTCGAATCACCATTAGAATATCAGAGTGCACATATTGAGTATCCTCTCAGAATGACAGAAAGATATATTAAAATGTCCCCCATGAATATGGAAAAGAGATTAGAACAACCATAACCAGCACTTCTTCAGAATAAGGATAGCCAACATTTTTTAGTTCCTCTACAAAATCTTGTTCCAGATTACGCAATATCTTTCGTGCATTCCGTTCACCCTCATACTCAACAGCTAAAGAATCAGTCATTGATCCCAACATAAGAATGTGAGCCCTTTTATTATCCCTTGTCCAATTTTCATATTCTTCTGAGCGTCAAGTTGATGGCTTTCCTGGGCGTAGGCATCAGAAGGTGCAGGTGTCAATAGTGTCTCCGACGAGGTCGTCGTCCACGAGAGCGCCATGCTAAACACTACATGCTACAAAAGAGAGAAGAGAGAGATTAGATGAAGCTAATCTTCACCATCAAGTGCACAGCTGTTGGGACCCGGATTTCTGAATCCAGAACCCTCTGTATTTTCTACACTAGTCCTTGGATCAGTAGCTAGTGCATATAGTTACATCATTGATAACAAGTTTGAATCACAGAATAACATTAATAAACAACTGAGTGCTGGCCTCATGGCCCCTTAATATAAAAGAGGTCAAAAGACCTTGAGTCTTACAGCAGTGTAAACAACAAATGATAAACTCTGAGTGGTGACCCATCAAATTGCTCACCAACATTCGATTGGGGAGCACAACCTAGTACTCCAGATACCCTTCATCATAGCCATAGGTGAAGTAGTTGAAGTCGTCCACGGCATCATTGAAGTCTTAGGAAAAATGCATATGCATAGCTTTAACAATTGGATTTATAGGATTCTTTTGCACAAAGCAATATTTCAAGTTTAAACATTTTTCATATAGCATATTTGAAAAAAGTAGTTTCCACAATTAAATTAATTGCATTGCTAGTGGAGGTTCTAGCTACCAGCAACTAGTATAAAGGCTCTAACTGCTTAGGTTCTGAAGGGATACGGGTAGGCTACACTAGCTGATAATTCAAAAATTCTACCATATAAACCAGGAAGCCAAACAAATAGAAGATCACAGATCCTTACCACCAGACGTGTAGTGGAGTGGAATAAGAGTTAGAATAGCTTGATCCAACATCGAGCGCGTTGATGTAGTGGTCGCAATCGATCGTCCAGCATCCTTGTCGCTGATCATCTTCTACAGCAACCAATCTCGTTCCTTGCTAAGATGTGGATCGTCCAAAGAAGGAACACCGTACGCTGGTGTGCTAGCACCAACTCGCACGGTAGGATCTCTGAGAAGATGGCAGCTGGGGTTTTGGTGGAGCGACTTACGTCCTCTTGTGTATCCCCTGTCCCAATAGCCTCATGCATCCTCTTATATAGAGCCCATGATGGATCCTATCCGAACTCTTTTGTTCCAACCCGTTAAGTGTGTGACCCTGTAGGCTCACGCTTATTCTGTTGTGACTCGAAAACACCTTTTCGATCACGAGTCGTTAGCGGCTCCTAGTAGGATATAACCATTACCGAACACACATAATTATATCAGACGAACCTTAATGCAATATGATCTATGACTAGGTCCTTATCACTTAAGATCAGCTCGTATCTCTATACGACCAGTTCATATTTAGTCTCGATTAGTTCATAACTCCTTACGACCAGGTTTCGACTACTAAGTGATTGTGTTCGACTAGTCTACGACCAGCTCGAATCTCCATATGACTAGTCCGTATCTGATTGTGAGGACCCCCAATTTATTTGGCTTGTAATGCTTGGCCAACTACCTGGCCCTAGCATCACAAATCAAATAAGCCGAGCCTCGAGATATGTATACTTCCCAGAAAGCAGTATACATACCTCACCACAAAATTATGCATCAACTCCATTCCAAACATAGAGTCCAAACATTACACTACTAAAGCAGTAACAACGATGAGATTATTACGGACTGGGCCGACCGCCAAAAGATACACAAATAAACAAGACAGACAATGAAGCAAAAGTGCCATAAGATGGCTATAAACAAAGCCAATCGGTGTGCCTTCAACCCACAAGGCATCGGCGAGGACCGCCAAGCCTAGTCGTCAAACACGGCGCGGCACAACTCACAGAAGTGAGGCCCTTGGGGCTCACCTTCTTCCTCTGCAACAAAAACATTAAGCAAAGCATCTGAGTACAAAAATTGTTTTTGTACTCGCAAGACTGACGTGTGGACTAGCAGACCTATACATATGCTACATGCAGGCTTATCTGGTGGAGGCCATATGTTTCATTTGCATAAATCCAACTTTATTTGAAATAATATAATACAGTTTAAAGGCAAGTTTGCAATTCATTTTTACTGTTGAAATAACTGCGAGATAAAGATAGATACAAGTAACCACCTAGAAGTGACTATCCCAATAGTCACCACAACATAGCACGAATCCCCAGATTCGTACCACCCTGCAAGTTTTAATTTAAAAGGTTGTAGTCTAACTCTTGAAAAGCTTACCCAAGCGTGTCCATCACCTAGGACGAGGCTATTCGAAT
The DNA here is from genome assembly GCA_036346255.1 of Ampelocalamus luodianensis. Classification (NCBI taxonomy): domain Eukaryota; kingdom Viridiplantae; phylum Streptophyta; class Magnoliopsida; order Poales; family Poaceae; genus Ampelocalamus; species Ampelocalamus luodianensis. The sequence continues at coordinate 20,035,461 of CM070630.1, read as the reverse complement.
AGTTTTTAACCTGCAGGGTGTACCACTGCACCCACACTTGGACCGCCTTTAAGCCAAAGCACACTTAGAAGGTATGCCGACCTGACTAAGTCCTACGAGACTTTTCCAATATTGTGTATTAACTACGAGCCGCTCGTATGGATAGAAATCCATACGCTTACATGGTAAAGCCGAAAAGACAACTATCCACTCAGGGTAAAGCTTTTCGGACAACTACCATGCTCCCAACACCATCCCTCCTGCGACCCAGAGCCAATACACGCCAAAGTACTAGGTCAAGAGAGGTCCCATATACTCTAGTGTGGTTATGCGCGAAATGCTGGATAAAAATTCACTCACAAGATGTTCGGTCCTTAATTGACCGGGCACCTTCGATCACACCCAATGATCACATCAATCTTACCATTGTGCCCACGTCTAAATCGTTTTTGTTTTCAGTTTTAGTTTTGCAATTAACATAGCACAAGATGGATCATAAGAACAATAATAATTTTATGTGATCAAAATCATCGACTAAGTCGATGATCGCCAAATCTACGGAAGCTAAGCATGGCTAAGCAAGCGAACTCAGTAATCTACTAAGTGATAAGAATTCATCCAACGAACTCTAATCACAGACAAATAACCTAGGCTCGTAGTAGAGACCAATATTTCACCTACAGGATATGCAACTACGGTTTAGCTAATCCATTTAACACAAATTAAGCAATGCATACATACAATTTGAAACAAAATATTAGATTTTAAAATACTAGGATTAATCATGATCAAGCGCGCTTGGCTCTTCTTTGCTCAATAGGCTCAACCTGTTGCAGAGGATCACTCTCGATAAAACCAGAACCGTCGAAATCTATCGATCGAGCAAAAGCAACGAATAAGAACAAATAACACCGACAAAACTCAAACATTCAAAACCATCTAATGAGCACAAAATTCACACAGCAGCTAGAGCATGGTTTAACAAAAAATTTAGAAACAGAGAACAATTTATTTGTAGTTGTGATGAATTTTCTAGGAATTTTCTAAGTTAAAAATACACATTAAAGCACTAGTTAATTACTTAAAAAAATTTCATGAACAAAAACAGTATCTAAAACCTATCCTGATAATTAGTACACTAAAAATGAAAATTTACAAAGTTGGTTTTACTGGATTTGGACAATTATTGAAAGAGATATGAATTTTCTAATTTGGAAAATACATAATACACCAATTAATCAATAACCAGATTTTTGCTAACAGAGACAAGGTGAAAACAATTTTAGTAAAAAGTAACTCTAAAATGAAAATTAACAGAACTAGTTTCATGCGATTTGGAGAAAAATTGAATTAGTTATGCATTTTCTAAGTTTAAAAGAATTAACAGTGCAACAGAAAAATACATTTCAGAAATACTAAAGCCTTTAATACTTTTTATACCGGCGCGCAGCTAGCCACAGACACAGACATGCGGGCCCGCGCGAGAAACGCTGACCAGGTCAACTTGACCCAGCCGCGCCAACGGCGACGTCGAAGGCGTATTCTAAGAATACGTCTTCGGCTTATTCAGACGTACTCCTAACTTACAAGTACAGAGAAATACGCTTCTCCAAAGAGAACACGTATTATCCAAGTTTACACAAACATTAACTGACAACATGGACCCACATGACAGAGACTCAGAGGATAAATAACGATTGGATTAAAGTTTCTAAACGCGATTAACTCTGGAGGGCCCACAAGAGAGGGATACAACTAAAGAACTTAATTAACAGCTAAAGACGAGATTAGACCTTAACAGCCGGCGGCTCGACGAAGCTCCCGCGCGTGGCTGCGACGGCGAGGTGGAGGATCTGGAGCTCGAGCGGTTCCCTGGGCTCGCGAGTGGCCTCACCAGTTGCACAGCAGCCCCACGAACACGATGGTGCCGATGCAGAGCCAAATGGTCGTCGGAGGTGAGCTCGCGACGGCCGGAGGCGGAGAAGAAGCTACTACTCCCGTGGAGGAGATGCTACGGGCGCCGAGGAGCTTCGGGAAAGTGCGCAACAGCTTCGCCTCGACTCCAGGAAGGATAAGCCCAAGATAACGCCGACGAAGAGGGACCGAGGCGGCCGGAATTGCCACAGCGGCGGAACACCGTGCTCAGAGAGGAACCGGTCGCACAGCCTCGGTGACATACCAAAGAACAAAATAAGATCACCGTTAGACTCAGTGAAGCAATGCAATCCTAAAGGACCAAGCGTTGAAGCTTGATACTTACTAGAACGCCAGGAAGCTCGTGGGACCGAGCTCACCGGAGGCGGAGACGAAGACACCACCCTTGGCGATTCACTGGACGACAAGGATCCGGGATGGGCAAAATGGAGGCGGCGTTGAGTAAGGATCACGATGGTGCGGTCGCGGGCTCGAGGGCGGCTTCGATACGGCGGCGCTACGCTCGGGTTCTTCTCCCACGAGGAGAAATTTGGGCGAGAAAGCACGAGAATGGACGCGAAGGAGAATGGATGACCTCAGGGGGTAGATGGACTCCTGGCGATTCTCCGGAGGCGAACACGCATCCACGACATGGCAGCGACGAGCTGCGTGGCACGCATGCGATCGCTAGCGAGCTCCGGTGAGACGCGGAGAAGATGAGGGCGATACTGACAAAGGGGACCCACTCGTCAGCGATGGTGAAAAGCGGCGCGAGTCGGGGTCAGGTGCAGCGCGACGAGATGGTCTGACTCGATCAAGAGAATATTGACCGTTGGATCTAAAACGGACGGTTGAGATCCCTGTATGCATCGGACCGGTCGATTGCATGCGCGAACGTGGATCGTTCGATTTGCATCGGACGGTGGGCAACGATCGGGCTCGGGTGGTGCAGTTAGGCGGCGCGGCTGAACCAAGCGGCGTGGTCGGACTCGAGCCAGAGTCGGGTCCGAGCCCAACAAACAGTGATTTCAGATTTGAATTAAAAAGGCAGAGAAGGTTTGGGGAATTTTTAGAGGTAGCTCCCGAGCTCCAAAAATTCTGAAATGTTTATGGGAGCTTCCTGGGACAGAGGACAACCTCGTGTAATTTTTCCAGGAATTTTCATGCACTAGATTTCTCCCAAGAAAATTCACAAGCTGCTGCCTAAGGGTTTGACTAAAATTTGGAAAAGTTTGACTTGCTCTTTTGAAATAGCAAACAAAATCTAAAAATTGTGAAATTTTTCAGATAGGTAGCTAGGATGGTCAAGATGATAGGAAAAATACTTGCAGAGGATGATCACAAGTTTAAGGTCAAGGATTTTATTGACAACAACTTCCATTCACAAGAATTTAATTCTAGAAAATGGAATTTTGCTAGGGGAAAATTTAGAATTTTTCCAAATGATTTCATGAGGCATCAAAAGTTTTTATTTCTCCTCATAATTTTACATTTGAAACACAAACCCTAACTTAGGGCTGTTACAAATCTCCCCCCCCCCTTACAGGAATTTCGCCCCGAGATTCTGATCATTGGGAAAAGAAGGACGGGTAGTCTGCTTGGAGACGATCTTCCCGCTCCCAAGTGGCTTCATCCTCGGAGTGGTTCGACCACTGAACTTTAAGGAACTTGTTCACACGGTTCCTCGTTCTGCGTTCAGCTTCTTCGAGGATACGAACGGGGGGCGCTCACGATAAGACAGATCTTCCTGCACATCGATATTTTCCAATGGTGCTTCCTCAACTGGAACACGGAGGCACTTCTTCAATTGCGATACATGGAAAACATCATGCACTCCTTCGAGTGTAGCTGGCAATTCTAACTTGTATGCAACAGCTCCCACTTTCTTGATGATGCGATACGGCCCGACATATCGAGGAGCCAGTTTGCCCTTGACACCGAAACGACGATGACCCTTCAGAGGTGAGACTTTGAGATACACAAAGTCATTGGGCTGAAAACTCAGCTCACGACGACGCCGATCTGCATAGCTCTTTTGCCTGGACTGAGCTACGCGCAAGTGCTCACGAATCAACTGTACTTGACTTTCCGCCTCATTGATTGAATCTGGACCAAAGAACTGTCTTTCCCCAGTTTCTGACCAGTTCAATGGGGTTCTGCATCGTCTTCCATACAAAGCCTCAAACGGTGCCATACCGAGACTAGCCTGGAAGCTGTTGTTGTAGGAGAACTTGGCAAGCGGTAGACACTTCTCCCAATTCTTCCCATAGGAAAGAACACAAGCACGGAACATATCTTCTAGAACTTGGTTGACTCGCTCCGTCTGACCATCTGTCTGAGGATGATAGGCTGAGCTGAAAGAAAGACGGGTCCCCATGGCCTCCTGTAAACTGTGCCAAAGCCGAGAAGTGAAAAGAGAGCCACGATCTGACACAATCGTTCGTGGCACACCATGCAAGCTCACAATGCGGGAGATATAGAGATCTGCCAATCGATCGACATCGAGAGTGGTAAATCTTGGCGCAGAAGTGCGCTACCTTCGTCAATCGATCGATAACAACCCGGATAGCGTCCTTCCTCACGAAGAAATGCAGGCGGACGGTGATGAAGTCCATGCCCACAGAATCCCATTTCCACTCTGGTATAGGTAAGGGCTGAAGAAGACCCGCTGGACGCTGATGCTCGGCCTTGACACGACAACATACATCGCATCTGGCAACGAACCTGGCAATCTCGCGCTTCATGCGAGTCCACCAGAATCTCTGACGCAGATCTTGATACATTTTGGTGGCCCCGGGATGGATAGACAAGGGCGAATCATGGGCCTCATGGAGAATCAAATCCCGCAATTCCGGAACCTTTGGAACCACGAGACGCTGCCCAAACCACACAACACCATGCTCATCTTCTGTAAAGCACTTGGCTGATCCATTCTTGATGTTCTGCTTGATTTTATCCACACCAACATCTGATTGCTGCGCTGACTTGATTTGATCTACTAGGGTTGGTTGCACAACCAAGGCAGCAAGGGAACCATGCTCAACCAAACCCAAGTTGAGACGCTGAAATTCTGTAAGAAGTGCAGGTTGCTGTTCTTGGACCATCAAAGTATTGCAGTACACCTTTCGGCTAAGTGCATCAGCAACCACATTGGCCTTGCCAGGATGATACTGAATACCCATGTCATAATCTTTGATCAATTCCAGCCATCTCCTTTGCCTGAGGTTCAGATCTGGCTGGGTGAACAGGTATTTCAAGCTCTTGTGATCAGAATACACCACACAGCGGTTACCGATCAGATAATGCCGCCAAATCTTGAGTGCATGCACCACAGCAGCCAACTCTAAATCATGGGTAGGATAGTTGAGCTCATGAGGCCTCAGCTGCCTTGATGCATAGGCCACAACTTTGCCTTCCTGCATAAGAACACAGCCGAGTCCCTGACGAGAGGCATCGCAATAGATATCGAAGCTCTTGTGGACATCAGGAAGAGTAAGAACTGGAGCCGAAGTCAATCGCTGTTTGAGCTCTTGAAAGCTCTCATCACAAGTAGAGGACCATACAAACTTCTTGTCCTTCTTGAGCAATTCAGTCATCGGCTTTGCGATCTTGGAGAAGTTCTTGATAAAGCGGCGGTAGTAGCCCGCTAAACCGAGAAAACTCCGCACATCCGTGGATCGACTTGGTGACCCCAAGATAGAACATCGTGACCTTCTTTGGGATCCACGACTCGCCTCGGTGAAAGAACATGGCCCAAGAATGCCACTTCCTTCACCGAACTCGCATTTTTGAACCGCATATAGCTAATGCTCCGCAACTTGCCCAAAACAATCTTGGATGCTCAAGATGCTCTTCTTGATCTTGGAATAGATAAGAATATCATCAATAAACACCACCACGAACTTATCCAAATATTCCATGAATACCGAGTTCATGAGGTTCATGAAATAAGTGGAGCATTGGTTAAGCGAAAGACATGACGGTATACTCGTAAAGGCCATAACGAGTAGTGAAAGTCGCCTTTGAATATCCTCGATCTAATCGACTGATGATATCCCAATCTCGATCAATCTTGAGAACACGACCTCGGACAAGCGGTCAAGCAGATCATCAACGCGAGGCAAGTGATATTTGTTCTTCACCGTCACCTCATTGAGCGACGGTAATCAACACACATGCGCAAAGTCTTGTCCTTCTTCTTCACAAAGATCACCGGACAACCCCAAGGAGATGGCGGGACAGATGAAACCCTTTGCTTGGAGCTCACCAAGCGCTTCTTCAATTCTTCTAGCTCATTGGGAGGCATCCGACACGGCGCCGAGATAGGGCGATGCCGGGTAGCAACTCAATGACAAACTCGGATCTCGAACCGGAGGCATCCTGTAAATCATCAGGAAAAACATCCTCAAAATCACAAACGGTGGGAACCTCCTGAATCTTCAAAGCTGGCTTTGCTACGAGTGCACAAAGGTGTGACCCTTGCAGCTGCGGGGAAAAGCCAACCTGTTCACCGGAAAGGTTGGTGAGGAAAACCATCTTCTTAGCACAATCGATCTGTCCCATGTGTTGGGACAACCAATCCATGCCAAGAATTACATCTATGCTCGCTGAGTTGAGTAGGATGAGATTTGCCGCGAATCCCACTCCTTTGACTTCGATAGGAACATCCCGACATTCTAAATCAGCTCTCATTTCCGACCCCGGAGAGCGAATGAGCAAAGGAACTCCCAAAGGAACACAGTGAAGACCACTAGCAGCAGTAAATGATCTTGAAATAAAAGAATCGATGCTCGAATCAAATAATCTGCAGCGGGACGATAATTGACAAGAAGTGTACCCATCACGACATCCGCGCCTCCGAGCCTCCTCGGTGAAAGATGGTTGACTCGACCATTGCCGCACCTCGGTCTTGGATCATCTTCTGGTCGGGTGGGTGACCACTCCCCTGCCCGCGTCCTCCATTAGGACGAGGGGCCGCTCCAGCACTCTGAGGGCAAGCGTTGGCGTAGTGGCCCTTGTTGTGGCAGCGAAAACAAGTAACCTCGACCGCCGGATTGCGGAGGCCACCCTGCTGCTGGATCGCAGGCGCACGTGGCTGAAACACGGCCTGCGGTGGATGAGGAACTGGCGCTGATGGCCTCGGCGCCGGTGGAGCAAAAGAACGGGCCCCTGGTGCTGGCCCAGCCCGAGGACGAGTGAGGCTGGTGTGAGTAGACTGATGGGCCTCCCATTTGCGCTTGCGAGACTCGCCCAGCGCCTTTGCCTTATGCTCGGCGACAATGGCCTTATCAACCAAGGCCTGAAAGTCGGAGAAGTCCACAATAGATAGCTTGTCCTGCAGCTCCTCGGACAAGCCATCCATAAACTTCTCCTGCTTGGCCTCATCAGAGGCCACCTCACCCGGAGCATAACGAGCCAAATGATTGAACTCGTACAGGTACTCCGTCACAGACTTGCGCCCTTGCTTGAGCGCGAGGAATTATTTCTTCTTCAGCTTCATCAGGCCATCGGGGATGTGGGCCCGACGGAAAGCTGACCTGAACTCCTCCCACGCGACCACATGGCCCGCGGGCTGCATGGCGAGATAGTTCTCCCACCATGAGAGTGTCGCGCCCTCAAGTTGGTGGGACGCGAAGAGTGCCTTATCACATGCACGGCAGCGAGCTATGTTGAGCTTCGCTCAACCATTCGCACCAATCATCCGCATCGAGAGGGTCCTCAGAGCGGGAGAAAGTCGGCGGCTGCGTACGGAGGAACTCGGCAAGTCCCCCGCGAGTCTGATGTCCGCCACCTCCAGATCCGGAGGCACCGGCAGGGGTGGATGGATTCCTAGCAATAACCTCCAAAATGCGCGTCTGGTCCATGCGGTTTCGCTCAATCTGAGCGAGAACCTCACCATGGTCGGGGAGAAGCTCCTCATCATGACCAGCCACCGCCGCCACGTTCTCCGGACATCTGTTCGCTAAGATAGGTTAGTGACAAACTAAGAGCAAGAAATCGATAAATCACCGAAACAGTTTAAAAACAGCACGAACTAAATGCAAAACTTCAAGTCACAAAGCCAACTGACAAAATTTAGACACTTAGCAAACTTACAACACATTTTACCCTTTCATTCCCACAAGTTTTAGTTAGATTAATCTCTCATGGTTCTCCCAAAACTAATTCCACCGGTAGTAACTATCTTTTGAAAGGAGAGAGAGAAACCAAGTTTTTAAACTCAAATTAGAGTAAGATGAGAGTAGAAGGCTAAGATAGGTAAGGAGTAAAATCTGAGAATCTGCCTAGGTTTTCATAAACCCTTTTTATACTTTGAAAATAAGCCTTTCCAAAATATCCTAAGGACGACTATGCCTGGGTTACTACGGTCAGAATGGCTCTGATACCAACTTTGTGAGGACCCCCAATTTATTTGGCTTGTAATGCTTGGCCAACCACCTGGCCCTAGCATCACAAATCAAATAAGCCGAGCCTCGAGATATGTATACTTCCCAGAAAGCAGTATACATACCTCACCACAAAATTATGCATCAACTCCATTCCAAACATAGAGTCCAAACATTACACTACTAAGCAGTAAGTAACAATAAAGAGATTATTATGGACTGGGCGCCAGGCCAAAAGATACACAAATAAACAAGACAGACAGCGGAAGCAAAAAGTGCCATAAGATGGCTATAAACAAAGCCAATCAGTGTGCCTTCAACCCACAAGGCATCTGACCGGACCGCCAAGCCTAGTCGTCAAACACGAAGCGGTATCACAACTCACAGAAGTGAGGCCCTTGGGGCTCACCTTCTTTCTCTGCAACAAAAACATTAAGCAAAGCATCTGAGTACAAAAATTATTTTTGTACTCGCAAGACTTGTGAGGACCCCAATTTATTTGGCTTGTAATGCTTAATCAACCACCTGGTCCTAGCATTACAAATCAAATAAACCGAAACTTCGAGATATGTATACTTCCCAGAAGCAGTATACACACCTCCTACAAAAGTATGCATCAACGCTACTCTGAACATAGAGTCCAAACATCACACTACCAAACGGAAGATAAACAAATAGTAGAGTTATTACAGACAAAGGCCGACAGGCCACAAGATACATAAATAACTGAAAGAAGATAGCGGAAGCAAAAGTGCCATAAAATGGCTATAAACAAAGCCAATCAGCGTGCCTCCAACCCACAAGGCATCTGACCGGACCGCCAAGTCTAGTCGTCCACGAAGCGGCAACCTGACTCACGTAGTGAGGCCCTTGGGGCTCACCTTCTTCCTCATAACAAAAAAAATTAAGCAAAGCACCGAGTACAAAGATTGTCTTTGTACCCGCAAGACCGACGTGTGAACCAGCGCACTGTTCATATGCTACATGCAGGCTTGTTTGGTGGAGGCCATATGTTTCATTTGCATAAAGCCAATTTTCATTTGTAATAATGTAATACAGTTTAAAGGCCAATTTGCAATTCATTTTTATTGTTGAAATAACTGCGAAATAAAGATAGATACAAGTAACCACCTAGAAGTGACTATCCCAATAGTCACCCCAACATAGCACTAATCCCAGTTCGCACCACCGCAAGTTTTAATTTGAAAGGTTGTAGTCTAACTCTTGAAAAGCTTACCCAAGCGTGTCCATCACCTAGACGAGGCTATTCGAATAGTTTTTAACCACTGCAGGGTGTACCATCGCACCCACACTTGCACCGCCTTTAAGCCAAAACACACTTAGAAGGTATGCAAGCACTGACTATGTCCTACGAGACTTTTTCCAATATTGTGTATTAACTACGAGCCGCTCGTATGGATAGAAATCCATACGCTTACATGGTAAAGCCGAAAATACAACTACCCACTCAGGATAAAGCTTTTCGGACAACTACCATGCTCCCAACACCATCCCTCCTGCGACCTCCTGCGACCCAGAGCCAATACACGCCAAAGTACTAGGTCAAGAGAGGTCCCATATACTCTAGTGTGGTTAGCACGCCGAAATGCCTGGATAAAAATTCACTCACAAGATGTTCGGTCCTTAATTGACCCGGGCACCTTTCCAGTCACACCCAACAGATCACACCAATCTTACCATTGTGCCCGCGTCTAAATCGTTTTTGTTTTCAGTTTTAGTTTTGCAATAAACATAGCACAAGATGGATCATAAGAACAATAATAATAATTTGATGTGATCAAAATCATCGACTAAGTCGATGATCGCCCAAATCTACTGGAAACTAAGCATGGCTAAGCAACTGAACTCGTAATCTACTAAGTGATAAGAATTCATCCAGCGAACTCTAATCACAGCAAATAACCTAGGCTCAGGTAGTAGAGATCAATATTTCACCTACAGGATATGTCGCTACGGTTTTAACTAATCAGTTTAACACAAATTAGGCAATGCATACATACAGTTGAAACAAAATATTAGACTTTAAAATACTGGGATAAACATGATCAAAGCGCTTGCACATTCTTTGTTGCTCAATTTGTTGTGGAGGGTCGTTCTCAGGGTTACCGCAAATGTCGAAGCCTAACGATTGAACAAAACAGCGAATAAGAACGAATAACACCGACCAAACTCAAACATACAACAACAACAGAACAAACCAAGCTTTACACAGCAGTCTAAACAGGTTCTAACACATTTTTAGAGAGAGGGTAATAATTAATTGAAGTGGTAATGAATTTTCTAGCAATTTCCTAAGCTAACATACACATTAAAACTCTAGTTAATTACTTAACAAATTTTCATGAACAGAAACCGTACCTAAAATATATCCTGATAATTAGTGCACTAAAAACAAAAATTTGCAGAATTGGATTTACTGGATTTGGACAATTATTGAAAAAGATATGAATTTTCTAATTTTGAAAAATGCATAATACATCATTTAATCATTTAACAGATTTTTGCTAACAGAGGCAAGATTGAAACTAATTTTAGTAAATAATACATTTAAAATGAAAATTAACAGCACTGGATTCACGCGATTTAGATAACAATTGAATTAGTTATGAATTTTCTAAGTTTAATTGATTTGACAAAGGCAACGAAAACCATTTGAAATTTCAAGCATTTAAACCTTTTCCTACCGACAACCGGACTAGTCACGGACAGCGCAGGCGGGCCGCGAGGGAGGCGACCAGTCGGACTTGACCGCCGCGCGCGAAGGTGACGTCGAAGGTGTATTCAAAGAATACGTCTCCGGCTTAACAGAACGCAAACCTCAAACACATGCCCAGATAAAATACGCTTCCCGACGGAGAAAACGTATAACGAAATTTACCCAATCCTAAACTGACAGCATGGACCCACATGGCAGCGACACAGAGTATAACAGAACGGTTGGATTAACTGATTTCCTAAACGCGATTAACATAGAGGGCCCACAAGACAGAGACTCAAACTGAACAAGATTAGCGCTAAACTAATCACCACCGGTGGCTCACCGGCGCGCACGGGGACGGCGGCGCGGCCGCGCAGTGGATCTCGCGAACCAGTAGGTTTCAAGACGAGTGAGTGATACCTTCGGGTTCACAGAGACTTCGCGAACCCAGAGGTGGCGACGCGGGGTCCGATGGTCACCGGAGTTGAGCTCGCGACGACCGGAGGCGGAGAAGAAGACACGCCCCACGGCCGGGACGCTCTGAGCTTCTAGAAGGCCCGGAAAGTGCGCCTCGGCCCGCCTTGATCCCGGAGCGAAAGCATAAGGCGATGGCGGCGAAGGAGGTCCGAGGCGGCGGAATCGCCGCGCGCGAATCACCGAGCTTGAGAAGAATCGATCGCGACGCCCGCAATGATGCACCAAAGATGAAAATGAAGTCACCGTTAGACTCGATTGCATCGGTGCGATCCTAAGGGACCAAGTGACGAGGCTAGAGACTCACGAGAACACAAGCGAGCTTGCGGGCCGCAGAACCGGAGTTGGAGACGAAGAAGTGGCTCGAGCGATTCACAGGATGCCACGAGCTCGGGATGGGAAAAATGGATGCGGCGAGGAACAAGGAAGGCGGCGAGAGGGTTGCGGAAGCACAAGCGGCAACGAGGTGGTGACGCTGCCCTCCCCTTCTTCTCCGCCGGCGAGAAGTGGGCGAGAGAGCAACAGGCGGGAAAATGAGATGTGAGTGATCGCGGTGAGGTAATGACGGTCTGGCGACACTTCGGAGAAGGACACGCGTCCACGACGTGGCAGCGACGAGCTGCGTGGCACACATGCGAATTTGCCAGCGAACTCCGGCGAGCCGCGGAGAAGACGAGGGCGATACTGACAAGGAGGGCCCACACGTTAGTGACGGTGACAAAGCGGCTCGAGTCGGGGTCTGGTGGAGCACGGTTAGATGGTTTGACTCAATCAGGAACGTGTCGATCGTTGGATCGGAGATGGACGGCTGAGATTGGTGTATGCATTCGGACAGGTCGACGAGATGAGCAGTGTGGACCGTTCGATCTTCATTGGACGGCTGACAGCTATCGGGCTCGCACGGTGCAACTAGGCGGTGCGACCGAGTCCATTAGGTGCGGTCGGACTCGAGCCCAAGTGGGGTTTGAACCCGATATGATGATTCAGTTTGAATTAAAAGGTTGAGCGGGTTTGGGGAATTTTTAGAGATAGTTCCCGAGCTCCAAAAATTCTGAAATTTTTATGAGAGCTTACAGGGACAGAGGAAAACCTTGTGTAATTTTTTCAAGAGTTTTCATGCACTAGATTTCGCCCAATAAAATTCACAAGCTGCTGTCCAGAGGTTTGACCAGATTTCTAAACTGGTTTGACTTGGGCATTTGAAATAGCAAACAAAATCTAAAAATCGTGAAATAATTCAGGGAGGTAGATAGGATGATCAATATGATAGGAAAAATAATTTCAGAGGATGATCACAAGTTTGAAGACTAAGAATTTGCTGACAACAATTTCCATTCACAAGAATTTAATTCTAGAAAATGGAAATTACTAGGGAAAATTTGGAAAACTTCCAAATGATTTGATGAGACAACAAAAGTTTTTATTTCTCCTTAAAATGTTACATTTGAAATACAAAACCTAAGTTAGGGCTGTTACAAATCTCCCCTTACAGAATCTCGCCGAGATTACGATCAACTGAGTGAAGAAGGATGGGTAGTGCGCACGAGGCGATCTTCCCGCTCCCAAGTGGCTTCATCCTCGGAGTGGTTCGACCACTAAACATTGAGAACTTGATCACACGGTTCCTCGCTGCGTTCGGCTTCTTCGAGGACACGAGCGGGCGCCACGATAAGACAGATCTTCACGCACATCGATATTTTCCAATGGCGTTTCCTCCACAGGAACACGAAGACACTTCTTCAATTGTGATACATGGAAAACATCATGCACCCCCTCAAGTGTAGCTGGCAATTCTAACTTGTATGCAACAGCTCCCACTTTCTTGATGATGCGATACGGTCCAACATATCGAGGAGCCAGTTTGCCCTTGACACCGAAACGACGATGTCCCTTCAAAGGTGAGACTTTGAGATACACAAAGTCATTGGGCTGGAAACTCAGCTCACGGCGACGCCGATCTGCATAGCTCTTCTGCCTGGACTGAGCTACGCGCAAGTGCTCACGAATCAACTGCACTTGGCTTTCAGCCTCATTAATTGAGTCCGGCCCAAAGAACTGCCTTTCACCAGTTTCTGACCAGTTCAATGGGGTTCTGCATCACCTCCCATACAAAGCCTCAAACGGTGCCATACCGAGACTAGCCTGGAAGCTGTTGTTGTAGGAGAACTCGGCAAGCGGTAGACACTTCTCCCAATTCTTCCCATAGGAAAGAACACAAGCACGGAGCATATCTTCTAGAACTTGGTTGACTCGCTCCGTCTGACCATCTGCTCGAGGATGATAGGTCGAAATGAAAGAAAGACGGGTCCCCATGGCCTCTCAGAAGCGTGCCATAGCCGAGAAGTGAAAAGAGAGCCACGATCTGACACAATCGTTCGTGGCACACCATGCAAACTCACAATGCGGGAGATATAGAGTTCTGCCAATCGACTGACACTGAGAGTGGTAAGTACTGGCAGGAAGTGCGCTACCTTCGTCAATCGATCGATAACAACCCAGATAGCATCCTTCCTCAAGGCGTGCAGGCGGACCGGTGATGAGGTCCATGCCCACGTAATCCCATTTCCATTCAGTACGGTGCAAGGGTGGAGAAGGCTCTTTGGGCCGATGCTCACCTTGACACGACAACATACGTCACATCTGGCAATGAACCTGGCAATCTCGCGCTTCATGCGAGTCCACCAGAACCTCTGACGCAGATCTTGGTACATTTTGGTGGCCCCGGGATGGATGGACAAAGGCGAATCATGGGCCTCCTGGAGAATCAAATCCCGCAACTCGGGGATCTTTGGGACCACGAGACGCTGCCCAAACCATACAACACCGTGCTCATCCTCTGTGAAACACCTGGCTGAACCATTATTGATGTTCTGCTTGATTTTACCCACACCAACATCTGATTGCTGTGCTGACTTGATTTAATCCACCAAGGTTGGTTGCACAACCAAGGCAGCGAGGGAACTATGCTCAACCAAACCCAAGTTGAGACGCTGAAACTCTGCAAGGAGTGCAGGTTGCTGCTCTTGGATCATCAAAGTATTGCAGTACACCTTTCGGCTAAGGGCATCAGCAACTACATTGGCATTGCCAGGATGATACTGAATACTCATATCATAATCTTTGATCAATTCTAGCCATCTCCTCTGCCTGAGGTTCAGATCTGGCTGAGTGAACAAGTATTTCAAACTCTTGTGATCGGAATACACCTCACAGCGGTTACCGATCAGATAATGCCGCCAAATCTTGAGTGCATGAACCACAGCAGCAAGCTCTAGATCATGGGTGGGATAGTTGAGCTCATGAGGTCTCAACTGCCTGGATGCATAGGCAACTGCCATGCCTTCTTGCATAAGAATACATCCAAGTCCCTGACGAGAGGCATCGCAATAAATATCGAAGCTCTTGTGGATATCAGGAAGAGTAAGGACTGGGTGAAGTCAATCATTGTTTGAGCTCCCGAAAGCTCTCATCACAAGCGAGAGGACCACACAAACTTCTTGTCCTTCTTGAGCAATTCAGTCATCGGCTTTGCGATCTTGGAGAAGTTCTCGATAAAGCGGCGGTAGTAGTCCGCTAAACCAAGAAAACTCCGCACATCAGTGACTGACTTGGGCTGACCCCAAGATAGAACATCGCCGACCTTGCTGGGATCCACAGCTATGCCTCTAGCTGAAAGAACATGGCCCAAGAATGCCACTTCCTCTAACCAGAACTCACATTTGCTAAACTTTGCATATAGCTGGTGCTCCCGCAATTTGCCCAAAACAATCCTCAGATGCTCAGCATGCTCTGCTTCAGTCTTGGAATAGATAAGAATATCATCAATAAAGACCACCACAAATTTATCCAAATACTCCATGAATCTTGAATTCATAAGGTTCATGAACAAATTGGAGCATTGGTTAAGCCAAAGGACATGACGGTGTACTCGCATGAGACCATAACGAGTAGTGAAAGCCGTCTCGAATATCCTCGATCGATCGACTGATGATACCCCATTCTCAAATCAATCTTTGAGAACACCTGGGCTCCAGACAACTGATCGAACAGATCATCGATGCGGGGCAGAGGATATTTGTTCTTCGCCGTCACCTCATTGAGAGGACGGTAATTAACACACATACGCAAAGTCTTGTCCTTCTTCTTCACAAAGATCACCGGACAACCCCAAGGAGATGAACTAGGACGGATGAAACCCTTTGCTTGAAGCTCACCAAATTGCTTCTTCAATTCCTCCAATTCATTGGGAGGCATCCGTCTGGCGCCTTGAAATCGGGCGATGACCGGCAGACAACTCAATGACAAACTCAAGGTCTCGAACTGGAGGCATCCCGGGCAAATCTTCAGGAAAGACATCCACAAAGTCAAATACTATGGGAACATCCACGAATGCGCAAGGTCAAGCCGCCTCTAATGCACATAGATGTGGCCCCTATAACTGCGGCGAAAATCCGACCTGCTCGCCTGAAGGGCTGGTGAGATAGACAATCTTCCTGGCACAATCGATTTGCCCCAAGTGTTGGGACAACCAATCCATGCCAAGAATCACATCGGACTCATTTCGAAAGCGAGAATAAGATTTGCCAAAAACCCCACTCCTTTGACTATGATAGGAACATCCCGACACTATAAATCAGCTCTCATCTCCGACCCCGGAGAGCGGATGAGCAAAGTAATCCCCAAAGGAACACAGTGAAGACCACTAGCCGCAGCAAATGATCTTGAAATAAAAGAATGCGATGCTCCAGAATCAAATAATACTGCAGCAGGACGAGAATTAACAAGAAGTGTACCCATCACGACATCTTGTGCCTCCTGAGCCTCCTCAGCTGAAAGGTGGTTGACTCGACCCGCCGCACTCAGGTCTTCTGGATAATCTTACGTCGGTGGGTGACCACTCCTGCCGCGTCCTCCATTTGGATGAGGGGTGCTGCAACACTCGAGGCGAGCATTCGCATAATGGCCCTTGTTGTGACAATAAAACAAGTAACCTCGGCGCCGGATTGCGGAGGCCACTCTGTCTTGGATCGCAGCGCACGTGGTGGAAACACGGCTGCGGTGGGCGAGGAGCTGGTGCCGATGGCCTCGGTCTTGGTGGAGCAAAAGAACAGCCCTCAGTGCCGCCCACCGAGGACGCAGCGAGGTGGCGTGAGTAGACTGATGTGCCTCCCATTTGCGCTTGCGGGACTCACCCAGCGCCTTTGCCTTGTGCTCAGCAACAATGGCCTTATCAACCAAGGCCTGAAAGTCGGGGAAGTCCACAATAGACAGCCTATCCTACAGCTCCTCGGACAAGCCATCCATAAACTTCTCCTGCTTAGCCTCATCTGAGGCCACCTCCCCCGGAGCATAACGAGCCAGGTGATTAAACTCGTACAAGTACTCCGTCACAGATTTGCGCCCTTGCTTGAGCGCGAGGAATTCTTTCTTTTTCAGCTTCATCAGGCCATCGGGGATGTGGGCCCGACGAAAGGCTGACCTGAACTCCTCCCACGCGACCACATGGCCCGCGGGCTGCATGGCGAGATAGTTCTCCCACCATGAGAGTGCTGCGCCCTCAAGCTGGTGGGACGCGAAGAGTGCCTTATCCTGCGCCTGGCACTGAGCGATGTTGAGCTTTCGCTCAACCATGCGCAGCCAATCATCCGCATCGAGAGGGTCCTCAGAGCGGGAGAAAGTCGGCGGTCGTGGTGCGGAGGAACTCGCAAGTCCCCGCGAGTGCGTGTCCGCCACCACCGGCAGGAGTGGAGGTATTCCTAGCAATAACCTCAAAGATGCGCGTCTGGTCCATGCGGTTTCGCTCGATCTAAGCGAGAACCTCAGCCATGGTCGGAGGAGGGGGAAGCTCCTCATCATGACCAGCCTGCTGACTGTCACGCGTTCTCCCAGCCATCCTGTTTCACTAACATAGGTTAGTGACAGACTAAGATCAAGCAATCGATAAATCACCGAAACAACTTTAAACACAGCACGAAATAAATGCAACACTTCAAGTCACAAAGCCAACTGCCAAAATTTGGAAACTTAGCAGACTTACAACACATTTTACCCTTATGTTCCCACAAGCTTTAGTTAGATTAATCCCTCACGATTCTCCCAAAACTAATCCCACCGGATAAGAAACTATCTTTTGAAAGGAAAGAGAGAAACCCAGTTTCAAAACTCAAATTAGAGTAAGGTGAGAGTAGAAAGCTAAGATAGATAAGGAGTAAAACCTGAGAATCTGCCTAGACTTTCATAAACCCTTTTTATACTTTGAAACTAAGCCTTTTCAAAATATCCTAAGGACGACTCTGCTTGGGTTACTACGGTCAGAATGGCTCTGATACCAACTTTGTGAGGACCCCAATTTATTTGGCTTGTAATGCTTAATCAACCACCTGGTCCTAGCATTACAAATCAAATAAACCGAAACCTCGAGATATGTATACTTCCCAGAAGCAGTATACACACCTCCTACAAAAGTATGCATCAACGCTACTCTGAACATAGAGTCCAAACATCACACTACCAAACGGAAGATAAACAAATAGTAGAGTTATTACAGACAAAGGCCGACAGGCCACAAGATACATAAATAACTGAAAGAAGATAGCGGAAGCAAAAGTGCCATAAAATGGCTATAAACAAAGCCAATCGTGCCTGCCTCCAACCCAAGGCATCGACCAGGACCGCCAAGTCTAGTCGCCCACGAAGCGGCAACTGACTCACGAAGTGAGGCCCTTGGGGCTCACCTTCTTCCTCTGCAACAAAAACATTAAGCAAAGCACCTGAGTACAAAGATTGTCTTTGTACCCGCAAGACTGACGTGTGAACTAGCAGACCTGTTCATATGCTACATGCAGGCTTGTTTGGTGGAGGCCATATGTTTCATTTGCATAAAGCCAATTTTCATTTGTAATAATGTAATACAGTTTAAAGGCCAATTTGTAATTCATTTTTACTGTTGAAATAACTGCGAAATAAAGATAGATACAAGTAACCATCTAGAAGTGACTATCCCAATAGTCACCCCAACATAGCACGAATCCCCAGATTCGTACCACCCTGCAAGTTTTAATTTGAAAGGTTGTAGTCTAACTCTTGAAAAGCTTACCCAAGCGTGTCCATCACCTAGGACGAGGCTATTCGAATAGTTTTTAACCTGCAGGGTGTACCATGTACCACACTTGAGATCGCCTTTAAGCCAAAACACACTTAGAAGGTATGCGGCACACTAAGTCCTACGAGACTTTTCCAATATTGTGTATTAACTACGAGCGCTCGTATGGATAGAAATCCATACGCTTACATGGTAAAGCCGAAAGACAACTACCCACTCGGGATAAAGCTTTTGGACAACTACCATGCTCGCAACACCATCCCTCCTGCGACCTCCTGCGACCGAGCCAATACACGCCAAAGTACTAGGTCAAGAGAGGTCCCATATACTCTAGTGTGGTTAGCGCGAAATGCTGGATAAAAATTCACTCACAAGATGTTCGGTCCTTAATTGACCGGGCACCTTTCGAGTCACACCCAACAGATCACACCAATCTTACCATTGTGCCCGCGTCTAAATCGTTTTTGTTTTCAGTTTTAGTTTTGCAATAAACATAGCACAAGATGGATCATAAGAACAATAATAATAATTTGATGTGATCAAAATCATCGACTAAGTCGATGATCGCCCAAATCTACTAGAAACTAAGCATGGCTAAGCAACTGAACTCGTAATCTACTAAGTGATAAGAATTCATCCAGCGAACTCTAATCACAGCAAATAACCTAGGCTCAGGTAGTAGAGATCAATATTTCACCTACAGGATATGTCGCTACGGTTTTAACTAATCAGTTTAACACAAATTAGGCAATGCATACATACAGTTGAAACAAAATATTAGACTTTAAAATCTGGGATAAACATGATCAAAGCGCTTGTTCGTTCTTTGTTGCTCAATTTGTTGCGGAGGGTCGTTCTCAGGGTTACCGCAAATGTCGAAGCCTAACGATTGAACAAAACAGCGAATAAGAACGAATAACACCGACCAAACTCAAACATACAACAACAACAGAACAAACCAAGCTTTACACAGCAGTCTAAACAGGTTCTAACACATTTTTAGAGAGAGGGGAATAATTAATTGAAGTGGTAATGAATTTTCTAGCAATTTCCTAAGCTAACATACACATTAAAACTCTAGTTAATTACTTAACAAATTTTCATGAACAGAAACCGTACCTAAAATATATCCTGATAATTAGTGCACTAAAAACAAAAATTTGCAAAATTGGATTTACTGGATTTGGACAATTATTGAAAAAGATATGAATTTTCTAATTTTGAAAAATGCATAATACATCATTTAATCATTTAACAGATTTTTTCTAACAGAGGCAAGATTGAAACTAATTTTAGTAAATAATACATTTAAAATGAAAATTAACAGCACTGGATTCACGCGATTTAGATAACAATTGAATTAGTTATGAATTTTCTAAGTTTAATTGATTTGACAGTGCAACAGAAAACCATTTCAGAAATTCTAAAGCATTTAAACCTTTTCCTACCGACAACCAGCTAGTCACAGACACTGACAGGCGGGCCCGCGCGAGGGAGCTGACCAGGTCAGACTTGACCCCGCCCGCGCCGAAGGTGACGTCGAAGGCGTACTCAAAGAATACGTCTCCGGCTTAACAGAACGCAAACCTCAAACACATGCCCACATAAAATACGCTTCCCGACGGAGAAAACGTATAACGAAATTTACCCAATCCTAAACTGACAGCATGGACCCACATGGCAGCGACACAGAGTATAACAGAACGGTTGGATTAACTGATTTCCTAAACGCGATTAACATAGAGGCCCACAAGCGAGAGACTCAGCCCGAACAAGATTAGCGCTAAACTAATCACCACCGGCGGCTCACCGGCCGCGACGGGACGGCGGCGCGCGCGCGCGATGGATCTCGCGAACGAGAGGTTTCAAGGCGAGTGAGTGATACCCGGGTTCACGAGACTTCGCGAACGCAGGTGGCGGCGCGGTCCGATGGTCACCGGAGTTGAGCTCGCGACGACCGGAGGCGGAGAAGAAGACACGGCCCCCACGGCGAGGACGCTACAGGCTTTTAGAAGGCCCCGGAAAGTGCGCCTCAGCTCCGCCTTGATCCCAGGAGCAGAAAGCATAAGACGATGGCGACGAAGGAGGTCCGAGGCGGCCGGAATCGCTGCGGCGGCGAATCACCGAGCTTGGAGAAGAATCGATCGCACGCCCGCAATGATGCACCAAAGATGAAAATGAAGACACCGTTAGACTCAGTGCATCAGTGCGATCCTAAGGGACCAAGTGACGAGGCTAGAGACTCACCAGAACACAAACGAGCTTGCGGGGCCGCAGCAACCGGAGTTGGAGACGAAGAAGTGGCTCCGAACGATTCACAGGATGCCACGAGCTCGGGATGGGAAAAATGGATGCGGCGAGGAACAAGGAAGGCGGCGAGAGGGTTGCGGAAGCACAAGCGGCAACGAGGTGGTGACGCTGCCCTCCCCTTCTTCTCCGGCGGCGAATTGGGCGGAGAGCAACAGAGCGGGAAAGCGAGATGTGAGTGATCGCGGTGAGGTAATGAAGGTCCGCGACACCGGAGAAGGACACGCGTCCACGACGTGGCAGCGACGAGCTGCGTGGCACGCATGCGAATTTGCCAGCGAACTCCGGCGAGCCGCGGAGAAGACGAGGGCGATACTGACCAGGAGGGCCCACACGTCAGTGACGGTGACAAAGCGGCTCGAGTCGGGGTCTGGTGCAGCACGGTTAGATGTTTTGACTCAATCAGGAACGTGTCGATCGTTGGATCGGAGATGGACGGCTGAGATTGGTGTATGCATTCGGACAGGTCGACGAGATGAGCAGTGTGGACCGTTCGATCTTCATCGGACGGCTAACAGCTATCGGGCTCGCACGGTGCAACTAGGCGGTGCGACCGAGTCCATTAGGTGCGGTCGGACTCGAGCCCAAGTGGGGTTTGAACCCGAGTAACAGTGATTCCAGGTTTGAATTAAAAGGCTGAGCGGGTTTGGGGAATTTTTAGAGATAGTTCCCGAGCTCCAAAAATTCTGAAATTTTTATGAGAGCTTACAGGGACAGAGGAAAACCTTGTGTAATTTTTCCAGGAGTTTTCATGCACTAGATTTCTCCCAATAAAATTCACAAGCTGCTGTCCAGAGGTTTGACCAGATTTCTAAACTGGTTTGACTTGGGCATTTGAAATAGCAAACAAAATCTAAAAATCGTGAAATAATTCAGGGAGGTAGATAGGATGATCAAGATGATAGGAAAAATAATTTCAGAGGATGATCACAAGTTTGAAGACTAAGAATTTGCTGACAACAATTTCCATTCACAAAAATTTAATTCTAGAAAATGGAAATTACTAGGGAAAATTTGGAAAACTTCCAAATGATTTGATGAGACAACAAAAGTTTTTATTTCTCCTTAAAATGTTACATCTGAAATACAAACCCTAAGTTAGGGCTGTTACAAGACTGACGTGTGGACTAGCAGACCTATACATATGCTACATGCAGTCTTATCTGGTGGAGGCCATATGTTTCATTTGCATAAAGCCAACGTTATTTGAAATAATATAATACAGTTTAAAGGCAAGTTTGCAATTCATTTTTATTGTTGAAATAACTGCGAAATAAAGATAGATACAAGTAACCACCTAGAAGTGACTATCGCAATAGTCACCACAACATAGCACGAATCCCCAGATTCGTACCACCCTGCAAGTTTTAATTTAAAAGGTTGTAGTCTAACTCTTGAAAAGCTTACCCAAGCGTGTCCATCACCTAAGACGAGGCTATTCGAATAGTTTTTAACCTGCAGGGTGTACCATGTACCACACTTGGCATCGCTTTAAGCCAAAGCACACTTAGAAGGTATGCCGCACTGACTAAGTCCTATGAGACTTTTTCCAATATTGTGTATTAACTACGAGCCGCTCGTATGGATAGAAATCCATACGCTTACATGGTAAAGCCGAAAGACAACTACCCACTCGGGTAAAGCTTTTGGACAACTACCATGCTCCCAACACCATCCTCCTGCGACCTCCTGCGACCGGAGCCAATACACGCCAAAGTACTAGGTCAAGAGAGGTCCCATATACTCTAGTGTGGTTAGCGCGAAATGCCTGGATAAAAATTCACTCGCAAGATGTTCGGTCCTTAATTGACCCGGGCACCTTTCCAGTCACACCCAACAAATCACACCAATCTTACCATTGTGCCCGCGTCTAAATCATTTTTGTTTTCAGTTTTAGTTTTGCAATTAACATAGCACAAGATGGATCATAAGAACAATAATAATTTTATGTGATCAAAATCATCGACTAAGTCGATGATCGCCCAAATCTACCGGAAGCTAAGCATGGCTAAGCAACTGAACTCGTAATCTACTAAGTGATAAGAATTCATCCAACGAACTCTAATCACAGCAAATAACCTAGGCTCAGGTAGTAGAGACCAATATTTCACCTACAGAATATGCAGCTACGGATTTAGCTAATCCATTTAACACAAATTAAGCAATGCATACATACAGCTGAAACACAATATTAGATTTTAAAATACTAGGATTAATCATGATCAAACTGCTTGCCTGGCTGCTGCTGCTCAATAGGCTCAACCTGTTGCAGAGGATCACTCTCGATAAAACCAGAACCGTCGCAATCTATCGATCGAGCAAAAGCAACGAATAAGAACAAATAACACCGACAAAACTGAAACATTCAAAACCATCTAATGAGCACAAAATTCACACAGCAGCTAGAGCATGGTTTAACAAAAATTTTAGAAACAGAGAACAATTTATTTGTAGTTGTGATGAATTTTCTAGGAATTTTCTAAGTTAAAAATACACAT
Source organism: Ampelocalamus luodianensis (assembly GCA_036346255.1). Taxonomy (NCBI): domain Eukaryota; kingdom Viridiplantae; phylum Streptophyta; class Magnoliopsida; order Poales; family Poaceae; genus Ampelocalamus; species Ampelocalamus luodianensis. Next base: position 20,012,082 of record CM070630.1, on the reverse strand, counting down.
TAAAGCACTAGTTAATTACTTAACAAATTTTCATGAACAGAAATAGTATCTAAAACCTATCCTGATAATTAGTACACTAAAAATGAAAATTTACAAAGTTGGTTTTACTGGATTTGGACAATTATTGAAAGAGATATGAATTTTCTAATTTGGAAAATACATAATACACCAATTAATCAATAACCAGATTTTTGCTAACAGAGACAAGGTGAAAACAATTTTAGTAAAAAGTAACTCTAAAATGAAAATTAACAGAACTGGTTTCATGCGATTTGGAGAAAAATTGAATTAGTTATGCATTTTCTAAGTTTAAAAGAATTAATGATTGCAAATGTGAAAAATACATTTGAAATACTAAAGCCTTTAATACTTTTTCTACGTGCGCGACTAGCCACGACATAGACATCCGGGCGCGTGAGAAAGCGACTGAGTCAACTTGACCACCACGCCAGCGGCGGCGTCGGCGTATTCTAAGAATCGTCTTCGCTTATTGAGACGTACTCTAACACAAGTGCAGAGAAATACGCTTCTCCAAAGAGAACACGTATTATCCAAGTTTACACAAACATTAGCGACAACATGGACCCACATGACAGAGACTCGGAGGATAAATAACGATTGGATTAAAGTTTCGCGCGATTAACCTGGAGGCCCACAAGAGAGGATACAACTAAAGAACTTAATTGCGGCTAAAGGCGAGATTAGACCTTAACACCGGCGGCTCGACGGAGCTCCCGCGCGTGGCTGCGACGGCGAGGTGGAGGATCTGGAGCTCGAGCGGTTCCCTGGGCTCGCGAATGGCCTCACCAGTTGCATAGCAGCCCCACGAACACGATGGTGCCGTCACGAGCCAAATGGTCGCTTGAGGTGAGCTCGCGACGGCCGGAGGCGGTGAAGAAGCTACTACTCCCGTGGAGGAGATGCTACGGGCGTCGAGGAGCTTCGGGAAAGTGCGCAACAGCTTCGCCTCGACTCTAGGAAGGATAAGCCCAAGATAACGCCGACGAAGAGGGACCGAGGCGGCCGGAATTGCCACGGCGGCGGAACACCGTGCTCAGAGAGGAACCGGTCGCACAGCCTCGGTGACGTACCAAAGAACAAAATAAGATCACCGTTAGACTCAGTGAAGCAATGCGATCCTAAAGGACCAAGCGCCGAAGCTTGATACTTACTAGAACGCCAGAAGCTCGTGGGGACCGAAGCTCACCGGAGGCGAGACGAAGACACCACCCTTGGCGATTCGCACGGGCGACAAGGATCCGGGATGGGCAAAATGGAGGCGGCGTTGAGCAAGGATCACGATGGTGCGGTCGTGGGCTCGAGGGCGGCTTCGATACGGCGGCGCTACGCTCAGGTTCTTCTCCGGCCGAGGAGGAAATTTGGGCGGAGAAAGCACGAGAATGGACGCGAAGGAGAATGGATGACCTCGGGGTAGATGGACTCTGGCGATTCTCGGAGGCGAACACGCGTCCACGGCGTGGCGGCGGCGAGTGCGTGGCACGCATGCGATCGCCAGCGAGCTCCGGTGAGACGCGGAGAAGACGAAGGCGATACTGACAAAGGGGACCCACTCGTCAGCGACGGTGACAAAGCGGCGCGAGTCGGGGTCAGGTGCAGCGCGACGAGATGGTCAGACTCGATCAAGAGAATACTGACCGTTGGATCTAAAACGGACGGTCGAGATCCCTGTATGCATTCGGACCGGTCGATTGCATGCGCGAACGTGGATCGTTCGATTTGCATCGGACGGTGGGCAACGATCGGGGCTCGGGTGGTGCGATTGGCGGCGGCTGAACCAAGCGCGGTCGGACTCGAGCAGTGGTCCGAGCCCAACAAACAGTGATTTCAGATTTGAATTAAAAAGGCAGAGAAGGTTTGGGGAATTTTTAGAGGTAGCTCCCGAGCTCCAAAAATTCTGAAATTGTTATGGGAGCTTCCTGGGACAGAGGACAACCTCGTGTAATTTTTCCAGGAATTTTCATGCACTATATTTCTCCCAAGAAAATTCACAAGCTGCTGCCTAAGGGTTTGACCAAAATTTGGAAAAGTTTGACTTGCTCTTTTGAAATAGCAAACAAAATCTAAAAATTGAGAAATTTTTCAGAGAGGTAGCTACGATGGTCAAGATGATAGGAAAAATACTTGCAGAGGATGATCACAAGTTAAAGTCAAGGATTTTATTGACAACAACTTCCATTCACAAGAATTTAATTCTAGAAAATGGAATTTTGCTAGGGGAAAATTTAGAAAATTTCCAAATGATTTTATGAGGCATCAAAAGTTTTTATTTCTCCTCATAATTTTACATTTGAAACACAAACCCTAACTTAGGGCTGTTACACTGATCAAACTGAATGACCTTCTTGTGTATTCTTCCTTTACCTCACGATATCTGGTTGAACTCCAGGTGAGATACTTTGTCATCCATGGACTGTTCAATACTTTCTCAATCAAGTGTCAGATAACTTTATATGGTGTAACTCTTCAACCACCAGTGGCATGGCTATACACTTTCTTTATCTGATCACATCAAGAAGCCCAGGGATATCTCTCCTATTATGTTAGGAGGGGCAAATCCATATCCGACCAGTCACATCCCTCTATATGTTTTATAGCATACCCGAAAGCTACCTTTATAACTACCTAGTTACGAGTAGCGTTTGACAACCTCTAAGTGTACTATTACACATGTAGAAAACCCTATTGATCTTAGGTCTAAGGATTAGACATCATCATTGCTTGAAACCAACTGATGACACATAAAATCATAACAATCTCAATAGTGTCTCAAGGTGGTTCAATTCAACACCATATTCTCTAACATGTGTTCATATTATTGATTCGATATCCCTATATCCATGATCGGTGAAACATATTCATCAATCAATACATGTGCTGGTCGATACTAGTGTTCCATGTGGGGACCCCGGTAATTATCTCCATAAGACCGAGATTAGACAAGGTCTTAGGGACATAATTACGGGTCTCCGGTAAATGAATTCCAATTTAACTCTATCTAAGTGAGAGGCTTAGCCGAATACTAGAGCCTCAACGATCATGCGCGCTACTCCCTTGCGAGCGCTACATGATTGTCGGTTCTCCCTCGATTCGAAGCACTACACTTGGTGAGTTAAATGGGAATTCATCAACAACGAGTATGACATATATTGGCTCCCAAGATCAACGACCAATATACTCATACTCTCATCCAACGTTGATTACATCCATACAACGCATACAACAAGAGATAAACAGACATACTGCATAATAGTCCAGTAGCAGCGGAATTTAAAGTAGAGTATCAAGTAGCAGCGGAATTAAATAGATAAAGCAAAAGACCAGCAGTGGTATGCCCATCACCCATCGGCAACCGAATTTTGGGCTTGTGTTTCAAATGTAAGAAAATAAGTAGAAATTAAAACTTTTTCTTACATCATGTATTTCCTGTATGTACTAAACAATTATTGTACAAGAGTTATGGAAATACATAGTCACAAGTCTTTGATCCAAATCTTGATCCTTCAAAAACATTCTTGTTCCACCTTGTGATAATCTCCTGGAAATATTTTTCCTAAATTCTTGGGTTGGTATGTGACCCCTCTGAAAAATTTCACAATTTTTAGAAATTGTTTGAATACTTTTGGAGGTCAGTCAAACCTACTCAAATTTTGGTCAAACTGGGGACCAGCACCTTGTGGAATTTTTGGAGGAAAATGTATAGCACAAAAACCTCTGGAAATTTTATACAAGGCCAATAACTCAGCTAGCAAGCTCCTGTAAAAATTTCATAATTTTTGGAGTGCGTTTGCTACCTCAAATAAATCCCCAAACTTCAGATTGATTTGAAACCCAAAATTAGGGCTGAGTCAGACTCGGGCTCGAGTCAGACCCGAGTCCGACCCAGCTTTTGGTCTCGGTCGAGCCAGCTGCTTAGACCTCCTCGGGCTCGCGCCACTCGGGTGTCAGCGGTGGGTGGTCCAGGCCGTTGGATTCTCATCCATTGCTCACGACCTCCCTAGGGCCTCCTCACCCGCATCGGACCTCCTCTGCTCGGGTGATCTGGGACGTCCAGGACCTCCCTCAGCCCTGTCCCTCTTCCTCTAGACCTCCTCGAGTTCTGGTCGTCATGATTTTCATGCACCTGCACATGTGTCAGGACCAGAGCAGTTGGGGGCAGTGAGATGTCACCTTTTTGCTTCTTGTCAACGGCTCTTTTTGCTGCCATGCATTTAATGCAAGTCAGCTTTAACCTCCAAAGTCTCCACCCTGCTCTGCCCCCTACCTACCATGCGTGCTTTTGGCAGGGGCATGGACATTGTTCACAGTGAACTTGCCCATGCCATTGCCAAGCTTCCAGGCTATGAATAGCCTGAGACCCCCCTTCTCCTTTTCTTTCTTCGTTCTATGTTGTGCTTGAGCTCCCTCAGTGTGAGCTGGTCCTCAAGCTCAAGCACCCGAGAGCCCCACCCTCTCTGCCACCATTGCTAGGCTTTGGAGCTCCCTACCGAAGCTCGAGCTCCAGTGGTCCCAGCAACTTCCTGGCCTTCTTCACTGTCATCTTGATCTCCTCAACTCAAGCTTGCTCTAACTTGGCTTGGTTCACATTGCAGAGGTGAACGAGTTGGGAGGTAGCTTTTCGGGGTCGAGGCCATCTTCTTCCTCTCTGGCAAGCTCTTCATTGCCGGACTTCGTCGCCCTTCTCCAAGCTCCTCCGACCTCCCTGGTTCCCTCTCTGCCATGAGGTGCCCATTTCTTAGCTATTTACTGCTTCCTAGAGCTCGTGTAGATTTCGTAGTCTTCGGACCTCCCTCCGCATTGATCTGGACCGTTTAGGACCTCCCTAGGCCTAATCTGAGCCGTCCTAATCTCCTCCGATTAGAACCCTGTCGCTTAGGACCTCCCCGAGTAGATCTTGTCCATCCAAGACCTCCTCGGTTAAATCCCAACCGTCTAGGACCTCCTCCTTTAGATCCGTAGCTTTAGGACCTCCTCCTCTGGTCTAAACCGTTAGATTTAGATCTAACGGGCTAGACCTCCTTCCTCACGTTTAAAGCCATAGGACCTCCACTAGTGCTCGGGACCGCCAGATCTCGATCTGACCGTCACGACCTCCGTTAGGCGCGAGGACCTCCTTTGCGTGCGCTGTGCATGCACTGGTCGTGACCGTTGGATCAGATCTCAACGGTCCAGACCTCCCATCGCGGGAGGAGGTCATTGTGTGCGTGTGAGCTGAGGTCCGTGGCCGTGCGATGAAGGATCGACGGCCCACGACCTCTTTTTTGTCTTTCAGTTCATTTGGACCTCCCGAGAGCTCAAAATTTTCTAAGTCTTTTATTGGATCAAATTTCAAAAGTGCATAACTTTGTCATTTTAGCTTCTTTTTGAATGATTCCAGTTGTTGTAGCTCTGTTAGAGTATGAACTTTAATCTAAGAATGAATTTAGGCACTGTGTTGTAGCAGAAAATGATAGAAACTGCATGATCTTGTTTAATGAAAATAGTGGCTTAGAAATTCATTGAAAAATTATAAAATGCATAACTTATTCTCTGTTATTCCAAACTAAGTTTTGTTAAAACCCACTAGGAATGTACTGTAATATAGAATAGGTCTTCATATGATCCTTGCCACTGAAATTAATGATTCACTAGATTTAGAACTTAGAAAAATCATAACTAGTTCATTTCAACTCCAAATTGTGCAAACTCAGTTTTGCTGTTGTTAGGATAACCATATCTACCTACCATAAAAATTTCAAGTTGCAGATCATTCTAGAAATTTTCGCCATGAACACTAACCGAAATTAATTTAATTAGGATTTTGCGGGCTGAGAGAAATTGTTTAGGGCATAACTTTTTCATACTAAGTCCAAATGAAGTGATTCTTGTTTCTAAAATTGTCTAAAATCAGCCCCTAGCTGCTGTAGAAATTTCATGGTTTTGGTTGTTCTTTGCTGTTGAGTTCCTTTTGGTGTTCTTCGTTCTTATCGACTTTTATCGCCTTTTTACGTTAGGTTCCGAAGAGAACTTTGAACCTGAGCACTCCCCTCTGCAGCAAGACCAATCCCAGCAAGGCAAGCAGTTTGATCATGTTAATCTCAGTATTTTTAAGTATTTATGTTGTTTGCAACTCCTATGTATGCATGGCTACTTTGTGTTAAACTATTGTCGTTAGTTTACCTAGTAGATGCATTTCCTTACACAAATGATTATCCTCTACCACCATGAGCCTAGGTTATTGCTGTGATTAGAGCTCGTGGATGAGCTCTTGTCACTTAGTAGTTGCGAATTAATTGCTTAGCCATGCTTAGCTTCCGGTAGAAATGGGCGGTTATCGACTTGTCGATAACCTTGATCACATAAAACTTATTATGAATTATGATTTCAGCCTTGTGCCATGTCTACTTATGAAAACTAAAACTGAAAACAAAAATGATTTAGACTTGGGCACAATGGTATGATTGGTGTGGTTCTGGGTGTGACTGGAATGGTGCCCGGGTCATTAAGGACCGAGTTACTTGCGCCACCGTACTGAGCATTTTTGCGTGCTAAACACACTAGAGGGTATGGGACCTCTCTTGACTTAGTACTTTGGAGTGTATTGGCTTCGGGTCGTAGGGAGTCGCAGGAGGGATGGTGTTGGGAGCATTGTAGTGTCCGAAAGGCTTCCCTTGTGATGGCTGGTTGTCTTTCGGCTTGCAATGTAAGCGTATGGGTTTCTATCCATACGAGCGGCTCGTAGCTAATGCACAAGATTGGAAATGTCTCGTAGGACTTAGCCGTGCCGGCATACCTTCGGAAGTGTGCTTTTGGGCTTAAAGGCGGTCTGAAGTGTGGGTACATTGGTACACCCCTGCAGGGTTAAAACTATTCGAATAGCCTTGTCCTAGGTTATGGACACGCTCGGATACGCCCCGTGAGAACTAGACTACAACCTTTTAATTAAAACATGATGGGTGGTACGAATCGGGGATTCGTGCTATGTTGTGGTGACTATTGGGATAGTCACTTCAGTGGTTACTTGTATGTATCTTTATTTCATTTGTTATTTTGACAACAAAACAGTTTTGCAAACTTGCTTTTAAATGTATTACATTATTGCAAATAAAGTTGGCTTTATGCAAATGAGACATACAACCTCCATGTAAATAAGCTTGCATGTAGTTTATGAATAGGTCCGCTATTCCACACGTCGATCTTATGAGTACCTTTGTGTACTCGGTTATCTTGCTTAAATGTAATTGTTGCAGAGGAAGAAGGTGAGCTTGAGGGGCCTCACTTACGTGAGTTGTCTTTGTGGTAGCTTGCGGCGTCTAGCTTAGCGGCCCGGTCGGTTGCCTTGTGGGTGGTGTGGCTAACCTGGTCGACTTTTGTTCTAGCCATCTTATGACACCTTTGCTTCCATTTGTCTTTTTGTATATTGTTCTATTTGGCGGTCGACTCTTTTGTAATAACTTTACTTTATGTATGTCGTTGTTGAACTTAGTGATGTATGTTGTATGGAAATGATGTGTAATTTTGTGATGATGTGCATATGCTGCAATTCTGGGAAGCATATGTCCATCGATGCTTAGAATGTTTGATTAGTAATGCTAGAACCAGTTGAAGGTTAAGTGTTACTAGTTAAATATTCCGGGTCCTCACAAAGTTGGTATCGAGCCATCTCGACCAGAGAAACCCCTAGCTTGGTCGCCTCTAGGATATTTTGAAAACTTACTTTCAAAGGTTTACAAAACTTAAGTAAGTTCTCTGATTTTACTCCTTACCTGTCTTAGCTTGCTCATCTCACCTTACTCTTGATCAAGTTTTGGAAAAGCTGTTCCTCTCTTCCTTTCAAAAATTAGCTACTATCGATTAAATTGGTTTTGGGAGAACCATGAGAGCTTGGAGAAAGAAATTTGGACAGCTAGCTAGTAATTAGTATAGGAGGTAGGAAATGAGAGGTTAATTCAATTAAAACTTGTGGGAATAAAAGGGTAAGAAGTGATATGAAATTAGCTAAATGTCTATACTCTATTAGGTGGTTATACCTTGGTTTTGAGCTGTTTTGAGTTAGAATTTAGTTCTGAAATTTTGGGTCTTCTCAAACGATTACTCGTTCTTCCATACGGGTTAGTCGTTTCGGGAAGTTGATTTGGTGACTTATGGTCTTGTGCTCTTTGGTGGTTATTCTTGAGCCCTTTTTAATTGAGTTTGCATTTCTTTGCCTTTTGATCTCGGGCTTGTAGCTAACTTGTCTTAGTGAAACAGGATGGCAGGAGGGACACGTAGTGGTCGGAACCAGCCGGGTAGTTCCGATGAGGAGCTTCCCCCTCCTCCGACCATGGCTGAAGTCCTCATGCAGATCGAACGCAACCGTTCGGTGGACCGCAGGGTGTTGGAGGTTATCGCGAGGAACACCTCCACTCCCTCTGGTGCCTTTTGATCCGGAGGAGGTGGCCATCAGTCTCGTGGGGGACTTGCAGAGTTCCTTCGCACGCAGCCTCCCACCTTCTCCCGGTCCGAGGATCCCTTGGACACAGACGACCGGCTGCGTCTGGTTGAGCGGAAGCTCAACGTTGCTCAGTGCCAGGAGCAGGAGCGGGCACTTTTCGAATCCCATCAGTTTAAGGGTGCGGCACTCTCATGGTGGGAGAACTTCCTCGCCATGCAGCCTACGGGACACGTGGTTAGTGGGAGGAGTTCAGGTCAGCTTTCCGTCGGGCCCATGTCCCCGCCGGCCTGATGAAGCTGAAGAAGAAGGAGTTTCTTGCGCTCAAACAGGGCGCAAATGCGGATCGAGTACCTCCACGAGTTCAACCATCTCGCGAGGTACGCTCCTGCTGAGGTGGCCACTGATGAGGCCAAGCAGGAGAAGTTCATGGAGGGCTTGTCTGAGGAGCTTCAGGACAAGCTCTCTATTGTGGACTTCCCCGACTTCCAGACCTTGGTGGACAAGGCCATCGTCGCCGAGCACAAGGCGAGGGCGCTGGGCGAGTCCTGCAAGCGCAAGTGGGAGGCCCAGCGGTCTGCACAGGCCGGCCTTGTTCGTCCCCGTGTTGGGCCTGCACCAGGGGCCCGTTCCTTGGCTTCACCACCGCCGAGGCCTTCGACACCAGCTCCACGTCCTCCGTAGGCCGTGACTCAGTCACGTGCGCCTGCGATCCAGCAGCAGGTTGCTCACCGCAACCCCGCGGCCGACGTCACCTGCTTCTACTGCCACAACAAGGGCCACTACACGAGTAGTTGTCCTAAGAAGACTAGAGCAGCCCCTCGTCCTAATGGAGGACGCGGGCAAGGGAGTGGTCACCCACCTGACTAGAAGACCCCGGGCTTGGGGAGCGGCCGAGTCAACCATATCTCGGCTGAGGAGGCACAGGAGGCGCCCGACGTTGTGTTGGGTACGCTTCTTGTCAATCTACGTCCTGCTACAGTTTTATTTGACTCTGGAGCTTCGCATTCTTTTATTTCGAGATCGTTTTCTGTTGATAGTGGTCTCCACTGTGTTCCTTTGGGGGTTCCACTACTTATTCGCTCTCCGGGTTCGGAAATGAGAGCTGACCAAGTGTGCCGGGACGTTCCTATCCACATCGAAGGAGTGGGATTCTTGGCGAATCTTATCCTACTCGACTCGGCACGCCTGGACGTGATTCTTGGCATGGATTGGCTGTCCCAACACTTGGGGCAAATCGATTGTGCCAGGAAGATTGTCTACCTCACCAGCCCTTCAGGTGAACATGTTGGGTTTTCACCGCAGTTGCGAGAGCCCCTTCTTTGTGCACTTGAAGCGAAGCCCGCCATGAAGATCTAGGATGTTCCCACAGTATGTGAGTTTGTGGATGTCTTTCCCGAAGACTTGCCTGGGATGCCTCCTGTTCGAGACCTGGAGTTCGTGATAGAGTTGCTGCCCGGTACCGCCCCTATTTCAAAGAGGCCGTATCGCATGCCTCCTAATGAGTTGGAGGAGTTGAAGAGGCAACTAGGCGAGCTGCAAGAGAAGGGTTTCATTCGTCCTAGCTCATCTCCTTGGGGTTGTCCAGTTATCTTTGTGAAGAAGAAGGACAAGACCTTGCGCATGTGTGTTGATTACCGTCCGCTTAATGAGGTGACGGTACAGAACAAGTATCCTTTGCCCCGTATTGATGATCTTTTTGACCAGTTGACCGGAGCGCGTGTCTTCTCCAAGATTGACTTGAGATTGTACTATCATCAAGTCAGGATAAGGACCGAGGATATTCCGAAGACGGCCTTTGCTACTCGTTATGGTCTTTACGAGTACACCGTCATGTCTTTTGGTCTAACTAATGCTCCTGCTTTATTCATGAACCTTATGAACTCGGTATTCATGGAGTATTTGGATAGGTTCGTGGTGGTATTCATAGACGATATTCTTATCTACTCCAAGAGAGAAGAAGAGCATGCTGAGCATCTTAAGCTTGTGTTGGGCAAGCTGCGCGAGGACCAGCTGTATGCGAAATTCAGCAAGTGCGAGTTCTGGTTGAAGGAAGTGGCATTCTTGGGCCATGTTCTTTCAGCAGGAGGTGTGGCTGTGGATCCTAGCAAGGTCAGCGATGTGCTATCTTGGGGTCAGCCCAAGTCAGTCACCGATGTGCGGAGTTTTCTCGGTTTGGATGGCTACTATCGCCGCTTTATCGAGAATTTCTCCAAGATTGCGAAGCCTATGACTGAACTGCTCAAGAAGGATAAGAAGTTTGAGTGGTCTACTGCTTGTGATGTGAGTTTTCAGGAACTCAAGAAGCGGTTGACTTCAGCCCCAGTGCTTGTTCTCCCTGATATTCACAAGAGCTTTGATATCTATTGTGATGCTTCTCGTTAGGGCCTTGGTTGTGTTCTTATGCAGGGAGGCAAGGTAGTGGCCTATGGATCAAGGCAGTTGAGGCCTCATGAACTCAACTATCCTACTCATGACTTGGAGTTAGCTGCTGTGGTTCATGCACTCAAGATTTGGCGAGATTATCGATTGGTAACGTTGTGAGGTGTATTCGACCACAAGAGCTTGAAGTACTTGTTCACTCGGCGGATCTGAACCTCGAGCAAAGAAGATGGTTGGAATTGATCAAGGACTATGATATGGGTATTCAGTATCACCCGGGCAAGGCCAATGTTGTTGCAGATGCGCTTAGTCGAAAGGTGTATTGCAACATGTTGATGCTCTAAGAGCAGCAGCCTACCCTTATTTCAGAATTTCAGCACCTCGATTTGGGTTTGATCGAGCACGGTTCTCTTGCTACCTTGGTTGTGCAGCCAACCTTGGTGGATCAGATCAAGGCCGCACAGCAGACAGATGTTGGTGTGAGGCAAATCAAGCATAATATGAAGGATGGGGCAGCCAAGTGCTTTTCAGAGGATGAGCACGGAGTTGTATGGTTTGGGCAGCGTCTTGTGGTTCCTAAGGTCATGGAATTGCGGGATTTGATTCTCCGTGAAGCCCATGATTCCCCTTTGTCTATCCATCCTGGGGCTACCAAGATGTATCAGGACCTTCGTCAGAGATTCTGGTGGACCCGTATTAAGCGCGAGATTTCCAAGTTCGTTGCTGAGTGCGATGTATGCTGTCATGTGAAGGCTGAGCATCAGCGTCCAGCAGGCCTTCTTCAGCCTTTGCCAGTGCCAGAGTGGAAGTGGGATTCCGTTGGCATAGACTTCATCACCGAGTTGCCCGTGCGCTTCTTCCAGGAAGGATGCCTTGTGGGTCATCATTGATCGGTTGACGAAGGTGACCCATTTTCTTCCAGTGCGGGCGAAGATTGATGTGAGTCAGTTGACAGACTTGTATATATCCCGCATTGTGAGCCTGCATGGTGTGCCACGAACGATTGTGTCAGATCGTGGTTCTCTTTTCACCTCTCGTTTCTGGCATAAATTGCAAGAGGCTATAGGCACCCGTCTTACTTTCAGTTCGGCTTACCATCCTCAGACTAATGGTCAGACAGAGCGAGTCAACCAAGTGTTGGAAGATATGCTCCGTGCTTGTGTTCTTTCCTATGGGAAGAAGTGGGAGAAGTGCCTACCATTTGCTGAGTTCTCCTACAACAACAGCTATCAGGCCAGTCTTGGCATGGCACCGTTTGAGGCCTTGTATGGGAGGATATGTAGAACCCCATTGAACTGGTCAGAGACTGGTGAGCGGCAGTTTTTCGGCCCAAAGTTGATTAATGAGGCCGAAAGCTAGGTCCAGTTGATTCGCGAGCATCTGTGCGCGGCCCAATCCAGGCAGAAGAATTATGCAGATCGTCGTCGCCGTGAATTGAGCTTTGAGCCCAATGACTTTGTGTATCTCAAAGTCTCACCCTTGAAGGGCCATCAGCGTTTTGGCATCAAGGGCAAGTTGGCTCCTCGCTATGTTGGGCCATATCGCATCGTCGAGAGAGTTGGGGCTGTGGCGTACAGATTGGAGCTACCAGCTGCACTCGAGGGTGTGCATGATGTGTTCCATGTGTCACACCTGAAGAAGTGCCCCCGTGTCCCGACTGAGGTAACTCCGTTGGAGGTTCTCGATGTGCAAGAGAATTTGACCTACGGCGAGCATCCTGTTCACATTCTTAAGGAATCTGAACGGAGAACAAGGAACCGGGTCATCAAGTTCCTTAAGGTTCAGTGGTCAAACCATTCTGAGGATGAGGCAACTTGGGAGCGGGAAGATCGCCTTCGTGCAGATTATCCATCCTTCTTCTCCGAGTAAGCGGAATCTCGGTCGAGATTCTTGTAAGGGGAGAGTTGTAACATCCCAATTTTGGGCTTGTGTTTCAAATGTAAGAAAATGAGTAGAAATTAAAATTTTTTCTTACATCATGTATTTCCTGTATGTACTAAACAATTATTGTACAAGAGTTATGGAAATACATAGTCACAAGTCTTTGATCCAAATCTTGATCCTTCAAAAACATTCTTGTTCCACCTTGTGATAATCTCCTGAAAATATTTTTCCTAAATTCTTGGGTAGGTATGTGACTCATCTGAAAAATTTCACAATTTTTAGAAATTGTTTGAATACTTTTGGAGGTCAGTCAAACCTACTCAAATTCTGGTCAAATTCTGGTCAAACAGGCAGTGAGCGCAGTACTGGTCGTAGAGCGTGAAAACATTCAACGACCAGTCTACTACGTCAGTGAGGTTTTACACGAACCTAAGGAGCATTACCCTCAGGTTCAAAATGTAACATCCCAATTTTGGGCTTGTGTTTCAAATGTAAGAAAATGAGTAGAAATTAAAACTTTTTCTTACATCATGTGTTTCCTGTTTGTACTGGACAAGTATTGTACAAGACTTATGGAAATGCAAAGTCACAAGTCTTTTGATCCAAATCTTGTTCCTTCAAAAACAATCTTGTCAAACCTTTTGATCATCCTCTGGAAATATTTTTCCTAAGTTCTTGGGATGATATGTGACCCCTCTGAAAAATTTCACAATTTTTAGAAATTGTTTGAATATTTTTAGAGGCAGTCAAACCTGTTTGACTCTCAGTCAAACATTAAAACAGAGCCTTGCAGAATTTTTGGAGATTTATTCGCAGCATAAAACTCTCTGAAAATTTTACACAAGGTCAATGTCTCAGTCAGCAAGCTCCTGTAAAAATTTCAGAATTTTTGGAGTTATTTTGCTACCCCAAATAAATCCTCAAAAGTCTCAGCTTAATTAAAACCTAAAAACCAAATTCACTATTCATTGGGTTCGAGTCGGGCTCGAGTCCGAGCCACTTGACTCGGTTGAACCACCTAACTGCACCGAGCCGCGGTTTAAAACGCGCGTGCAATCTCAGCCGTTGGATTCAAATCGCTCGGCCCACGTTCATGTGAGCATTCGGACCATCCGGTTGCGTTAATCAATTGGGACCGTTGGATCTCTATCCAACCGTCCAGATTTCCGTAGGCAATCGGACTGTCCGGCGAACTCTTTCAATCACAGCCGTCCATCTAAGATCCAACGGGCGTGGCTCGTCTTCTCTGTTCTTCTTCCTCCTCGGCTTCTCCGGGCGCGCGGGCGTTCATGGCAGAGAGAAAGAGAGAGCATGGGGGGCTTGTGGTGTCACCTCAAGTTGCTTTCGTCAACGTCTCTCTGCAATGCATTTAATGCGCAACAGGCTTTCTCCTCCATGGTCACCGTGCTCACTTGCTCCCATCACTTCTTGGTCCTTGACCGCGCCATGAACCGAGCTCACCATGGGCTCATGTTCTTGCTCGAAAACCCTAATCCCCTTCCTATAAATTGGCTCCTCTAGGTCCTCCTGGTGTTCTTTTGCACCACACCTAGCTATTCTCTGTGTTTGAGCTCAAGAACACCTCTCACCCTCAAAACACCATTGTTGGCCGTAGAGCTCCAATGGCGGCCTTGGTGTCAAAGTGGTTCATCCTCAACATTTCTTGCACCCTTTGAACTCCTCAACCTCCTTTATATTTCCCTAACTTGATTTTGGGTTGCATTCACAGAATCACTCAATTTTAAGTTTGGAGATTTTCGGTTGGTTTCACCCCCTTTCTTCTCCAGCTCCGGTAAGTGATTCTTTTTGCAATTACTTGCTTTTGGAACCTCTTTGAGCTATAATGAAGCTGTGGTAATGATTTGGTTCCACTCATTTTGCTCAGAACCTCATTTCCACTTCATCTTCTTGGCTCGGTGGACTTCATCGTGTTCAAGTCTTCCCCGGCCATCTTTGAAGCTCCTCTCGGTTAAGGTAGCTTCTGATTAGTCCTTAGAAGCTATGGCACCCGCATCCTAGGTCTGCAGCTGAGCTTTTCGCTATTTTCGTGTTTAGCCGTAGGGTTCCGTTTCGTTTTCGGCCAGCGGCGTTCTAATCCCGCCGCGCGCGAGAATGCTACCATTAGGTTAAATCATATTGCGAATCCATTTTGGGTCTTGTTCGCGCCGCCCGCGGCGAGATCGCGGCGACAAGCCGTCAAAGCCACTCGGGTTTTCTTGACACGCCAGACTCCGTTTTTCGTCATCGATTAGGACACATTAATTGCTAATCATTAGTTGTTAATTGTGTCTTAATCATTATTGTTGAGCCAGCGACTAGTGGGCCCAACATCCTTTAATCACTCTCGGTTCAATCCCGCATCGTTCGACATCATTAATGCTTAATCATTGATTAATAAAAATGTCGGCACTTAATCCGGTCGGAAACCTTCTCTGGGTCGCTGACTTGTGGGCCCGAGGAGTTAAGATCAAATCTCAGGAGTCATTAGTGTTTAATTAATGGTAATCATTAGAAGCATTAATCTGGCCTAACCGCCACTCTCCATCGGCGACAAGTGGGCCCCATGCACCGTGCACGTGGGTTAAACCCAGGGCGTGGGTGACTCGAAGTCACTGACATGCGGTCCCACTCGTCGGTACCTCTTTGAACTTCGATCTATAACCGCCGTCCATCTTGCGATCTGCGGCCCAGATCTTGTATGCATTCGGACCATCCGGTTCCCCTCATCATCCTGGACCGTCCATCTCGTGATCTGCGGCTGAGATCATGTGTGCAATCGGACCTTCTGGTTAGATTTGGGTTTTGAGCCGTTCATCTTTAGATCTGCGGTGCGTGGTTCGTCGAGGTAATCACATCCTCGGTTGCATGCTTCCTCGTGAGCCGTTGGATCTTGATCCAACGGTGGGTTTCGTTATGAATCGCGCGCGCGCTGCTTTTCCGTCGCGTCGCGGCTCGTTGGATTTCGCATCGACGCCCACGGCGCCCACGTCGTTTGTTGTCGGTTGGGTTGGTTTTTATTTCTGTAAGTAATTATTTATCAACTGAAAATTGTATCAAAACTTTAGAAATCCATAACTAATTCTAGATAAGTCCTTTTTACATAAAACCAACTGTAATAAATTTGTATTCCACTAAAGTAATATAAAAATGCTTTTAGCTATGCTCTGTAGTAGAAAATTCGTAATCTTTAATAGCTTATTTTACTCGCTATTTTTATATATTCGTAATTGTATTAAAACTTGGAAAATGCATATCTTTTTCTGTATATCTGCTAATTGAATGATTTTAACTTTGATAAATTTGTTATTAACTAAACTTTAATCTAAAAATGGTGGAAGGTCTATATCAGCACCAGAAAAATATGTTAGTAGATTTAACCTTATTAGTAACACTTAAAAATTCATTTAATGAGGTAATAGACACTAGTAATTCCCTGTAAATCCTAAAAATAGAAATTTGATGTTAGGAAATCCCTCTGTTATCATGCTATAATGTGAAATAGGTTTTGCACATGTTTTTATTTCTGGAGAGTGCATTATGCTAGTTTTGCATCTTAGAAAAATCATAACTAAATCATTTCAACTCCAAATGACCTGAAATTTTATATGGGTTACCACTATCCCAGTGGGTAGCTACCATAAAAATTTCAGCTTCAAAATCTTTCTAGAAAATATTTTTGCTACAGTGCTAATTATGGCCGAAAATGAGTTTTTAGGCAATATCTTTTGCACCACAAATCCAAATTAGGTTTTTCCAGTTTCTATGTCTAGGTATATTCGTATTCTACCTTATGTATAAATTTTGTCGCATTTGGATATTTGTTGCTTGCTCATTGGTTTATTTGTGGCTCGTCTTATTGGTTGTTCTTGGTTCTTTTTGCCTCTCGCTTAGGATTCGACATTTGCGGTAATCCCGAGAGCGACCCTCCACAACAGTTTGAGCAACAGCAAGAAGGCAAGCAGTTTGATCATGTTAATCCCAGTATTTTAAGTATTTATGTTGATTACAAATTCTATGTATGCATTGCTACTTTGTTTTAATAGTTGGCCTAGTAGATGCATTTCCTTAGCAAATGATTATCCTCTACTACCATGAGCCTAGGTTACTTGCTGTGATTTAGAGTTCGTGGATGGGCTCTTGTCACTTAGTAGTTGCGAATTAATTGCTTAGCCATGTTTAGTTCGGTAGAAATGGGCGGTTATCGACTTGTCGATAACCTTGATCACTTAAAACTTATTATGATTATGATTTCCACCTTGTGCCATGTCTACTTACGAAAACTAAAGCGAAAACAAAATGATTTAGACTTGGGCACAATGGTATGTTGGTGTGATTTTCGGGTGTGAGTGGAATGGTGCCTGAGTCAACAAGGACCGAACATCTTGTTACACTGAACCAAGCATTTTTAGCGTGCTAACCACATTAGAGGGTATGGGACCTCTCTTGACTTAGTACTTTGGCGTGTATTGCCCTCGGGTCGCAGGAGGTCGCAGGAGGGATGGTGTTGGGAGCATTGTAGTGTCCGAAAGACTTCACCCGTGATGGGATTTGTTGTCTTCGACTTGCAATGTAAGCGTATGGTGTTTCTACCCATACGAGCTGCTCGTGGTTGATACACAATATTGGAAAAAGTCTCGTAGGACTTAGCCGTGCAAACATACCTTGGAAGTGTGCTTTGTGGCTTAAAGGCGATGCAAGTGTGGGTACATTGGTACACCCCCGCAGGTTAAAACTATTCGAATAGCCTCGTCTAGGTTATGGACACGCTTGGCAAGGTCTTTCAAGAGTTAGACTACAACCTTTTAAATTAAAACTTGATGGGTGGTGCGAATCGGGATTCGTGCTATGTTGTGGTGGCTATTGGGATAGTCACTTCGTGTGGTTACTTGTATGTACCTTTACTTACTGCTACTTTGATAACAAAACTGATTTGCAAACTTGCCTTTACATGTATTACATTATTGCAAATAAAGTTGGCTTTATGCAAAATGAGACATACAACCTCCACCTAAATAAGCTTGCATGTAGTTTATGAATAGGTCTGCTATTCCACACGTCAGTCTTGTGGGTACAAAGACAATCTTTGTACTCAGTTGCTACGCTTAACTGTTTTGTTGCAGAGGAAGAAGGTGAGCCTGAAGGGCCTCACTTTTGTGAGCTGTGTTGTGGTAGCTTGCGGGGCGACTAGCTTGGCGGCCCGGTCGGTTGCCTTGTGGGTGTATGGCTAACCGGTCGACTTTTGTTCCAGCCATCTTATGGCACTTTTGCTTCCGCTGTCATTCTCGTATTTTGTTCTATTTGGCCGGTCGGCTCTCTGTTGTAATAACTTTACTTTATGTCTATCGTTGTTGAACTTAGTGTTATATGTTGTATGGAAATGATGTGTAATTTTGTGATGATGCGCATATGCTGCAATTCTGGGAAGCATATGACCATCGAGGCTTAGAATGTTTAATTAGTAATGCTAGAACCAATTGGAGGTTAAGTGTTACTAGTTAAATATTCCGGGGCCTCACAAAGTTGGTATCAGAGCCATGCTGACCGTAGAAACCCCTAGCTTGGTCGCCTCTAGGATACTTTGAAAACTTACTTTCAAATAGTTTATGAAAACTTAAGTAAGTTCTCAGATTTTACTCCTTACCTATCTTAGCTTGCTCATCTCACCTTACTCTCACTTAAGTTTTGAAAAAGTTGTTCCTCTCTTCCTTTCAAAAATTAGCCTTTATCGATTAACTTGGTTTTGGGAGAAACATGAGAGCTTGGAGAAAGGAATTTGGACAGCTAGCTAGTGGTTAATAATTAAGGTAGGAAATGAGAGGTTAATTCAACTAAAACTTGTGGGAATGCAAGGGTAAGAAGTGATATGAGATTAGCTAATGCCTATACTCTATTAGGTGGGTATACCTTGATTTTTGGACTGTTTTGAGCTGAAAATTAGTTCTGAAAATTTTGGGTTTTCTCAAACGATTACTCGTTCTTCCATACGGGTTAGTCGTTTCTGGAAGTCGAATTGGCGATTTTTGGGCCCTGTACCCTTGGTGGTTATTCCTGAGCCCTTTTTATTGAGTTTGCATTTCTTTGCTTTCTTTTTATCTCGGGCTTGTAGCTAACTTATCTTAGTGAATCAGGATGGCTGGTGGGACACGTGTGGTAGGAATCAGTAGGGTAGTCCCGATGAGGATCTTCCCTTCCTCAGACCATGGCGGAAGTCCTCATGCGGATCGACGCAATCGTTCGGAGGACCGTAGGGTGTTGGAGGTCATCGCCAGGAACACCTCCACTCCCTCCGGTGCCTCCGGATCCGGAGGGTGGACATCGACTCGTGGGGACTTGCGGAGTTCCTTCGCACGCAGACCTCCCACCTTCTCCCGATCTCGAGGATCCCTTGGGCAGCGATCGGCCGCTGCGTCGATTGAGCGGAAGCTCAACGTTGCTCGATGTGAGCGAGGCGGGCACTTTCGCATCCCATCGGTTGGAGGGTGCGGCACTCTCATGGTGGGAGAACTTCCTCGCCATGCGACTGCGGGACACGTGGTCTCGTGGGAGGAGTTCCGATCAGCTTTCGTCGGGCCCATGTCCCCCGGCTGATGAAGTGAAGAAGAAGGAGTTCCTTGCGCTCAAGCGAGGCGCAAATGCGGATCGAGTACCTCCATGAGTTCAACCATTTGGCGAGGTGCGCTCCTGCCGAGGTGGCCAGTGAGGCCAAGCGGGGAGAAGTTCATGGAGGTTTGTGCGAGAGCTTGAGGACAAGCTCTCTATTGTGGACTTCCCGACTTCGGACCTTGGTGGACAAGGCCATTATCGCCGAGCACAAGGCGAGAGCGCTGGCGAGTCCCGCAGCGCAAGTGGGAGGCCCAATGGCCTCGCGAGCCGGCCTCGTTCGTCCCCGAGTTGGGCTGCCGGTGGCCCGCTCCTTGGCTTCACCACCGCCGAGGCCTTCAAAGGCTGACTCCACGTCCTCCGCAGTCGTGACTCGATCCACGGCGCTGCGACCCACCGCGGTGTTCCCGCAACCCGCGGCCGGCGTCACCGCTTCTCTTTGCGAACAAGGGCCACTACGCGAGTAGTTGTCCTAAGAAGCTCGGCGACCCCTCGTCCTAATGGAGGGCGCGGCAAGGGAGTGGTCACCCACGACGAGAAGACCCGGGCTTGGGAGCGCCGAGTCAATCATATCTCGGTGAGGAGGCACAGGAGGCACCCGGCGTGGTGTTGGGTACGCTCCTTGTTAATTTGCGTCTGCTACTGATTTTATTTGACTCTGGGGCCTCGCATTCTTTTATTTGAGGTCTTTTCTTTGTTGATTGTGGGCTTCTTTGTGTTCCTTTGGGATTCCACTGCTGATTCGCTCTCGGGTTGGAAATGAGAGTGACCAAGTATGCGGGATGTTCCTATCCACATCGAAGGAGTGGGATTCTTGGCGAATCTTATCCTACTCGACTCGGCGCTTGGATGTGATTCTTGGCATGGATTGGTTGTCCCAACACTTGGGGCAAATCGATTGTGCGAGAAGATTGTCTACCTCACCATCCTTGGTGAACAGGTTGGGTTTCGCCACGATTAGAGCCCCATCTTTATGTCCTTGAAGCAAAGCCGGCATTGGAGATTCACGACGTCCCCACCGTGTGTGACCGCGGATGTCTTTCCGAAGACTTGCCCGGGATGCCTCTGTTGAGATCTGGAGTTTGTGATAGAGTTGCTGCCTGTACGCCCTATTTCTAAGAGGCGTATCGCATGCCTCCTAATGAGTTGGAGGAGTGAAGAAGCGGTGGGTGAGCTGCAAGGAAGGGTTTTATCCGTCCTAGCTCATCTCCTTGGGGTTGTCCATTATCTTTGTGAAGAAGAAGGACAAGACCTTGCGCATGTGTGTTGATTACCGTCAAGCTTAATGAGGTGGCGGTAAAGAACAAGTATCCTTTGCCCGTATTGATGATCTTTTCGATCGGTTGACCGAACACGAGTCTTCTCAAGATTGACTTGAGGTGGGCTATCATCAAGTCGGATCGGGCGAGGATATTCCTAAGATGGCTTTTGCTACTCGTTATGGCCTTTACGAGTACACCGTCATGTCTTTTGGTTTGACTAATGCTCCTGCTTTATTCATGAATCTTATGAACTCGGTATTCATGGAGTATTTGGATAGGTTCGTGGTGGTATTCATCGATGATATCCTTATCTACTCCAAGAGTGAAGAAGAGCATGCTGAGCATCTTAAGCTTGTATTGGGCAAGCTGCGTGAGCACCAGCTGTATGCCAAATTCAGCAAGTGCGAGTTCTGGTTGAAGGAAGTGGCATTCTTGGGCCATGTTCTTTCAGCAGGAGGTGTGGCTGTGGATCCTAGCAAGGTCAGTGATGTGCTATCTTGGGGTCAGCCCAAGTCGGTCACCGATGTGCGGAGTTTTCTTGGTTTGGCTGGCTACTACCGCCGTTTTATCGAGAATTTCTCTAAGATTGCGAAGCCTATGACCGAGTTGCTCAAGAAAGACAAGAAATTTGAGTGGTCCGCTGCTTGTGATGTGAGTTTTCAGGAACTCAAGAAGCGGTTGACCTCGGCTTCATGCTTGTTCTCACGATATTCACAAGAGTTTTGATATCTATTGTGATGCTTCTCGTCGTGGTCTTGGTTGTGTTCTTATGCGGGAGGGCAAGGTTGTGGCCTATGCATCGCGGCGATTGAGGCCTCATGAGCTCAACTATCCTACTCATGACTTGGAGTTAGTCTGCTTGTGGTCCATGCACTCAAGATTTGGCGGCATTATCTAATTGGTAACCGTTGTGAGGTGTACTCGACCACAAGAGCTTGAAATACTTGTTCACCCGGCGGATCTGAACCTCAGCAGAGAGAAGATGGTTGGAGTTGATCAAGGACTATGACATGGGCATTCGGTACCATCCGGGCAAGGCCAATGTCGTTGCGGATGCACTCGATCGGAAGGTGTATTGCAACATGTTGATGCTCCAAGAGCAAGACCTACCCTCATTTCGTAATTCGGCGCCTCAATTTGGGTTTGATCGAGCGCGGTTCTCTTGCTACATTGGTTGTGCAACCAACCTTGGTGGACCAAATCAAGGCGACATGTGAGCGGATGCGGTGTGAGCGGATCAGCGTAACATCAAGGATGGGATGGCCAAGTGCTTTTCGGAGGATGAGCATGGCGTTGTGTGGTTTGGGCGGCGCCTTGTGGTTCCTAAGGTCATGGAATTGCGAATTTGATTCTCGCGAAGCCCATGATTCTCCTTTGTCTATTCATCCGGGGCTACCAAGATGTATCGGGACCTTCGTCGAGGTTCAGTGGACCCGAATGAAGCGCGAGATTGCCAAGTTCGTTGCGAGTGCGGCGTGTCTTTGTCGCGTGAAGGCCGAGCATCGGCGTCAGCCAGTCTTCTTGACCTTTGCGGTGCGAGAATGGAAGTGGGATTCGTTGGCATAGACTTCATCACCGGATTGCCCGCTCGTCAAAGGAATGATGCTATTTGGGTCGTGATCGACGAGGTTGACTAAAGTGGCACATTTCCTTCTGTCAAGACTCGGCCGTGTGGGGCCTTTGGCGAACTTTATGTCTCGAGGATTGTGAGTCTTCACGGTGTGCGAAGGCGATTATTTCGATCGTGGTGCGCTTTTCACCTCGCGGTTTGGCATAGTGCGCAGAGGCTATGGGGACCCGCCTTCACTTGATCTGACCTTTCATCCTCGGGGTGATGGTCGGCGGGCGAGTCAACCAAGTGTTGGAAGATATGCTCGTGCTTGTGTTCTTTCCTATGGGAAGAAGTGGGAGAAGTGCCTACCATTTCTTTGAGTTCTCCTACAACAACGACTTTCGAGCCGGTCTTGGCATGGCACCATTTGAGGCTTTGTATGGGAGGAGATGCGAACCCCATTGAACTGGTCGAGATCGGTGGCGGCGATTTCGGCCAGATTCGATCAATGAGGCCGAGAGTCAAGTTCGATTGATCCGCGAGCATCTGCGCGCCCGATCGAACAAAGAGCTATGCAGATCGTCGTCGCCGTGAGTTGAGCTTTGAGCCCAATGACTTTGTGTATCTCAAAGTCTCACCCTTGAAGGGCCATCAGCGTTTTGGCATCAAGGGCAAGTTGGCTCCTCGATATGTTGGGCCTTACCGTATCATCGAGAGAGTTGGAGCGATTGCATCTGATTGGAGCTACCGGTGCACTTGAGGGTGTGCATGATGTGTTCCATGTTTCACACCTAAAGAAGTGCCTCCGTGTCCCGACTGAGGAAACTCCGTTGGAAGCTCGATGTGCAGGAGAATTTGACCTACCGCGAGCATCCTGTTCGTATTCTTGAGGAATCTGAACGGAGAACAAGGAACCGGGTCATCAAGTTCCTTAAGGTTCGATGGTCAAACCATTCGAAGATGAAGCAACTTGGGAGCGAGAAGATCGCCTTCGTGCAGATTTTCCTTCTTTCTTCTCCGAGTAAACGGAATCTCGGGTCGAGATTCTTGTAAGGGGGGGAGAGTTGTAACATCCCAATTTTGGGCTTGTGTTTCAAATGTAAGAAAATGAGTAGAAATTAAAACTTTTTCTTACATCATGTGTTTCCTGTTTGTATTGGACAAGTATTGTACAAGACTTATGGAAATGCAAAGTCACAAGTCTTTTGATCCAAATCTTGTTCCTTCAAAAACAATCTTGTCAAACCTTTTTGATCATCCTCTGGAAATATTTTTCCTAAGTTCTTGGGATGATATGTGACCCCTCTGAAAAATTTCACAATTTTTAGAAATTGTTTGAATATTTTTAGAGGCAGTCAAACCTGTTTGACTCTCAGTCAAACATTAAAACAGAGCCTTGCAGAATTTTTGGAGATTTATTCGCAGCATAAAACTCTCTGAAAATTTTACACAAGGTCAATGTCTCAGTCAGCAAGCTCCTGTAAAAATTTCAGAATTTTTGAAGTTATTTTGCTACCCCAAATAAATCCTCAAAAGTCTCAGCTTAATTAAAACCTAAAAGCCAAATTCACTATTCATTGGGTTCGAGTCGGGCTCGAGTCCGAGCCACTTGACTCGGTTGAACCACCTAACTGCACCGAGCCGCGGTTTAAAACGCGCGTGCAATCTCAGCCGTTGGATTCAAATCGCTCGGCCCACGTTCATGTGAGCATTCGGACCATCCGGTTGCGTTAATCAATTGGGACCGTTCGATCTCTATCCAACCGTCCGATTTCGTAGGCAATCGGTTTGTCCGCGAACTCTTTCAATCACGGCCGTCCATCTAAGATCCAACGGCGTGGCTCGTCTTCTCTGTTCTTCTTCCTCCTCGCTTCTCGGGCGCGCGCGTTCATGGCAGAGAGAGAGAGAGAGCATGGGGGCTTGTGGTGTCACCTCAAGTTGCTTTAAATCAACGTCTCTCTGCAATGCATTTAATGCGCATGAGCTTTCTCCTCCATGGTCACCGTGCTCACTTGCTCCCATCACTTCTTGGTCCTTGACCGCGCCATGAACCGAGCTCACCATGGGCTCATGTTCTTGCTCGAAACCCTAATCCCCTTCCTATAAATTGGCTCCTCTAGGTCCTCCCGGTGTTCTTTTGCACCACACCTAGCTATTCTCGTGTTTGAGCTCAAGAACACCTCTCACCCTCAAAACACCATTGTTGGTCGTAGAGCTCCAATGGCGGCCTTGGTGTCGATGGTTCATCCTCAACATTTCTTGCACCCTTTTGAACTCCTCAACCTCCTTTATATTTCCCTAACTTGATTTTGGGTTGCATTCACAGAATCACTCAATTTTAAGTTTGGAGATTTTCAGTTGGTTTCACCCCTTTCTTCTCCGGCTCAGGTAAGTGATTCTTTTGCAATTACTTGCTTTTGGAGCCTCTTTGAGCTATAATGAAGCTGTGGTAATGATTTGGTTCCACTCATTTTGCTCGAACCTCATTTCCACTTCATCTTCTTCGCTCGGTGGACTTCATCGTGTTCAAGTCTTCCCGGCCATCTTTGAAGCTCCTCTCGGTTAAGGTAGCTTCGATTAGTCCTTAGAAGCTATGGCACCGCATCCTAGGTGTGGTGAGCTTTTCGCTATTTTCGTGTTTAGCCGTAGGGTTCCGTTTCGTTTTCGGCTGGCGGCGTTCTAATCCTCGCGTGGCGAGAATGCTACCATTAGGTTAAATCTTGTTATTGCGAATCCATTTTGGGTCTTGTTCGCGCCGCGTGGCCGAGTCGCCGGCGACAAGCCGTCAAAGCCACTCGGGTTTTGCTTGACACGGCGACTCCGTTTGTCATCGATTAGGACACATTAATTGCTAATCATTAGTTGTTAATTGTGTCTTAATCATTATTGTTGAGCCAGCGACTAGTGGGCCCAACATCCTTTAATCACTCTGGTTCAATCGCGCATCGTTCGACATCATTAATGCTTAATCATTGATTAATAAAAATGTCGGCACTTAATCCGATCGGAAACCTTCTGCGGTCGTGACTTGTGGGCCGAGGAGTTAAGATCAAATCTCGAGTCATTAGTGTTTAATTAATGGTAATCATTAGAAGCATTAATCTGCCCTAACCGCCACTCTCGATCGGCGACAAGTGGGCGATGCCTTGTGCGCGTGGGTTAAACCGATGCGTGGGTGACTCGAAGTCAGCGACATGCGGTCCCACTCGTCAGTACCTCTTTTGAACTTCGATCTATAACCGCCGTCCATCTTGCGATCTGCGGCCCAGATCTTGTATGCATTCGGACCATCCGGTTCCCCTCATCATCCTGGACCGTCCATCTCGTGATCTGCGGTGAGATCATGTGTGCAATCGGACCTTAGGTTAGATTTGGGTTTTGAGCCGTTCATCTTTAGATCTGCGGTGCGTGGTTCGTCGAGGTAATCGCATCCTCGGTTGCATGCTTCCTCGTGGCCGTTGGATCTTGATCCAACGGTGGGTTTGTTATGAATCGCGCGTCTTGCTGCTTTCCGTCGCGTGCGGCTCGTTGGATTTCGCATCGACGGCCCACGAGCGTCCACGTCGTTTGTTGTCGGTTGGGTTGGTTTTTATTTCTGTAAGTAATTATTTATCAACTGAAAATTGTATCAAAACTTTAGAAATCCATAACTAATTCTAGATAAGTCCTTTTTACATAAAACCAACTGTAATAAATTTGTATTCCACTAAAGTAATATAAAAATGCTTTTAGCTATGCTCTGTAGTAGAAAATTCTGTAATCTTTAATAGCTTATTTTCTGCTATTTTTATATATTCCAGAATTGTATTAAAACTTAGAAAATGCATATCTTTTTCTGTATATCTGCTAATTGAATGATTTTAACTTTGATAAATTTGTTATTAACTAAACTTTAATCTAAAAATGGTGGAAGGTCTATATCAGCACCAGAAAAATATGTTAGTAGATTTAACCTTATTAGTAACACTTAAAAATTCATTTAATGAGGTAATAGACACTGGTAATTCCCTGTAAATCCTAAAAATAGAAATTTGATGTTAGGAAATCCCTCTGTTATCATGCTATAATGTGAAATAGGTTTTGCACATGTTTTTATTTCTGGAGAGTGCATTATGCTAGTTTTGCATCTTAGAAAAATCATAACTAAATCATTTCAACTCCAAATGACCTGAAATTTTATATGGGTTACCACTATCCCAGTGGGTAGCTACCATAAAAATTTCAGCTTCAAAATCTTTCTAGAAAATATTTTTGCTACAGTGCTAATTATGGTAGAAAATGAGTTTTTAGGCAATATCTTTTGCACCACAAATCCAAATTAGGTTTTTCAGTTTCTATGTCTAGGTATATTCGTATTCTACCTTATGTATAAATTTTGTCGCATTTGGATATTTGTTGCTTGCTCATTGGTTTATTTGTGGCTCGTCTTATTGGTTGTTCTTGGTTCTTTTGCCTCTCGCTTAGGATTCGACATTTGCGGTAATCCCGAGGCGACCCTCCACAATGATTTGAGCAACGGCAAGAAGGCAAGCAGTTTGATCATGTTAATCCCAGTATTTTAAGTATTTATGTTGATTACAAATTCTATGTATGCATTGCTACTTTGTTTTAATAGTTGGCCTAGTAGATGCATTTCCTTAGCAAATGATTATCCTCTACTACCATGAGCCTAGGTTACTTGCTGTGATTTAGAGTTCGTGGATGGGCTCTTGTCACTTAGTAGTTGCGAATTAATTGCTTAGCCATGCTTAGTTCGGTAGAAATGGGCGGTTATCGACTTGTCGATAACCTTGATCACTTAAAACTTATTATGATTATGATTTCCACCTTGTGCCATGTCTACTTACGAAAACTAAAAACTGAAAACAAAATGATTTAGACTTGGGCACAATGGTATGTTGGTGTGATTTTCGGGTGTGACTGGAATGGTGCCTGAGTCAACAAGGACCGAACATCTTGTTACACTGAACCAAGCATTTTTAGCGTGCTAACCACATTAGAGGGTATGGGACCTCTCTTGACTTAGTACTTTGGCGTGTATTGCCCTCGGGTCGCAGGAGGTCGCAGGAGGGATGGTGTTGGGAGCATTGTAGTGTCCGAAAGACTTCACCCGTGATGGGATTTGTTGTCTTTCGGCTTGCAATGTAAGCGTATGGTGTTTCTACCCATACGAGCGGCTCGTGGTTGATACACAATATTGGAAAAAGTCTCGTAGGACTTAGCGGTACTGACATACCTTCGGAAGTGTGCTTTGTGGCTTAAAGCGATGCAAGTGTGGGTACATTGGTACACCCTGCAGGGTTAAAACTATTGAATAGCCTCGTCCTAGGTTATGGACACGCTTGGCAAGGTCTTTCAAGAGTTAGACTACAACCTTTTAAATTAAAACTTGATGGGTGGTACGAATCGAGGATTCGTGCTATGTTGTGGTGGCTATTGGGATAGTCACTTCGGTGGTTACTTGTATGTACCTTTACTTACGCTACTTTGATAACAAAACTGATTTGCAAACTTGCCTTTACATGTATTACATTATTGCAAATAAAGTTGGCTTTATGCAAAATGAGACATACAACCTCCACCTAAATAAGCTTGCATGTAGTTTATGAATAGGTGTGCTATTCCACACGTCGATCTTGCGGGTACAAAGATAATCTTTGTACTCGGTTGCTACGCAAGCTGTTTTGTTGCGAGAGGAAGAAGGTGAGCTCAAGGGCCTCACTTTTGTGAGTGTGTTGTGGTAGCTGCGGGCGACTAGCTTAGCGGCCGTCGGTTGCCTTGTGGGTGTATGGCTAACAGGTCGACTTTTGTTCCACCATCTTATGGCACTTTTGCTTCATTGTCATTCTCGTATTTTGTTCTATTTGGCCGGTCGGCTCTCTGTTGTAATAACTTTACTTTATGTCTATCGTTGTTGAACTTAGTGTTATATGTTGTATGGAAATGATGTGTAATTTTGTGATGATGCGCATATGCTGCAATTCTGGGAAGCATATGACCATCGAGGCTTAGAATGTTTAATTAGTAATGCTAGAACCAATTGGAGGTTAAGTGTTACTAGTTAAATATTCCGGGGCCTCACACAAAAACTTCTATATGCCTCCTCATGTCTTCGAGGAAACTACGGCATTATTTTCAAGCGCACAAACTAGCTGTGCCGTCTGAGTTTTCCTTGGGAGCGATCCTCCAGAATAGGGAAACAGCGGGACGCATGGCAAAGTGGTCAGTCGAACTTGGGGTGTTCGACATCCATTTCGTGTCCCGAACGGCCGTTAAATCCCAGATCTTGGCAGACTTTGTCGCCGAATGGACAAATCCTGAACCCGTTCAGGATCCCCAGTACGATTCCCACGACCAGTGGACGATGTACTTTGACGGGTCACTTACGATAAGTGGCTCGGGGGCTGGGGTGGTCCTGGAATCTCCTATAGGAGAAACCTTAAAGTATGCTATACAATTAAACTTTCAGGCCACTAATAATGTGGCAGAGTACGAAGGTTTGCTAGCTGGTATACGAGCCGTGAAAGCGCTCTCGATTCGATGACTACTCGTAAGAGGAGACTCTCAACTAGTCGTGAATCAAGTCGGAAAAGAGTACTAGTGCTCTAATTCGACCATGTCCTGGTACCTATCGAAAGTTCGCAAGTTAGAAAAGCACTTTTTGGGCTTTAAGGTACAATTTATCCATCGAAAAGATAATTTCCTCGCAAACCAACTGGCTCGCTTAGCTTCCTCCCGATCCCTGGTACCG
This sequence comes from Ampelocalamus luodianensis, assembly GCA_036346255.1. Classification (NCBI taxonomy): domain Eukaryota; kingdom Viridiplantae; phylum Streptophyta; class Magnoliopsida; order Poales; family Poaceae; genus Ampelocalamus; species Ampelocalamus luodianensis. The sequence goes on along the minus strand of CM070630.1, from coordinate 19,983,223 downwards.
AAAGGGGTGTTTTTGCAACAGCTTCAAAAGCCGTCTATAGTCGAAGAACTAGAGACGCCCTCTATAGAAACAGTCTCTCTAGAGTACAAAGATACATGGATGGCACCCATCTACGAGCACCATCAGACGGGTTCCTTACCCGATGACGATCCAGAAGCATATCGATTATCCCGAAAGGCCAAAATGTATACTCTTGTCGAAGGTGTCCTCTATAAACGAGGAACCCAAGGGGTGCTCATGCGATGTGTTCCGCAGAGCGAAGGATTAAAACTCCTTCACGACATACACGGAGGGATCTGTGGAACTCATGCTTCCTACAGAACACTGGTTGGTAAAGCCTTTCGACAAGGTTTTATTGGCCAACAACCTCTACGATGCCGGGAGTGGTTAAAAATGTATCTGATGTCGGTTTCATAGCCGGCAAATACACCAACCAGCTCAGGCATTGCAAACAATTCCTCTGTCCTGGCCTTTTGCAACCTGGGGTCTTGATATCCTCGGACCGTTACCTAGAGCTCCAGGAGGTTTTGAGTTCCTTTTTGTGGCCATCGATACGTTCACAAAATGGATAGAAGCTGAGTCTGTATGGATGGGATAACAACGAGCGAGAAAGCGGTTCATGATGAGATGTGTGATCACTCGGTTTGGAGTACCAAGTCGAATTATCACAGACAATGGCAAACAGTTTACAAGCGCAAAATTTCAGGAATTTTGCGACGAGTTGGGAACTCGTTTGTGTTACGCTTCTATCGCTCACCCCCAAAGCAATGGGGCAGTCGAAAGAGCAAATGGCCAGATAATGAAGGGAATTAAAACCCGAGTCTTCGATCAGCTAGTCAAGCGCTCGGGGGCTTGGGTACAAGAATTACCTTCAGTATTATGGGCGATTCGTACGACGCCTAGCCGAGCTATAGGAGAAACGCCTTTCTTTCTAGTTTTCGGTGCCAAAGCCATGCTTCCACGAGCTTCCACCAGAACTAAAGATCAGGTCAGCACGGGTCGACAAGTTCAATGACTCCATTCAAGAACAATTCCGAGCGGATGACATCAACCTGCTCGAGGAAAAGAGAAACCAGGCTTTAATCCGTTCCGCAGTCTACCAACAGACCCTGCACAGATACCACGATCGTAAGGTCCAACCTCTTAGGCTTGCTATAGGTGACTTGGTATTGAGGCTTATCCAATCCCAGTCTAATCGGAACAAACTTTCCCCAAAATGGGAAGGTCCTTACACTGTGGTCGAAGTAACGCGTCCAGAATCAGTACGACTTGCAATGGAAGACGGCCGTGTTCTCGCAAATTCTTGGAACATTGACCAGTTACGCAAGTTCTATGTGTAACAAGAATCTACGACAATAAAGTATCAGGTTCTCCCTATCTTTTTTGTCTCTTTTTTGGATTTCGCTTTAATTTTTGACCATTTTTATATACTCATTCCTCTTGTACGCTGGTCGGAAAAAGGACAACATATCTAGTCGAAGTCTCTCCTCTCTGCATATGGTCCTGTCCGCTGGAAGGAGCTTCCTAATGCCGCCTTGTTCTTTGCTATAACAACCAGTACAAAGGTTATTGAGCTCAGAAACATGGTCAAAAGTTGTTAAGCAAATTCATGTCACTTCAGCTTATTTTGAAAATAATCTTAGAAGAGTGCACTTGTTGCGATGCGTTCGACTACTTTTCAATTATCTTGATTGGTTTTTACTGGCCGAAGGAATAAACACACCTAGTCGAAGCCTTTCCTTTCTGCACGTGGTCCCGCCCACTAGAAGGAACTTCCTAGCGTCGTTCCATTTCCTACTTTTCCTACCAGGATAACTCCGTCAGGAAAAACGAAAACAGTTGAACGAATCCTTAAGGTCCTCTAGATGTTTGTTTTGCTCAAGTTGTCGTTATTGATTTGATTAATCCGGTCAGAGATGGTAACATCACCTAGTCGAAGACTTTTTTCTCTGCACGTGGTCTTGCCCACTAGAGGGAACTTCCTAGTGTCAATCTGTTTCTAATCTCTCGACTAGTGCAAGATAATCGATACTCGAAAACTAAAAGTCGAACAAACCTCTCTGTTTTCATAAACCCTTTCTTTACTACTTTCTTAGTTTATTCCTAATAAACTAAGTAAGTAGTCGGGGGCTAAGATAAAGTTATAAATATGACTTCATTTCTTAGTCTTAATTTTTTCGAGTTATCATCTTACGAGTTGCTAACTACTCTATGAGATGTTCACAGGGAAAAGGAAGGAGAAAGGAGGAATCGTTCATATCTGGTTTGATTATTTCTTCCTCTTTCATTATCTCACGAGTTACTAACTACTCTACGAGATGATTTGTAGGAAAAAGAAAGGATCATATATATGTGCATCGCCATCAAAAAAGACTTGTCTTTACAAAAATGTGTTACAAGACTACTCTGATCAAGGACATTCTATTTGCATCTCCTCTGCGACCTTCTCGCCAAACGACTGCATCTCTTCGATTAGCTTCTCTGCTTCAGATTCGGTGCAGTCAAAGTCGGCTTCAACAAAATGAGGATTAAGGTTAGGATCACGGGCCTTGAGTTTTGCTAAAACAAAACTCACAGCTCCTTTGACCGCATTCTTTATCGAATCATTCTGGTTGGTCTTCAGAGTAGACACCAACTCGTTCAAAGTACCAACCTGTTCCCCAATGGCACTCGTATGAGCAGCCATCATGTCGTCGTGAGGAGCAATCCTCCCGGCACGAAGCCCATCGATTACATTGTTCAGGAGTGAGATATTATCTTGAAGATTGATCTTCAATGATTTTGTCTCCTCCTGGGAATAAGTCGAAGCCTCGTGGAGTTGTTTTATTTCAATCAATCGATCTGGAAAGAGTAAGGATTGATTAGATGAAGCAGTTCTATGAGAAGGTAAAACAAATTAATAGCAGGTAAAAATTTTACTTACCAGCTAATTGAGAACCCAAGTTCTCGATCTGCCGATCTTTCTCCTTCGCGATACGGGAGACTTCACGAACAACTGAGGATTTCTCCTGGACTTCGATCCGAGAGCCCCACTCGGCCCAAGGGCCTTATTTTCGACTTCTTTTTCTAAAAAAAGAATGAGAGGTTAAAAAAAAGAGAGAGGTGGGAACCAAAATCAGAAGCAGTCGTGATTACACGTACTGTTTGTTTTTTCCTGCAACCGCTGGGTTGCAGAGTTAGCCTCCTGAAGCTTCTTCAGGAGGTCGGTGGCTTTATCCCTAAGCTTTTTCGACTCGGCTTTTTCAAAGTCAAGTGAGTCAGCCAAGGTCTTTTCGTCACTCTTAAACCTATAAGGGTAAAGGGAAGACATGAACACACTTAAAACAGACGATTGTAAGTATTTCTACGATTGATAAGTGGTTGTAAGCTATTCTACGACTACCCCCTAGTCGTAAGTTTTTCTACGACTAGTACCAAGTCGTAAGTTTTTCTACGACAACCTTCTATGAGTACTGAACAAGTAATCAGAACGATTACGAGAGACGGTTACTCACCACCTCTCTGCTTGCTCGCAGAGTACTACTTTCTCTTGTCGAAGCTTGACAAGTTGCCGATGGTATTCACAAATCGTAGCGATTTGTTCCACGGCTCTCTACAAATACTTACGTTCATATTTGACCAAGCAAACATGGACATTATTCGTGATGGATCCTTCAGCCCATCTATCTCCTCGACTCGTTTCCACCAGACCCCCTCAAGTCATTCGTTGTCAAAAACATCCCCACAATTGGGAATGCTGCTGGGGTGTGGAACTCGGTCACGAGATCGGTAGGCCGAAGATCCTACGATAGAGTCAGGGCCAAAGAAATCAGAGCAAAAGTTGAAGTACTCTTCTTCCTCTGACTCGGTGATGGGGACACCACCTGGAGGGCTGGAAGGAACGTCCTCGACAACCTCCTTACCAGCACGGCGGTCAGCACTCTCGCTGCCACCGACCTTCGGTATCTCCCTTGAGGCCTCTGTCACCTCCTCTCTAGTCTCTACGACAGCCTCGGTTGTCGTAGCAACCTCGACATCCTCAGCGGTCGTAGCGACCTCAGCAGCCGCAGCTTCTTCCGCCACAGGAATAGTAGCTGGTTCTTCGGCTACTACCGCGGTCACCCCCTCGCCAGCTGAAGGAGTGGCAGCGGGCTCCTCCGCCGGAGCATCCCTGGGGGCTGAAGATATCGGGCTAAGATCACAATACACAGAAGTAAGTTAACTCGTAAAAGATGAACAATAAGTGCAGTTATTACGCTTATGTTTTTTACATACCTCTGTGCGCTGGACCTAACCCGAAACTTGGGAGCCACCTTCCTGACAGAATATTTCTTCGATTTCTTCTGAACCATAACTGGTCGAGAAGCACACGGGACAACAGGAGTCACCTCCTCCCGACTTCCCGGGTGATCGAGATCAATCTCGACCACCCTAAGAGCACTGCTCCCCTGTAACGTCCCAAAATTTGGCTTTTCAAAAATCTTTTGAGTAGTTTAGGCCCCTGGAAAATTTCACCAATCTTATTTGATTTAATAAAGCTTAATTGGGAATTTTCTAAATTAAAAATATTTAATTTGACTAATATAAACGTGAATTAAATAAAAACTTGTGTTATTCGGCTTCCTTGTGTTTCAAGGAATTTTTTGGTATTTTCTGAGATTTTTCCGGATTTATTTGCTATTTATTTGATCTCCTCGATTTTTGGCTTTTATTTTAATTCCGAAATTCAGCCTTTTCTCTCTCCTAGCCACATGCTACAGTAACACGCAATTTACTCTTCACCGTGTTCCTCCCGAGCGCTGCTGTCCGTCTCCAGAACGTATCCGTTTCTAACTCAAACCTTCAAAATTTCATATCTTTCTCTACGGTACATATAAAAGCGAACGGTTTGCGCTCACGCGTCCGTCTTGATCTCCTCTTCTAATCCCCTGAATTGGTTTCCTCCAAACCAATCTATTTTCGTCGCAATCTCCAGAAAACCGAGCTCCAACCGAAGTTCTTCTCCGGCGAACTGCGCCTTCGTCCGACGTCCGCCGACCGAACCGTCTGCGGCGTTGGCTTCGCGTCGTCGCCTTCTACGTCATGGTTCCATCCACTTCGCCCAAAGATCGCCGGAGCATCGTCGGTCATTAAAGCCAAACCGTGTTCATCGCGTTGCTCGCTTCCTCGGTGAGTTTTTCCAAAATCCGATCGCGCCATCACGTCCGGCTCGTCGTTTCCTTTCCATTTTGCCCCTTCGCCGCTGCTACGTCGCCTCCGGCCGCCGGCCACTCTGTGTGCACTATTCATGCATGTGCACTGTTCATGCACGAACACTGTGTGTGCGTTTCTTCTATTGCGTTTCATCTTTGTGCTCTGTTGTTTCTTTCGTTTCTATGTTGATTCTCATGGCTAATCCTTTTCCTTGCTTTGCCTTCCAAACACCAAAATTCTTGCCATCGCCATATACCAAATATCATCCTGTAGCTTCTGTTACTATTCATGTCTGATATAGTTATGTGTTGTCTTTTCTTGCTGTGAAGCCTCAAGTCTCTATTCTTTATTTATTGCTTTGTCATCTGATGCTAATTCTTGCCATATCAATTGAAGTCTCAGGCCACCATGTGCCATGAAACAATCACCAGATCTGTTCTCTATATCATATCTTCGTTTATGTTTTCTGTTCGTGTATGTACAAGCAGCATCTAAGCAATTTGTTCTCTGTTGCTTCTGTGTCTTCCTTTCCTTTCTTTGTTGCGCAGAGCCAAACATTTATTCTTTGCTTAGCCATCTCTCTACCATGTTAATGCCCCCATGCCGCCATGATCAGGTTGAACAAACCTCTGTTCCTGTTGCATCCGGTTGCATCTCTAGTTTCCTCTCTGTCTTTCTTTCCCATCAATTTAATCACGACCATACATCTAATACTTTCCCTTCCATGTGGACCCATTGCCATCCATATAGACATATATTTATCTCTCTTACATGTCGACCCCACATGTCATCCACCCAATTAAAGTCCTAATTATTTATCTCTCTTACATGCGGGTCCCTTATGTCAGTCAACTCTTAGGTCAACCCTTGTTCATGAGCTTGGTCCACCGTGGACTAGCTTATCTCTGTGGACCTGGTCCATAGACCAGTGGCCCACATGTCAACCTCTAATTCTATTTTCGGGAATTAATTTAATTCTTGAAAAACCTTTGTATCTTATTGGTCCCACTTGTCACCCTCTCTACCTTATTTCTGGAAATATTTTAATTCTAGAAATCCATAAATACCAGTCGGTCCCACCCATCATACACTTATTTTTTTTCTAATATTTTCGGAATAGAATATTCTGAGAATATTCCGTAGAGCTTTTTCATCATTTCATGTGAATTTCAATCTTCCGAGAGCCATATCTTCTTCATCCGAATTCCGATTGAACCCATTCAGGTTTCTAAATTCATCTAAATTCAATATCTACCTTCCAGTACCGTTCAATTTCAATTTGGAGTTTATTTGATTTGCCTTTTGAATTTAGTTTGTTTTACGCTTTCTTTCTCGTTAGACGCCGAAGTCCCGGAATCGTCCGAAAGAGCTGAAGATCAAGCAAGTAGAAGATTGAAGATAAAATAAGATCATCATTGCTATAGCAAGGCAAGTTATACCTTTGATCATATTGAATCCCAGTTTTCAAAATTACTTTGATTCAAATTATTGCATTTACTTTAAGTAATTATTTAAATACTTTTGGGTTTAGCTATTAATCCCATTTGTTATATCCACTTTGTCTATTGTATGTCATAATCTTTTGTCACCCTAGATTGGTTCATATTTAGTTGGTGCTATGGTATTACCAACGTGAGTTGGTTAGTACGAGTAGATTGCTTAGCCATGCAACGAGTCATCATCATCACCTGAGTTGCAATTATAAATTTGACTAAGTGATTATGAAACTATGTGATAAAACTATGTGTACTGTGTGCTATTACTTTGTGGATGGCATATGTTCCACTTAACCAACAGGGTGGGAAAGGATTTAGACTGAGGCAAGTGGTGGATACTGTGTGATATGGTGGCCTTTGTGATGGGAATGTTAATCTTTGTGACTTACTTAGAACATGGAAGTCTTGCCTTGGTCAATTAAGGACTTAACTTTGTACGCCATTGAACTGAGCCTTACTGTACGACCACATGCCTGGTATGGGACGGGCCTAACTTAGTAAGTTATGGATTCTCGGCATTGATGTTCAGGTGGATAGGTTAGGCTGTGTGACAGGGTGGAGGTGTGACTACTTAGTGGTTGCATCGCGGGACAAGTGTGTACAACCTCTGTAGAGTGTTAAACAATCTATTCGAATAGCCGCGTCCGCGGTCATGGACATGCTCGGGGATTTCACACGAGGGGTAGATTTTCATAAAACGTTGGAATGAGAGCTGTGTGACCTCAATCATATGGCTATGTGAAATAATTTGTTTAGGCTATGTGTCTTTGTGAAAACAAATGTTAAATTAATATTGTCTATTTGTTTTGAATTATGCTTTCAATCTATTATTTGTATTCAATTGCAAATGTTGCATTTCTGCAAAATAACCACAGAAGCCATTTCCTTTGGAATAAGCCTGCATCTATAAATTGCATTCTGTGGTATGATTTGCGAGTACGGTTGTGTACTCACACTTGTTGTAAAACTTGCGCCCAAACCTACAGAGTGAAGGAATCGTCGGTCAACAAGGTTTACTTCAAGGATCGAGGAGAGCTAGGTCGCGCACCCCAGCCGATTGCCTGTGGGCATATGGATGGGCTTCACTGAAGTTATTCCGTTTCGTTCCGCTGCTGCTTCATTGAGCTATTCGCTTTCTGAGGCATTAATTGTAAGCTTTGACCTTAAGGTCTTTACTCTAATATGTATTGTTATTTACCTATTTATTAGTCATATTTGTATATGGAAATGATATTTCATCGATATTGCCACTGTGTGCACTAGCGTGATCCTGGACTAGTGCAGTATACACAGAGGATCCAGAATTGTATTTTTGGGTCCCGACAGAGGTGGTATCAGAGCCATATCGACTGTAGATCGCGACCTTAGTTAGAATGGCCGTTTGTAAGGAAAACTTCAAAACTTATTTTACAAATGGAAAATCTTAATGATGTGTTATTCTCATCTTGTCTAGCTTCTATACTCTTCTACTCTATCCGTTCTCATCTATATTCTTCCTCACCATTTTGAGTATTAAATCGGACTTCCTCTCCTCGTAACTTCTTTTAGTTGTCGTTATCAATGTCAAATGTCTTGGTGGATGCCCAAGAGCTGTTTTGAGCAACTATTTGAAGACCATGCAACCAACAACAACGTATCGACATCTCCCCAAGTGTTCAAGACAAGTGCGTCGCAAAAATTCAAGACCGAGAAGAAGTTGTACGTCGCCTCCATCTTTCTCCAAGCTTCGCCTCCAAGGATCGCAAGCAGTCAACGTTTGATGAAGACCGTGACCAGTTCGAGTTTCCTTCAGACCAACCATATAGGATAAATCAGCATAGGTTGCTCCCGTGTGTTGAACCAAGTCGCCCAGTTAAGTTAGAGTTTAATCGACTAGACGATTAGATCTTTATTTTTCTTCTTCGGTGTAGTTTGGCCGTGAGTTTTATGCTTCTTAATAGCTTTCCGGCTATTTGTGTGTTCTTTGGGTTAAGCCTGTTCCCCTTAGTAGATTCTCTTTCCTTACCTTGTGCTTTCCCTCGCATCTATGAGCCTTGGTCAGCCAGCAGATGGAGAACCCCAGTGAAACCAGCCTTGTTAGTAATCTTGAGACGATGTGCGGCTCGGTGTTGTCAATCCCATGGGCGATTGTCGATCAGGAGTAGCAGATCCAGTCATGGAACAATCCTTGGTAGCTCAGACTCAACTCATGAATGCGATGATGCAGTACATGAACAACAGGATGACCCAGCTGAATCAGACCACCGCTACCTTAGTCAATTTGATGAATCAGAATAATCAAGCAAGTCATAGTATCGTCGCCGGCGTCAGTACCAGAGTAGACGATGACCAACAACTATCTCCAGTGCCAGTAGTGACACATCAAAACCCGAGCCAGCTCCCTGCCACTCAGAATCAGATCATGCAAGTGACGATGCAACCATCAGACAATAGTAATGTATGCAATGATGCACAACTCGTTGCCATCCCAACGACGCACCCTCAGCTCGAGCTTGAGAAGTTCTTAAGGACCAAGCCACCTGTTTTTTAAGGATCAACCATACTCAAGGATGCAGAATCTTGGATTCGCACCATAGAAGAAAAGCTAACTGTTGTGCACTGCAATGATAATGAGAAAGTTTTCTATGCTGCTCATCATTTAGAAGGAGTTGCATTAGATTGGTAGGAAAAATTTCGCGCTGCCCATCAGGACGAGCACACCATCACTTGGGCAGAGTTCACCACCACTTTGTGCCAATAGCATGCGATATCAAGCAAGAGTGATCAAGAGAAACCTGCTATTTCGATATCCTACACCAAATCTAGCCGTTGTCAGTTGAAGTACTGCCAATCAGATAAGTCAGAAGATTGTGCATGTACCCACTGTGGAGAAATAGGCCATAGTGCCGATGAGCACAATATCAATGGTTCCAGTTGTGAAGGAAACCATTCTATCAGAGAATGTCCGATGAGCAAGATCACATGTTTCTTATGTGAAGGCAATGATCATTGTCCGAGTCAGCGCCCATGTATTCGGTATTGACCCCTACAACACAACGTCAGTGGGAAAATTTTCGAGCTACTGTCAGAACATTAGCAAAAGAAGGCAAACCATTGTCAGTACAAAATATGTCAGCTAAAGAATCACAAAGGTAGGATGTTGACCTTGGCAACCCACCTCAAAAGGGGAGCAAGTCAGTCTCGTCACTAGGGTGTTTCATGTGTGGTAAGCAAGGCCACTATGCCAAGAGATGCCCTGCAAAGCGTCAAACTTCACCCTTCAAGAAGGTTAGTCGTTACGGTGCAATATCACTAGGAAAGCCACAATGTCCGCTACGTGTATGTTACAGTTGTCGCAAGGAAGGTCACTACGTTAGCCAGTGTCCTCAGAAGAACCAGTCACTAACTCTAGATGCAAGAATACGTAAGTCTCTACCAAGATTTTAACTCCAGAGCGGTGGTAACGCAAAGAGGATCCGTGTGTCGTGAGCGATCAAAGAAGAGACATTTGAACGATGATGTTACCAAGAAAGTCAGAGAATCAATGTAACTTTTCCTTTGTTGGAAAGCTAAAAATGTGGACATCTTTGCATGCAAGTTATAGAGAAAAAAGAAATTGTTGGATATTAAATCCTTAGATACCTTTCCAAGAGTCTGCCTTTGCAAGTTGAGTAATCAAGCGTTAAGTCATGATGATTGAGGGCCGTAGAGCCGTAACTATGGAATGTGATGTTGAATTCCAACTCATCATTTTGCATAGCGATGAGACAATAGTAAATGATTGAAGAATCTAATCATTGATAATGTCCATATCCAGAAGAGAGTATGCAATTGCCATTGCAAATGATCTATACAAAGATGCAATCAGTATTAGAAGTCAAGTTTGTCTTTGACTTAGTACCAGGATCACCAATTTGTAAGGGATTACGACGGAGGTGGTATCACGGAACATCCAAGAATTGGTGTGTTAAGAAGTTTGGTGGTGTATTATCTTAGTCATAATTTCGGTTACTACTGGTGGGGCAACAAAGACGGTTATTGGATTGAGAACCATGAGGTTGAAACTTCCCTCGAGCGATCAAAGACAAATGATGATACTTTGAAACAGAGAGTTACCGCAAGAATATGTTGATCAGTTAGCTAAAGTTACTTGTGAAAGTCGGAAGTTGAGTTTTGAGTCAGTTGCAAAAGGATATCTGTTGAACCCCAGAGTTTGAACTGATGCTAGAGATCAGTGCTGACCAGACAGTGAGATGACAGTTTTGTTAAGAAAATCCATCCTCACGTAAAGCAAAGAAAAGCGTAAGAACCCGCTGAAGGCGAACCAAAATGATGCACAAATCATTGAGCATATATGCATATCTAATGAGGAGAAACTCAAGTAGTTGATGCTCGAACCAACATTTGAGTGCAAGCATTCCGTTTTTCCTGAAAGTACCAAGGCGTACAAAGATCTCAAAGTTGAATCGTGATGATCCAAAATAAAGCGAAATATCGCCGAATGGGTTACCCTTTGGTATGTCAGAAAGTTAGCCAACATGTTAGAAGCTAGTCAAAGTACTTCTATCCTTGAGAATTCAGACAAGGGATCTCCCAGGACCCAATCGGGATGTAACTTCTTGAAAGGTGATTGTTGATCATTTGACAGGAAGTTGTCACTTCATTCCTGTCAATATCACCCAGTTTGGAGATCGTTTAGCAGAGTGGTATACGACGAAGGTTGTATACGATAGAGATGGTATTCGTCAGCATGGGTGCAGTGTCAGATCTACAGAGATGGTCAATTTGCACGACATGTCAGAGAAGTTAGTGTCACACCAAGGATCCCAGCTTATCTTGTATTAGTGACAGAGTCTATATGATGCTTGGATGGTCATTTTAGTTCAGTTTTGTGTATCGCCCGAATCAGCGGACAGATTGAAAAAAAAGATTAATGAGTTATGCCTTAACTCATAGTACCAAGTCGAGCAAGTAAGTGTTATGTGCAGAGTTTCCTTACAACCCAGATGTTAGCCAGTCGCAATTGTCACCCTCTGAAGTTCACAGTGGTTTGATCGTGTAAGTCATCGCTCAGCTAGGAGCAGTTCCAATTACAAAGTATGTAGATGTTGCATTAATCATGAAGCAAAAGACCAAGGGTCCTTAATCCTAAATAGAATTTAAGTAGCAGTGTTCAAGAAGAAAAGATACACAGATTATCACCTTCGCAGCCATGTCTATCTTCAGAATACCTGTTGAAGTTCTGTGCTAAGAATTATATGACAGAGTTGACAGAAATGTGTTAGTTAGTTCAGACTCCGAAGCGCGGAAGGAGAGATAGTTTGCTAACCTGAGTTGCCAGTCAGCAGCAAGATTTCCTCCACTCCAGAAGTGCCTTCAAGCACCGATCAAGCAGCCCCGTTAGATGCAATCGAGTTTCAAGATGCCTTCCAACCAAGAGCTAGTTTGTCAAGTTTTCAGTGAAGCGGGAAGTTTAGCAAGAAGCAAGGCGTTTGTTTGGTAAGTATTCAGAAGAGCGATTCTGTCAAAGTCAGCATTTTGAAAGCAAGAAGTGAACCCGAAGGCTGAGTTCGTTATCCTATTCTATAGCCAGCCTGAATCTCGGGGACGAGATTCCTTTAAGGGGGGGAGGTTTGTAACGTCCCAAAATTTGGCTTTTCAAAAATCTTTTGAGTAGTTTAGGTCCCTGGAAAATTTCACCAAATTTATTTGATTTAATAAAGCTTAATTGGGAATTTTCTAAATTAAAAATATTTAATTTGACTAATATAAATGTGAATTAAATAAAAACTTGTGTTATTTGGCTTCCTTGTGTTTCAAGGAATTTTTGGGTATTTTCTAAGATTTTTCCGGATTTATTTGCTATTTATTTGATCTCCTCGATTTTCAGCCTTTTATTTTAATTCGAAATTCAGCCTTTTCCCTCTTCTACCCACATACTACAGTACCTGCGATTTACTGTTCATCATGTTCCTCCCGAGCGCTGCTGTCTGTCTCCAGAACGTATCCGTTTCTAACTCAAACCTTCAAAATTCCATATCTTTCTCTACGGTGCATATCAAAGCGATATGTTTGCGCTCACGCGTCCGTCTTGATCTCCTCTTCCAATCCCCTAAATTGGTTTCCTCCAAACCGATCTATTTTCGTTGCAATCTCCAGAAAATCGAGCTCCAACCGAAGTTCTTCTCCGGCGAACTGCGCCTTCGTCCGACGTCCGCCGGCCGAACCGTCTGCGGCGTTGGCTTCGCGTCGTCGCCCTCTACATCATGGTTCCATCCACTTCGCCAGAAGATCGCCGGAGCATCGTCGGCCATTAAAGCCAAACCGTGTTCATCGCGTTGCTCGCTTCCTCGATGAGTTTTTCCAAAATCCGATCACGCCATCGCGTCCGGCTCGTCGTTTCCTTTCCGTTTTGCCCCTTCACCGCTGCTAAGTCGCCTCCGGCCGCCGGCCACTCTGTGCGCATTATTCATGCATGTGCACTGTTCATGCATGAACGCTGTGCGTGCGTTTCTTCTGTTGCGTTTCATCTTTGTGCTCTGTTGTTTCTTTCGTTTCTCTGTTGATTCTCATGGCTAATCCTTTTCCTTGCTTTGCCTTCCCAACACCAAAATTCTTGCCATCGCCATATACCAAATATCATCCTCGTAGCTTTACTATTCATGTCCGATATAGTTATGTGTTGTCTTTCCTTGCTGTGAAGCCTCAAGTCTCTATTCTTTATTTATTGCTTTGTCATCCGGTGCTAATTCTTGCCATATCAATTGAAGTCTCAGGCCACCATGTGCCATGAAACAATCACTAGATATGTTCTCTATATCATATCTTCGTTTATGTTTTCTGTTCGTGTATGTACAGGCAGCATCTAAGCAATTTGTTCTCTGTTGCTTCTGTGTCTTCCTTTCCTTTCTTTGTTGTGCAGAGCCAAACATTTATTCTTTGCTTAGCCATCTCTCTACCATGTCAATGCCCCTATGCCGCCATGATCAGGTTGAACAAACCTCTGTTCCTGTTGCATCTGGTTGCATCTCTAGTTTCCTCTCTGTCTTTCTTTCCCATCAATTTAATCACGGCCATACATCTAATACTTTCCCTTCCATGTGGACCCATTGCCATCCATATAGACATATATTTATCTCTCTTACATGTCGACCATACATGTCATCCACCCAATTAAAGTCCTAATTATTTATCTCTTACATGCGGGTCCCGTATGTCAGTCAACTCTTAGGTCAACCCTTGTTCATTAGCTTGGTCCACCGTGGACTAGCTTATCTCTGTGGACCTGGTCCATAGACCAGAGGCCCACATGTCAACCTGTAATTCTATTTTCGGGAATTAATTTAATTCTTGAAAAATCCTTTTATCTTATTGGTCCCACTTGTCACTCTCTCTACCTTATTTCTGGAAATATTTTAATTCTAGAAATCCATAAATACCAGTCGGTCCCACCCATCATACACTTATTCTTTTTCTAATATTTTCGGAATAGAATATTCTGAGAATATTCCGTAGAGCTTTTTCATCATTTCATGTGAATTCCAATCTTCCGAGAGCCATATCTTGTTCATCCGAATTCCGATTGAACCCATTCAAGTTTCTAAATTCATCTAAATTCAATATCTACCTTCCAGTACCGTTCAATTTCAATTTGGAGTTATTTGATTTGCCTTTTGAATTTAGTTTGTTTTACGCTTTCTTTCTCGTTAGACGCCGAAGTCCCGGAATCGTCCGAAGGAGCTGAAGATCAAGCAAGTAAAAGATTGAAGATAAAATAATATCATCATTGATATAGCAAGGCAAGTTATACCTTTGATCATATTGAATCCCAGTTTTCAAAATTACTTTGATTCAAATTATTGCATTTACTTTAAGTAATTATTTAAATGCTTTTGGGTTTAGCTATTAATCCCATTTGTTATATCCACTTTGTCTATTGTATGTCATAATCTTTTGTCACCCTAGATTGGTTCATATTTAGTTGGTACTATGGTATTACCAACGTGGGTTGATTAGTACGAGTAGATTGCTTAGCCATGCAACGATTCATCATCATCACCTGAGTTGCAATTATAAATTTGACTAAGTGATTATGAAACAATGTGATAAAGCTGTGTGTACTATGTGCTATTACTTTGTGGATGGCATATGTTGCACTTAACCAACAGGGTGGAAAAGGATTTAGACTGAGGCAAGTGGTGGATACTGTATGATATGGTGGGCTTTGTGATGGGAATGATAATCTTTGTGACTTAGTTAGAACATGGAAGTCTTGCCTTAGTAAATTAAGGACTTAACTTTGTGCGCCATTGAACTGAGTCTTACTATACGACCACATGCCTGGTATGGGACGGGCCTAACTTAGTAAGTTATGGATTCTCGGCATTGATGTTCAGGTGGATAGGTTAGGCTGTGTGACAGGGTGGAGGTGTGACTACTTAGTGGTTGCATCGCAGGACGGTTCGTCGCTTCCCTGTCCAGCGGTGTGTGTTATGCCAAAGCGCTTCGTTTGGGTTGGCATAGCGGTTTGTAAGCACACTGGGAATGTCAATGTTTGAGATAAAGTTTCTGAAAAGTTTTGTTGTGATCAGCTCTGATCCAGTTGATTGCGTCTTGTGGGTAAAGTGTACAACCTCTGCAGAGTGTTAAACAATCTATTCGAATAGCCGCGTCCGCGGTCATGGACATGCTCGGGGATTTCACACGAGGGGTAGATTTTCATAAAATGTTGGAATGGGAGCTGTGTGACCTCAATCATATGGCTATGTGATATAATTTATTTAGGCTATGTGTCTTTGTGAAAACAAATGTTAAATTAATATTGTCTATTTGTTTTGAATTATGCTTTCAATCTATTACTTGTATTCAATTGCAAATGTTGCATTTCTGCAAAATAACCACAGAAGCCATTTCCTTTGGAATAAGCCTGCATGTATAAATTGCATTCTGTGGTATGATTTGCGAGTACGGTTGTGTACTCACGCTTGTTGTAAAACTTGCGCCCAAACCTACAGAGTGAAGGAATCGTCGGTCAACAAGGTTTACTTCAAGGATCGAGGAGAACTAGGTCGCGCACCCCAGCCGATTGCATGTGGGCATATGGATGGGCTTCACCGGTTATTCATTTTGTTCGCCGCACTTCATTGAGCTATTCGCCTTCTGAGGCATTAATTGTAAGCTTTGACCTTAAGGTCTTTACTCTGATATGTATTGTTATTTGCCTATTTATTAGCCATCTTTGTATATGGAAATGATATTTCATCGATGTTGCCACTGTGTGCACTAGCGTGATCCTGGACTAGTGTAGTATACACAGAGGGACCAGAATTGTATTTTTGGGTCCCGACATCCCCTCGGCCTCAGATCCCACCGGAGCAGCGGTTTCCTTCAGAAAAGACATAAAGTTCTTCCAGTTCTCCTTTTCTAACTGTCTTACGAAGCCACGAGAAGCTGAAACTGCGAATGACTTATTGTCGTAATAGAAGGGTACATTAACCTTGGGGACCTTGTGCTTAAGGGAAAAGGCCTCCGCTTCTGCTTTCTTCTTCGCCGCAGCCATGTCCGTGGCAAATTTAGCGAAAGGAGCAGGAGGAGCCGAACTTGAACCACCCTTATCGCCGACTTTCACCAGTCGACGCTTCTTGGTTGGAGGGGACTTCGCTGACTCTGCCTGCTCAGTTGCCCCGATAACCACCAAGTCGATTTCATCGTCGTCTTGGCGGTTCTCCATGCCAACTTTCTGTTAAAAAAGAGAAAAAGTTGATGAGACCACGGCGGCCCGATCTTCCGATAGGTTCGATTGATTTCGTCGTGAGGACGTTGACGCTTTGAGGCTTTCGACCAGCAGATCGTCACCTCGCAATTCGCTACACCCGCACGACTGTCGTTATCGACCACGCTCGCACGCGATCGACCTTACCAAGAGGGTTATGGTTCCTGCAAGCAATCGAAGCAACTCACAAGAACAGGATAGATGCAATCTGAATTGTATTGTGAATATGAATGAAGTTCACAAAGTGGGGTTCCTCAAACCGATAAACGGCGAAACTGCAAAGTGTCAGAATAATTCTAAGAAAAACCCAACCCTAAACTGTGGCGGTTGTTGTATATATTGGGGGGGGACGTGAGGGGGTTGACCTAGGGTTGTGCGACCACGGGGAGAGGCGTACACAACCTAGGCTTTGACCCCAACACGCTTACAAAGCCCAAATAGGCCCAAAACGGTGTCGCAGCACCTAAAGACTGGTCGTAGAACTTGAGACCTAGTTGTAGCACTGGCTGGTCTGGTCGTAGCGCTGGCGAACCTTGTCGAGGAGCTTGAGATGTGGTCGTAGCGCTGGGCCGGTCCGGTCGAGCGCCGCGAAACTAGTCGAGGAGCTTGAGATGTGGTCGAAGCGCTGGCCGGTCCGGTCGTAGCGCCGCGAAACTAGTCGAGGATCTTGAAACTTGGTCGAAGCGCCGCAGATCTGGTCGAGGGCTTGTAGACTGGTCGAGACCTTGGGGATCCATTATTCCTGGCAACAACAGATCACAATTATTAGGTAGTATACCATTTCGCATAGATAAATTATTAGCACTTAGAAACGAGCTCACCTCATAATTTAAGTGACGTGCACGAGCTCTTGTCATAGGACCTTGTAGTTTAGCAACCGGATCTCAGAGGATTTGTGTAGTGCGTGTATCCGAAGGAGTGATGTCCTCATCATCCTCCCCCTCTTGAATTGGAGTCGTCCTCGACTCAAGCTCATCTGCTTCTCCCACGTATGGCCTCAAATTTTAAATGTTAAATGTGGGGCTAACCCCAAAATCTGTAGGTAGCTCCAATTGATAAGCATTGTCATTTATCTTCTTAATTATCTTAAATGGTCCATCAGCTCTAGGCATCAATTTTGATTTTCTTAACTCTGGAAACCTGTCTTTCCTCAAATGCACCCAAACTAAATCACCTGGTGCAAATTTTATTTCTTTCCTACCTTTACTTCCCGCAACCCTATACTTTTTAGTCATACGCTCTATATTTTCTTTAGTTGTTTCATGCAACTTAAGAACAAATTCAACACACTTCTTAGCATCTAAATTAATGTGTTCAGAGGTAGGCAAAGGTAGTAAATCAATAGGAGCACGGGGGTTAAAACCATACACAACCTGAAACGGACTTACCTTGGTGGTGGAGTGTACCGACCTATTGTAAGCAAACTCAATGTGTGGTAAACACTCTTCCCACATCTTCAAAATCTTCTTTAAAACAGCCCGCAACATGGTGGATAACGTGCGGTTGACAACCTCCGTTTGTCCATCAGTTTGGGGATGGCACGTAGTAGAAAACAGCAGCTTTGTCCCCAATTTGTTCCAAAGTGATCTCCAAAAGTGGCTCAAAACTTCAGACGCGATCCGAGACAATAGTATTGGGCACTCCATGTAAGCGAATGATTTCTCGAAAAAATAATTCAGCTATGTTTGTAGCATCATCGCTCTTGTGACAAGGTATAAAATGTGCCATTTTAGAAAATCCATCCACTACTACAAATATACTGTCTCTCCCCCTCTTTGTCCTGGGCAATCATAAAACAAAATCCATAGAAATATCCTCCCAAGGGGCGCTAGGAATAGGAAGAGGCATATAAAGTCCATGTGGATTGAGACGGGACTTAGCTTTGTTGCATGTAGTACAGCGAGCCACGTAGTGCTCAACATCGCGCCTCATCTTCGGCCAAAAGAAATGGGCGCCAGACATCTTCTCGCCTTCTTTGCTCCAAAATGTGCCATCAAACCTCCTCCATGCGCCTCAGAACAACAAAAGACGAACGCAATTTATTTGGAATGCACAGCTTGTTAGCACGATAGATCAAACCATCAATTATCACATATTTATTCCATGTCCTCCCTCCTTTACAATGTTCAAGCACTTTTGTAAAGTCCAAAGCAGTAGCATATAACTCCTTAATGGCCTCTAAACCAAAAATCTTATGGTCAAGTTGAGATAACATGGTATAACGTCTAGAAAGCGCATCAGCAATCACATTGTCCTTACCTTTCTTATGCTTTATGACATACAGAAACGACTCAATAAATTCTACCCATTTAGCATGTCGTTTATTTAGGTTGGCTTGGCTTCTAATGTATTTTAGCGATTCATGATCTGAATGTATAACAAATTCTTTGGGCCATAGATAATGTTGCCATGTTTGAAGCACACGAACTAAAGCATACAGTTCTTTGTCATAGGTAGAATAATTCAGACTAGGCCCATTTAGTTTCTCACTCAAATATGCAACTGGTTTACCTTCTTGAATCAATACACCACCTATCCCAATCCCGCTAGCATCACATTCAATCTCAAAAGTCTTACCAAAATCAGGGAGTTGGAGTAGGGGTGCTTGGGTGAGCTTCTCTTTCAATAAGTGGAATGCCCTCTCTTGCGCAGGTCCCCATTGGAAAGGCACTCCTTTCTTTGTCAATTCATTCAATGGTGCGGCCCGATCTTCCGATAGGTTCGATTGATTTCGTCGTGAGGACGTTGACGCTTTGAGGCTTTCGACCAGCAGATCGTCACCTCGCAATTCGCTACACCCGCACGACTGTCATTATCGACCACACTCGCACGCGATCGACCTTACCACGAGGGTTATGGTTCCTGCAAGCAATCGAAGCAACTCACAAGAACAGGCTAGATGCAATCTGAATTGTATTGCGAATATGAATGAAGTTCACAAAATGGGGTTCCTCAAACCGATAAACGGCGAAACTGCAAAGTGGCAGAATAATTCTAAGAAAAACCCAACCCTAAACTATGGCGGCTGTTGTATATATTGGGGGGGACGTGAGGGGGTTGACCTAGGGTTGTGCGACCACGGGGAGAGGCGTACACAACCTAGGCTTTGACCCCGACACGCTTACAAAGCCCAAATAGGCCCAAAACGGTGTCGCAGCACCTAAAGACTGGTCGTAGAACTTGAGACCTAGTCGTAGCACTGGTTGGTCTGGTCGTAGCGCTGGCGAACCTTGTCGAGGAGCTTGAGATGTGGTCGTAGCGCTGGCTGGTCTGGTCGTAGCGCTGGCGAAACTAGTCGAGGAGCTTGAGATGTGGTCGTAGCGCTGGCTGGTCTGGTCGTAGCGCTGGCGAAACTAGTCGTGGATCTTGAGACTTGGTCGTAGCGCTGGTAGGACTGGTCGTAGGGCTTGTAGACCTGGTCGTAGACCTTGGGGATCCATTATTCCTAAGTAACAACAGATCACAATTATTAGGTAGTATACCATTCTGCATAGATAAATTATTAGCACTTAGAAACGAGCTCACCTCATAATTTAAGTGACGTGCACGAGCTCTTGTCATAGGACCTTGTAGTTTAGCAACTGGATCTGTAGGATTTTGTGTAGTGTGTGTATCCGAAGGAGTGATGTCCTCATCAAAAGTGGTTGTAAGAAATTCTACGATCACTAGCCGATCAATAGTACGATCAGCTCAAAAGTCGTAAGTTTTTCTACGACATTGTCTAATCGTAAGTCATCTTGCGATTACGTTCGGTTGTAAGTCTTTCTACGATCAGTATCTAGTTGTAAGTTTTTCTACGACATTGTCTAATCGTAAGTCATCTTACGATTATGTTCGGTCGTAAGTTTTGCTACGATCAGTATCTAGTCGTAAGTGTTTCCACGACAAACCCGTTAGTCGTATATTGTTTTACGACAACAAAAACGCCTAATGGCAAAAACGTTCGATTACCTTTAGGCGCTCCTCTTTCTCCTGTGTGGTCAAAACTGCAAGGATTTGAGGAGCCATTGTGTTGGCCGGATGCTTCTCGCAAATGAGCCTAACACGTGCGTCAACCTCCGCCTGCGAAAGATCTGAATACATGGACAACACGATTAACAGACAAAATCGGAATTAAGCAAGCACAAAGCCAAAAGAGTAAGTTTTTCTACTCACCATCCTTATAGTCCCTGGTTGGGTTGTCCTTTCCTGAGTACCTCCACATGGGAGGAATCCTTGTCTTTAAAGGACTGATTCGGCGTGTGATGAAGTCCTTCACCACATGCCAACCGGTGAGCCCCTCCGACTTCAAGTCTTTGATAGCTTGAATATAGGGGGCTATCCGGTCGAGATTACTAGGAGTTGAGTCCCAGAAAGAAGACCGCTCGGTGGCCTTTTCGGCGAATGAGAGGCTGTCTTCCTTGGTCACCTCCCAGTAGAACCACCTCTTCTTCCACCCCGGCCATGACGACTGAGTAAACATCTGAATGTACTCCTTCGACTTGCCGTCGTGGAGCTTCAGACCATAGCTACCAGCGATCCCGGCTTGATGAGCCATTCCGTAGTAATACTGGAAAAGCTCGAGTTCTGCCGGAATCCCCAGGTAGCCCTCACATAGGTACACAAACACGCTCAGCATTGTGATGGAATTAGGACCAAGGTTCACTAATTCCACCCCAAAGTGCTTGAGCACGAGTGTGAGGAAGGGGTGCGCAGGCAATCGGAGACCGCACTAACAGTACGCCTGGAAAACCGAAATTTGGCCTTCCTCTCCCGACGGCCAATGCTGCTCATTCGCCGCAATCCACTTTACGAGAAGTCCCTCGGGGATCTTCTCGGCGGCGACCAGAGCGGTCATCTTCGCATCATCCATCTCCGGCTCAGCCCACTCAGAGACGATCCTTGCCATTTTCTCTCGTAATGGGAAGAATTGGATTTGGGAAAGCTCCAAGAAAGAGTATGGAGTCACCGGCGACGGAAGAGACGAGAAAACAACAAACTGTTAGATAGAAAGGTGAAGAACCCTAAGTTTTACCTCCACGACCCGGTTTATAACCACACACCTGGAACGAAATGTCGTGGAATCCCAACAGTCTCCACCGCTTTGGGAATTGTTTCGACGGACAGACTTTTTACCTGCCCAATCGAAAGTCCCGAGACACCTTTTTCACACCTCAAGTGAAATTACCATCTTGACCCCCGGGTCAAATGAAAAGTCGATCGGAAAAGTTTTGCTTCCGGTCGTAAGGTCACGACTGCTTTATCGGCACTTGGTGGTCCTCTCTCTCCGGCTAATCCCGCAGAGGAGGGGATCAAACACGCTTTTCCTGCAAGTTCGACCATCCCATAGCAGGGCACACCTGCAGACGGAGATGGTTATAACCCGGAGTTCCTCTTCGTGGAGGGTTTACTCCAAGTCACCAGATGGTGTCTCTCGACTACTCCTCAAGCGAGGAGGTCTCAAGCGCAAGTGGAGGTCCTCAACGGGAGGTCTTTGTCATTCCCTCTAATAAGGATCATTCTTCCAAAGGCAGGACTGACGATGCTCCCTAACGGCCACGCACTACATCTCCTCATGGCAATGGCAAGAGCACCACCGCTCACGAACGGGGTGAACACCCTGATGAGCGTGCGAGAAATTCTCATTATTCTCGCACTCCACTGAAACAAACTCAAGGGTTGACGAGGATCTAAATAATCCTCATTTTATTATTCCATAATCATGAAATATGACGTCACATGACATACCCCTTAATATTATAAAGAAAGAACAAATCAGGAAGTCGTAGGTTCCTCTACGACTACCCCCTAGTCGTAAGCATTTCTATGACTATAGTGTAATCGTAAGTCCTGCTACGATTACGTCCGGTCGTAAGTCTTTCTATGACCAGTACCCAGTAATAAGTCTTCCTACGACTACCCCCCTAGTCGTAAGTCCTATTATGACTAGGTCTGCTACGAATTCTTCACGACTAACTAGGTCCACCCGTCAGAAGGCCCATTTAATGGTGAGAATCCAAGTAGTCAAAATACGTAGTTATTCTTGGCATAACTACATAAAACTCCCCACTATCTCTGACTGATAACCGTTTGACAGCATGGGGAGGTTACTACTCCGGTAATTACTCTCATTATTGCGCAATAATGAGCGACTAATTAGCCTGGAACGACAATAGCCACCACTGCGTAATATAAATAGGTATCTTTTAGAGATAGAAGGGAGAGGCTTTTTTGTGGAGAGTTAGTCAGTAAGACACTCAGCTGATTGTAACCCAGATACCCAATACAAGATACACAGGAGTAGGGTTGTTATTCTCACTGGAGAAGGACCGAACCTGTATAAAAATCACCGTGTTTCTTTCGTCTGTGTGATCAATTGTGGAGACCCCCCGAATCAAACAACCTTACGTAAGATCGGTTCTAAAACACCGACAAGGGTCTAGTATGGGTGATCCTGAGACAACTCGATAGAGAAAAATAGTGGCCCAGAAAAATCTTCCTGGACACACTTATTATTAGTCGAAGAAAACTCAGGAGCTCCAACACATCAACGACTTGGTTGAGAATCCGGCTCAAAAGCTCACTCGAGCACCAGGTTACGATCTCTTCGCCGAAGAGATCGCACGAAGGCTTCAGAACATGATTGCAAAACTCGAGCGTCCTCGTTGATATCATTCCGAAAGTCATAGCAGTATGACTCAATCATCCGCTAGTCGTTCGACCAACTCATTGCTTGGAGATTGACATGATTATCAATCACGTCGCGCTCCAAACTTGAGGAAGGCTCCTCAAACATCTGAAGATTGACAAACTCCTAGGAGAGGTGATTGCTCACCACTCCAGGGTCAAAATCTATGACAGTAGATGGAATACGAGGAGTATTTCCCTCGTAAGACTGAGGCCTACTATAGGTCAAGTCCACCTGTGACTGGGTATCATCGAATACGATTACCTGGTAAAGTTAACCCTTCTTTCCTGCAAAGAAGGAGCCAAGAAGTTATCACCGGATGCCGGGCGTTTTCACCTGACCTCCGAGCAGTTCGCTGGCCACCTCGTTTTCGACCAGCGAACATGGAGAAATTCGATGAAACTCAAAATCCTATTGAATTCCTTTAGATCTACACAACAGCTATCCGAGCAGCAGGAGGAGGAGAGCATGTAATGGTGAATTACCTTCCGACTGTGCTCGAAGGGTCTGCTCGATCATGGCTATTAAACCAGCCACTTGAGTCGATCTACTTGTGGCAACACCTCAACGACCTTCTGCTGGCGAACTTCTAGGGCACCTAAAACCGTCGTGGAAAGGAGGACGACCTGCACCGAATGAGGCAGAACGATCATGAAACTCTGTGTCAATTCATCAAGCGCTTTAGTCAGGTTCGTAATTCAATTCCAGAGGTTTCTGACTCATCTATTATCAGAGCCTTTAAGGAGGGAGTCCGCAGCAGAAGGATAACGGAGGACATCTCTTTGAATCCTCCTACCACTATCGTCAAACTCTTCGAGATGGCCGATCGATATGCGAATACTGCTGAAGCAGTCGAGTGGAACAATACTATTAATCGAGAGGACAACGTTCCTCAACATGTAGGCGAATGTGGTAAGAAGAAGGACAAAAAGGCAAAGAAATCCAAGAACAAGGTGAAGGGTCACAAATCTCAAGCCACTGGTTCTAAGGAGGTCTTAGCCGTAAGCGACAAGGAGCCATGTAACTCCAAACAGAATTTTGACCGAGGCAAAGGTAAGCGCCCCGATCGGAAGAATGATAAACCTAGGTGGTGTCCTTTTCATAAAAAAAGAAGGGCATGACCATCGCAACTGCCGAGTTTTTCTAAGAAAACTCGAAGACTACTACTCTAGCAAAGGTATGCTTCCTACTCTTGAATAGGTTGGTCAAACAAGTGGTTGAAAGGAGTCAGATGACGATAAGGAGATGCCGTTTCAGGATCCATAGCACACCATCGATCACATCTATGGGGATCATCGACATGCAAGTCAAAGCGACAGCTTAAGGCTATCGAGCACGAGGTAAACTTAATCGACTCTCCTCTCATCAATAAGATGCCGAAGTGGTCGGAAGTCACCATCTCTTTCGAGAAGAG
This sequence comes from Ampelocalamus luodianensis, assembly GCA_036346255.1. Classification (NCBI taxonomy): domain Eukaryota; kingdom Viridiplantae; phylum Streptophyta; class Magnoliopsida; order Poales; family Poaceae; genus Ampelocalamus; species Ampelocalamus luodianensis. The sequence continues at coordinate 19,958,723 of CM070630.1, read as the reverse complement.
TGACTGTCCGATCCCTTCGACTTGACCAGGTCAATTTCTGATCGTGGTCGAACCCACCATCAACAACTGTTGAGTAAATTGAGTATTAGTTGATGGTGGTAGCTCGTTAAACATTCTGTTCATGAGTGCCCTGGACGAGATGCAGGTACCAAGGACAAAGGTAAGACCGGTACGATACTCTTTTCATGGAATCAAACCAGGATCTTTGGCTAAACCTATTGGCCAAGTTTCTCTTCTTTTAACATTTGGTTCACCAAGTAATTTCAGGACAGAGAAGATCTCCTTTGATGTGGTCAATTTTGATACGGCATATAACACCATACTCGGACGACCAACTTTGACAAAATTCTTAATAGCAACTCACTATGGGTAGCAATGTCTTAAGATGCTAGGTCCCAAAGGAGTGATCACAATTTATTGTGACAAGAAGATGGTGCATACCTACGACCATCGGTCCCTCGAGATGGTTGGAAAAATACCAGTTCGAGAAGAAAGTCAGCCTTGGACTAGCAAGTCGAAGCCTAAAGCTGCACCAAAGCCGAACGACCAAGTCAAGGAGGTTCCTCTGGACGTGCAGGAGCCCTCGAAGACTGTTCGCATCGAGGATTCTTTCGACCCCAAGTAGGAAGATGCCTCATCACTTTTCTCTGAGAAAATGCAGATGTCTTTGCGTGGTAAGCATCTAACATGCCCAGAGTCCCCAGGGAAGTGATCGAGCACAGACTAGCTTTACGGCCTGACAAAGTACCCTAAAATAAAAGTTACGGAGATTTGCCCCGAATTGACGAGAAGCTATTAGGTCAGAATTGGACAAGCTACTTATGGCAAACTTTATAAGAGAAGTCAATCACCCAGAGTGGTTGGCCAACCCTGTAATGGTTAGGAAGTCAAATGGCAAATAGCGTATGTGCGTAGACTTCACTGATCTTAATAAAGCTTATCTAAAACATGAGTTCCCTTTGCCTCGTATCGATCAGTTGGTTGATTCTACTGCTGGTTGTGAAATGTTAAGTTTTCTAGATGCATATTCTGGTTACCACCAGATCAATGTGTGTCGAGAAGATGAAGAAAAGGCCGCATTTATTACACTATTTGGAATATTTTGCTACGTTAACATGCCATTTGGTTTAAAAAATGCTAGAGCTTCTTTTTAGCGTTTGATGCAAACGACTTTTTCACCTCAACTAGGCCGAAATTTGGAAGCTTATGTTGACGATCTAGTCGTAAAAAGCAGCAAACGACTTAAGCATATCACAGACTTACAAGAAACATTCAACAACCTCAGAAAGCACCACTTGAAACTCAATCCCGAGAAGTGTGTGTTCAAAGTTTCATTAGGAAAATTGTTTGGATTCTTAGTCTCTGCACAAGGAATTGAAGCAAATCCTGAAAAAATAAAGGCCATCGTGCAAATATGTCCCCCAACCATGAAAAAAGAAGTCCAGAAACTTACAGGATGCATGACGGCTTTAAGTCGTTTCATCGCACGCTTGGGAGAAAAAGGACTACCTTTCTTCAAACTTCTAAGGAAGAACGCGGGTTTCGATTGGTCAGACGAGGCTAACGCTGCCTTTGAGGATGTCAAGAGGTAGCTTATGAGTGCTCCTGTCCTGGTTTCTCCGAAACCAGGAGAGACGCTCTTAATTTATCTAGCTGCCACGCCACAGGCAGTGAGCGCAATACTAGTTGTAGAACGTAAAAACGTACAACGATCGGTGACATGGTTCACCCGTCCCTTGGTGAACTGGTTTGCTGGTCTGGTGGTGCTGCCGGTAGCTTGAACTCCTGAGGTTGGCCTTGTTGGTGCCAAACCTTGTTGCTTCTTTGGACATTTATTGGCATAATGCCTGTCTCGTTGCGGTGGAAGCACGTGACTCGAAGCCGAGGAGGTAGAGTGCTTCACAAACCGCCTCCCGATGAAGTGCCACGGAAGTTGGAGGGTTGGATCGCCGTGGCGGTCTTTGAGATGCGAGACGTGGAAGATTGAAACTTCCCACGTTGTCGCGGTGCGTTGTGGTGATGCGAGGTTTGGGCGCACCTCCGCATTAAACCTCCGGCGCCATCCTCCGCCATGGTTCTCCATTCTGCGTGTTTAGCCTCTCGCCGATTGCTTTATCCACCAACCGCCGGAAGTCGGTGAAATTCGAGAAATAAGTTGGACAGAGATATCGTCATTCAATCCATCCAGAACCTTTCCCGCTCGTCCTCATCTCTCGCTACGTCTACCGGGCGAAGCGCAAGTTGGTTAAAGCGTGAAGGTACTCATTCACCGCACGGGTTGCCTTGTCGAGCGCGTGGAACTCCTTCTTCTTGAGCGCCATCATCCTCGCGGGATATGTGCATGACGAAAGCTCGCACGAAGTCGGCCCATGTGATGGATCGAGCATCATTGTGTGCGATGCAGAGTTGTCCCACCATTTCGATGCGGGGCCATTCGGTTGGTGAGAGGCAACAGACCTCTCACGGCCGTAACACCGACTAATGTCGATTTCTTTCCAATAGCCCGGCCGATCGTCGGCGCCCATTGGTTCAAGATTATTTGAGAATGTCGCGGACGATCCTCATAAACTCGCACATAGTCGCCTTTGGTTATGCGGAGGTGGAGCCGAGCCGCCGCCGCCAGAGCGCCCGAGTGTTCGAACATTCTGCGGTGATCGGGCAAGAAGGTCGATTAAATGAGTCCGATTCGCCATCATCCGGCGCCGATCGGTCCTTCGCGGCGGTGGTGGCGCCGCAAACGTGGTTATCCTGGTGATCCGTCTGATCGTTTCCTTGTCCGTTGGCACTGCTGCTGGCATTGCCGTTTCTGCGGGTGGTCACCATCTGCGGAATCCTCCAATGATTTAGAAGAGATAGCAAGGAATTCTATGGGGGATAAATCTAAAATAGCCCAAGAACGAAAAAGCACACAAACAAAGAATCAACTTTTCAAAATGGTTTCTTTATTCATTTATTTTATTAATATATTATGGCTATCACATGAGTAGTTGATAGCTCATAATACGTAGCTAAAGTACGGATGAGAAAAAAAAACATCTATGGGGTGGATGGGGTGTATTCGGGAGAATTGCTGGTACTGCCTTGGCCTGATTTGTAAATAGCCAGCTCCTCTTCGACTGCCTTCAGTCTCGCCTCGGTATACTCTAGACTATCCTGAGTGGTACGCAAGTCGCCCAAGGCGTTTCCATAGGCGTAGTCCAAAGTGCCTTTGTCAGTCCACTGTGCGTCAACTCTGGGAATCTTCCTCCTCGGTGGTGCGGAAGACACCGTCAAGTCCGTTGGAAGATGCATCGGAAATAGTGAAACACGTGCCGTTGAGGTGGCGGTCGTAAGTATGGCGAGTCGACGAACCGCTTCTCTCGCTGCATCCCGAATGCCATCGTGAAGGTGTCGCGTCGGATCGGGCGTGGAAGGTATGGAAGACGGTGTTTGGCGTGTCGGAGTAGATTAGTACTTCCACTCTCCGAGACGCCGTTCTCCCAACTTGTACGGTAGCCTCAAACGTTGGCCTCTTCTTGTAGTCCAAGTCTTCGCATCACTTCCCGAGAAGTTCACCGTTGTCCGCAATGATTCCGTGAGAGATAGCGTCCGCATTTGGCCATCTAAAATTTTGAGGAATAGACAAGTCAGTAACTGTTTTTAAAGAGAAGGGTTGAGAGATGACTCTGGATAGACTCAAAATAGTTTTTAATTTTTGCAAATGAGTCCTTAGGACATTTGTGGGGCCACGACCTATAGTCGATATGGCTCTGATACCACTTTTGTCGAACCCGGGAACGAAGGATCCCAAATTCTCTGTGTTCATACACTAGTCCAGGATTTCTAGTGTACCCAGTTAAACAAAAAGTGATAGCACAATCATATCACGAGTTTATTGATAATAATTCAAAGTTTATTACAAAAGGCTCGCGCCAAAAGAAAAGAAGTAACACAATGAAGAGTAGTAGAAGTAGTAGGCCACACGACTTGCCACAGTAATCGTCTGGGACGCACCTTATTCACAATATCCTCACCGTCGGAAAACGTCTTCTCCGAATAAGATTTATTCAAAGAAGAGTGAGCATTACTACCGTGCTCGCAAGTCACACCCAATATAGAAAGTTTAATGCATGCATAAGGTAAACAAAGGTAATGGCAGGTTGTTTTGCATAAACAAAGATTTTCAGATTATATTGCTAATACTTTTGTAAGACCAATTTTAATAATTCAAGAAAGATAGTGACAAACCGACAACGAATATTGATGACCTCCACTAGTTGATTATTGAAGGATATCCTCCTAACACTTGGCTAACCACCCAATTTTTACCATAGGACTATCCATCCTAAAACATCTCGTTGAACACATTTTATAAACCAAAACAATTCTAACTTAGAGTGGCTTTGCTAGCATGTCCATGATCATGACGCGATATTCGAATAGTTTTACACTCGCAGAGGTTGTGCTGACTTTACCCACACGAGATAAAATGCTTTTAATGTCGGCCAAAGCACGCTCCAAGGCGTGTGACTAAGCAATTATCATGAGGCCGTTAAAGCAAAGGTCTCATCAGTATTCATGCCCGCTAAGGTTTCGCTACCTTTGGACTATCCATCCTCGGAAGCCCTCTGCGCCAGTGGGACTAATGTCCACCAACGCCCACACATACAACATAGCACAAATAACACTAAGACACTACAGATTATTTAGCCAAATCCGCCCATACAGACATGTGGTGGTACGGTAAGGCGAGCAAAATACGCCAAAGACTGGTCCTTAATCGACTCGGGCGACTTCCAATTTAAAACCCGGGTCGTAATCCCAACAGATTAGACCCGTGCATGAACTCGCACTCCACCATCCATCCATCTCGCCAAGTCCAAACCCATTTCATTTTATTTAGAGTAAAACCTCTTTATAAACCTTTCGTGATAAAACAATACCACAGGAACACATTTTAAATTAAATTGTAAAGGTTTGACTAAATTCTCCCAAATTTTTAAATATTATCTAAGCAAGACTAAGCATTTGACAAATTTTATCTAAGGTGTCAAGGTATTCAGGTTTGATAGTCAAATTGGCCATACCAAGGAGTTTGGAACAACTATATATGAAATCAGATATTCAGATATTTTTATAAACATATGCATGCAATAGTAAATTGTAAATAGTAAATAAATACTTTAAAACAATAGGAACAATATGATCAATAGTGTAACTTGCCTTCGTTGAAGTCTTGGAACTCTAAATCGTCGGAAGGATCTAACTCTCCGAGTCGTCAAGTCTATACGTGAAAATACGACAAATTCAACTCAAATTCAAATAAATTCAAAAACTCAAACCAAACTAACTCCAAATTGAAATATTTTGCTTTAGTTAGCTAGATTATGATTTTAGACAAATTTTGCAATTTGAACCACTCAATTTGGAGTTCAAATGCAAAAGATATGAATTTTAGAAGTTTAATATAAAATCTGGAATTTAATTGAATTCTCTGAATTATTTTTCTAAAGGAAATTCTGTTTATTGCGCAATGTGACGTCAGCGGCTGATTTTCAGATTTTAATTTTATTTTTCTGACGTGTGGGCCCCACGTGTCATAGACACGGCTCACGGTGGACCAATTCCACCGAGCCGAGGGCGAGCTGGTGCGGTGGACCAGACACGCGGCGCTCACGTGGCGATGAATGGGACGCCACGCATGCACCACGCAAGCAGGGGACGGTGAGGTGGCGCATGGGTGGCACTGCCACGCAAGCCCGACGACGGAGGTGCTCCGGTGGCAAGCTCGCCGGTGCTACGCGCCACGGCGAGGGAAGTGAAGGTGCGCAAAATGTAGTGGGGACAACTGCGAACACGTGGGTTACCAAAACGGCGCGAGCGTGAAGGAAGGTCGCCGACGGTAGTTTGGCGTCGGCGACGTACGGTCGTCGACGAAGTAGGGGTTCCGGCGATCCTCCGAGGAAGTGAGTGGTGGCAGCAGCTTCGCACGGGTGCGGTGATGCCGATGGTGCCGACAGCGGGGACGAAGGAGCTACGGCGGCGCCGGAAACGGAGAAGAACCGAGGTGCTTCGCCGGCGAAGAAACTTGAAATTGAAGCGCTTTAGGCAAGGAGGAGGGTGTCAAGTGGTGGCGGTGTGTTCAGTGAGCCGAGGGGCACCTCATGCTCCCTTTATAGTGGCAGAGGAGGCCGGGTGGTGATGATTGTGTGCTTGGCGTGGCGGCGGTAGTGGCGACGCCCGCGATCGTGTGCACAAGAAAAGGGGAAAACGGCCGGAAGTGGGGCGGCGTGATGCGGGGTAGTCAATGCACACGATGGCGAGGGGAGTGGGGAAGGGAAACGGCGGAGAGGAAGCTCGGGCGTTGGCTTTAATGGCGGCGGTTACTGTTGCGGCTGTGCGGGGAAGACGACGCGGAGACGATGACGGTGGGCCATGCGATTTTGATCGGACGGTCGCGATTAGATTGGCGAAGCGGTAAGTTGGGGTTGGTGTGGCCGTTTGATCCTGATCCAACGGTCGCGATAGATCACGGCGGTGTGCAATGAATCGTTAAGTGACTGATGCATGTGAGCCGTTGGATGTAGAACTGATGGTCCCGATTGAGTAGAACATTCGGACCTTCTGAATGCATCGCGGATTTCTGGCCGTTGGATTTTAATCCAACGGTGGACAGCGGCCGAAGCGGCATGAGCGAGGGAAAGAGAGAGAGACTGACAGCGGGCCCCGCTGTCAGTGAGAAGGAGGCGGCGCGGTTGGAGTGGGCCGGCGCGCGCGGAAAATGGAAGTGGGCTGGGTTGAGTTTCGGCCCAGACACTGTTTTGGAGATTTCTTTCGATTTCTGATTTAATTAAATGCTGATAATTCATTTAGGCTTTAGAATATAGCAAATTAATTCCAAAAATTATGAGAAAATTCACAGAAACTCTCTGGAGCATTTAGGATTTAAGAAAAATATTTCCAGCTATTATCTGATAATAGATTTTGCACATAATTTTGTTTTAGCTTTAATTTGGTTAAGGAAAAGCTTTAAAAATTCCACAAAAATCCAATAAAATAATTAAACTTTATTTTCAACTGGAAATTGAAATTTGGGCTGTTACAAACCTACCCCCCTTAAAGGGAATCTCGACCAGAGATTCGGACTTGGTTAGCAAAAGATCGAGTAGTTGGCCTTGAGTTCTTCTTCATTCTCCCATGTGGCTTCGCTCGGATGGTGACTCCACCGCACCTTGTACGATCCGATTATTCTCGCTCGTAACACGCTCTGCGACATCTATAATTTTAATCGGTCGCTCCACGAGGTGAGATCTTCTTGAAGGTCAAAGCTTTCCGTAAAGGTATGGTCTTCCTGGTTCTTGCAGCATTTCTTTAATTGCGACACGTGAAAGACGTTATGTATCACGACAGGCTTCGCGGCTCTAGCCGATAAGCTACTTCTCCACGTTTGCCAAGATCTTGTATGGCCCAATATACCGGTGCGAGTTTACCTTTTGTCAGGAATCTCTTCACACCTCTCGAGTGGAGTTACTCGAGATAGACAACATCTCCTACCTCAAAACTTAATTCCCTACGGTTATCGGATAACTCTTTTGTCGGGATTGGGCCGCTTCAGACGCTCTGAATAGTTTTCACTTTACTCTCGCTTCTTTGATCAACTCAGTCCAAGGAGCCGACGCTCTCTACCTCATCCCAAAGAAGCGGGTTCGCATTTCTGCCATACTGAGCTTCAAATGGAGCCATCGCAAACCGGCTTGATAGCTATTATTGTATGAGAACTCGCATATGGCGGATCCTTGTCCCAACCTTTTCCGAATTCTAAGGCACGTGCTCGAAGCATATCTTCAAGAACTTGATTGGTGCGCGCTCATTCGACCATCGATGCAGGGATGATACGCCGTGCTAAAATTGAGTCCGGTTCCCAAGGCTTCATGCGGACTTTTCCAAACCGAGAGGTAAATTGGGAACCTCGGTGCTCAAAAATCTTTTGGGTACTCGTGCAAAGTGCACGATCTCGCCATGTACATTCTCGCTAGTTTACTGCTCTGGTAGGTGGTCTTGACAGGAATAAAGTGAGCGACTTTAGTTAACCGGTCAATTACTACCCAGATGGAGTCATATCCCGATTGGGTCCTGGGGAGTCCAGTGATGAAATCCATACCGACTTCTTCCCACTTCCACTCGGGAATTGGTAATGGTTGCAACAGACCAGCGGGTCTTTGGTGTTGTGCCTTGACTCTTTGACAAACGTCACAACGAGCGACGAAATCAGCAATTTCACGCTTCATGCTGACCCACCAATATCTTTCTTTTAGATCCTGGTACATTTTGGTGCTGCCAGGATGAATGGAGTATGGCGACTCATGAGCTTCTTTCAGAATTGAGTCTTTTATCTCCTGCTAGTTAGGCACACAGATGCGGTCTCCGAACCACACTATCCCTTGCTCATCTTCAGAGAAACCTGGGGCTTTGCCTCTTCTCATATTTTTCTTGATTTCTTGGATATCTTCATCTTCCAACTGTTTTGTTCTAATCGATCTCAAGAGTTGGTTGAACTTCTAAAGCGTTTATACGCCTTGGTTGACAATCTCCGATTCAGTGCTTGACTCTTCATACGACTCTGGTCGATTTTGTTGCACCATGATGGTGTTGCAATATGCTTTTCTCGCTCAAGGCATCTGCTACCACATTGGCCTTGCCGGATGATAATGAATTCGAGATCATAATCCTTTATTAGTTCCAACCATCTTCTTTGTCGGAGATTGAGCTCTGATTGCGTGAATATGTACTTCAAACTTTATGGTCCGTGAAAATCTCACGTGTTACCAATGAGATAATGCCGCCAGATTTTGAGCGTGCACAATTGCCGCTAACTCGGATCATGAGTGGGTAATTCCCTCGTGTGGCCTCAAGCGCCGGGATGCATAAGCTACAACTTTGCCTTCTGCATCAATACACATCCGAGGCCTTGACGGATGCGTCACAAAGATCTCAAAATCCTTGCGGATGTCGGTAAAATTAACACCGGTCTTGAGACTAGCCTCTTTTTCGCTTCTTGGAAACTTTCTTCACAAAGCGCTTGACCATTCAAACTTCTTTTCTTTCTTCAGAAGTTGAGTCATGGGTTTGGCAAGTTTAGAGAAACCCTTAATAAACCGACGATAATAGCCTGCCAGTCCCAGAAAACTTCTCACCTCGGTGATCGATTTGGGTCAATTTCGGTCCATTATCGCTTCAACCTTGGCGTGGTTCATCGCAATTCCTCCCGCGGATACAATATGTCCAAGGAATGCAACTTGTCTTAGCGTAATTCACTCTTGCTGAATTTGGCATAGAGTTGGTGCTCCCTGAGCTTGTCTAGTATCATCCGGAGATGCTCTTCATGTTCTTTTTCGTTCTTCGAGTAGATGAGAATGTCGTCAATAAAGACGACTACGAATTTATCCAGAATTCCATGAACACCTTGTTCATCATATTCATGAAATAGCAGGGCGTTGGTCAATCCAAATGACATTATCGTGAACTCATATAGTCCATATCCGTGGTGAAGGCGTTTTGAATATCTTCCGATCGATCTTTAATTGGTGATAACCGGATCTCGATCGATCTTTGAGAAAATACTTGCTCCTTTAACCGATCAAACAAATCATCAATTACGGGCAATGGGTATTTATTCTTGATTGTTACTTCGTTGAGTGATTCGTAATCGACGCACATTCTCATGCTATTGTCTTTCTTCTTGACAAATAGTCTTGGGGCTCCCCATGGTGAGGAACCGGGTCGAATGTACGCTTTTTCTCGTAGTTCTTCAACTGTTTCTTCAATTCGCTAACTCGTTGGTGGCATTCTATAGGGTCGCTTTGAGATCGGAGTCGTCCCGGGACTAGATCAATTAGGAACATGATGTCCCTATCAGGTGGCATACTGGGTAGATCATCTGGAAAGACGCCGATACTCTCGTGCCACGGGTATATCTTCAAGTTTCACTTCCTTCAACTGTAAGTATGGAACTTCCTCAGGTTCGAGTCTCGAGTTTGAATTCAACAGACACACCTTGTTCATTAGTGAGGGTGATGGATCATTGTACGATCTATTTGACCGTGATTTTTGGCTAGCTTGATCCATTCCAAGTATCACATCCAAACCTTGAGAGTGTAAAACTATCGATCTGCTAGAAAAGTTACTCGGATATCTCGAGAGTGAGATTAGGGCATAGAGAATTGGTTCTCATTTCGAGCCCGGGGAATGAATTATCATGGGAGTAGCTAAAGAGGATATAGGTAACCCATATTTTCCAACAAACTTATATGACACAAAAGAGTGTGAAGCTCGAGAATCAAATAGGACAGATCTTTGTATCTGAATTAACGAGGAACGCGTCTGAGAACAACATCCGTGTCGCTCGAGCTTCCTCGGCGGTGACATGGTTCACCCGTCCTTGGTGAACTGGTTTGTCGGTCCGTGGTGCCGCCGGTAGCTTGAACTCCTGAGGTTGGCCTTGTTGGTGCCAAACCTTGTTGCTTCTTTGGACATTTATTGGCATAATGCCCTGTCTCGTTGCAGTGGAAGCACGTGACTCCAGAAGTTGTGGAGGTAGAGTGCTTCACGAAACCGCCTCCGATGAAGTGCCACGGAAGTTGGAGGTTGGATCGCCGTGGCGGTCTTTGAGTACGAGACGTGGAAGATTGAAACTTCCCACGTTGTCTGCGGTGCGGTGTGGTGATGCGAGGTTTGGGCGACCTCTGCATTAAACCTCGGGCGGCCATCCTCCGCTTATGCGGTTCTCCATTCTGCGTGTTTAGCCTCTGCTGATTGCTTTATCCACCAACTGCTGGAAGTCAGTGAAATTCTGAGAAATAAGTTGGACAGAGATATCGTCATTCAATCCATCCAGGAACCTTTCCTGTCTGTCCTCATCTCTGGCTACGTCGGCTGGGGCGTAGCGGGCAAGTTGGTTAAAGCGGTGAAGGTACTCATTCATCAGACGGTTGCCTTGTCGAGCGCGTGGAACTCCTTCTTCTTGAGCGTCATCATCCCTGCCGGGATATGTGCATGACTAAAAGCTCGCACGAAGTCGGCCCATGTGATGGAGTGAGCATCATTGTGTGCGATGCAGTAGTTGTCCCACCATTTTGATGCGGGGCCATTCAGTTGGTGAGAGGCAAGCAGACCCTCTCACGGTCGTAACACCGACTAATGTCGATTTCTTTCCAATAGCCCGGCCGATCGTCGGCGTCCATTGGTTCAAGATTATTTGAGAATGTGGCGGACGCATCCTCATAAACTCGGACATAGTCGACCTTTGGTTATGCGGAGGTGGGCGGAGGCGCCGCCGCCAGAGCGCCCGAGTGTTCGAACATTCTGCGCAGTGGATCGGGCAAGAAGGTCGATTAAATGAGTCCGATTCGCCATCATCCGCGCCGATCGGGTCCTTCTCGCGCGGTGGTGGCGGCTGCGAAACGTGGTTATCCTGGTGATCCGCCTGATCGTTTCCTTGTCCGTTGGCACTGCTGCTGGCATTGCCGTTTCTGCGGTGGTCACCATCTGCGAATCCTCCAATGATTTAGAAGAGATAGCAAGGAATTCTATGGGGGATAAATCTAAAATAGCCCAAGAACGAAAAAGCACACAAACAAAGAATCAACTTTTCAAAATGGTATCTTTATTCATTTATTTTATTAATATATTATGGCTATCACATGAGTAGTTGATAGCTCATAATACGTAGCTAAAGTACGGATGAGAAAAAAAAATAAACATCTATGGGGTGGATGGGGTGTATTCGGGGGAATTGCTGGTACTGCCTTGGCTGATTTGTAAATAGCCAGCTCCTCTTCGACTGCCTTCAATCTCGCCTCGGTATACTCTAGACTATCCTGAGTGGTACGCAAGTCGCCCAAGGCGTTTCCATAGGCGTAGTCCGGTGCCTTTGTCGAGTCCACAGTGCGTCAACTGGGAATCTTCCTCCTCGGTGGTGCGGAAGACACCGTCAAGTCCGGTTGGAAGATGCATCGGAAATAGTGAAACCCGTGCCGTTGAGGTGGCGGTCGTAAGTATGGCGAGTCGACGAACCGCTTCTCTCATTGCATCTCGAATGCCATCGCGAAGGTGTCGCGTCGGATCGGGCGTGGAAGGTATGGAAGGCGGTGTTTGGCGACTGTGTCGGAGTAGATTAGTACTTCCACTCTCCGAGACGCCGTTCTCCCAACTTGTACCAGTAGCTACAAACGTTGGCCTCTTCTTGTAGTCCAAGTCTTTGCATCACTTCCCGGAGAAGTTCGACCTAGTGTCCGCAATGATTCCGTGAGAGATAGCGTCCAGATTGCCGGCCATCTAAAATTTTGAGGAATAGACAAGTCGAGAATCGCTTTTAAAGAGAAGGGTTGAGAGATGACTCGGATAGACTCAAAATAGTTTTTAATTTTTGCAAATGAGTCCTTAGGACATTTGTGGGGCCACGACCTACGATCGATATGGCTCGATACCACTTTGTCGAACCCAGGAACGAAGGATCCCAAATTCTCGTGTTCATACACTAGTCCAGATTTCTAGTGTACTCGATTAAACAAAAGTGATAGCACAATCATATCACGAGTTTATTGATAATAATTCAAAGTTTATTACAAAAGGCTGCGGCCAAAAGAAAAGAAATAACACAATGGAAGAGTAGTAGAAGTAGTAGGCCACACGACTTGCCACAGGCAATCGTCTGGGACGCATGACCTATTCATCAAGATCCTCACCGTCGGGAAACGTCTTCTCTGAATAAGATTTATTCAAAGAAGAGTGAGCACTACTACCGTGCTCGCAAGTCACACCCAATATAGAAAGTTTAATGCATGCATAAGGTAAACAAAGGTAATGGCGGGGTTGTTTTGCATAAACAAAGATTTTCAGATTATATTGCTAATACTTTTGTAAGACCAATTTTAATAATTCAAGAAAGATAGTGACAAAGCGACAACGAATATTGGATGACCTCCACTAGTTGATTATTGAAGGATATCCTCCTAACACTTGGCTAACCACCCAATTTTACCATAGGACTATCCATCCTAAAACATCTGTTGAACACATTTTATAAACCAAAAACAATTCTAACTTAGAGTGGCTTTGCTAGCATGTCCATGATCATGACGCGATATTCGAATAGTTTTACACTCGCAGAGGTTGTACGACTTTACCCACACGAGATAAAATGCTTTTAATGTCGGCCAAAGCACGCTCCGAAGGCGTGTGACTAAGCAATTATCATGAGGCGTTACAAAGCGGTGTCCTACTGTATTCATGCCCGCTAAGGTTTCGCTACCTTTGGACTATCCATCCTCCAGGAAGCCCCTCTTGCGCCAGGTGGGACTAATGTCTGACCAACGCCCACACATACAACATAGCACAAATAACACTAAGACACTACAGATTATTTAGCCAAATCCTGCCCATACAGGACATGTGGTGGTACGGTAAGGCGTAGCAAAATACGCTCAAAGACTGGTCCTTAACTGACTCGTGCGACTTCCAATTTAAAACCCTGGGTCGTAATCCTAACCAGATTAGACCCGTGCATGAACCTGCACCCACCATCCATCCATCTCGCCCAAGTCCAAACCCATTTCATTTTATTTAGAGTAAAAACCTCTTTATAAACCTTTCGTGATAAAACAATACCACAGGAACACATTTTAAATTAAATTGTAAAGGTTTGACTAAATTCTCCCAAATTTTTAAATATTATCTAAGCAAGACTAAGCATTTGACAAATTTTATCTAAGGTGTCAAGGTATTCAGGTTTGATAGTCAAATTGGCCATACCAAGGAGTTTGGAACAACTATATATGAAATCAGGATATTCAGATATTTTTATAAACATATGCATGCAATAGTAAATTGTAAATAGTAAATAAATACTTTAAAACAATAGGAACAATATGATCAATAGTGTAACTTGCCTTCGTTGAAGTCTTGGAACTCTAAATCGTCGGAAGGATCTAACTCTCCGGAGTCGTCGAAGTCTATACGTGAAAATACGACAAATTCAACTCAAATTCAAATAAATTCAAAAACTCAAACCAAACTAACTCCAAATTGAAATATTTTGCTTTAGTTAGCTAGATTATGATTTTAGACAAATTTTGCAATTTGAACCACTCAATTTGGAGTTCAAATGCAAAAGATATGAATTTTAGAAGTTTAATATAAAATCTGGAATTTAATTGAATTCTCTGAATTATTTTTCTAAAGGAAATTCTATTTATTGCGCAATGTGACGTCAGCGGCTGATTTTCAGATTTTAATTTTATTTTTCTGACGTGTGGGCCCCACGTGTCATAGACACGGCTCACGGTGGACCAATTCCACCGAGCCGAGGGCGAGCTGGTGCGGTGGACCAGACACGCGGCGCTCACGTGGCGATGAATGGGACGCCACGCATGCACCACGCAAGCAGGGGACGGTGAGGTGGCGCCTGGGTGGCACTGCCACGCAAGCCCGACGACGGAGGTGCTCCGGTGGCGAGCTCGCCGGCGCTACGCGCCACGGCGAGGGAAGTGAAGGTGCGCAAAATGTAGAGGGGACAACTGCGAACACGTGGGTTACCAAAACGGCGGCGGAGCGTGACCGGAAGGTCGTCGACGAAGTAGTTTGGCGTCGGCGACGCACGATGCGTCGGCAAGTAGGGGTTCGGCGATCCTCGAGGAAGTGAGTGGTGGCGCAGCCGCGCACGAGTGCGGTGATGCCGATGGTGCCGGCGGCGGGACGAAGGAGCTACTGGCGCGCGAAACGAGAAGAACCGAGGTGCTTCGCCGGCGAAGAAACTTGAAATTGAAGCGCTTTAGGCAAGGAGGAGGGTGTCAAGTGGTGGCGGTGTGTTCAGTGAGCCGAGGGGCACCTCATGCTCCCTTTTATAGTGGCAGAGGAGGCCGGGTGGTGATGATTGTGTGCGCGGGCGTGGCGGCGGTAGTGGCGACGTTCCGGCGATCGTGTGCACAAGAAAAGGGGAAAACGGCCGTGTGAGGACCCGGAATATTTAACTAGTAACACTTAACCTCCAAATGGTTCTAGCATTACTAATTAAACATTCTAAGCCTCGATGGGCATATGTTTCCCAGAATTGCAACATATGCACATCATCACAAAATTACACATCACTTCCATACAACATACAACGCTAAGTCAACAACGACATACATAAAGTAAAGTTATTACAAAAGAGAGCCGACCGGCCAAATATAACAATAAACAAGAATGACAATGAAGCAAAAGTGCCATAAGATGGCTAGAACAAAAGTCGACCAGGTTAGCCAAACACCCACAAGGCAACCGACCAGGGCATAAGCTAGTCGCTCGCAAGCTACCACAACACAGACTCACAAAAGTGAGGCCCTTGAGCTCACCTCCTTCCTCTGCAACAAAACAATTAAGCATAGCATCTGAGCACAAAGATTGTCTTTGTACCCGCAAGACTGACGTGTGGAATAGCAGACCTATTCATAACTACATGCAAGCTTGTTTAGGTGGAGGTTGTATGTCTCATTTTGCATGAAGCCAACTTTATTTGCAATAATGTAATACATTTAAAAGCAAGTTTGCAAATCTGTTTTTAATGTTGAAATAACGATAATAAAGATACATACAAGTAACCACCTGGAAGTGACTATCCCAATAGCCACCACAACATAGCACGAATCCCGATTCGTACCACCCATCAAGTTTTAATTTAAAAGGTTGTAGTCTAACTCTTGAAAGACCTCCCCAAGCGTGTCCATAACCTAGGACGAGGCTATTCGAATAGTTTTAACCCTGCAGGGGTGTACCAATGTACCCACACCTGCATCGCCTTTAAGCCAAAGCACACTTAGTAGGTATGCCGCACGGCTAAGTCCTACGAGACGCTTTCCAATATTGTGTATGAACTACGAGCCGCTCGTATGGGTAGAAACACCATACGCTTACATTGCAAGCCGAAAGACAACAAATCCCATCCCGGTGAAGTCTTTGGACACTACAATGCTCCCAACACCATCCCTCCTGCGACCTCCTGCGACCGGAGCCAATACACGCCAAAGTACTAAGTCAAGAGAGGTCCCATACCCTCTAGTGTGGTTAGCACGCTAAAATGCTTGGTTTAGTGTAACAAGATGTTAGGTCCTTGGTGACTTAGGCACCAATCCGAGCCACACCCGAGAATCACACCAACATACCATTGTGCCCAAGTCTAAATCATTTTGCCTTTAGTTTTAGTTTTCACAAGTAGACATGGCACAAGGTGGAAATCATAAATCATAATAAGTTTTGTGTGATCAAGGTTATCGACAAGTCGATAACCGCCCATTTCTAGAAGCTAAGCATGGCTAAGCAATTAATTCGCAACTACTAAGTGACAAGAGCCCATCCACGAACTCTAACTCACGACAAGTAACCTAGGCTCATGGTAGTAGAGGATAATCATTTGCTAAGGAAATGCATCTACTAGGCCAACTATTAAAACAAAGTAGCAATGCATACATAGAATTTGTAATCAACATAAATACTTAAAATCTGGGATTAACATGATCAAACTGCTTGCCTTCTTGCTGCTGCTCAATTGGTTGCGGAGGATCGTTTCGGGATTACCGCAAATGTCGAATCCTAAGCGAAAGTCAAAAAGAACCAAGAACAACCAATAAGACGAACCACAAATAAACAAAAAGCAAGCAAAACTTAACCAAATGCGTGAAATTTACACATAAGGTAGAATACGAATATACCTAGACATAGGAACTGGAAAGACCTAATTTGGATTTGTGGTGCAAAGATTTTGCCTAAACATACAATTTCTACCATAATTAACACTGTAGCAAAAATATTTTCTAGAAAGATTTTGAAGCTGAAATTTTATGGTAGCTACCTACTGGTATTGAAATAACCCATATAAAATTTCAGGTCATTTGGAGTTAAAGTGATTTAGTTATGATTTTTCTAAGATGCAAAATTGGCATAATGCACTTTCCAGAGCATAAATATGTTCAAAGCTAATTTTACAGTGAAGTATACCAACAGAGGGTTCTCTAGAATTTATCATATATATTTTGCATTTACAGAGAATTACTGGTGCATTTTATAAGTCTCCTAGAATTTTCTAAATGTGAAAATAGGTACTAAATCATTAACCAAGGTTTCATTACAATCTTGGACCTACCATCATTTTTATATTAACATTGGGTTAATAACAAACTTATCAAGGTTGGAATCATTCATTTTGGACATACACAGAGCAAGATATGCATTTTCTAAAGTTTTATTCATTTTCTGGAATATTCAAAATGACAGAAATCAAGTCATTCCTAGTTATACAATTTTCTGCTACTGGAACATGCTTAAATCCATTTTTATAATAAGCTAAAGTGATAACATAATTTCTTACAGTTGGAATTAACTAAAAAGTAGCTAAAACGAATTAGTTATGAGTTTCTAAAGTTTTTACATCATTTTCAGTCGTTAAATAAATACTTACCGAAATACCGAACAACCCAAAACAAAGAAAACGACGTGGACGCCCGTGGGCCGTAGATTTAAAATCCAACAGCCCACGCACGCTGGAAATAGCGCACGCGCGCCAAACCTAATCGGGGTCCACCGTTGGATCAAGATCCAACGGCCCAAACGAGTGCATGCAACCGGACGATGCGGTTGCCTCGGTGAACCACGACCGCAGATCTAAAGATGAACGGCTTAGAACCCACATCTAACCGGAAGGTCCGATTGCACACATGATCTCAGCCGCAGATCGCAAGATGGACGGTCCAGGATGATGAGGGGAACCGGAGGGTCCGAACGCATACAAGATCTAGGCCGTTGATCAAGGGATCGACGGTGGCTATTGATTGAAGTTCAAAAAGAGGTACTGACGGGTGGGACCGCATGTCAGTGACTCCGAGTCACGACCGCAACGATTTAACCCACGTGCACAGTGCACTGGGCCCACAAGTCAGCGACTAAGCAGGGCGGTTAAGACCAAATTAATGATTCTAATGATTGACATTAATTAGACTCTAATGACTGCTGAGGTTTGATTCTAACCCTCGGGCCCACCAGTCAGCGACCCAGAGGTTATTTCTGACAGCGATTAAATGCCGACTCATTTAATTAAGCAATGATTGACATTAATGATGTCGGAGCGATGCGAGTGAACGAGATTGATTTAAGGATATTGGGCCCCGGTCGCTGGCTCAATAATAATGACTAAGACACAATTAATAACTAATGATTGGTAATTAATGCGCCCTAATGAGTCGATTAAAACGGAGCGTCAGGCGCAAAACCCGAGTGGCTTCAACGGCGAATCGCGGCGACACGGCGCGGCGCGCCACCAAGTACTAAATGGAATCGCAATAGCACAACGAGTCTAATGGTAGCATTCTCGCCGTGGTGAGGATCGAACGCCGGCCAGTCGAAATGAAAACGGAGCTTTATCGCTAAACATGAAAATAGCGAAAGCTCATTGCGTCCAAGGAAGCGGGTGCGAGCTTCTAAGGACTAATAAGAAGCTACCTTAGCGACTAGAAGCTTCAAGATGGCGGAGATGCTTGATCAAGGTGAAAGCTCACGGACTTGAAGAAGAAGGTTCAAATTGACACCTGAGCCAAATGAGTGATACCAAAGTATCAAAATAGCTTCATTATGATCCACGAAGCTATAAGAGCAAAGAATTGGAAAATGGAGCACTCACCGAGTGAGGAAGAAGATGACCAATTGGCCGAATTTGAACAAACCCCAAATTGGACAATTCACGAGAATCAATTCCAAAATTAAGTGAGGGGAAATGTTCAAGGTGATAAATAGATGAGGTTAGGGCAAAGAAACATGAAGGAGGACCACTGAACACCAAGAACATCAATGGAGCTCCACGGGTCAACAATGGCGATTTGCTATTTTTGAGGTATTAAGCTCCAATGCTGTGAGTGAAGCTTGGTGGTGGTCTAAAGAGATACTAGGAAGCAATGAGGGTGCTTATAAAGCCACGAAAGTGTTAGGGTTTGCACCCCTCCTCTCTCGGGCGGCAAAACACAAAGCACCACGCACGACCGACAAGGAAAAGAGGTGAAGACGTGCATTAGGGCATGGCCTAGCTCAGTGTACCTCCCATACTCCTACACGTCGGCTAGGGTGGCTTTAGGGAGCAAGAAATGACCTCACCATGCCTTGCACTTGTTTTTCGCACGGCGGAGGTTGAAGATGACCAGCGCAAAAGCTCGGGCGATTCACACCGTTGGATGAAACGCGAACGGTACCGAGATAGTGCCACGCCTACCGTGTTTATAACACAACGGGAAGATTGCGAGCCTTTGATTAGAAATGGATGGCTCGGATAGCCCCACGTTGCAAACTCAAATTACAACGAAGGGTACGCGAGCGTTGGATTTTAATCCAACGGCTCGATTCAAAATCGCAACGGAGGGTCCGAAGGGTTCGGAAATCTCGCGGTTGATTGCGATCTAACGGTTGACAATCAATCTTGCAACCGGAAGGTCCGAACGATCTGCGCTGGCCGTGCGATTTAGATCTAACGGTTGAGAATGCGCGCGTTTTAAAAGGAGGCTCGGTGCGATTAGTTGATTCGATCAAATCGATTGACTCGAGCCCGAGTCCGACTCGACCCAAGTAACGAAGAAACCAAGTTTGACTTTGAAAAAGAACAGAGACTTTGAAAGATTTATTTGAGGTAGCAAAATAACTCCGAAATTATGAAAATTTTACAGAAGTTTGCTAACTCAGATATTAACCTTGTGTAAAATTTTCAGAGGTTTTATGCTGTGAATAAATTTCCAAAAATTCTACAAGGCTCTGTTTTAATATTTGGTGAGAGTCAAACAGTTTGATCGCCTCTAAAAATATTCAAACAATTTCTAAAAATTGTGAAATTTTTCAGAGGGGTCACTTACCATCACAGAGACTTAGGAAAATATTTTCAGAGGGTGATCATAAGATTTGACAAGATTGTTTTTGGAATAGCAAGATTTGGATCAACAAGACTTGTGACAATGTATTTCCACACTTCCTTGTACAAGAATTTCTTGGCACCACAGAAATACATGATGTAAGAAAAAGTTTTAATTTCTACTGATTTTCTTACATTTGAAACACAAGCCCAAAATTGGGATGTTACAACTCTCCCCCTTACAAGAATCTCGACCGAGATTCATTTACTCGGAGAAGAAAGAAGGAAAATGCACGAAGGCGATCTTCGCGCTCCCAAGTTGCTTCATCTTGAGAATGGTTTGACCACTGAACCTTAAGGAACTTGATGACACGGTTCCTCGCCCTCCGCTCGATTCTCAAGAATCTGAGCAGGATGCTCGTGGTAGGTCAAATTCTCCCGCACATCGAGAACCTCCAATGGAGCTTCCTCGGTCGGACGCGGAGGCACTTCTTCGTGTGAAACATGGAACACATCATGCACCCCTCAAGTGCGGTGGTAGCTCCAATCAGACGCGATCGCTCCAACTTTCTCGATGATACGGTAAGGCCCAACATATCGAGGAGCCAACTTGCCCTTGATGCCAAAACGCGATGGCCCTTCAAGGGTGAGACTTTGAGATACACAAAGTCATTGGGCTCAAAGCTCACCACGGCGACGACGACCGCATAGCTCTTTGTATGGATCGGGCGTGCGCAGATGCTCGCGATCAATCGAACTTGACTTTCGCCTCATTGATCGAGTCGGGCCGAAAATCGCCGCCACCGCCTCGACCAGTTCAATGGGGTTCGCATCTCTCCCATACAAAGCCTCAAAGGTGCCATGCCAAGACCGGCCCGAAAGCTATTGTTGTAGGAGAACTCAAGAAATGGTAGGCATTTCTCCACTTCTTCCCATAGGAGAGAACACAAGCACGAAGCATATCTTCCAACACTTGGTTGACTCGTTCGTCGACCATCACCCGGGATGAAAGGTCAGATCTTGAAATGAAGGCGGGTCCCCATAGCCTCTTGCGGACTATGCCAAAACCGCGAGGTGAAAAGTGCACCACGATCGAAATAATCGTCTTGACACCGTGAAGACTCACAATCCTCGAGACATAAAGTTCGCCAAAGGCCCCACACGGCCGAGTCTTGACAGAAGGAAATGTGCCACTTTAGTCAACCCGTCGATCACGACCCAAATAGCATCATTCCTTTTGACGAAGCGGGCAACCCGGTGATGAAGTCCATGCCAACGAATCCCACTTCCATTTCGCACCGCAAAGGTGAAGAAGACTCGTTGGACGCCGATGCTCGGCCTTCACACGACAAAGACACGCCGCACTCGCAACGAACACCGCAATCTCGCGCTTCATGCGAGTCCACTGAATCTCTCGGCGAAGGTCCCGATACATCTTGGTAGCCCCGGATGAATAGACAAAGGAGAATCATGGGCTTCGCGGAGAATCAAATCCCGCAATTCCATGACCTTAGGGACCACAAGACGCCGCCCAAACCACACAACGCCATGCTCATCCTCCAAAAGCACTTGGCTATCCCATCCTTGATGTTCTGCTTGATCTGGCTCACACCAACATCTGTCTGCTGTGCCGCCTTGATTTGGTCCACCAAGGTTGGTCGCACAACCAATGTAGCAAGAGAACCGTGCTCGGTCAAACCCAAATTAAGGCGCTGAAATTCTGAAATGAGAGCAGGCTGCTGCTCTTGGAGCATCAACATGTTGCAATACACCTTCCGACTGAGTGCATCCGCAACGACATTGGCCTTGCCCGGATGGTACTGAATGCCCATGTCATAGTCCTTGATCAATTCCAACCATCTTCTTTGCCTGAGGTTCAGATCTGGCTGGGTGAACAAGTACTTCAAGCTCTTGTGGTCGGAATACACCTCGCAACGGTTACCAATCAGATAATGCCGCCAAATCTTGAGTGCATGGACCACAGCAGCTAACTCCAAGTCATGAGTAGGATAGTTGAGTTCATGAGGCCTCAACTGCCGCGATGCATAGGCCACAACCTTGCCCTCCTGCATAAGAACACAACCAAGACCCTGACGAGAAGCATCACAAAAGATATCAAAACTCTTGTGAATATCAGGGAGAACAAGCACTGGGGTGAGGTCAACGCTTCTTGAGTTCTGAAAACTCACATCACAAGCGGACCACTCAAACTTCTTGTCTTTCTTGAGCGATTCGGTCATAGGCTTTGCAATCTTGGAGAAATTCTCGATGAAGCGGCGATAGTAGCCACCAAACCAAGAAAACTCCGCACATCCGTGACCGACTTGGGTGACCCCAAGATAGCACATCACCGACCTTACTAGGATCCACACCACACCTCTGCTGAAAGAACATGGCCTAGGAATGCCACTTCCTTCAACCGTAACTCGCACTTGCGAATTTGGCATGGCGGTGCTCACGCACTTGCCCAACACAAGCTTAAGATGCTCAAAGATGCTCTTCTTCACTCTTGGAGTAGATAAGGATGTCATCGATGAATACCACCACAAACCTATCCAAATACTCCATGAATACCGAGTTCATAAGATTCATGAATAAAGCAGGAGCATTAGTCAAACCAAAAGACATGACGGTGTACTCGTAAAGGCCATAACGAGTAGCAAAGGCCGCCTTAGGGATATCCTCGACCCGATCGACTTGATGATAGCCCGTCTCAAGTCAATCTTGAGAAGACTCGTGCTCGGCCAATTGATCGAAAAGATCATCAATACGGGCAAAGGATACTTGTTCTTTACCGTCACCTCATTAAGCGGACGGTAATCAACACACATGCGCAAGGTCTTGTCCTTCTTCTTCACAAAGATAACTGGACAACCCCAAGGAGATGAGCTAGGACGGATAAAACCCTTCCCTTGCAACTCACCCGGTGCTTCTTCACTCCTCCAACTCATTAGGAGGCATGCGTCGGCCTCTTAGAAATAGGGCGATGCGGCAGCAACTCGATCACAAACTCGGATCGCGAACAGAGGCATCCACGGCAAATCTTCGGAAAGACATCCGCGAAGTCACACACCGTGGGGACGTCGCGAATCTCCAATGCCGGCCGCTTCAGGACATAAAGATGGGGTTCTCGCGAATCGTGGCGAAACCCAACCATTCACTGAAGGATCGTGAGGTAGACAATCTTCTGGCACAATCGATTTGCCCCAAGTGTTGGGACAACCAATCCATGCCAAGAATCACATCCAAGCGCGCGAGTCGAGTAGGATAAGATTCGCCAAGAATCCCACTCCTTCGATGTGGATAGGAACATCCCAAGCATACTTGGTGACTCTCAATTCCGAACCCGAGAGCGAATCAGAAGTGGAATCCCAGAGGAACACAAAGTGAAGCCCACAATCAACAAAGAAAAGACCTCGAAATAAAAGAATGCGAAGCTCCGAGTCAAATAAAGCGTAGCGAGGATGTAAATTAACAAGGAGCGCACCCAACACAACGTCGGGCGCCTCTGTGCCTCCTCACCGAGATGTGGTTGACTCGACCACTCCCGACACCCGGGTCTTGGATCACCTTACGTGGTGTGTGACCATTCCGCGTCCTCCATTAGGACGAGGGGCCGCCTGAACCTCGAGGGCAATCGCTAGCATAATGGCCCTTCTTGTTGCGGCGGCAGTAACATCGCGGTGGGTTGCGGAGCGCAACTCGCTTGGTCGCAGTGCACGTGGTCAAACACGGCTGCGGGGACGAGCAATCGTGCCAACGGCCTTGGCGGTGGTGAAGCCAAAGCACGAGCCCTGGTGTGGGCCCAACACGGGACGAGTGAGGCCGGCTGTGCGGACCGATGTGCCTCCCACTTGCGCTATGGACTCACCCAGCGCCTTCGCCTTGTGCTCGCGGCGATGGTCTTGTCAACCAAGGCACGGAAGTCGGCAAAGTCCACTATAGATAGCTTGTCCTGCGCTCCTCTGACAACCCATCCATGAACTTCTCTGCTTAGCCTCATCGAGGCCACCTCTCCCGAGCATAACGAGCCAAGTGGTTAAACTCGTAAAGATACTCCGAGACGGACTTACGCCCCGCTAAGCGCAAGAAACTCCTTCTTCTTGAGCTTCATCAGCCATCAGTATGTGGGCCCGACGAAGGCGGATCGAAACTCATCCCACGAGACAACGTGGCTGCGGCTGCATGGCGAAAGTTCTCCCACCAAGATAGTGCCGCACCTCAAGCCGATGGGATGCAAAGAGTGCCCGCTCGCTCCCGGCATCGAGCGATATTGAGCTTCGCCAACAAGACGCAGCCAATCATCGCGTCGAGTGGATCCTCCGTCGAGAAAGTGGGTGGCTGCGACGAGAAACTCCGCAAGCCCACCACGAGACCGTGGCCACCACCTCCGATCCCGGCAAAGCGGGAGCGGAGGTGTTCCTCGCAATGACCTCCAAGATACGGTCCGGTCCATGCGATTCCGCTCGTCGAGCGTAACCTCACCATGGTCTGAGGAGGGGAAGCCCTCATCGTAACCCCGGTGGCCGATTGCGATGGTGGTTCTTGTCATCCTGCTCCACAAAAACAAAGTTAAAACACAACTCCGAACAGAGACAAAGAAAACTACTAACCTCTTAACAAAACACTCTTTAAAGGCTCAAGTATCAACATAAAATCGCAGCAGGTCATAAAGATAACAACCACCTTCTGTTATGACTAACTCGTATGGAAAACGAGTAATCATTTGAGAAGACCCAAACTTTCAGCACCAAATTCTAACTCAAAACAGTCCGTAAATCAAGGTATAACCACCTAATATAGTATAGGCATTAGCTAATCTCATATCACTTCTTACCCTTTTATTCCCACAAGTTTTAGTCGAATTATCCTCTCATTTCCTACCTTATTTACTCACCACTAGCTAGCTGTCCAAATTCCTTCCTCCAAGCTCTCATGTTTCTCCCAAAGCCAAGTTAATCGATAAAGGCTGATTTTTGAAAGGAAGAGAGGAACAACTTTTCAAAACTTAAGTGAGAGTAAGGTGAGATGAGCAAGCTAAGATAGGTAAGGAGTAAAATCGAGAACTTACTTAAGTTTTCGTAAACTATTTGAAAGTAAGTTTTCAAAGTATCCTAGAGGCGACCAAGCTAGGGTTTCTACGGTCAAGATGGCTCGATACCAACTTTGTGAGGACCGGAATATTTAACTAGTAACACTTAACCTCCAAATGGTTCTAGCATTACTAATTAAACATTCTAAGCCTCGATGGGCATATGTTTCCTGCACTGCAACATATGCACATCATCACAAAATTACACATCACTTCCATACAACATACAACGCTAAGTCAACAACGACATACATAAAGTAAAGTTATTACAAAAGAGAGCCGACGGCCAAATATAACAATAAACAAGAATGACAATGAAGCAAAAGTGCCATAAGATGGCTAGAACAAAAGTCGACCGGTTAGCCAAACACCCACAAGGCAACCGACGGGCCGCTAAGCTAGTCGCTCCTCAAGCTACCACAACACAGACTCACAAAAGTGAGGCCCTTGAGCTCACCTCCTTCCTCTGCAACAAAACAATTAAGCATAGCATCCGAGCACAAAGATTGTCTTTGTACCCGCAAGATCGACGTGTGGAATAGCAGACCTATTCATAACTACATGCAAGCTTGTTTAGGTGGAGGTTGTATGTCTCATTTTGCATGAAGCCAACTTTATTTGCAATAATGTAATACATTTAAAAGCAAGTTTGCAAATCTGTTTTTAATGTTGAAATAACGATAATAAAGATACATACAAGTAACCACCGGAAGTGACTATCCCAATAGCCACCACAACATAGCACGAATCCCGATTCGTACCACCCATCAAGTTTTAATTTAAAAGGTTGTAGTCTAACTCTTGAAAGACCTCCCCAAGCGTGTCCATAACCTAGACGAGGCTATTCGAATAGTTTTAACCTCGCAGGGGTGTACCAATGTACCCACACCTGCATCGCCTTTAAGCCAAAAGCACACTTCCGTAGGTATGCAAGCACGGCTAAGTCCTACGAGACGCTTTCCAATATTGTGTATGAACTACGAGCCGCTCGTATGGGTAGAAACACCATACGCTACATTGCAAGCCGAAAGACAACAAATCCCATCCGGGTGAAGTCTTTCGGACACTACAATGCTCCCAACACCATCCCTCCTGCGACCTCCCGCGACCGGAGCCAATACACGCCAAAGTACTAAGTCAAGAGAGGTCCCATACCCTCTAGTGTGGTTAGCACGCTAAAATGCTTGGTTTAGTGTAACAAGATGTTCGGTCCTTGGTGACTTAGGCACCAATCCAGTCACACCCGAGAATCACACCAACATACCATTGTGCCCAAGTCTAAATCATTTTGCCTTTAGTTTTAGTTTTCACAAGTAGACATGGCACAAGGTGGAAATCATAAATCATAATAAGTTTTGTGTGATCAAGGTTATCGACAAGTCGATAACCGCCCATTTCTAGAAGCTAAGCATGGCTAAGCAATTAATTCGCAACTACTAAGTGACAAGAGCCCATCCACGAACTCTAACTCACAAAGAAGTAACCTAGGCTCATGGTAGTAGAGGATAATCATTTGCTAAGGAAATGCATCTACTAGGCCAACTATTAAAACAAAGTAGCAATGCATACATAGAATTTGTAATCAACATAAATACTTAAAATACTGGGATTAACATGATCAAACTGCTTGCCTTCTTGCTGCTGCTCAATTGGTTGCGGAGGATCGTTCTCGGGATTACCGCAAATGTCGAATCCTAAGCGAAAGTCAAAAGAACCAAGAACAACCAATAAGACGAACCACAAATAAACAAAAGCAAGCAAAACTTAACCAAATGCGACGAAATTTACACATAAGGTAGAATACGAATATACCTAGACATAGGAACTGGAAAGACCTAATTTGGATTTGTGGTGCAAAAGATTTTGCCTAAACATACAATTTCGGCCATAATTAACACTGTAGCAAAAATATTTTCTAGAAAGATTTTGAAGCTGAAATTTTATGGTAGCTACCTACTGGTATTGAAATAACCCATATAAAATTTCAGGTCATTTGGAGTTAAAGTGATTTAGTTATGATTTTTCTAAGATGCAAAATTGGCATAATGCACTTTCCAGAGCATAAATATGTTCAAAGCTAATTTTACTGATGAAGTATACCAACAGAGGGTTCTCTAGAATTTATCATATATATTTTGCATTTACAGAGAATTACTGGTGCATTTTATAAGTCTCCTAGAATTTTCTAAATGTCAAAATAGGTACTAAATCATTAACCAAGGTTTCATATAATCTTGGACCTACCATCATTTTTATATTAACATTGGGTTAATAACAAACTTATCAAGGTTGGAATCATTCATTTTGGACATACACAGAGCAAGATATGCATTTTCTAAAGTTTTATTCATTTTCGGAATATTCAAAATGACAAATCAAGTCATTCCTAGTTATACAATTTTTCTCATCGAACATGCTTAAATCCATTTTTATAATAAGCTAAAGTGATAACATAATTTCTTACGCTTGGAATTAACTAAAAAGTAGCTAAAACGAATTAGTTATGAGTTTCTAAAGTTTTACATCATTTTCATCGTTAAATAAATACTTACCAAATACGAACAACCCAAAACAAAGAAAACGACGTGGACGCCGTGGGCCGTAGATTTAAAATCCAACACCACGCGACGCTGGAAATAGCGCACGCGCGCCAAACCTAATCGGGGTCCACCGTTGGATCAAGATCCAACGGCCCAACGCAGTGCATGCAACCGGACGATGCGGTTGCCTCGGTGAACCACGCACCGCAGATCTAAAGATGAACGGCTTAGAACCCACATCTAACCGGAAGGTCCGATTGCACACATGATCTCACCGCGGATCGCAAGATGGACGGTCCAGATGATGAGGGGAACCGAGGTCCGAACGCATACAAGATCTAGGCCGTTGATCAAGGGATCGACGGTGGCTATTGATTGAAGTTCAAAAGAGGTATCGACGGGTGGGACCGCATGTCGGTGACTCGAGTCACGCATCGCAACGATTTAACCCACGCGGTGCATCGGGCCCACAAGTCGGCGACTAAGCGAGGCGGTTAAGACCAAATTAATGATTCTAATGATTGACATTAATTAGACTCTAATGATCGCCGAGGTTTGATTCTAACCTCGCCCACCGATCGGCGACCAGAGGTTATTTCGACGGCGATTAAATGCCGACTCATTTAATTAAGCAATGATTGACATTAATGATGTCGGAGCAATGCGGAGTGAACGTAGATTGATTTAAGGATATTGGGCCCACCGGTCGGTGGCTCAATAATAATGACTAAGACACAATTAATAACTAATGATTGGTAATTAATGCGCCCTAATGAGTCGACGAAACGGAGCGCTGCGTGCGCAAAACCGAGTGGCTTCAACGCGAATCGCCGCGACAACGGCGCGCGCGCGCCACCAAGTACTAAAATGGAATCGCAATAGCACAACGAGTCTAATGGTAGCATTCTCGCCGCGGTGAGGATCGAACGCCGGCTGGCGGAAATGAAAACGGAGCTTTCTTGCTAAACATGAAAATAGCGAAAGCTCATTGCGTCCAAGGAAGCGGGTGCGAGCTTCTAAGGACTAATAAGAAGCTACCTTAGCGACTAGAAGCTTCAAGATGGCCGAGATGCTTGATCAAGGTGAAAGCTCATGGGACTTGAAGAAGAAGGTTCAAATTGACACCTGAGCCAAATGAGTGATACCAAAGTATCAAAATAGCTTCATTATGATCCACGAAGCTATAAGAGCAAAGAATTGGAAAATGGAGCACTCACCGAGTGAGGAAGAAGATGACCAAATTCGGCGAATTTGAACAAACCCCAAATTGGACAATTCACGAGAATCAATTCCAAAATTAAGTGAGGGGAAATGTTCAAGGTGATAAATAGATGAGGTTAGGGCAAAGAAACATGAAGGAGGACCACTGGAACACCAAGAACATCAATGGAGCTCCACGGGTCAACAATGGCGATTTGCTATTTTTGAGGTATTAAGCTCCAATCTGTGAGTGAGGCTTGGTGGTGGTCTAAAGAGATACTAGGAAGCAATGAGGGTGCTTATAAAGCCACGAAAGTGTTAGGGTTTGCACCCTCCTCTCTCGGCGGCAAAACACAAAGCACCACGCACGCAGTAGACAAGGAAAAGAGGTGAAGACGTGCATTAGGGCATGGCCTAGCTCGGTGTACCTCCCATACTCCTACACGTCGGCTAGGGTGGCTTTAGGAGCAAGAAATGACCTCACCATGCCTTGCACTGTTTTCGCGCGGCGGGAGGTTGAAGATGACCAGCAAAAGCTCGGGCGATTCACGGTAGTTGGATGAAACGCGAACCACCGAGATAGTGCCACGCCTACCGGGTTTATAACACAACGGAAGATTGCGAGCCTTGATTAGAAATGGATGGCTCAGATAGCCCCACGTTGCAAACTCAAATTACAACGAAGAAGTGCGCGGCGTTGGATTTTAATCCAACGGCTCGATTCAAAATCGCAACCGAGGGTCCAAGAAGGTTCGGAAATCTCGGCGGTTGGATTGCGATCTAACGGTTGACAATCAATCTTGCAACCGGAAGGTCCGAAACGACACGACGCGCGCCGCGTGCGATTTAGATCTAACGGTTGAGAATGCGCGCGTTTTAAAAGGGAGGCTCGGTGCGATTAGTTGATTCGATCAAATCGATTGACTCGAGCCCGAGTCGACTCGAACCAAGTAATGATAAAACCAAGTTTGACTTTGAAAAGAACAGAGACTTTGAAAGATTTATTTGAGGTAGCAAAATAACTCCAGAAATTATGAAAATTTTACTGAAGTTTGCTAACTCAGATATTAACCTTGTGTAAAATTTTCAGAGGTTTTATGCTGTGAATAAATTTCCAAAAATTCTACAAGGCTCTGTTTTAATATTTGGTGAGAGTCAAACAGTTTGATCGCCTCTAAAAATATTCAAACAATTTCTAAAAATTGTGAAATTTTTCAGAGGGGTCACTTACCATCACAGAGACTTAGGAAAAATATTTTCAGAGGGTGATCATAAGATTTGACAAGATTGTTTTTGGAATAGCAAGATTTGGATCAACAAGACTTGTGACAATGTATTTCCACACTTCCTTGTACAAGAATTTCTTGGCACCACAGGAAATACATGATGTAAGAAAAAGTTTTAATTTCTACTGATTTTCTTACATTTGAAACACAAGCCCAAAATTGGGATGTTACAGGCCGGAAGTGGGGCGGCGTGATGCGGGGTAGTCAATGCACACGATGGCGAGGGGAGTGGGGAAGGGAAACGGCGGAGAGGAAGCTCGGGCGTTGACTTTAATGGCGGCGATTACTGTTGCGGCTGTGCGGGGAAGACGACGCGGAGACGATGACGGTGGGCCATGCGATTTTGATCGGACGGTCGCGATTAGATTGGCGAAGCGGTAAGTTGGGTTTGGTGTGGCCGTTTGATCCTGATCCAACGGTCGCGATAGATCACGGCGGTGTGCAATGAATCGTTAAGTGACTGATGCATGTGAGCCGTTGGATGTAGAACTGATGGTCCCGATTGAGTAGAACATTCGGACCTTCTGAATGCATCGCGGATTTCTGGCCGTTGGATTTTAATCCAACGGTGGACAGCGGCCGAAGCGGCATGAGCGAGGGAAGAGAGAGCGGCGGGCCCATTGCCGCTGAGAAGGAGGCGCGCGTTGGAGTGGGCGGGCGCGCAGAAAATGGAAGTGGGTGGGTTGAGTTTCGCCCGGACAATCGCTTTGGAGATTTCTTTCGATTTCGATTTAATTAAATGCTGATAATTCTTTTAGGCTTTAGAATATAGCAAATTAATTCCAAAAATTTTGAGAAAATTCACAGAAACTCTCTGGAGCATTTAGGATTTAAGAAAAATATTTCCAGCTATTATCTGATAATAGATTTTGCACATAATTTTGTTTTAGCTTTAATTTGGTTAAGGAAAAGCTTTAAAAATTCCACAAAAATCCAATAAAATAATTAAACTTTATTTTCAACTGGAAATTGAAATTTGGGCTGTTACAATATGCAAATGCAATGCTCAAGGATCCTTTATCTTTAACTTTCTGTGTGCATTACACCGGTAATGCAGAGTAAGCAACCGTCGCCGCATACCCATGCCTGTGCGCGCACGCACGAGGACCAATTGCCGTTACTCATAGTAACAGGGACCTCAAGCCCACACTCCACGAGTGAGGGGATCTCGGGCCCGTCACATTCATGACGGGGATCTCAAAGGGAATCATGCTTGGTCACCGCGTGACCAAGCCTCAACATGTTCTCAATATGCATATGCTCATCTCTTATTCATCGTCAATCTTACCAAAAGACAACAACATTGTACCACAGTAAAGCATAAGCATAATTTGAGCAATCACCATACTTAAACAATCATCAAGTAAGCCACCTTGCTATGCAACCATATATCAAAAAGCACACAAACATAGCCAATCAATCACACCCATTTAACAAACAATGCACTTGCCTTAACCGTGCGAGAATAGTGGACGCGAAGAGGGCGCTGCCCCTGGGATCACGCTCCCACCTGAACAAAAAGATAACCCAAACTAAGACCAACATACTGGACCAAAAGCATAAATAACAACACAAACGAACTCGCTAAACTCCCAAGCGTTTTCCAATCTTCCAATTCCTAGCGATCGCTTTGGTGATCACTGCGGATAGTCAACTTCTAAAATACATAACTTTCCGCTCAGGGGTCCAAATAAGGTGTTCTCAGACTTTCTGGAAAGGTAATTTAATTACCTAACTAAACTTAGTTGGGGAGCCCTTTTGATTATGCCAACTACTGCCTCTACCAAGCCAACCTACAGAGCAATAATTATCACGTCGGGTTCTCTCGACAGATCACTAAAACCATCATAACGTTTGCTACGAAAGTCCAAATCTTGCGTTCTTTATCTCTATCAAAAGGTATGGAAATTACCTACATGTTTTGTTATACTGAGATCCTCTGATTTCGTCTTTAAATAATAGATTAACTCAGTTTTCTACAGACTGTCAGGATGTTGACAGATTAACCAGACAGCGGCACTAAACAATTCATAACTTTCTAACCGTTAATCGGATTTGAGCAATCTTGGCGGACATTGAAAGCTACGAAGAAGACCTACATAACTCTAGGAGACCAAAACTCCTAATTCAGCCTCTAAACACACGAAACCGGCCGCGCAATAATCTGGACAGAACGCAATCTAAAAGAAATCGGCGACCGATCCACAAAACGAATTCGTAAACGCATCTAATACAAAAGATTCAGCGGGGGAAGGGTCTTCATTACCCTAGATGCCGCTGAAGATCGCGAGCTCCTGTTGGTGATCCCCCTTCCTTCTCTTCTCTCCTCTCCCTTCCCTCTTCCTTCTCTTATTGGCCGGCCACCACCAAGGAGTTCCTTCTTCCATCACTTGGCCGGCAACCATGGGGACTAGGGGAGGGGTGCAAGGGGGGAGAGTAACCAGGGAGGGGAGGTTGGGGGCGCAAGGGTGGAGGAGAGGAGGGGTGGGGAAAGTGGCGGCACAAGGGGGGAGAGGTGGGAGAGTGGGGTGCGGCTATAGTTTGGGGGGGAGAAAGTGGCGCCCCCCCCCTTGGCCGGCCACCCCCCTTGCCCTCATGGGCCGGGGCCCAAGCCCAAGTTGTGCTACGAATGACGTTTTCCCCCCTTTCTAATTGTTGTATTGAGCATTTTCCAGGTGGTCCTTCCCGTAAGTCCATTTAATTCTCTCCTGAATAAATAACCTCTCCCGGCTATTTGCTTAACTCACTTTCGGGATATCACAGAAACCCCTAGGGCTCATACTATTCATGTGGTTACTATTCATGCATGAACAGTACCACCACCCCTCCCTCTTCCTCCTATACATAGTGGTCGCCATCCCCTTTAGTTCTTTGGGTTTTGTTGATTGAAGTTTAGCTTTGCTACTTTATTCTTTGTCCTCTTGGTCGGCTAGATCAACAGCGATATTGTTCTTCGGAACCCCACCTATCAATATATTCAATTTCATATTCGCAATTTCAGATTGCTTATTTATCTTGTTTTTGCATGCTTCTTCGGTGTATGCAGGTCAACCGGGTACTTATGCACGGTTGATAACGGCTTGTCGAGTAGTTCAGTGATTGCGTGGTTTCGAGCCGTGCGAGTTTGTAGCCAGGATCGTGAGAGTTGAGCAACTACCGCCGAACGTACCTTCTCATCGAAAGATCGGGCCAAAATTAGGACATTCGGGGTTCATAAAGTGGTATCAGAGCTACAGTTCTTCGGTGAGAAATCAGTACCCTTAGTAGTAGATTGCCCCAAAAAAATTTGCATCTATCATCCATACTGAGCCCGTTGAGCTTTTGCAATTTTTCTTTTCAGTTTTTGCATGGTTGAATCATTGGTTGCATCTCGTGTCTAGTTGCTGATCTTTAGTTCTAGTTATTGTCTAGTTGGTCATGGTATAGATTGCTTCTCGTGTTTTTCTTTGTGTTGCTTGATCGTTCGTTTAGGGTTCTTAGTTTTTGCATCTAAAACAGAAAATTTATGGGTTAGAACTCTCTAATCCGTACCAAAAAATAGAGAATCCATCCTATTGTTAATAAAAAACCTAGAGGATTGTTGTGATCTTTTGGGAGAGTTTATGTTATTTGTGACTTGCAGCAAACTCTAGGGCCGGCCAGATAGTAAAAGGAGAAAGAGGCAACCGTAAGAACAAAAGCCGCGATAGAGAAAAAAAAGAAAAGAAAAGCGCATAAAAATTGGTGGAGACCTTCTACATATTGCCACAAGCTTCCATAAAAAAAATTCAGCAAGTTTGGCCTGCGGAATCAAAAGATATAGTAGTTTCAAGATTGAACACGAGTCTGTTTCCAGTTCGAGTAGGATTCCGTTTCTGAGACACCTCCAATAAAACGGGCATAACTTTTGCATACGGTGTCCGTTTTTGACGTTCCTGTGCTCATTTCGAAGCTAATGACGAGGCGCATCCTTTCCACCTAAGAACCTTGTTGTAATACCCTAAATGTATTCAAGAGAGAAGAAATAAATTAGAGACAATGACCAATTAGAAAAATGTTTTAATAGGAGACCGCAGCATTTAGGCCCATGAGGGGCTGGCTACAAATAAAAAGAGGAAGGAAACCCTAGAAGTGATACTGTAGCATGGCATGCTACAGTACCCACCGCCGCTACAGTACCATGAATAGTATCCACCCCAATTGGAGGAAGAAGACGATCACCCGGGAGATCGATTGGCCAAGAAGAAGGAGATCGCTGGAGGTGCCCGGCTGTTGGAGGAGGAAGAAGGTGAGGGGAACAGGACCATCTTTGGGGGGAGAGTTCGCTGGTGGGTGCTCATCGTGCCCGGCAATCGGTTCTTCAAGGGTAACCTCGTTTTCCCCTCGTTTAGATGCTTTAGCGCTTAATTGTTCTTTGCCGGCAGTTCTGTCGCCTCAGGGCAGATCGTGTTAAAGGAATGTTTTGTTATAGTTACGTGCGGATTCAGTTTCGGACATCTCCTAGGAAGTTGTAGAGGACATCAATAGCTTTCAATGAAGTACTAGATCGTAATTTTTGGATCTCTGTAGCAAAAGTTATGAATTTAATGGTGCGGCTGTTCTGCAGCCCTGTCAGTTTTTGGACAGGTTTTAGTAATCTGACCTTTGCGATCAGTTAAAGAGAGAATTAGAGGATCTCAGTATAACGAAAGTTGTATATAATTGTCGTAGCTTTCAGGGAAGCACAAGAACGCAAAATTTGGATAAACGAGCTGAACGTTATGATAGATTTAGTGCTCTGTCCAGAGAACCTAATGTGAAAATTGATGCTTTGTTAAACAGCTTAAAATGGATAGTGGATGGCCGAATCAGGGAAGCTCACCAACTAGGTTTAGTTGGGAAATTTGATAACCTTTCAATGAAGTCCAAGAACACCTAATTTGGACTAATGTACAGAAATATATGAATTTTAGAACTTGACTGTGTACAGAGGGCAGTTCAGCACTTAGGAAAGTGGGGTTGGGATCGCGTTGCAATCTGCTACTTGGTGTGCTCGTGTATATAATTCATGTTTTTCGTTACTGTGGTCTTAGTTTATATTCTTAATGTATTAGGTGGAGGATTGGTACCGGGGGCAGCACCGTCTTCACGTCCTCCATTCTCACACGGTTAAGGCAAGTGCATTGTTTGATTCGTGGTTGTGATTGATTGGTCATGTTTGTGTGCTTTTTCGATATGTGATAGCATAGTGAGATTGTTGGCATGATGTTGGTTTAAGATTGGTGGATGCTTCAAATATGTCTATGCTCTATTGTCGTATGATGTTATCGTCTTGTGGTAATTTGATGATGATTAAATGATGAGCATGTGCATATTGAGATCATGTTGAGGCTTGGTCACGTGGTGACCAAGTATATCTTCTTTTGACATCCCCGTCATGAACGTGACGGGCCCGAGATCCCCACACTCGTGGAGTGTGGGCTTGAGGTCCCCATTACTTGCGGCGTAATTGGCAATTGGTCCCTGTGCTTGCGAGCACAGGCATGGGTATGCGGCGACGGTTGCATACTTTGTATTACCGGTGTAATGCACAAAGAAAGATAAAGAGAAAGGGTCATTGAGCATTGCATTTGCATGTGAGATGTTTTATTGTTGCTCTTCTATGTATGGATGCTGATGTTATAACTTTTATTCTGTACTTGCTGAGTCTGTGGACTCACTTTTACTTTTATTGTTGTTTTAGGTACCCGATCCAAGAACAACATGCATGGGGGGAAGTAGTCTGATAGTCACACACATGCCACATGAACTAAATAAAGTTGAATGATCTTCAGATTGTAATTGTTTTTAGTAATTGGGCGAGATGCTCAAAGGTTTATTATGACTTGTCTCTTGCAGTGGTTTAAGTCTAACAATGAGGAGTAGTGGAACTTTATACTTCATTGGATTGCTAGATACTTAGCATATCTTTGATTATCTTTTGATGCCTCTGGATGACAGTTTAGTTAATTTATGAATTATCTGTATGTTGGAACCTCTGTGTAATTAACTTTACAGGGGACGTTCTGCCGAAATTTACTAAAATTGCCTTGATTAGAATTATTAGGGTTTTGTTTAGTAGCATTCCAGGCTCATGTCGGGCTGGGGTGTTACAGTTGGTATCAGAGCGGGTTTTAGGTCCGTGGTTAATAGAAAAATATTAAATTGACACACTGTGCACAGTAGGTGGGGTTGGGAATTACATTGCTTCCGTATTATCTGTTGTTATATTTCATTTGTTGAACAATTGTTGAATTGGCTCTGTATTATCTTTCTTGTTGTTAATCTATGGTATGATATGTTATGATATTCTATATCTATGAATCTATTCTATGATTGTCATGAGATGACCGAAGCTTGAGATTTTGTTAGAGCTGTTGACCAGCGAGTAAGACTGTGCCTTCGAGCATGTCCGTTCGATGACTCTTGAAAGGTAGGGATGAGTATTAAGGCGTAACAAGTCAGCTACATCAACGTGCGAAGGTCGTAGCAGACCGAGAGAGAGACCATCTCTATTTGGGGTCTAGCAAGCGTGAGCAATATCCAGAATTATTCACAGCAGATACGTGGTTATATTAGTAAGTTTAGTTGTGCTTATACTTTGGCGTAAGCATGGTTAGAATTCGGGGTCGAATTCAGTTTAAGGGGGGTAGAATGTAATACCCCAAATGTATTCGAGAGAGAAGAAATAAATTAGAGACAAGGACCAATTAGAAAAGTGTTTTAACGGGAGATTAGATGGGGATTTACGCATAATTTTGACAACTTGGGCTATGGGCTTCCAGCCCACAGCATTTAAGCCCATGAGGGGCTGGCTACAAATAAAAAGAGGAAGGAAACCCTAGAAGTGATATTGTAGCATGGTGTGCTACAGTACCCGTCGCCGCCACAGTACCGTGAATAGTATCCACCCCAATTGGAGGAAGAAGATGATCACCCGGGAGATAAATTGGCCAAGAAGAAGGAGATCGCTGGAGGTGCCCGGCAGTTGGAGGAGAAAGAAGGTGAGGGGAACTAGACCATCTTTGGGGGGAGAGTTCGCTGGTGGGTGCTCATCGTGCCCGGCAATCGGTTCTTCAAGGGTAACCTCGTTTTCCCCTCGTTTAGATGCTTTAGCGCTTAATTGTTCTTTGCTGGCAGTTCTGTCGCCTCAGGGCAGATCGTGTTAAAGGAACATTTTGTTATAGTTAAGTGCGGATTCAGTTTCGGACATCTCCTAGGAAGTTGTAGAGGACGTCAATAGCTTTCAATGAAGTGCTAGATCGTAATTTTTAGATCTCTGTAGCAAAAGTTATGAATTTAATGGTGCGGCTGTTCTGCAACCCTGACAGTTTTTTGATAGGTTTTAGTAATCTGACCTTTGCGATCAGTTAAAGAGAGAATTAGAGGATCTCGGAATAACTAAAGTTGTATATAATTGTCGTAGCTTTCAGGGAAGCACAAGAACGCGAAATTTGGATAAACGATCTGAAAGTTATGATAGATTTAGTGCTCTGTCCAGAGAACCTGACGTGAAAATTGATGCTTTGTTAAACAGCTTAAAATGGATAGTGGATGGCCGAATCAGGGAAGCTCACCAACTAGGTTTAGTTGAGAAATTTGATAACCTTTCAATGAAGTCCAAGAACACCTAATTTGGACCACTGTACAGAAAAATATGAATTTTAGAACTTGACTATGTACAGAGGGCAGTTCAGCACTTAGGAAAGTGGGGTTGGGATCGCGTTGCAATCTGCTACTTGGTGTACTCGTGTATATAATTCATGTTTTTCGTTACTGTGGTCTTAGTTTATATTCTTAATGTATTAGGTGGGGGATTGGTACCGGGGGCAGCACTGTCTTCACGTCCTCCATTCTCACACGGTTAAGGCAAGTGCATTGTTTGATTCGTGGTTGTGATTGATTGGTCATGTTTGTGTGCTTTTTCGATATGTGATAGCATAGTGAGATTGTTGGCATGATGTTGGTTTAAGATTGGTGGATGCTTAAAATATGTCTATGCTCTATTGTCATATGATGTTATCGTCTTGTGGTAATTTGATGATGATTAAATGATGAGCATGTGCATATTGAGATCATATTGAGGCTTGGTCACGTGGTGACCAAGTATATCTTCTTTTGAGATCCCCGTCATGAACGTGACGGGCCCGAGATCCCCACACTCGTGGAGTGTGGGCTTGAGGTCCCCATTACTTGCGGAGTAATTGGCAATTGGTCCCTGTGCTTGCGAGCACAGGCATGGGTATGCGGCGACGGTTGCATACTTTGCATTACCGGTGTAATGCACAAAGAAAGATAAAGAGAAAGGGTCATTGAGCATTGCATTTGCATGTGAGATGTTTTATTGTTGCTCTTCTATATATGGATGCTGATGTTATAACTTTTATTCTGTACTTGCTGAGTCTGTGGACTCACTTTTGCTTTTATTGTTGTTTTAGGTACCCGATCCAAGAACGACATGCATGGGGGGAAGTAGTCTGATAGTCACACACATGCCACATGAACTAAATAAAGTTGAATGATCTTCAGATTGTAATTGTTTTTAGTAATTGGGCGAGATGCTCAAAGGTTTATTATGACTTGTCTCTTGCAGTGGTTTAAGTCTAACAATGAGGAGTAGTGGAACTTTATACTTCATTGGATTGCTAGATACTTAGCATATCTTTGATTATCTTTTGATGCCTCTCGATGATAGTTTAGTTAATTTATGAATTATCTGTATGTTGGAACCTCTGTGTAATTAACTTTACAGGGGAGGTTCTGCCGAAATTTACTAAAATTGCCTTGATTAGAATTATTAGGGTTTTGTTTAGTAGCATTCCAGGCTCATGTCGGGCTGGGGTGTTACACTTGTTTTCCTCTAGGTTCCCAAAAATCAGCCATCTTCGGCCCCGAATTCGCGTCACAAGTTTTCGGTTTCTATTTTTGTCGTTTCCTTCGATCTTCCTTTCGGAATTTGGAGTTTGCCTCAGCTGCAAAGTTGTATATCTCGTCGAAACCTTTCAAATGAGCATATATAAGCCATATAAAACTTTGTTTTTTCATCGTTTTAGACTAGCTATTGTTTCTGCTCAATCTAGAGAGTTGTTTACATTGTACCGATATTGCTGTCTTTTGTGCTCTACTTGTTGTGAGGTTCTCTTTTGCTTACATCAAGTCATATTGATCATTGCGTGTGCATACATATACTTGTCTGCATAGGGCTTTGATTAGCTTGCTTTGATTAGGCTAGGATCAGCAACATTGGCCAGTACTTTGAACAATCTTTCAACTTACATAAAACTGATTTGATCGTTGCTGATCCTTGCTACCATATTGAAGCCTTCCAATCTCTACTTTCTACTAACTCAGCAGGTGTCGTTCCTTGTAATCGTTGGGCTAATCGCAAGTGAGAGTATCACGAACCAACCACCGATTGTAACACTTCCTTGCTACATTGGTAAGAACTTGTAAGAACTTAGTATAAGCTTGAGTGTGAGTGACTTGATTTGAGCCTCCAGATCCCAGTATTTGATAGGAACATATACTTATGATTTGTTTCCTTGTTTTCTACTAACAATGATAGGTTGGTTGAATTCGGTAGACTACGATGTCATCGCAAGCCGATTTGAACTCAAAGAAAAACAATTACCTGCATACATATTGCCCCTCACTGCTGAGAGTACGTCATTGGACAACTTTCTATGGGTTACTATGTTGGAAAGCTACTTTGAAAGACAAGACCTTGATCCTTATGAGAAGATGAGCATGACAAGGATGGCACTGATCGGTGATGTTCAACATTGGTGGTCGAATCTGGAGTACCACTACATGTACACATGGGAGTAGATGAAAAAGAAATTACAACGTCATTTTGTACCTCCACCACCCACAGTCACAAGCGAGGTGCAACCTAAGGTAACTGAAAATGCTGACATTATTTTGGCTTCTACTCCATCTCCAGATACCATCGAGACGCTTGAAGAAATGAACAATGATCTGGTGCATCTTACAACATTGGAGGAGCAGTTAGAGGTACCTATAGTATCTGATGAGGACGACAATGATAAAGGTACTAATTTGGTGCTACAACAAGACATAGAGCAACTTTGTGAGTATATACCTGCTATAGTGCAATGTAATATCCCGTATATCGGTAAGAGAGAAACTTGTTTGGAAGAGAAAAATTAAATTAAATTTAAGGATTCTGTTAGAATTGGGAATTTGGGCCTCCAGCCCAAGCTAAGGGCTGTCTTTGGCCGGCCATGAAGTGGGCCATTAAGGGGAGGCGCCCTAAGGCCCATGGCCCAAGCTGCCCTTTTCCTCCTAAAACCCTAGACAACCACCCACATCTGTAGCACGGTACTGTAGCGCCGCCCAGTCTTGTAGCGCCGCCAGTACTGTAGCACGCCCCATACACCCCTTCATCCTGCTGCCATTGGCCAAAAGGAAGAGGGAGAAAGGGATTTCGGCAAGAGAAGAAAGGAGAAAGGAAGAGAAGAGAAG
This sequence comes from Ampelocalamus luodianensis, assembly GCA_036346255.1. Lineage (NCBI taxonomy): Eukaryota > Viridiplantae > Streptophyta > Magnoliopsida > Poales > Poaceae > Ampelocalamus > Ampelocalamus luodianensis. Next base: position 19,918,232 of record CM070630.1, on the reverse strand, counting down.
GGATCTTCTTCGGGGTGTTTGATCAGCGTCTTCGTAGGGTTCTACAAGGGTAACGAATACCGATCCTCGTCGTTTGATTAGTGGTAGATGCGATTTGGTTCATATTTGATTAGATCGAACTGCTGCGTTCAGAAAATCAATTCTGTCCAGAATGTTGCGGGGTCTGTTTCGTGGTTTTAGAGGCCGAATCTCAGATGATCATCTCCTGGAGTTATGTAGGTCTTGTTCTTAGCTTTCGTTGGCCGCCAAGATCACCTCATTCCGACTTTCGAGTCAAAAGTTATGATAGATTTATTATCTGCTGTCCAGAATCCTGACGAGAAATAGCAGTCTCTGTATAGGTTGATTTATGGCCTAGTTAGAGGGTGATTCAGAGGTCTTGCCCATAACAAATTTTGAAGGTGATATCACTAGCTTTCAGGATTGATAAAGAATACCTCATTTTGATTTATAGATCAAAAGTTATGCACTTTTCTTTGTGACTGTCCAGATTGTATGTCAGTCTGTCCAGTTTGTATGTCAGTTTCTATCTTTAATTTTGACCCGTGTGCCACTTTTTGTTAAAGACAATATATGAATGTCGTACAACTAAGTTATTGTAGATAATTCGATAACCTTTTCAGATTGATAAAGAATGTTCAATTTGGAGTTGTACAACAAAAGTTATGGATATTTTATTTTAGCCGATATTTCTGTCAATTAATTCAGTCAACAGATTTGAGCCGTGGGCCAAATTTTATTAGAGGAAAAATCTGAACTTTTGCCCAACTAGAGTATTGTAGATATGTCAGTTAAGAATCCATGGAAATTGGTCTCACCTCATTCCGAGTTCCAGACCAATAGATATGTCAATTACCGTGCTGCTGTCCAGAATTAAGTTATGTCAGAAATTGTTGATTTCATTTTAAGTTTTGTATTAATGACTAGAGTCATCAGGGAAGCAGTGTTTAACGTCGATTAGTAGTGTTGGGTATATTATGTCCTTATTGAAATTATTTTACTTGTTTAGGAGGTGAAGCCTCGGGTTTAGGAGTATCACCTTTGCCGACTAACGCGTCGCATCGCGGAAGGCAAGTACATTGCCACCCTTAATGATTGTGATTGATGAATGTTTATATGGTCATGCTGTGATTTGGTATGATACGAGAGAAGATGGATTGTCTATGTTCTTTCATATGTGTTGAATCCATGTTTTGTTATCATGTCTTTCAATATTCGTATTTCATTCTATGCATTCATTATGCATGTTTCCTCCACGAAAGTGGATTGCAAGTCCCACCATTCCAGTGTGGGCAGTGTTGGACATTGTCATGTCCCGTCCACGGGAGTGGATTTGAAAGACCCATTAATTCCAGAATGGGCATGTAAGACCCATTAACTCCAAGATGGGCAATGTTGGACACCCGTATGAAACGTTCTTCATACGGGAAGTGGATCCCCGCATTTTTGTTAAGATGCGGGCTTGAGTGAACACCGACGGAGTGTTTCACTGGCTATACCGGTATATGCATGTGTGTAGTCCATTCCTTTGATTTTGAGCATTCATATCATGTCTTCATATGTAGTCAGTTGTGATGTGATCGAACCTGATGATGAGATTGTCTTATTCATATTGAATGATTATCATATTGATATATGTACTTGCTGAGTCATGGACTCACTCTTGCGTTGTTTGTTTATTTTAGGTAACCCCGATGTTGGCTCACTTGGGAGGGAGTAGACACGCACTACTCGCTCACATCACCCTATTCATGTTCAAGATTAAATTTAGTTCTATCTTACATTCGTTAATGATGAACTGTAATAATTAAATTATAATTGGTGAAGGAAGGATACCTTCTCCACATTGAGGTTGATTTATTATCGCATATGAACTTTCATTATCAATGAACTGAAATAAATAGTTTAGATGGTGAAGGAAGGATACCTTCATCATGTCTCGTTGTTTTGATACTATCATTAGTTGATTTTATTCAAATTCTCCGCAATATGGATGTATGTTAGATGTTTTAGGTGACATCTTGGCTTCGAATAGCCGTGGTGTTACAGTTGGTATCGAGCGGGCTTTAGGTCCGTGGTAATTAAGTTATTAAATTGACACACCGTGCACGAGGTGGGGTTTGGGTAATCCATCGTATTCGTATTTCTAGTGGTGTGTTTCATCATATTGAACTGTTCTTGAATTTCTTCTGTACTATCGTTCTTGTTGTTAATATGAACTAATACTATGATTGTCATGAGATGGTCCTGTATATTCATAATTGAGTATTTTGGTGAAGCGTGTTGTTAACGGATGATAAGAAGTGGAGATCGTGGTTGTTACTCAGGATTCACGAGTTACACCACCGTTCGCAGATGCGTGGTTAGAGGAGTAGTGACCCGAGCACCGTAGTTTCAAGTGTTAGCGTGAGTTGCTTTAGAAAGTTGTTCTCTTCCTTGAATTCTGATTTTGGCAGTTCTTGTCCTGTGGTGGTTGATGAATTTCTCCTGGGTTTGTGGTTCATGATAGTTTATGGTTTTCAATAGATCCCTCTTGGTTCTCTCAAACAATTATTGCTTTTCGACTGTTGAGTTGCTTTTACTACTTGTGATCGTTGTCAATTGGCAAGATTGATGTTTTCATGGTTGCTCCTTCTTTCTCATTGAAAAAAAAATGACTCATTTACTCGTTTGATAGCTTGGTTAGTGAGAGTTTCCCGCTGTAAGTTCGTTTGCATGGAAAAGCTTTTGCTTTATGTGTTTCTTTTGGATTACTTCGAACGTTGAAATTTGAAGTCTCTCTTTTGCTGAAGTAAGACGTTAGAATCCTTTTGTAATGACTTGCCATGCTTAAAATGAGAAGTTATAACTAAACGAATAAATTGCTATGATGTGGGTTACCAAGTTGGGTTTTTAGCATGGTGCAAATCAATTATTCTTAACTACCATCCATGAAATTGAAATTTATTAATTTGAAATGTCTTTGTATTTGATACAGTGTATGTTAAATAAAGATTGTCCATATCCATTCGAACCTATAGATCTTACATAAGAGCTAGATTTATCTATTTCTGGTATGCAAAAATTGTTGAAACTTGTATAAAGTACCGGATGGGTCTTTGGTGTATCGATTCATGAAACCTTGTTTATAGGAAATTATGTTAGTGAATCTTTAATCATGTTTTGAAATGATTTACGAATAAAGGTGAAATGTGAATCTATGTTTATATTTGGTTATGTGATTGCAAATGGAATTAGTACCGTATGTATACACATGGTTAGTACAATCATCAATTGTTAATGAGTGAAGAAGGTGTTGAGCAACACCAATGATTGAGTAGATGAATTTGGTAAGTAGTCTTTGATAGCGTGCGTTGTGATATTGTTATTGCTTAGCATAATCTGGTTATAATAAATTTGTTTCAACCTTGTGGTTTGTATTCCCTTTGGGAAGTTTTAGGATGGAGTAATAAAGTTTGATGATTCTTGGTACTAGTGTATGTTGTCGATGTTATTAAATCGTCAAAATGTGAGAATGAGGTTAATTTCGTGGTAATTTGATCACCCATGGTGATATTCTCTAAATGATCAAATTTCAAGATTTGTATTCATGATCTTTTGGGGTTCGGGCTTTATGTGGTAAATGAAGTTTATCGAGTAACGATATGTTACAAAGTTGCGATGGTTCTTGATGATGCAAGTGCTTGATTTTGAATACTTATTTGTTCTTATCTCATAAGGTTCGATATTCTATTCTTGTGAGGCTTATGCGTTCAACTATGGACTCCACTTATGTTCTGTGAGTTCATTGCTTAATTGGTTTCTTCTCTTGGTCCCATGTTGGTCTGAGTGGTGGATGAGTTTTCTAGTTGGTGAAAATCGTTTCCATTTGTCTCTTCTTTTGAGAAAGAATCAATTCATTCTTTTCACGTGGGTCTTTTGAAGTGTTTTCTAATTGTTGTTGTGAAATTGATGTTAATACCCATAGTAATTTGATCGCCTTTGGTGATATCGTTGAGATGAGAATAATTCAAGTTTAGCTTTGTGATATTTTCTTTGAGCCCATGAATCATCCGTAGCTGAAATTATTTTAAATAAATTAAGGTATTGGATTGTCTGTTGCTTCTTAAGAGATTTGTGTGATTTAATTTTAAAGGCTCTTTAGTCCGAGTTGGCAACGTGAGGTTGCAATCAAAGAAGTTATGTTGGTTCCTTTAAGAGGAGAATAATCTACTTGCTTTTCGCGAAATCTGTAATTGAAAATGTTTGAGTTTGGTGGTTGAGATTATTTGGATCTCATGTTTCTTGTGTAGTTGAACTTACGAACAAATATGACGTATTGAAGAATTTCATTGGTTCTTAATTAGTCCTTGTGGTTTGGACTAAAGATCTTATCTTGTACGTTGTGGCAAAGCGATGTTAGTCAAAAATTAATTTCAGTGTTAAAGGAAAGAGTGCAGAGGAATATTTGAGAATTTGAGTCAAGTTTTGTAACTTGTGGTTATTTGAATTGTTCATAAACTTTTGCTCTTTACACTCAAGAGTTGTCGAGTTTCAATCGCAATGTCATTTCTCTTATTGGTGGTTATTTGCTATTCCCTTTCGAGGATGCGTGCACTCATTGTGAACTCAATTTTTGTTTTCCAGATCTTCTTTGCAGTTATTTCTTTTGGTCTCGTGCTCACCGTGAGCAGCAGATTTTTTTTTTCTGTGTGGTGAAATTTGTTCTTGTTCGCCTCTTTCTTTTGAGAAAGGATCAACCGCTTTGTCTTTGAAAGTTTTACAAATCGTAAGTTGTTAATTGGTTTGGTGGTGGTTAAGTGATTGTAGGGGTGAGATTTTGCTACCAGTTATTGGAGGAGTAATAGAAGATGAGCTGGTTTTGACTCGAGCCTCTTGGAGGAAGTTGATTCAGATGGGATGTATGGTTTCAAGTAAAGCGTATATTGTTCGACTAAGTAGGACCTATGGTATAGTGTAGTTCCGAACTTTGGTTCATGTTGAAATGTTGGGGATTATCAAATGTATGGAAACCTTAATCAATGTTATAGAGTAAAACAATTGGAAAGTATTGCGATGTTGTGTGAGTGATTCCTGATGATGTCAATGAGTGAGTATGTCGGATTTGTGGGGATGTTAGACATTTAATCCGATGATTTCACTATTTGTTATAAGAGGAATTCGTTGTAGAGGTCTCGGAGGTTAAATTTGGGCTTTTCATTTTCATGCTAGACTTTTGGTCGCCCAAAGATTTGCGTGTAGAGGGATAGAAAAGCGGAGTATTTCGAGTAGCGGAATGATTGTCGATAAAACTCTTTTGATGTAGTTCATGGCGGGTGTACTCGAGGATTCGACGTGTTATTCTTGAAAGTTGGAGGTGATAATATTGCATGGGTTTTGAGGTGCTTTGGTGCCTTCTATCAAATTAATGTCATCGGTTGAAGGAGTTCTCTAAAGTGTTGGTGGAATCAATAGAGTCTCTCTACAAAGGTGTGGATGATGTATTTCGGTTTAAGCCTAATTTGAGGATGTTAAACTAAGAGGTTTGAGCCCGTGTGGTATGCGATGAATTCGAATTCCAAGGTCTGAGAGAGATTTTATTCCAAAAGTGAAACTAAGAAAAAAATGTCTTTTTGAGTAGTGAAGCGTTTTCTTTATTCTCACATGAGCTTTGTGTTGTTGGCTGATGTCCTTGGCAATTTGAGTTGGCACTGTACTAGTATGTATGTTTCTTTCCAATTCAGGCAAAAAAATATATAAATAAATAAATAATAAAGGAAGTTTTTTATTCGGGCATTTAAAATGATTCCTCCTTTGGTTTTCGTGGTGTTCATTCAAAACCGCCTATTTAGAAAGTGGAATTGTTTTCGTGATGAACTGTCAAATTTGGGATTTTACACTTTTGGTGAAGAGTTAGTATTGCGTGGTTGCGATGAGGACTCTATTTCCAGTTGGCTTCTTTTTGAGAATTGGTGGTTTAGGAACCAGCTCATTGTACACTCTTGTTTAACGGAGTTGTCCTTTCTTAGATGAAGAGTTCGATTTTGAGCCCGTTGTGTTTTCGTACCAAAGGGGAGTTTGTCTCAGGTTCATTCGCTCGTTTCCAACAATGGCAGAAATTAGGAAGTTGGCGTATCGCTTTGACCGTCTAAGGTCCATATGCGAAGAACGCAACATCTGCTGTGTTCTGGTGCTGAGTGAGTAGCTGGGCCATTCAAAGTTTGAGTTTTCATTAAAAACGTTGACCATCGAGTAAGGTCTTACATTCGATCCTCTTCGATGAGTATACTTGGAAAGTTCGGGTTGAGTGTTAGGGCGGATGTCGTTTACATCTTTGTGTTGTGGTCTCCTCAATTCGGAGAGACCATTTGGGAGTTGGAGTTTCGTATGCGTGGCGTTATCCGGTTTGATCACAGTGCGTGGTTACCGTTAATAGTTCTCGATTGTGGTTGTCCTTTCGCAAGAAGATCTTGTGTGAGGATTCGGGGTCGAATCCTGTTTAAGGGGGGTAGAATGTAATATCCCGTATATCGGTAAGAGAGAAACTTGTTTGGAAGAGAAAAATTAAATTAAATTTAAGGATTCTGTTAGAATTGGGAATTTGGGCCTCAGCCCAAGCTAAGGGCTGTCTTTGGCGGCCATGAAGTGGGCCATTAAGGGAGGCGCCCCTAAGGCCCATGGCCCAAGCTGCCCCTTTTCCTCCTAAAACCCTAGACAACCACCCCTGTTATCTGTAGCACAGATCTGTAGCGCCGCCCAGTACTGTAGCGCCGCCAGGTACTGTAGCACGCCCCATACACCCCTTCATCCTGCTGCCATTGGCCAAAGGAAGAGGGAGAAAGGGATTTCGGCAAGAGAAGAAAGGAGAAAGGAAGAGAAGAGAAGGGATCTTCTTCGGGGTGTTTGATCAGCGTCTTCGTAGGGTTCTACAAGGGTAACGAATACCGATCCTCGTCGTTTGATTAGTGGTAGATGCGATTTGGTTCATATTTGATTAGATCGAACTGCTGCGTTCAGAAAATCAATTCTGTCCAGAATGTTGCGGGGTCTGTTTCGTGGTTTTAGAGGCCGAATCTCAGATGATCATCTCCTGGAGTTATGTAGGTCTTGTTCTTAGCTTTCGTTGGCCGCCAAGATCACCTCATTCCGACTTTCGAGTCAAAAGTTATGATAGATTTATTATCTGCTGTCCAGAATCCTGACGAGAAATAGCAGTCTCTGTATAGGTTGATTTATGGCCTAGTTAGAGATTGATTCAGAGGTCTTGCCCATAACAAATTTTGAAGGTGATATCACTAGCTTTCAGGATTGATAAAGAACACCTCATTTTGATTTATAGATCAAAAGTTATGCACTTTTCTTTGTGACTGTCCAGATTGTATGTCAGTCTGTCCAGTTTGTATGTCAGTTTCTATCTTTAATTTTGACCCGTGTGCCACTTTTTGTTAAAGACAATATATGAATGTCGTGCCAACTAAGTTATTGTAGATAATTCGATAACCTTTTCAGATTGATAAAGAATGTTCAATTTGGAGTTGTACAACAAAAGTTATGGATATTTTATTTTAGCCGATATTTCTGTCAATTAATTCAGTCAACAGATTTGAGCCGTGGGCCAAATTTTATTAGAGGAAAAATCTGAACTTTTGCCCAACTAGAGTATTGTAGATATGTCAGTTAAGAATCCATGGAAATTGGTCTCACCTCATTCCGAGTTCCATACCAATAGATATGTCAATTACCGTGCTGCTGTCCAGAATTAAGTTATGTCAGAAATTGTTGATTTCATTTTAAGTTTTGTATTAATGACTAGAGTCATCGTGAAGCGATGTTTAACGTCGATTAGTAGTGTTGGGTATATTATGTCCTTATTGAAATTATTTTACTTGTTTAGGAGGTGAAGCCTCGGGTTTAGGAGTATCACCTTTGCCGACTAACGCGTCGCATCGCGAAGGCAAGTACATTGCCACCCTTAATGATTGTGATTGATGAATGTTTATATGGTCATGCTGTGATTTGGTATGATACGAGAGAAGATGGATTGTCTATGTTCTTTCATATGTGTTGAATCCATGTTTTGTTATCATGTCTTTCAATATTCGTATTTCATTCTATGCATTCATTATGCATGTTTCCTCCACGAAAGTGGATTGCAAGTCCCACCATTCCGGTGTGGGCGGTGTTGGACATTGTCATGTCCGTCCACGGAGTGGATTTGAAAGACCCATTAATTCCAGAATGGGCATGTAAGACCCATTAACTCCAAGATGGGCAATGTTGGACACCCGTATGAAACGTTCTTCATACGGAAGTGGATCCCGCATTTTTGTTAAGATGCGGGCTTGAGTGAACACCGACGGTGTTTCCTTTGGCTATACCGGTATATGCATGTGTGTAGTCCATTCCTTTGATTTTGAGCATTCATATCATGTCTTCATATGTAGTCAGTTGTGATGTGATCGAATCTGATGATGAGATTGTCTTATTCATATTGAATGATTATCATATTGATATATGTACTTGCTGAGTCATGGACTCACTCTTGCGTTGTTTGTTTATTTTAGGTAACCCCTGATGTTGGCTCACTTGGGAGGGAGTAGACACGCACTACTCGTTCACATCACCCTATTCATGTTCAAGATTAAATTTAGTTCTATCTTACATTCGTTAATGATGAACTGTAATAATTAAATTATAATTGGTGAAGGAAGGATACCTTCTCCACATTGAGGTTGATTTATTACTGCATATGAACTTTCATTATCAATGAACTGAAATAAATAGTTTAGATGGTGAAGGAAGGATACCTTCATCATGTCCTGGTTGTTTTGATACTATCATTAGTTGATTTTATTCAAATTCTCCCGCAATATGGATGTATGTTAGATGTTTTAGGTGACATCTTGGCTTCCGAATAGCCAGGGTGTTACATGCAATCTTTTGATATTCCTTGTGTTGACTTGAACGAATCATGTGCTGATCTGAATTCGCATAATTTTGCACATGCCGAATTAATTACACATAAGGAAGTACTTGATAGAATATCCCCTGCTGATGTATTGTGTTATATTATGCTTAATGAGCCCATTAGTTTGGAATGTGCTATGGAGAAAGTTTCTGAAATTTCATTTATAAATTCCCTTTCTAGCACCTACACCAACTGTTTTAAATTAATTGGAGATTATGGTGTAGACAATCATTTTTTGGTATATCGAATATGCATAACTTGTGATCACATAAATAAATTGAAGTTTACTATTTTAAACAACAATGCTTATGTGATGAATAACTCTACTATATACTTCACTTATATATGCAAATTGAGTTGCACACTGAATACTACGACAAACGGTATTTTTGTTGATTTGATGCATGCACAATCATCTTTAATTTCCAAAGTTTTCTCTATTTCTTGGCCACCTGCTGTTACTAACATTTTGCAGAAAGATGAGAATGTGTTGCTATAAGTTTTAAAGCTTTTCTTGCCGCTGGAGGATGAGCGTGAGTCAAGGACAACTCAAATGCAAGAAGGGGAGGATGATTAGGACATCAACCCTCCAGAAATGACCGTTACTCCACGTCATAGTACAAAAAAGTTTTTCACATCACTTTATATCCAAGCCAAGCAAGAGTTCAAGTTCGACACGTTCTGGAATCCAGTTCGGCCGCCGGAGATAGCCTTGATTTCAAATATACATAACTTTCACATATGAACTCGTTTGAGGTCCATGAGTACTCGATTGAAAGATTATCTCGTCCTCTTTCAAACGGATCTAGCCTTACCTACAAATTCCTTCTGTATGCATCGCAATCATTGAAAGAATATGCTATGTCACTTATTTGGGCCGCGGGCCTTGTAATTCGGAGAGAAACCATAGGGCCCATACTGTTCATGCATGAACAATACTGCCTCCCCTCCCTCTTCCTCCTATACATAGTGGTTGCCATCCCCTTTAGTTCTTTGGGTTTTATTGATTGAAGTTTAGCTTTGCTACTTTATTCTTTATCCTCTTGGTCGGCGAGATCAACAACGATATTGTTCTTCGGAACCCCACCTATCAATACATTCAATTTCATATTCGTAATTTCAGATTGCTTATTTATATTGTTCTTGCGTGCTTCTTCGGTGTATGCAGGAATCGATCTTCGTGATCAGGTCAACCGGGTACTTGTGCACGGTTGATAACGACTTGTCGAGCAGTTCAGCGATTGTGTGGTTTCAAGCCTTGCGAGTTCGTAGGCAGGATCGTGAGAGTTGAGCGTCTACCGCCGAACGTATGTTCTCATCGAAAGATCAGGCCAAAATCAGGGCCTTCAGGGTTCATCATTCAGAATAGGGAAACAGCGGGACGCATGGCAAAAAGGTCAGTCAAGCTTGGGGAGTTCGACATCTATTTCATGTCCCGAACAACCATTAAATCCTAGATCTTGGCAGACTCTATCGCCGAATGGACAAATCCTGAACCTGTTCAGGATCCTAGTACGATTCCCACGACCAGTGGATGATGTAATTTGATGGGTCACTTACTTTAAGTGGCTCGGGGGCTGGAGTGGTCCTAGAATCTTCTACAGGAGAGACCTTAGCTGGCATACGAGTTGCGAAAGCGCTCTCAATTCGCCGACTACTCGTGAGAGAAGACTCTCAACTAGTCGTGAATCAAACTGGAAAAGAGTACCAGTGCTCTAATCTGACAATGTCTCGGTACTTATCGGAAGTCCGAAAGCTTGTAAAGCATTTTCTTGGTTTCAAGGTACAATTTATCCCTCAAAAGAACAATTTCCTCACAGATCAGCTTGCTCGTATAGCTTCTTCCTGATCTATAATACCAAAAGGAGTCTTCTTGGAGCAACTCTATAGGTCGTCCCTAGTCGAAGAACCAGAGACACCTCCTATTGAGACAGCCTCTCTAGAATACGAGGATACTTGGATGACTCCCATCTACGAGTATCTTTAGATGGGTTCCGTACCCGACGATGATCTCGAGGCAGATTGATTATCCCGAAAGGTCAAAATGTATACTTTGGTCGAAGGAGTACTCTATAAACGAGGCACTCAAGGGGTGCTCATGCGATGCATTCTGCGGAGCGAAGGATTAAAACTCTTTCATGACATACACGGAGGCATCTGTAGGACTCATGCTTCATATAGAATGTTGGTCAGTAAGGCCTTTCGACAAGGTTTCTACTGGCCAACAGCCCTCTAAGATGCCAAAGAACTGGTTAAAAAGTGTGTACAATGCTAATTTCATAGCAGACAAATACACCAACCAACTTAAGCATTACAAACAATCCCTCTATCTTGGCCTTTTGCGACCTAGGGTCTCGATATCCTAAGACCATTACCCAGAGCTCCAGGCAGATTCGAGTTCCTTTTCGTGGCTGTTGATATGTTCATGAAATGGATAGAAGCCAAACCTATGACTGGGATAACAACAGAAGTAGCAAAACGGTTCATGATGAGATGCATGATAACTCGATTTGGGGTACCCAGCCGAATAATCACAGATAATGGTAAGCAATTTTTTAGCGCAAAATTTTAGAAATTTTGTGACGAGTTAGGTACCAAGTTGTGTTACGCTTCTGTTGCCCACCCCCAAAGCAATGGGGCGGTAGAGAGAGCGAACGGCCAAATAATGCAGGGAATCAAAACTCAAGCCTTCGACCAGCTTATCAAGCGCTCGGGAGCTTGGGTACAAGAATTACCCTCAGTATTATGGGCGGTTTGTGCGACTGCTAGTTGGGCTACATGTGAAACACCCTTCTTTCTAGTTTTCGATGCCGAAGCCATGCTTCCGCCAAAACTAAAGATCGGGTCGGCATGAGTCAAAAACTATAACGACTCTGCCCAAGAAAAACTTTGAGCGAACGACATCAACCTACTTGAAGAGAAGAGAAACCAAGCTTTAATCCATTCAGCAACCTACCAACAAGCCCTGCGCAGATACTACGATCGTAAGGTCTAACCTCGCAGCCTCACTGTAGGTGACTTGGTATTGAGGCTTATCCAATCCCAGTCTAATCGGAATAAACTTTCTCCCAAGTGAGAAGGTCCTTACACTGTAGTCGAAGTTACGCTTCCAGGTTCAGTACGACTTGATGAGGATATCACTTCAACTGATATGAACACTCCTCTTGCTACTACTATGAATGATGTCCAAGGTCCAATTACTCGGGCACGTGCTCGTCAACTAAATTATCAGGTAAATTCGTTTCTAGGGCTGAGTATATCACTTAAGAACTCTATGATGCTGCCTAATGGAGATGATTTGCTTGTGCTTAGGAATCAAGGACGGGACAGCAAGGAGTTGATGATATGCATCAAGGAAGGAGAAGGCAACAACAATGGCCAAAGGGGATGAAACATTTGTGGCCTCCAACTCAAAGAGCTTCGGGCACCCTTTACTTGGTGCTGCGTCACCTTTTCTTTAGCCTACAAGGCTTGTATCCGAGTCCTATGGGCTGACTTGACCCATATGGCCCAGATGTGGAATAGCCACCCCTGAGGGCCTATTACTGTTCATGTGAACAGTAACATGGCCGCGTGAACAGTGCCCCGCCTAGGGTTTCTACCTCCTAGTTGCCCTTTAGTCCAATTTGAGTTTTTCTTAGATTATTCTGCCACTTTGCAGTTTCGCCGTTTGTTCGGTTTGAGGAACCCCACTATGTGAACTTCATTATTATTCGCAATACAATTTCAGATTGCATCTTCTACTCTCTTGCTTGTGTTCTCGATTCGCTTGCAGGAGATAGCCTTCTTGACGAGATCAACCGCGTTCGGCACAGTTGATAACCAACGGAGCGGTGGTGTAGTGATTGCGAGGGGTTCGATCCGTTCTGGCCAGAGCCTTTGGATCATCAATGTCGTGTTCTCCACAATTGACATATCAGTACCTTTCAGAAGATCGGGACACACTCTCATCAGGTGGTATCAGAGCAAAGGTTGCCTACTAGGTAATTTGTCCCTTTTAGATTAGTTTATGTTCATCGTCCTAAAAATCCAGAAAATTAGCCCCACAAAAATAATTTGTTCGTCGTGTCTTCCGCTGTCCCATCGACCCTTGTGCCTTGCAATTTTCTTTTCAGTATTTTGCTTGTTGAATTATTGTTGCACCGTCGAGTCAGTTGCTGGTCTAGTCTAGTTAGAGTCTAGTTCGTCATTGTCTAGTTTGCATCGTGTTTCCTTTGCGTAGCTTCATCTTTGTGTTAAGTCTGCCGCGCCAACCGCCATCGATTGCGGCCGCCGCCACCACCACGAAACTCTGCCGCGCCCCACAACCCTCGCTGCCACGCCACCACAAAACCCTACCGCGCCCCCACATCACTCCTTGCCGCGGCCACCCCATCCGCAGCCATCCCTTGTCGCGGTCACCCCATCCACGGCCAACCCTTGCCGCAGCCACCCCTTGCCGCGGCACCCCACTCGCGGCCACCCCCTGTCTGTCGCTGCTACTTTGCACCACCACGGTTTGGCTAAAGAGATTAGGGTTTCGGGCTACAGAGAGAGATAAAAAAAGAGAGAAGTTTGATTTCAGTGATTGACAAAAAAAAAATTAGAAAAGGCCCCTCTCTGTCCGAAATTTGAAATCCCATCAAAACTTTACCAAATCAATTGAAAATTGGTGGAGCTCTTCTTCAGATAGCCACAAGATACCACAAAAAAAATTGGGCATGTTTGGTCCACGGGATCAAAAGATATAGCAGTTTGAATTTGAGGCGAGTACGTTTCCGACACATCTTCAGTAAAACGGGCATAACTTTTGCATACGGAGTCGGATTTCGGCGTTCTTGTGCTCGTTTCAAAGCTATCGACGATGCGCATTTGAAAATCTGACAGGAAAAACGCCTGTCACCCTCCAAGACCCCCAACATTGGCCATCTTTAGCCCCAAAATCGCGTCGCAAGTTTTTAGTTTTCTGTTTTTGGCATTTCTTTCGGTCTTCCCTTTGGAATTTGGGGTTCGTCTAGTTGAGAAAGTTGTAGATCTCGTCAAAACCTTTCAAACGAGTATATATAAGCTATATAAAACTTTGCCTTTTCATCATTTGAGACTAGCTGTTGTATCTGCTCAATCTAGAGGGCTGTTCGCGTTTTTACCGATGTCGCTGTTTTGTGCTCTACATCGCGTGAATAATCTTGTGCCCTTAGAAAGAAGTTTGAGTAGTGGGCTAGCGTCTCTCCTAGCACTTGTTGTGAGGTTCTCCTTTGCTTACATCAAGTCACATTGATCATTGCGTGTGCGTACATACACTTCTTTGCATAGGACTTTGATTAGCTAGCTGTGATTAGGCCAGGATCGACAACTTTTGACGAGTACTTTGAACAATCTTTCAACTTGCATTTACTGATCTGATTATTGCTGATCCTTTTGCTACCATATTGTGCCTTTCGAGCTCCACCTACTCTTGATCAGAACATGTCCCCTCTTGCGATCGTACCCACGCTCGACACGGTGTCACGAACCAGCCACCGGCTGTACCACCTACTGCTTGCTTTGGTAAGAACACTTGTAAGAGTGTGGTAAGGCGCTTGAGAGTGTGTGATTCCACCTTCCATCACCTAGTAGTTGATAGGGATAATACCTTTGTGTTGTCCTTTGTTTCCTACTAACCATGGCAGGTAAGACGTCTGATGAGAAAGAGTGTGTGTTAAAGGGGGAACTCATGATGCTTTTGGATGAACAACTCACTACCATTAATGAGGACATTGACAGAAAGCTACAGGCTACTACAATCGCATTACAGCGCTCAATCAACGAAAGTATTGCAGCGCTCACCACACGCCTTGAAAGAATGGTGAATCAGCCACCAAACAATGGACGCGAGTATGAACATGATGTAGCCCAAGATCTTGAGGTGGGAGATGATAATGAGAGGCGAAACCGTGACGCTCAAGATGCACGTCTACGACACCGCCTACAACACAACCGTCACGGTATGGGAGGTAATAATTTTCAGCACCACAATGTTCGTGTTAATGATGACCCATTTGCTAAAGTTAAATTTACCATACCATCTTTTGCGGGTGTTTATGATGCTGAAATTTATCTAGCTTGGGAGATGACAGTTGAACAAGAATTTAATGCCCATCTAGTTCCTGAAGTGCATAGAGTCAGGCAAGCTACTGGTGAATTTAAAGATTTTACTATCATTTGGTGGAATCAAGTAGTTAATTCTGGCTTAACACCTGATACATGGGATAGATTGAAGGTAGCTATGCGTGCTAGATTTGTTCCTCCTGCTTTTAAACGTGATATGCGTAAGAAATTACAGTGCTTAGACCAAGGTAATAGATCTGTCGAGGAATATTACCAAGAATTACAAATAGGCATGCTGCGTTGTAATATTGTTGAGGATGAGGAGGATAAGATGGCTCGTTTTTATGGGGGTTTAAGGCGTGAAATTCATGACATAATTGATTACAAGGAGTATAATAATATCAATAGGTTGTTCCAGCTTGCTTGTTTGGCAGAAAAAGAATTGCAGGGAAGACAACAAAGGACTAGGAGCAACTTTGGAAGTACTTCTGCATCGAGATCGACGCCGGGGCAAGCCAAGACAGCCCCACCTCCTGCGTTCCGGTCTGCTGCCCCCTCCGTGAGTAGGGCACGTTCAGCCGCACCACCACCACCGTCACGCGCACCCGAGACGAGCAAATCCTCTAGTGTGCAGGCACCAGCGCAGAGCTCTTCATCAGTTGCTTCCACGGGTCATACAACGGGGATTATATGCCACCGTTGCAAAGGGATAGGACACGTTATGAAAGATTGCCCCAGTCAGTGAGCATACATTGCGACAAAAGACGGTGGTTACGTAAGTGCTGGTGATGTTGAGGATGAATATGCTCTTGCAGCTAACCTTGCAGGTAATGATGATGATCAAGAGGAGGAACATAGCGATGGGGAGGAAATTTTAGGTACCGCTGCTACAGAGAATTATAGGATCATAATTGTGCAACGAGTGTTGAGCACTCAAAGAGAGCAAGCGGAGAAGATACAGCACCATAATTTGTTTCAGATGTTCCTCATCGTCAAGGATTGCCGTGCTCATGTCATAATTGATGGTGGGAGTTGTAATAACTTGGTAAGTTTAGATTTGGTCAAGAAGTTTGGCTTGACCACACGTGCACATCCTCATCCATACCACATTCAGTGGTTCAACAATAGCGGTAAAGTGAAGGTAATACAATCTGCGAGAGTGCATTTGTCCATTGGTTCCTATCATGATGCTGCTGATTTCGACGTAGTGCCTATGCAAGCTTGCTCACTTTTATTAGGTCGTCCATGGGAATTTGATACTAATGCAACTCATCATGGTAGAAGTAATAAGTACTCTCATATGTACAAAGGAAAGAAAATAATTTTGCTACGTTTGACACCTGCTAAAATTGTGCAATTTGAAAAAGAGATAGCTGCAAATGAGAGGAAAGAACATGAACATGAATCTAAAAATCAACAAGTAGTGAAGAACATTTTCCCACCTAAGAAAGAGAAGTTGGCACCTAGTTTTAGAACTGAGGGAATTAAATTAAAGGGTTGTGTCATGCTTACAACCAAATCTGATCTTGCTGAAATTGTCGATAATGATATGCCATGTTATGCTTTGATATGCAAAGATGCTTTATTTTCACTTGATGATATATCTAGCTCTTTGCCGTCTGCTGTCACTAACCTTTTGCAGGAGTATGAGGATGTGTTTCCAGCTGAACTACCCCCGGGACTGCCACCTATTAGAGGGATTGAACACCAAATTGTCTTAATTCCGGGAGCGACTTTGCCAAACCGTGCGGCGTATAGAACCAATCCGGAGGAGACTAAGGAAATTCAACGACAAGTCCAAGACCTTTTGGACCGAGGATATGTACGAGAAAGCCTTAGTCCTTGTGTTGTTCCTGTTCTTTTGGTTCCTAAGAAAGATGGTAGTTGGCGTATGTGTGTTGATTGTAGATCCATTAATAATATCACAATAAGGTATCGTCATCCTATTCCTAGGTTGGACGACATGCTAGATGAGTTGAGTGGTTCTATTATTTTCACAAAGATTGAGTTGCGTAGCGGGTACCACCAGATTAGAATGAAATTGGGAGATGAATGGAAAACAGCGTTTAAAACTAAGTTCGGGCTATATGAGTGGTTAGTGATGCCTTTTGGTTTAACTAATGCACCTAGCACTTTCATGTGTTTGGTGAACGAAGTTTTGCGTGCTTTCATTGGAAAATTTGTGGTGGTTTATTTTGATGATATTCTGATATATAGCAAGTCGTATGAAGAACACCTGAATCATTTACGTGTTGTTTTTAATGCTTTGCGAGATGCACGTTTGTTTGGTAATCTTGAGAAGTGCACCTTTTGCACCGATCGAGTATCTTTTATTGGCTATGTTGTTACTCCACAGGGCATTGAAGTTGATCTGGCCAAGATCGTCGCTATCCAGAGTTGGCCGCCTCCTAAAACGGTCACACAAGTGCAGAGTTTTCTCGGGCTCGCTGGCTTCTATCGCTGTTTTGTTCGGGATTTCAGCACCATCACTGCACCGCTGAATGAGCTTACAAAGAAGGATGTTCCTTTTACTTGGGGCACCATACAGCAACAAGCTTTCGACGCTCTCAAAGATAAGTTGACACACGCCCCTTCTCTTCAACTACCTGATTTTTGCAAGACTTTTGAATTAGAATGTGATGCTAGTGGCATAGGTCTTGGTGGTGTGTTAATTCAAGAAAGAAAACCTGTTGCTTACTTTAGTGAAAAATTAAGTGGGTCTAATTTGAACTATTCTACCTATAATAAAGAATTATATGCTCTAGTTCAAACTTTGGAAACATGGCAACATTATTTATGGCCCAAAGAGTTTGTAATACATTCTGATCATGAATCTTTGAAGCATATTCGAAGTCAAACCAATCTGAACCGTAGACATGCTAAGTGGGTTGAGTTTATTGAGTCTTTCCCTTATATCATTAAACATAAAAAGGGCAAAGAAAATGTATTAACTGATGCATTGTCTAGAAGGTATACCATGCTTTCACAACTTGACTTCAAAATCTTTGGATTAGAGACAATAAAGGAGCAATATGTGCATGATGCTGATTTTAAAGATGTGTTGCTTAATTGTCAAGAGGGAAAGGGATGGAATAAATTTGTGGTGCATGATGGGTTCTTGTACCGTGCTAACAAGCTATGCATTCCAGCTAGCTCCGTTCGTCTTTTGTTGTTACAGGAGGCACATGGAGGAGGATTAATGGGTCACTTCGGCGTGAAGAAGACCGAGGACATTCTGACCCGCCACTTTTATTGGCCAAAGATGAGGCGAGACGTCGAACGCTTCATTGCCCGCTGCACCACGTGCCAAAAAGCTAAGTCACGACTTAATCCTTATGGTTTATACATGTCTCTTCCTGTTCCAAGCACACATTGGGAAGATATTTCTATGGACTTTGTTTTAGGTCTGCCTAGAACAAAGAAGGGGAGGGATAGTATTTTTGTTGTCGTGGATAGATTCTCTAAGATGGCTCATTTTATACCATGTCATAAAGTGATGATGCTACAAATGTTGCTGATTTGTTCTTTAAGGAAATTGTTCGCTTGCATGGTATTCCGAATACGATAGTTTCTGATCGTGATGCTAAATTTCTTAGTCATTTTTGGAGAACTTTGTGGTCTAAATTGGAGACTAAGCTGTTATTTTCCACTACTTGTCATCCTCAAACCGATGGACAAACTGAGGTAGTCAATAGAACCTTGTCTACTATGCTTAGGGCTGTGGTTAAAAAGAATTTAAAAATGTGGGAAGAATGTTTACCTCATGTGGAATTTGCTTATAATCGCTCCCTACATTCTACCACAAAGAAGTGCCCTTTTGAGATTGTTTATGGTTTCATCCCTCGTGCACCTATCGACTTGTTGCCTCTTCCAGCTTCGGAGAAGGTAAATCTTGATGCTCAACAACGTGCTGATTTGATACTTAAGATGCATGAGACAACTAAAGAGAACATTGAGCTTATGAATGATAAATATAAAGTTGCTGGTGGTCAGGGACGCAAGCATGTTACTTTTGAACCTGGTGATCTTGTGTGGTTACACTTGCGTAAAGAGCGATTCCCTGAATTGAGAAAGTCTAAACTCATGCCTCGTGCAGATGGTCCTTTTAAAGTGCTTGAACGTATTAATGATAATGCATATAAGTTAGATTTGCCTGCGGATTTTGGGGTTAGCCCCACCTTTAACATTGCAGATCTACGACCATTCTTCGGAGCGGAGGATGAGCTTGAGTCGAGGATGACTCCAATTCAAGAAGGGGAGGATGATGAGGACATCACTTCGACTGATATGAACACTCCTCTTGCTACTACCATGAATGATGTCCAAGGTCCAATTACTCGGGCACGTGCTCGTCAACTAAATTATTAGGTAAATTCGTTTCTAGGGCTGAGTGTATCACTTAAGAACACTATGATGCTGTCTAATGGAGATGATTTGCTTGTGCTTAGGAATCTAGGACGGGACAGCAAGGAGTTGATGATATGCATCAAGGAAGGAGAAGGCAATAACAATGGCCAAAGGGGATGAAGAATTTGTGGCCTCCAACTCAAAGAGCTTCGGGCACCCTTTACTTGGTGCTGCGTCACCTTTTCTTTAGCCTACAAGGCTTGTATCCGAGTCCTATGGGCTGACTTGGCCCATATGACTTGCAGCAGAATCGAATAATACTGCAGCAGGACGATAACTGGCAAGAAGCGTACCCAACACAACGTCGGGCGCCTCCTGAGCCTCCTCAGCCGAGATGTGGTTGACTCGACCACTCCCGACACCCTGACTCTTCTAGACCACCTTCTGGTCAGGCGGGTGACCATTCCCTTGCCCGCGTCCTCCATTAGGACGAGGGGCTGCTCTAGTCCTCTGAGGGCAATTGTTGGCGTAGTGGCCCTTCTTGTTGCAGGCGAAGCAGGTAACCTCGGCAGCCGGATTGCGGAGGCCACCCTGCTGCTGGGTCACAGGTGCACGTGGCTGAAACACGGCCTGCGGGGGACGAGTCGCTGGCGCCGATGGCCTCGGTGGTGGTGAAGCCAAAGAACGGGCTCCTGGTGCAGGCCCAACACGGGGACGGGAGAGACTGGCCTGAGCAGACCGGTGGGCCTCCCACTTGCGCTTGCCCAGCGCCTTCGCCTTGTGCTCGGCGACAATGGCCTTGTCCACCAAGGTCTGGAAGTCAGCAAAGTCCACAATAGAGAGCTTGTCCTGCAGCTCCTTAGACAAGCCCTCCATGAACTTCTCCTGCTTGGCCTCATCAGTGGCCACCTCACCCGGAGCATAACGAGCCAAGTGATTAAACTCGTATAGGTACTCTGATACAGACTTGAGCCCCTGTTTGAGCGCAAGAAACTCCTTCTTCTTGAGCTTCATCAGGCCATCGGGGATGTGGGCCCGACGGAAAGCAGACCTGAGCTCCTCCCACGAGACAACATGGCCCGTGGGCTGCATGGCGAGAAAGTTCTCCCACCAAGAGAGCGCTGCACCCTCAAGTTGATGGGATGCAAAGAGTGCCCGCTCCTGCTCCTGGCACTGAGCGATGTTGAGCTTTCGCTCAACTAGACGCAGCCAATCATCCGCGTCCAGAGGATCCTCGGATCGGGAGAAGGTAGGTGGCTGGGTGCGGAGAAACTCTGAAAGCCCACCA
Source organism: Ampelocalamus luodianensis (assembly GCA_036346255.1). Taxonomy (NCBI): domain Eukaryota; kingdom Viridiplantae; phylum Streptophyta; class Magnoliopsida; order Poales; family Poaceae; genus Ampelocalamus; species Ampelocalamus luodianensis. The sequence goes on along the minus strand of CM070630.1, from coordinate 19,897,584 downwards.
CGAGGCTGGTGGCCACCACCCCCAGATCCTGAGGCACCAGAGGGAGTGGAGGTGTTCCTCGTGATGACCTCCAAAATCTGAGTCTGGTCCATGCGGTTCCACTCGATCTGAACAAGAACCTCAGCTATGCTCGGAGGAGGGGGAAGCTCCTCATCGGAACCAGCCGGTTGACTATTGCGGGTGGTTCTTGCCATCCTGTTCCACAAAGATAGGTTAGAAACAAATCCGGAACAGGAGACAAAGAAACACAACTAAAACACTCTACAGAGTAAACTCTACCGCTTAAGAACTAGCATAAAATCGTAGCAAGATCACAAAAATAAATTCCAACTTCCCAATATGACTAACTCGTATGGAAGAACGAGTAATCAGTTTTTAGGAAGGCAAATTTCAGCACCTCAATCCGGTTTGGTTCAGCCAACAAAACAGGGCAAAAACTACTAACAAAGGGTTAGGTACACAGCTAATTTATATCACTTCTTACCCTGTTTATTCCCACAAGTTTTAGTCGTATTAACCTCTCATTTTTAGCCCTATACACTGCTAATAGCTAGCTGTCCAGAAATTTTGCTTGCTGTCCAGATTTTCTTCTCCAAGTCTCTGGCCGAATTCCTTGCTTCCAACAGCTCCTAATCTTCTCAAAAGGGCAGCTAACACTCAATTAAAAACTCTCATGGTTTTCCCAAAACCAACTTAACCGATCAAGTAGCTACTTTTGGAAAGAAGATGAGAGGGAAAACAACTTTTCAAATCCAGTCAAGAATAAGGTGAGATGAGCAAGCTAGGATAGATAAGAAGTAAAATCTGAGAACTTACTTAAGACTTTCATGAAACATTTAATATTTAGAAAGTAAGTTTTCAAAATACACTAGGGACGACCAAGCTAGGGGTTTCTACGGTCAGTATGACTCTGATGCCAACTCTGTGAGACCCCGGTTTATTAAGCTTGTGATACTTAACCCTCCTCTGGTTCTAGTATCACAAACAAAATAACCCGTGCCTCGATGGACATGTGCTTCCCAGAAATTACAGCACACATTCATCATACAAAAGCATGCATCATTTCCATACAATCATAAGATAACAAGTCTACCAAAAGACATACATAATACTTAAGTTATTACAGAACAGCCCAACCGGCCAAAATGATATAAGTATTAAGAAGTAACAGCGGAAGCAAAAGTTGCCATAAGATGGCTTAAACCAAAAGTCGACCGGTTAGCCACATAACACCACAGGGCAACCGACCGGGCCGCCGAGCTAATCGCCCCACACACTGCCACAGCACAACTCACAAAAGTGGGGCCCTTCGGGCTCACCTTCTTCCTCTGCACACAATAAGCAATGCAGGTGAGTACAATAATGTACTCGCAAGACTTACGAGTAACAAGCCTATACATAGGTAAATGAAAGCTGTACCAAAGGAAGGTTGGTTATATGGTTATTTGGACGCATAAAGCAAGTTTCATTTGCAATAATGTAATAGATTGAAAGTAATTTAACAAATCAATTTTTAAGCATTGAAATAACAGCAAGTAACAATAATTATCAAGTAACCACCTAGAAGTGACTAACCCATTAGCCACCACACATAGCAAGAATCCCTGATTCATACCACCCATCAAGTTTTAATTTAAATGTTGTAGTCTAGTTCTCACGGGGTGTTTCCGAGCGTGTCCATAACCTAGGACGAGGCTATTCGAATAGTTCAAAAACCTGCAGGGGTGTACCAATGTACCCACACTTCAGACTGCCTTTAAGCCACATGATTTAGCACACTTCCTTTGGTATGCCAGCACGGCTAAGCCCTACGAGACATTTTCAATATTGTGAATCAACTACGAGTCGCTCGTATGGATAGAAACCCATACGCTTACATTGTAAAGCCAAAAAGACAACTACCCCTCGGGGTAAAGCTCTTTGGACAACTACAATGCTCCCACACACAACCATCTCATTTTACCACAACGCAACACACACACCCTCCTGCGACTCGTAGCCAACACACGCCAAAGTACTAAGTCAAGAGAGGTCCCATACCCTCTAGTGTAGTTAGCACGCAAGAATGCTCAGAACGGTGGTGCAAGTAACTCGGTCCTTAACTGACTAGGGCACCATTCCAGTCACACCCAAAGATCACACCATCTTACCATTGTGCCTAAGTCCAAATTATTTTATTTTCAGTTTTAGTTTTGCAATTTGAACATAGCACAAGGCCGAAATATAGAGATTATAATAAGTTTGTGTGATCAAGGTTATCGACAAGTCGATAACCGCCCATTTCTACCGATAGCTAAGCATGGCTAAGCAACAAATTCGTAAACTACTAAGTGACAAGGATTCATCCAACGAATCAAAAATCACAGCAAGATAAACCTAGGCTCAGTAGTAGAGGATTAACATTTGCCTACGGATAATGCATCTACTAGGTTAACTACCGACAATAGTTAAAACAACATAGCAATGCATACATAGAATTTGCAAACAATATATTAGAATTTGAAAATAGTAGGAACAACGTGATCAAATGATGCTACATCCTAATGACAACAAAGTTGAGTTTACTAAATTTGGAGTTACAATGATTTACTTATGATTTTTCTAAGTTGTGAATCTAATGCAAGCCATCTTATAGAAACATAACTATGCTCAAAACCTATTTTAGATTAAGGCATACTAACAGAGGAATTTAATTAAATTGATTTTGCACAAATTGAAATTATACAGAAAAAGATATGCATTTTACAAGTTTAAATCCATTTTGGAATATTTAAAATGACAGAAATCAAGTTACTTTGGTTACACAATTTTCTGCCACTGAAATATGCCTAAATGCATTTTTATATTAAACTTTAGTGACAAAGGAATTTATTACAGTTGAAAACACTTAAAAAGGAGTTAACAAGAATTAGTTATGAGTTTTTAAAGTATTAGCACAATTTTCAGTTGATAAATAAAGACTTACTGAAAAGAAATCGCACTCAACGGAAATAAAATGACGTGGGCGCTCGTGAGCCTTTGATCTAAAATCCTACGGCTCAAGCGCGCCGGGAACAGCGCACGCGCGCGATCTCCAAATGGAATCCACCGTTGGATCTAGATCCAACGATCGACAAGGATGGGAACATTCGGACGGTGCGGTTGCCTCAGCCAACCACGACTGCAGATCGCGAGATGAACGGCTCGGAGCGCATCTCCCTTCGGAGAGTCCAATTGCCCTCGCGATCGCAGCCGCAGATCGCGAGATCGACGGTCCATAATGATTTGGGAACCGGATGGTCCGAATGCACTCCAGATCTGGGCCATTGATCACGAGATCGACGGTCCGCAATCAACAAAGTGCTACGCACGAGGCTTAAGTGCGCGAGGAGGATTTTAATGAGAGGGCCCACATGTTGGTGAGACAGAGGGACAATTAAGACAGCGATTAATTACTAGGAACCAATGATTGGTGATGATTAGTAATTAATGTGTCCTAATGATCTTGCACAGAGGTGGGTTTGAGATGGGGGCCCACCTGGCAGTGACACAAACTGTCGGTTAAGACACATTAATTGCTAACCAATGATTAGCAATTAATGACACCAGATTTTGTCTTAAGGAATCCCGGACTGTGGTCTAAGGCCTACGGACCCACTTGTCAGCGACCCAAAAGGTTATTCCCGACAGCCATTATTACTAACTCTTAATTAATCAATGATTAAGTATTAATGGTGTCCGAAAGTGACCACCGAGCGCCAGCGGGGGCGATTTAAGGGGCTGGGCCCACACGTCGGTGGCACAAAGGTTTGTTTAGGACATAATTAATACACTCAATGATTAACGATGATTAGGCATTGATGATGTCCTAAATAACTGACGAAAACGGAAGATTACGCCGGCAAAAATCCGAGCGCATTCAACGGCTAGTCGCTAGTGACTTCGGCCGCGGCGGCGCCAACCAAGTACCAAAATGGACTCGCAATAACGTTGCGGACCTAATGGTGGCAACCTCGTCGGCGGTGAGGGACCAGAACGCCGGCTAGCCGGAAAAACGAAAATGGAGCTTTTACTGCAAACTTGAAAATAGCGAAAAGCTCCGCTGTAGTCCAAAGAAGCGTGTGTCAAGGCCTCTAGGGACTAATAAGAAGCTACCTTAAAGGAGAGGAGCTTCAAAGATGGCCGGAGATGCTTGTCCACGGTGGAGGCTTGCCGGACCCGAGGAAGAAGATATGAGATTAAAGACCTGAGCCAAAATGAACACCGCTGGTGGTCAAAATAGCTACACAATAGCCCATATAGGCTTCATAAGCGATTAATTGAGAAAAGGAGCACTCACCGGAGCTAAGAAAGAAGATGACTGAAATCGACCGAATTTGAACCAACCCCAAATTCGTCAACTCCTGTGAATGAAACCCAAAATTGAGTGAGGGGAAATGATTAGGATAGAGAGGAGATTAAAAGGGTACAAGAATAGTTGAAGAAAAACCACTGAAGCTTCATGATCCACAATGGAGCTCTACGGGTCAACAATGGTGACTAAGGTGTTTTAGGTGTGTTAAGCTCCAAAAAAATGAATAAGGAGCTTAGGATGGTGTAAAGGGACACCAAGAAAGAGTTTTGGAACCTTATATAGCCAAGGATTAGGGTTTGGCAAAGGAGCCTCTCGGGTGAGCTAAGTCCAGGACATAGACATGGACCGAAAAGCAAAATGATGGAGATGTAGGAGTAGGGCATGCCTCTCGGCCGAAAGCACCTGCAAGCACTTAATGCCGACCAGGGAGACGTTGCCAGAGGAACAAGATTTGACAGCGCCATGCCCTAATCTGTTTTCGCACGGCGGGAGGTTGAAGACGACCAGAGAAAGGCTCGGGCGATTTTGAGCCCTACGATTCTGATCGGGCGGCTGATATTGCGCCACGCCTCTTAGGTTTGAAATAAAGGAATAGATCGGGAGCCCTTGGATTAGAAATGAATGGCTCAGATTGCTCCATGATGCTGAGGTGGATTGCGACAGAGGAAAATTGCGAGCGTTGGATTTTAATCCAACAGCTCTGATCAAACGAAACAACCGGAAGGTCCGAATGTCTCCTGCGATGTGGACGGTCCGATTTTGATCCAACGGCTGAGATTGAAAGTGCGCTTTTAAAAGAGGCTCGGTGCAGTTAGTTGACTGGACCGAGTCAAGTGGCTTGAGCCCGAGTCTGACTCGAACCCAACGCACAGTGAACTTAGGTTTTGAGTTTTAAATTGAACTAGGACTTTGGGGATTTGTTTGAGATAGCAAAACAACTCCAAAAGTTATGAAATTTTTACTGGAGCTTGCTAACTCAGATATTAACCTTGTGTTAAATTCTCAGAGGTTTTTATGCAGTGCATTATTCTCCAAAAATTTATGCAAGGCTCAGGTTTAAGGTTTGACTGAAAGTCAAACAGGTTTGACTGCCTTCTAAAAATATTCAAACACTTCCTAAAAATTGTGAGATTTTTCAGAGGGGTCACATACCATCCTAGGAACTTAGGAAAAATATTTCCAAAGGATGATCACAAGATTTGAGATGATTGTTTTTGGAGAGACAAGGTTTTGGATCAAAAAGACTTGTGACTTTGTATTTCCATAATTCTTGTACAGAATTTGTTTGGAACATACAGGAAATACATGATGTAAGATGAAGTTTTAATTTCTACTTATTTTCGTACATTTGAAACACAAGCCAAAATTGGGATGTTACAAACCTCCCCCCTTACAAGAATCTCGTCCTGAGATTCCGTTTACTCGGAGAAGAAAGACGGGTAGTCGGCACGAAGGCGATCCTCCCGCTCCCAAGTTGCTTCATCTTCAGAATGATTTTACCACTAAACCTTAAGGAACTTGATGACACGGTTCCTTGTTCTCCGTTCAGATTCTTCAAGAATACGAACAGGATGCTCATGATAGGTCAAATTTTCCTGCACATCGAGGTTTTCCAACGGAGTTTCCTCAATTGGAACACAGAGGTATTTCTTCAAGTGTGACACATAGAACACATCATGCACCCCCTCAAGTGTAGCTGGCAACTCCAATCTGTATGCAACAGCTTCCACTTTCTCGATGACGCGATAAGGCCCAACATATCGAGGAGCTAACTTGCCCTTGATGCCAAAACGCTGATGGCCCTTCAAAGGTGAGACCTTGAGATACACAAAGTCATTGGGCTCAAAGCTCAACTCACGACGACGACGATCCGCATAGCTCTTTTGCCTGGACTGGGCCACGCGCAAATGCTCACGAATCAACTGAACCTGGCTTTCGACCTCATTGATTGAGTCGGGGCCGAAGAACTAACGCTCACCAGTTTCTGACCAGTTCAATGGGGTTCTACACCTCCTCCCATACAATGCCTCAAAAGGTGCCATGCCAAGACTAGCCTGAAAGCTGTTGTTGTAGGAGAATTCTACAAACGGCAAGCACTTCTCCCACTTCTTTCCATAGGAAAGAACACAAGCACGGAGCATATCTTCCAACACTTGGTTGACTCTTTCTGTCTGACCATCAGTTTGAGGATGATAAGCTGAACTGAAAGAGAGACGACTTCCCATGGCCTCTTGTAACTTGTGCCAAAATCGTGAGGTGAAAAGAGAACCACGATCTGACACAATCGTTCGTGGCACACCATGCAAGCACACAATGCGAGATATGTAGAGATCCGCCAACTGACCCACATCAATCTTCGCTCGAACTGGAAGGAAATAGGCCACCTTAGTCAACCGATCAATGATAACCCACAAGGCATCCTTCCCCGAAGACTTACGGGGCAGACCGGTGATGAAGTCCATACCAACGGAATCCCACTTCCACTCAGGTATTGGCAAAGGCTGAAGAAGACCTGCTGGACGCTGATGTTCAGCCTTGACACGACATCACACGTCGCACTCGGCAACGAACTTGGCAATCTCGCGCTTCATACGAGTCCACCAGAATCTCTAACGAAGGTCCTGATACATCTTGGTAGCCCCAGGGTGAATAGATAAGGGGGAGAAATGGGCTTCGCAAAGAATCAAATCCCGCAATTCCATGACCTTCGGAACTACAAGGCGCTGTCCAAACCACACAACACCATGCTCATCCTCTGAGAAGCACATGGCTGATCCATCCTTGATGTTTTGCTTGATTTGACTCACACCAACATCTGTCTGCTGTGCAGCCTTGATTTGATCTACCAAGGTTAGTTGCACAACCAAGGTAGCAAGAGAACCATGCTCAATCAACTCCAAATTGAGTCGCTGAAATTCTTCATGAAGGGCAGGCTGTTACTCTTGAAACATCAAAGCATTGCAAAACACCTTTCGACTAAGTGCATCCGCAACAACATTGGCCTTGCCCGGTGATACTGAATACCCATATCACCACAAGGCAACCGACCGGGCCGCCAATCTAATCGCCCCACACACTGCCACAGCACAACTCACAAAAGTGGGGCCCTTCGGGCTCACCTTCTTCCTCTGCACACAATAAGCAATGCAGGTGAGTACAATAATGTACTCGCAAGACTTACGAGTAACAAGCCTATACATAGCTACATGAAAGCTGTATCAAAGGAAGGTTGGTTATATGGTTATTTGGACGCATAAAGCAAGTTTCATTTGCAATAATGTAATAGATTGAAAGCAATTTAACAAATCAGTTTTTAAGCATTGAAATAACAGCGAGTAACAATAATTATCAAGTAACCACCTAGAAGTGACTAACCCATTAGCCACCACACATAGCATGAATCCCTGATTCATACCACCCATCAAGTTTTAATTTAAATGTTGTAGTATAGTTCTCACGGGGCGTTTCCGAGTGTGTCCATAACCTAGGACGAGGCTATTCGAATAGTTCAAAAACCTGCAGGGGTGTACCAATGTACCCACACTTCAGACTGCCTTTAAGCCACATGATTTAGCACACTTCCTTTGGTATGCCAGCACGGCTAAGCCCTACGAGACATTTCCAATATTGTGAATCAACTACGAGTCGCTCGTATGGATAGAAACCCATACGCTTACATTGTAAAGCCAAAAAGACAACTACCCCTCGGGGTAATGCTCTTTGGACAACTACAATGCCCCCACACACAACCATCTCATTTTACCACAACGCAACACACACACACCCTCCTGCGACTCGTAGCCAACACACGCCAAAGTACTTAGTCAAGAGAGGTCCCATACCCTCTAGTGTGGTTAGCACGCAAGAATGCTCAGAACGGTGGCGCAAGTAACTCGGTCCTTAACGGACTAGGGCACCATTCTAGTCACACCCAAAGATCACACCATCTTTCCATTGTGCCCAAGTCCAAATTGTTTTATTTTCAATTTTAGTTTTGCAATTTGAACATAGCACAAGGACGAAACATAGAGATTATAATAAGTTTGTGTGATCAAGGTTATCGACAAGTTGATAACCTCCTATTTCTACCGATAGCTAAGCATGGCTAAGTAACAAATTCGTAAACTACTAAGTGACAAGGATTCATCCAACAAACCCAAAATCACAGCAAGATAAACCTAGGCTCAGTAGTAGAGGATTAACATTTGCCTACAGATAATGCATCTACTAGGTTAATTACCGACAATAGTTAAAACAACATAGCAATGCATACAAAGAATTTGCAAACAATATATTAGAATTTGAAAATAGTAGGAACAACATGATCAAATGATGCTACATCTGCTTGCCTTGCTGGAGAGCAGGATCTGATGGCTGTGGCTCAGAATTAATATCAATATTGTCTTCGGAACCTAACGCGAAAAGGCGACAAAATCAATAAGAACGAAGAACACCAAATAAACTCCAACAGCAAAAGACATTCAAATCTAATGAAATTTATACAGCAGCTAAGGAATGATTTTAGACAAATTTTAGGAACAAGAATCATGCAATTTGGATTTAGAATGCAAAAGATATTGCCAAAATATACTCTCTCAGCCTTAAAATCAACCTAATTAATTACTTGTACTGTTCATGGCAAAAATTTCTAGAATGATCTAAGGTCTGAAATTTTTATGACAGGTAGATCATGACATCCTAATGACAGCAAAGTTGAGTTTACTAAATTTGGAGTTACAATGATTTACTTATGAATTTTCTAAGTTGTGAATCTAATACAAGCCATCTTATAGAAACATAACTATGCTCAAAACCTATTTTAGATTAAGGCATACTAACAGAGGAATTTAATTACATTGATTTTGCACAAATTAGAATTATACAAAAAAAGATATGCATTTTACAAGTTTAAATCTATTTCTGGAATATTTAAAATGACAGAAATCAAGTTACTTTGGTTACACGATTTTCTGCTACTAAAATATGCCTAAATGCATTTTTATATTAAACTTTAGTGACAAAGGAATTTATTACAGTTGAAAACACTTAAAAAGGAGTTAACAAGAATTAGTTATGAGTTTTTAAAGTATTAGCACAATTTTCAATTGATAAATAAAGACTTACAGAAAAGAAATCGCACTCAACGGAAATAAAATGACGTGGGCGCTCGTGAGCCTTTGATCTAAAATCCTACGGCTCACGCGCGCCGCGAACAGCGCACGCACGCGATCTCCAAACGGAACCCACCGTTGGATCTAGATCCAACGATCGACAAGGATGGGAACATTCGGACGGTGCGGTTGCCTCAGCCAACCACGACCGCAGATCGCGAGATGAACGGCTCGGAGAGCATCTCCCTTCGGAGAGTCTGATTGCCCTCGCGATCGCAGTCGCAGATCGCGAGATGATTTGGGAACGGTCCAGAATGATTTGGGAACCAGATTGTAACATCCCAATTTTGGGCTTGTGTTTCAAATGTAAGAAAATCAGTAGAAATTAAAACTTTTTCTTACATCATGTAATTCCTGTGGTGCCAAGAAATTCTTGTACAAGGAATTATGGAAATATATTGTCACAAGTCTTGTTGGTCCAAATCTTGTTATTCCAAAAACAATCTTGTCAAATCTTATGATCATCCTCTGGAAATATTTTTCCTAAGTCTCTGTGATGGTATGTGACCCCTCTGAAAAATCTCACAATTTTTAGAAATTGTTTGAAAATTTTTAGAGGCAGTCAAACCTGTTTGACTCTCAGTCAAACATTCAAACAGAGCCTTGCAGAATTTTTGGAGATTTATTCGCAGCATAAAAATCTCTGAAAATTTTACACAAGGTTAATATCTGAGTTAGCAAGCTCCTGTAAAATTTTCATAATTTTTGGAGTTATTTTGCTACCTCAAACAAATATTTCAAAGTCTCTGTTTTTATTTCAAAGTCAAACTAGGTTTTACTGTTACTTGGGTTCGAGTCAGACTCGGGCTCGAGCCAATCGACTTGGTTCAGTCAACTAAACGCACCGAGTCACTCTTTAAAACGCGCGGTGAATCTCAACCGTTAGATCTAAATCGCACGGCCCGCGCGCGTGTAAGACTTCGGACCTTCCGGTTGCAGGATTGATTGTCAACCGTTAGATCTCAATCCAACCGCTGTGGTCCTCCGAAACCTTCGGACCCTCCGGTTGCATTTTTGAATCTGAGCCGTTGGATTAGGATCCAACGCTCGCGTACCCCTTCGTTGTAAATGAGAATTGCGACGTGGGGCAATCTGAGCCACCCATCTCTAATCTGAAGGCTCGCAATCTCCCCGTGGTGTTTTAAACCTGGGAGGCGTGGTGCTTCGTGGCGTCCGATCTTGATCGTAGGGTCGAGAATCGCCCGAGCTTTTGCGCTGGTCATCTTCAACCTCCCGCCGTGCGAAAACAGTGCAAGGCATGGTGAGGTCATTTCTTGCTCCCTAAAGCCACCCTAGCCGACGTGTAGGAGTATGGGAGGTACACTGAGCTAGGCCATGCCTTAATGCACGCCTTCACCTCCTTTCCTTGTCGGCCGCACCCTGTGCTTTGTGTTTTGCCGCCCGAGAGAGGAGTGGTGCAAACCCTAACACTTTCATGGCCTTATAAACACCCAAACCCCTTCCTGGAGTTTCTTTAGACCACCATCAAGTTTCACTCCCAATATTGGAGCTTAACACCTCAAAAATGGCAAACCGCCATTGTTGACCCGTGGAGCTCCATTGGTGTTCTTGGTGTTCCAAAGTGGTCCTCCTTCACGTTTCTTTGCCCTAACCTTATCTATTTACTTCCTTGAACATTTTCCTCACTTAATTTTGGATTTGATTCTCGTGAATTGTCCAATTTGGGTTTGTTCAAATTCGCCGATTTGGTCATCTTCTTCCTCAGCTCAGGTGAGTGCTCCATTTTCCAATTACTTGCTCATGTAGCTTCTGTGAATCATTATGAAGCTATATTGAAGCTTTGGTATCACTCATTTGGCTCAGGGTGTCATTTTCGGGTTTTCTTCTTCAAGTCCGGCGAGCTTCCACCGTGGTCAAGCTTCTCCGGCCGTCCTTGTAGCCTCTTCTCGCTAAGGTAGCTTCTTATTAGTCCTTAGAAGCTATGGCACCCGCATCCTAGGTTTGCAATGGAGCTCATCGCGATTTTCGTGTTTAGCAGTAAGCTCCCATTTTCGTTTTTCCGGCTAGCCGGCGTTCTAGTCCTTCGCCGCCGGTGAAAATGCTACCCCTAGAATCGTTGTGCTATTGCGAATCCATTTTGGTCCTTGGCGGGCGCCGCCGCGGCCAGTGTCGCCGGCGGTTAGCCGTCAAAGACGATCGGGACTTTGCCGGCACAGAGCTCCCGTTTTCGTCATCTAATTAGGACATATTAATTGCTCAGTGATCGCTAATCATTAGCTAATTATTGTGTCTTAACCTTTGTCGTTGTGTCACTGTCCAGTGGGCCCGAGGGTTTAAAATCAAATCTCAGCAGTCATTAGAGTCTATTTAATGTCAATCATTAGAATCATTAATTTGGTCTTAACCGCCCTGTTTAGTCGTTGACTTGTGGGCCCAGTGCACTGTGCACGTTGGTTAAATCATTGCGGTCGTGACTCGTAGTCACTGACATGCGGTCCCACCCGTCAGTACCTCTTTTTGAACTTCAATCAATAGCCACCGTCGATCCCTTGATCAACGGCCCAGATCTTGTATGCGTTCGACCATCCGGTTCCCTCATCATCTCGGACCGCCCATCTTGCGATCTGCGGCCGAGATCATGTGTGCAATCGGACCTTCCGGTTAGATGTGGGTTCTAAGCCGCTCATCTTTAGATCTGCGGTCGTGGTTCACCGAGGCAACCGCATCGTCCGGTTGCATGCACTCGTTGGGCGTTGGATCTTGATCCAACGGTGGACCCCGATTAGGTTGGCGCGCGGCGCTATTTCCAGCGTCGTGGGTCGTTGGATGTTAAATCTACGCCACGGTGTCCACGCTGTTTTCTTTGTTTTGGGTTGTTTCGTATTTGGTAAGTATTTATTTAACGATCAAAATGATGTAAAAACTTTAGAAACTCATAACTAATTCATTTTAGCTACTTTTAGTTAATTCCAACTGTAATAAATTATGTTATCACTTTAGCTTATTATAAAAATGGGTTTAAGCATGTTCCAAGAGCGTAAAATTGTATAACTAGGAATAACTTGATTTACATCATTTTGATTATTCCGTAAAATAAATAAAACTTTAGAAAATGCATATCTTGCTCGAGTATGTCCAAAATGAATGATTCCAACCTTGATAAATTTGTTATTAACCCAATGTTAATGTAAAAATGATGGTAGGTCCAAGATTGTAATGTAAACCTTGATTAATGAGTTAGTACCTATTTTTAGCATTTAGAAAATTCTGAAGACTTATAAAATGCACAAGTAATTCTCTGTAAATGCAAAATATATTTGATAAATTCTAGAAAACCCTCTGTTGGTATACTTCATCAGAAATTAGTTTTGAACATATTTATGCTCCTGGAAAGTGCATTATGCTAATTTTGCATCTTAGAAAAATCATAACTAAATCACTTTAACTCCAAATGACCTGAAATTTTATATGGGTTACCTCTATATCAGTAGGTAGCTACCATAAAAATTCCAGCTTCAAAATCTCTCTAGAAAATAATTTTGCTACAGTGCTAATTATGGCCGAAAATGTATTTTTATGCATTATCTTTTGCGCCACAAATCCAAATTAGGTTTTTCCAGTTTCTATGTCTAGGTATATTCGTATTCTACCTTATGTATAAATTTAGTCGTATTTGGATGTTTGTTGCTTGCTCATTGGTTTAAGTGTGGCTCGTCTTATTGGTTGTTCTTGGTTCTTTTGCCTTCGCTTAGGATTCGACATTTGCGGTAATCCCGAGAGCGATCCTCCGCAACCAATTGAGCAACAAAGCAAGAAGGCAAGCGCTTGATCATGTTAATCCCAGTATTTTAAGTATTTATGTTGATTACAAATTCTATGTATGCATTGCTACTTTGTTTTAATAGTTGGCCTAGTAGATGCATTTCCTTAGCAAATGATTATCCTCTACTACCATGAGCCTAGGTTACTTGTTGTGATTTAGAGTTCGTGGATGGGCTCTTGTCACTTAGTAGTTGCGAATTAATTGCTTAGCCATGCTTAGCTTCGGTAGAAATGGGCGGTTATCGACTTGTCGATAACCTTGATCACACAAAACTTATTACGATTTATGATTTCCACCTTGTGCCATGTCTACTTGTGAAAACTAAAACTAAAAGCAAAATGATTTAGACTTGGGCACAATGGTATGTTGGTGTGATTCTCTGTGTGGACTGGAATGGTGCCTAAGTCAACAAGGACCGAACATCTTGTTACACTAAACCAAGCATTTTAGCGTGCTAACCACACTAGAGGGTATGGGACCTCTCTTGACTTAGTACTTTGGCGTGTATTGGCTCCGGGTCGCAGGAGGTCGCAGGAGGGATGGTGTTGGGAGCATTGTAGTGTCCGAAAGACTTCACCCGGGATGGGATTTGTTGTCTTTCGCTTGCAATGTAAGCGTATGGTGTTTCTACCCATACGAGCGGCTCGTAGTTAATACACAATATTGGAAAGCGTCTCGTAGGACTTAGCCGTGCCTGCATACCTACGGAAGTGTGCTTTGGCTTAAAGCGATCCAAGTGTGGGTACATTGGTACACCTGCAGGTTAAAACTATTCGAATAGCCTCGCCCTAGGTTATGGACACGCTTGGGGAGGTCTTTCAAGAGTTAGACTACAACCTTTAAATTAAAACTTGATGGGTGGTACGAATCGGGATTCGTATATGTTGTGGTGACTATTGGGGTAGTCACTTGTGTGGTTACTTGTATGTATCTGTATTTCACTGTTACTTTGATAACTAAACAGATTTGCAAAACTTGCTTTTAAAATGTATTACATTATTGCAAATAAAATTGGCTTCATGCAAAATGAGACATACAACCTCCACCTAAATAAGCTTGCATGTAGTTATGAATAGGTCCGCTATTCCACACGTCGATCTTGCGGGTACAAAGACAATCTTTGTACTCGGATGCTATACTTAATTGTTTTGTTGCAGAGGAAGAAGGTGAGCCCGAGGGGCCTCACTTTTGCAGTGTGTTGTGGTAGTTTATGGGCGACTAGCTTATGCGGCCTGATCGGTTGCCTTGTGGGTGTGTGGCTAACCGGTCGACTTTTGTTCTAGCCATCTTATGGCGCTTTTGCTTCACTGTCATTTCTTGTATTTTGTTCTATTTGGCGGTCGGCTCTCTTTGTAATAACTTTACTTTATGTTGTTGTTGAACTTAGTGATATTGTTGTATGGAAATGATGTGTAATTTTGTGATGATGCGATATGTTGCAATTCGGGAAACATATGTCCATCGAGGCTTAGAATGTTTAATTAGTAATGCTAGAACCATTTGGAGGTTAAGTGTTACTAGTTAAATATTCGGTCCTCACAAAGTTGGTATCGAGCCATCTTGACCGTAGAAACCCCTAGCTTGACGTCCCTAGTATATTTTGAAAACTTACTTTCCAAATATCGTGCTTTCTGAAAATCTTAAGTAAGTTCTCAGATTTTACTTCTCATCTATCCTAGTTTGCTCATCTCACCTCATTCTAAACTCGAATTTGAAAGCTGAGTTTTCTCATCTTCTTTCAAAAATAGTTGTTTATCGAGTAGATTGGTTTTGGGGACATCATGAGAGTTATAAAATAAAAAGTATGGCTGTCTTGAGAAGATTAGGGCTCTTTGGGAGCTACAAATTTCGCCATAAGTTGAATGGAGAAATCGGACAGCAAGCAAGACAATTTCTGGACAGCTAGCATTTAGGTAGTAAAAGTGCTGAAATGAGAGGTTAATTCCACTAAAAACTTGTAGGGTTAACTGGGTAAGAAGTGATATGAGTTAGCTTAGTGTCTAACCCTCCTGTAGTATGATTTTCACCCTGCTCCTAGCTGTCTCAATGAAGTTAGTGCTCAAATTTGTCTTTCCAAAAATTGATCACTGCTTTTCCATACAAGTTAGTCATAACAGAAGATGGTTGTTATCTTTGTGAACTTGCTGCAATTTTATGTTGATACTTGAGCTTTTAAGGATTGTTTCTATGGTTAGTAGTTTTCTTTGTCTCCCTGCTCCGAGTTGTGTTTTAACCTATTTTGGTGGAACAGATGACAAGAACCACTCGCAATAACCTACCGGGTTCGATGAGGAGCTTCTCCTCCGACCATGGTCGAGGTTCCGCTCGATCGAGCGGAATCGCATGGACCGCACCGCATCTTGGAGGTCATTGCAGGAACACCTCCGCTCCCGCCGCCTCGTGGTCTGCGGAGGTGGTGGCCACCGCCTCGTGGTGGGCTTGCGGAGTTTCCCGACGCAGCCACCCACTTTCTCTCGACGGAGGATCCACTGACGCGATGATTGGTCGCGCCTTGTTGAGCGAAAGCTCAATATCGCCGATGCCGGGAGCAGGAGCGGCACTCTTTGCATCCCATCGCCTTGAGGGTGCAGACTATCTTGGTGGGAGAACTTTCGCCATGCAGCCCGCAGACACGTTGTCTCGTGGGATGAGTTTCGATCCGCTTCCGTCGGGCCCACATTCCCGGATGGCCTGATGAAGCTCAAGAAGAAGGAGTTTCTTGCGCTTAAGCAGGGGCGCAAGTCTGTCTCGGAGTATCTTTACGAGTTTAACCACTTGGCTCGTTATGCTCCGGGAGAGGTGGCCTCTGATGAGGCTAAACAGGAGAAGTTCATGGATGGGTTGTCCGAGGAGTTGCAGGACAAGCTATCTATAGTGGACTTTGCTGACTTCCAGGCCTTGGTTGACAAGGCCATCGCCGCCGAGCACAAGGCTAAGGCGCTGGGTGAGTCCTTAAGCGCAAGTGGGAGGCACATCGGTGCGACAGCTGGCCTCACTCGTCCCCGTGTTGGGCCCACACCAGGGGCTCGTGCTTTGGCTTCACCACCGCCAAGGCCGTCGGCACCAGTTGCTCGTCCCCCGCAGGCCGTGTTTGACCACGCAGCACTGCGACCAAAGAAGCGAGTTGCGCCCGCAACCTACCGCCGATGTTACCCGCCACCGCAACAAGAAGGGCCATTATGCTAGCGCTGCCCTCGAGGATCGAGCAGCCCTCGCCCTAATGGAGGACGCGGAATGGTCACACACCACCGAAGGTGATCCAGACCTGTGGTGTCGGGAGTGGTCGAGTCAACCACATCTCTGGCCGAGGAGGCACAGAGGCGCCCGACGTTGTGTTGGGTACGCTCCTTGTTAATTTACATCCCGCTACGCTTTATTTGACTCGAGCTTGATTCTTTATTTCGAGGTCTTTTGTCGTTGATTGTGGACTTCATTGTGTTCCTTTGGGATTCCATCACGATTCGCTTCTCCGGTTCGGAATTGAGAGTCACCAAGTATGCCGGATGTTCCTATCCACATTGAAGGAGGGATTTGGCGAATCTTATCCTACTCGACTCGCACGCTTGGATGTGATTCTTGGCATGGATTGGTTGTCCCAACACTTGGGGCAAATCGATTGTGCCAGAAGATTGTCTACCTCACCACCCTTCAGTGAACAGTTGGGTTTTCGCCACGATTGCGAGAACCCCATCTTTATGTCCTTGAAGCTAAGCCAGATTGAGATTCACGACGCCCCACGGTGTGTGACTTCGGATGTCTTTCCGAAGATTTGCCGTGATGCCTCCTGCTCGCGATCCGAGTTTGTGATAGAGTTGCTGCCCTGCATCGCTCTATTTCTAAGAGGCCGATCGCATGCCTCCTAATGAGTTGGAGGAGTCAAGAAGCGGTGGGTGAGCTGCAAGGGAAGGTTTTATCCGTCCTAGCTCATCTCCTTGGGGTTGTCCATTATCTTTGTGAAGAAGAAGGACAAGACCCTCGCGATGTGTGTTGATTACCGTCCGCTTAATGAGGTGACGGTGAAGAACAAGTATCCTTTGCCCCGTATTGATGATCTTTTCGATCGCTTGACCGAGCGCGTTTTCTCCAAGATTGACTTGAGACCTGGCTATCATCAAGTCGATCGGGCCGAGGATATTCCTAAGACGGCTTTTGCTACTCGTTATGGCCTTTACGAGTACACCGTCATGTCTTTTGGTTTGACTAATGCTCCCGCTTATTCATGAATCTTATGAACTCGGTATTCATGGAGTATTTGGATAGGTTCGTGGTGGTATTCATCGATGATATCCTTGTCTACCCAAGAGTGAAGAAGAGCATGCCGAGCATCTTCACCTTGTGTTGGGCAGCTGCGTGAGCACCACCAGTATGCCAAATTCAAGCAAGTGCGAAGTTCGTTGAAGGAAGTGGCATTCTGGGCCATGTTCTTTCAGCAGAGGTGTGGTCGTGGATCCGAGCAAGGTCGGTGATGTGCTATCTTGGGTCACCCAAGTCACCACGGATGTGCGGAGTTTTCTTGGTTTGGTGGCTACTACCGCCGCTTCATCGAGAATTTCTCCAAGATTGCAAAGCCTATGACCGAATTGCTTAAGAAGGACAAGAAGTTTGAGTGGTCCGCTGCTTGTGATGTGAGTTTTGGGAACTCAAGAAGCGGTTGACCTCACCCAGTGCTTGTTCTCCCGATATTCACAAGAGTTTTGATATCTTTTGTGATGCTTCGCCGTGGCACTGGTGGTGTTCTTATGCAGAAAGCAAGGTTGTGGCCTATGCATCGCGGCAATTGAGGCCTCATGAACTCAACTATCCTACTCATGACTTGGAGTTAGCTCGTGGTCCATGCACTCAAGATTTGGCGGCATTATCGATTGGTAACCGTTGTGAGGTGTATTCCACCACAAGAGCTCAAGTACTTGTTCACCCAACGAGATCTGAACCTCGTGCAAAGAAGATGGTTGGAATTGATCAAGGACTATGACATGGGCATTCGCACCATCCGGCAAGGCCAATGTCATATGATGCACTCACGGAAGGTGTATTGCAACATGTTGATGCTCCAAGAGCAGCACTTTACCCTCATTTCGTAATTCCAATACCAATTTGGGTTTGACCGAGCACGGTTCCCTTGCTACGTTGGTTGTGCAACCAACCTTGGTGGACCAAATCAAGCGCGCACAGCATGATGTTGGTGTGAGCCAAATCAAGCGTAACATCAAGGATGGGATGGCCAAGTGCTTTTTCGAGGATGAGCATGGCGTTGTATGGTTTGGCGGCGCTTGTGGTTCCTAAGGTCATGGAATTGCGGAATTTGATTCTCCGCGAAGCCCATGATTCTCCTTTGTCTATTCATCCCGGCTACCAAGATGTATCGATCTTCGTCAAAGGTTCCGTGGACCCGAATGAAGCGCGAGATTGCCGTGTTCATGTCGAGTGCGACGTGTCTGTCGTCGTGTGAAGGCGAGCATCGGCCCAGCAGTCTTCTTCGCCTTTGCCGCTGCGAGAATGGAAGTGGGATTCCGCTGGCATGGACTTCATCACCGGATTGCCCCGTCGCCCAAAGGGAATGATGCCATTTGGGTCGTGGATCGCAAAGTTGACTAAAGTGGCACATTTCCTTCCCGTCAAGACTCGGCCGTGTGGGGCCTTGGTCAACTTTATGTCTCGAGGATTGTGAGTCTTCACGGCAGTCAAGACGATTATTTCGATCGTGGTGCGCTTTTCACCTCGCGCGTTTTGGCATAGTCCGCAAGAGGCTATGGGACCCGCTTCATTTCAAGACACCTTTCATCCTCGATCGATGGTCGACGAGCGAGTCAACCAAGTGTTGGAAGATATGCTCGTGCTTGTGTTCTTTCCTATGGGAAGAAGTGGAGAAATGCCTACCATTTGTCGAGTTCTCCTACAACAACAACTTTCAGCGCGTCTTGGCATGGCACCATTTGAGGCTTTGTATGGGAGAAGATGCAGAACCCCATTGAATCGGTCGAGATCGTGAGCGGCAATTTTTCGCCCGATTCGATCAATGAGGCCGAAGCGTGTTCGCTTGATCCGCGAGCATCCGCGCACGCCCACCCGCATAAAAGAGCTATGCGATCGTCGCCGCCGTGAGTCGAGCTTTGAGCCCAATGACTTTGTGTACCTCAAAGTCTCACCCTTGAAGGGCCATCGGCGCTTTGGCATCAAGGGCAAGTTGGCTCCTCGATATGTTGGGCCCACCGTATCATCGAGAAAGTTGGAGCAACGCAGCATGATTGGAGCTACCAAATGCACTTGAGGGTGTGCATGATGTGTTCCATGTTTCACACCAAGAGGTGCCTCCGTGTCCCGACCGAGGAAGCTCCATTGAGGTTCTCATGTACAGAGAATTTGACCACCACGAGCATCCTGCTCAGATTCTTGAGGAATCGAACGGAGGACGAGGAACCGTGTCATCAAGTTCCTTAAGGTTCTGGTCAAACCATTCAAGATGAAGCAACTTGGGAGCGCGAAGATCGCTTCGTGCAGATTTTCCTTCTTTCTTCTCCGAGTAAATGTAATCTCTGGGTCGAGATTCTTGTAAGGGGGAGAGTTGTAACATCCCAATTTTGGGCTTGTGTTTCAAATGTAAGAAAATCAGTAGAAATTAAAACTTTTCTTACATCATGTAATTCTGTGGTGCCAAGAAATTCTTGTACAAGGAATTATGGAAATATATTGTCACAAGTCTTGTTGGTCCAAATCTTGTTATTCCAAAAACAATCTTGTCAAATCTTATGATCATCCTCTGGAAATATTTTTCCTAAGTCTCTGTGATGGTATGTGACCCCTCTGAAAAATCTTACAATTTTTAGAAATTGTTTGAAAATTTTTAGAGGTACAAAACTGCTTGACTCTCACCAAACATTCAAACAGAGCCTTGCAGAATTTTTGGAGATTTATTCGCAGCATAAAAATCTCTGAAAATTTTACACAAGGTTAATATCTGAGTTAGCAAGCTCCTGTAAAATTTTCATAATTTTTGGAGTTATTTTGCTACCTCAAACAAATATTTCAAAGTCTCTGTTTTTATTTCAAAGTCAAACTAGGTTTTACTGTTACTTGGGTTCGAGTCAGACTCGGGCTCGAGCCAATCGACTTGGTTCAGCCAACTAAACGCACCGAGTCACTCTTTAAAACGCGCGGTGAATCTCAACCGTTAGATCTAAATCGCACGGCCCGCGCGCGTGTAAGACTTCGGACCTTCCGGCTGCGTGATTGATTGTCAACCGTTAGATCTCAATCCAACCCGTGGTCCTCCGAAACCTTCGGACCCTCCGGTTGCATTTTTGAATCGAGCCGTTGGATTAGGATCCAACGCCGCGCACTGCTCGTTGTAAATGAGAATTGCGACGTGGGGCAACTGAGCCACCCATCTCTAATCAAGGCTCGCAATCTCCCGTGGTGTTTTAAACCCGAGGCGTGGTGCTTTCGTGGCCGTCCGATCTTGATCGTAGGGCTGTGAATCGCCCGAGCTTTTGCGCTGGTCATCTTCAACCTCCCGCCGTGCGAAAAACAGTGCAAGGCATGGTGAGGTCATTTCTTGCTCCTAAAGCCACCCTAGCCGACGTGTAGGAGTATGGGAGGTACACTGAGCTAGGCCATGCCTTAATGCACGCCTTCACCTCCTTTCCTTGTCGGCCGCACCCTGTGCTTTGTGTTTTGCCGCCCGAGAGAGGAGTGGTGCAAACCCTAACACTTTCATGGCCTTATAAACACCCAAACCCCTTCCTGGAGTTTCTTTAGACCACCATCAAGTTTCACTCCCAATATTGGAGCTTAACACCTCAAAAATGGCAAACCGCCATTGTTGACCCGTGGAGCTCCATTGGTGTTCTTGGTGTTCCAGTGGTCCTCCTTCACGTTTCTTTGCCCTAACCTTATCTATTTACTTCCTTGAACATTTTCCTCACTTAATTTTGGATTTGATTCTCAGAATTGTCCAATTTAGTTTGTTCAAATTCTACTAATTTGGTCATCTTCTTCCTCATTTCAGTGAGTGCTCCATTTTCCAATTACTTGCTCATGTAGCTTCAGAATCATTATGAAGCTATATTGAAGCTTTGGTATCACTCATTTGGCTCGTGGTGTCATTTTCGGTTTTTTCTTCAAGTCCGTGAGCTTCCACCGTGGTCAAGCTTCTCCCGTTGCCCTGTAGCCTCTTCTCGCTAAGGTAGCTTCTTATTAGTCCTTAGAAGCTATGGCACCGCATCCTAGGTTTGCAATGGAGCTCATCGCGATTTTCGTGTTTAGCAAGAAGCCCCATTTTCGCTTTTTCCGCTAGCCGCGTTCTAGTCCTTCGCCACGGTGAAAATGCTACCCTAGAATCGTTGTGCTATTGCGAATCCATTTTGGTCCTTGGCGGGCGCCACGCCGTTGTCGCGGCGGTTAGCCGTCAAAGACGATCGACTTTGCCGGCGCGAGCTCCGTTTCGCCATCTAATTAGGACATATTAATTGCTCGATGATCGCTAATCATTAGCTAATTATTGTGTCTTAACCTTTGTCGTTGTGTCACCGCCCGATGGCCCGAGGGTTTAAAATCAAATCTCGTGATCATTAGAGTCTATTTAATGTCAATCATTAGAATCATTAATTTGGTCTTAACACTGCTTAGTCGTTGACTTGTGGGCGATGGCATCGTGCACGTTGGTTAAATCATTGCGGTCGTGACTCGTAGTCACCGACATGCGGTCCCACCCGCCAAGCCTCTTTTTGAACTTCAATCAATAGCCACCGCCGATCCCTTGATCAACGGCCTAGATCTTGTATGCGTTCGACCATCCGGCTCCTCATCATCTGGACCGCCCATCTTGCGATCCGCGGCCGAGATCATGTGTGCATCGGACCTTCCGTTAGATGTGGGTTCTAAGCCGCTCATCTTTAGATCTGCGATCGTGGTTCACCGAGGCAACCGCATCGTCCGGTTGCATGCACTGCTTGGGCCGTTGGATCTTGATCCAACGGTGGACCCCGACAGGTTGGCGCGCGGCGCTATTTCCAGCGTCGTGGGCCGTTGGATGTTAAATCTACGCACACGGTGTCCACGTCGTTTTCTTTGTTTTTGGTTGTTCTGTATTTGGTAAGTATTTATTTAACGATCAAAATGATGTAAAACTTTAGAAACTCATAACTAATTCATTTTAGCTACTTTTAGTTAATTCCAATCGTAATAAATTATGTTATCACTTTAGCTTATTATAAAAATGGGTTTAAGCATGTTCCAAAGAGTGTAAAATTGTATAACTAGGAATAACTTGATTTGCCATTTTGATTATTCGGAAAATAAATAAAACTTTAGAAAATGCATATCTTGCTCTGAGTATGTCCAAAATGAATGATTCCAACCTTGATAAATTTGTTATTAACCCAATGTTAATGTAAAATGATGGTAGGTCCAAGATTGTATGTGAAACCTTGATTAATGAGTTAGTACCTATTTTTAGCATTTAGAAAATTCGAAGACTTATAAAATGCACAAGTAATTCTCTGTAAATGCAAAATATATTTGATAAATTCTAGAAAACCCTCTGTTGGTATACTTCATCTTTGTAAAATTAGTTTTGAACATATTTATGCTCCTGAAAGTGCATTATGCTAATTTTGCATCTTAGAAAATCATAACTAAATCACTTTAACTCCAAATGACCTGAAATTTTATATGGGTTACCTCTATATCAGTAGGTAGCTACCATAAAATTCCAGCTTCAAAATCTCTCTAGAAAATAATTTTGCTACAGTGCTAATTATGGTAGAAAATGTATTTTTATGCATTATCTTTTGCGCCACAAATCCAAATTAGGTTTTTCCAGTTTCTATGTCTAGGTATATTCGTATTCTACCTTATGTATAAATTTAGTCGATTTGGATGTTTGTTGCTTGCTCATTGGTTTAAGTGTGGCTCGTCTTATTGGTTGTTCTGGTTCTTTTGCCTTCGCTTAGGATTCGACATTTGCATGTAATCCCAGAGCGATCCTCCGCAACCAATTGAGCAACAAAGCAAGAAGGCAAGCGTTTGATCATGTTAATCCCAGATTTTAAGTATTTATGTTGATTACAAATTCTATGTATGCATTGCTACTTTGTTTTAATAGTTGGCCTAGTAGATGCATTTCCTTAGCAAATGATTATCCTCTACTACCATGAGCCTAGGTTACTTGGTCGTGATTTAGAGTTCGTGGATGGGCTCTTGTCACTTAGTAGTTGCGAATTAATTGCTTAGCCATGCTTAGCCGGTAGAAATGGGCGGTTATCGACTTGTCGATAACCTTGATCACACAAAACTTATTACGATTTATGATTTCCACCTTGTGCCATGTCTACTTGTGAAAACTAAAACTAAAAGCAAAATGATTTAGACTTGGGCACAATGGTATGTTGGTGTGATTCTCGGTGTGACTCGAATGGTGCCTAAGTCAACAAGGACCGAACATCTTGTTACACTAAACCAAGCATTTTAGCGTGCTAACCACACTAGAGGGTATGGGACCTCTCTTGACTTAGTACTTTGGCGTGTATTGGCTCCGGTCGCAGGAGGTCGCAGGAGGGATGGTGTTGGGAGATTGTAGTCCGAAAGACTTCACCGGGATGGGATTTGTTGTCTTTCGGCTTGCAATGTAAGCGTATGGTGTTTCTACCCATACGAGCGGCTCGTAGTTAATACACAATATTGGAAAGCGCCTCGTAGGACTTAGCCGTGCTGCATACCTACGAAGTGTGCTTTGGCTTAAAGGCGATCAAGTGTGGGTACATTGGTACACCTGCGCAGGTTAAAACTATTCGAATAGCCTCGCCCTAGGTTATGGACACGCTTGGGGAGGTCTTTCAAGAGTTAGACTACAACCTTTTAAATTAAAACTTGATGGGTGGTACGAATCGGGATTCGTATATGTTGTGGTGACTATTGGGGTAGTCACCTGTGTGGTTACTTGTATGTATCCAGACTTCATCTGTTACTTTGATAACTAAACAGATTTGCAAAACTTGCTTTTAAAATGTATTACATTATTGCAAATAAAATTGGCTTCATGCAAAATGAGACATACAACCTCCACCTAAATAAGCTTGCATGTAGTTATGAATAGGTCCGCTATTCCACACGCTGCCTCTTGCGGGTACAAAGACAATCTTTGTACTCGGATGCTATACTTAATTGTTTTGTTGCAGAGGAAGAAGGTGAGCCCGAGGGGCCTCACTTTGCGAGTGTGTTGTGGTAGTTTATGGGCGACTAGCTTATGCCCTGGCCGGTTGCCTTGTGGGTGTGTGGCTAACCTGGTCGACTTTTGTTCTAGCCATCTTATGGCGCTTTTGCTTCACTGTCATTTCTTGTATTTTGTTCTATTTGGCCGGTCGGCTCTCTTTTGTAATAACTTTACTTTATGTTGTTGTTGAACTTAGTGATATTGTTGTATGGAAATGATGTGTAATTTTGTGATGATGCGCATATGTTGCAATTCTGGGAAACATATGTCCATCGAGGCTTAGAATGTTTAATTAGTAATGCTAGAACCATTTGGAGGTTAAGTGTTACTAGTTAAATATTCCGGTCCTCACACAGGTGGTCCGAATGCACTCCAGATCTGGGCCGTTGATCACGAGATCGACGGTCCGCAATCAACAAAGTGCTACGCACGAGGCTTAAGTGCGCGAGGAGGATTTTAATGAGAGGGCCCACATGTCGGTGAGACAGAGGGACAATTAAGACAGCGATTAATTACTAGGAACCAATGATTGGTGATGATTAGTAATTAATGTGACCTAATGATCTTGCACAGAGGTGGGTTTGAGATGGGGGCCCACCTGGCAGTGACACAAACTGTCGATTAAGACACATTAATTGCTAACCAATGATTAGCAATTAATGACACCAGATTTTGTCTTAAGGAATCCCGGACTCTGGTCTAAGGCCTATGGGACCACTTGTTAGCGACCCAAAAGGTTATTCCCGACAGCTATTATTACTAACTCTTAATTAATCAATGATTAAGTATTAATGGTGTCCGAAAGTGACCACCGAGCGCCAGCGGGGGCGATTTATGGGGCTGGGCCCACACGTCGGTGGCACAAAGGCTTGTTTAGGACATAATTAATACACTCAATGATTAACGATGATTAGGCATTGATGATGTCCTAAATAACTGACAAAAACGGAAGATTACACCGGCAAAAACCCGAGCGCATTCAACGGCTAGTCGCCGGTGACTTCGGCTGCGGCGGCGCCAACCAAGTACCAAAATGGACTCGCAATAACATTGCGGACTTAATGGTGGCAACCTCGTCGGCGGTGAGGGACCAGAACGCCGACTAGCCGGAAAAACGAAAATGGAGCTTTTACTGCAAACTTGAAAATAGCGAAAAGTTCCGCTGCAGTCCAAAGAAGCGTGTGCCAAGGCCTCTAGGGACTAATAAGAAGCTACCTTAAAGGAGAGGAGCTTCAAAGATGGCCGGAGATGCTTGTCCACGGTGGAGGCTTGCCGGACCTGAGGAAGAAGATATGAGATTAAAGACCTGAGCCAAAATGAACACCGCTGGTGGTCAAAATAGCTACACAATAGCCCATATAAGCTTCATGAGCGATTAATTGAGAAAAGGAGCACTCACCGGAGCTAAGAAAGAAGATGACTGAAATCGACCGAATTTGAACCAACCCCAAATTCGTCAACTCCTGTGGATGAAACCCAAAATTGAGTGAGGGGAAATGATTAGGATAGAGAGGAGATTAAAAGGGTACAAGAATAGTTGAAGAAAAACCACTAAAGCTTCATGATCCACAATGGAGCTTCACAGGTCAACAATGGTGACTGAGGTGTTTTAGGTGTGTTAAGCTCCAAAAAAATGAATAAGGAGCTTAGGATGGTGTAAAGGGACACCAAGAAAGAGTTTTGGAACCTTATATAGCCAAGGATTAGGGTTTGGCAAAGGAGCCTCTCGGGTGAGCTAAGTCCAGGACATAGACATGGACCGAAAAGCAAAATGATGGAGATGTAGGAGTAGGGCATGCCTCTCTACCGAAAGCACTGCAAGCACTTAATGCCGACCAGGGAGACGTTGCCAGAGGAACAAGATTTGTGACGCCATGCCTCGTGACTTCGTTGCACGGCGGACGTTGAAGACGACCAGAGAAAGCCTTGGGCGATTTTGAGCCCTACGATTATGATCGGGCGGCTGATATTGCGCCACGCCTCTGAGGTTTGAAATAAAGGAATACATTGGGAGCCCTTGGATTAGAAATGAATGGCTCAGATTTCTCCACGATGCTGAGGTGGATTGCGGCAGAGGAAAATTGCGAGCGTTGGATTTTAATCCAACGGCTCTGATCAAACGAAGCAACCGGAAGGTCCGAATGTCTCCTGCGACGTGGACGGTACGATTTTGATCCAACGGCTGAGATTAAAAGTGCGCTTTTAAAAGAGGCTCGGTGCAGTTAGTTGACTGGACCGAGTCAAGTGGCTTGAGCCCGAGTCTGACTCGAACCCAACGCACAGTGAACTTAGGTTTTGAGTTTTAAATTGAACTGGGACTTTGGGGATTTGTTTGAGATAGCAAAACAACTCCAAAAGTTATCAAATTTTCACTGGAGCTTGCTAACTCGGATATTAACCTTGTGTAAAATTCTCAGAGGTTTTTATGCAGTGCATTATTCTCCAAAAAATTATGCAAGGCTCATGTTTAAGGTTTGACTGAAAGTCAAACAGGTTTGACTGTCTTCTAAAAATATTCAAACAATTCCTAAAAATTGTGAGATTTTTCAGAGGGGTCACATACCATCCCAGGAACTTAGGAAAAATATTTCCAAAGGATGATCACAAGATTTGAGATGAATGTTTTTGGAGAGACAAGGTTTTGGATCAAAAAGACTTGTGACTTTGTATTTCCATAATTCTTGTATAGGATTTGTTTGGAACATACAGGAAATACATGATGTAAGAAAAAGTTTTAATTTCTACTTATTTTCTTACATTTGAAACACAAGCCAAAATTGGGATGTTACAGATTGCGAGGGGTTCGATCTGTTCTGGTTCATCAATGTCGTGTTCTCCACAATCAACATATCAGTACCTTTCGGAAGATCGGGACACACTCTCATCACGACTAGCAATGGAAGACGGCCGAGTTCTCTCAAACTCTTGGAACATCGACCAGTTACGCAAATTTTACATGTAACAAACTTCCACGACAATAAAGTTTCAGGTTCTTTCTATCTTTATTGTCTTCCTTTGAGTAGTGCTTTTTTAATCATTCGACTATTTTTCTATACGCTCAGTTTTTCTTTACACTGGTCGAAGGAAGGACACAATAACTAGTTGAAGTATTTCCTTTCTGCATGTGGTCCTGCCCGCTAGAAGGAACTTCCTACTATCGCCTTGTTCCTAACTTTTGCTGCCAATACAAAGATATTGGGTTCAGGAAACATGGTCGAAGGATTTTAAGCCAACTCTTGCCACCATAGTTCATTTCTTCATTTTAAAAAATACTCTAAGAAGAGTGCACTTTTGAGATTTGTTCGACTGCCTTTGGTAAACTTTGTCGGTTTTAACTGGTCAGAGGAAGAAACACACCTAGTCAAAGCTTCTCCTTTCTGCACGTGATCCTGCCCACGAGAAGGAACTTCCTAGCATCATCTCGTTTCCTAATTTTGCTACTAGGACAAACCTATCGAGTACATTGAGAAAGGTTGAATGAATTTTTAAAGGTCCTCTAGATGTTTGTTTCACTCAAGTTGCCGTTCTTGATTTGATTAATCTGGTTAGAGATGGTAACATCACCTAGTCAAAGCCTTTCATTTCTGCACGTGGTCCTACCCACTAGAAGGACCTTTCTAGCGTCGATTCGTTTCTACTCTTTCGACCAGTGCAAGATAGTCGTGATCGAAAACTATAAGTCAAACAAATCTCTCTGTTTTAAGAAACTCTTTTTTCACTATTTACTTATTTTATTCAAATAAACTAAGCAAATAGTCGGGGGCTAGGATAAAGTTATAAAAATGACTTCAATTGTTAGTCTTGGTTTTTTTTCGTTCATTATCTTATGAGTTACTAACAACTCGATAAGATGATTTGCAGGAAAAATAAAGAAGGAAGGAAGGATTACATATATCTGGTCTAGTTATCTTTTATTCATTATCTTTTGAGTTACTAACTACTCTAGGAGATGATTCTCAGGAAAAAGGGAAGATCATATATATATATATCAACAAAAAGCTTGTCTTTACAGGTTCATATTACATATTACTCTAACGAAGGAGATCCTATTTGCATCTCCTCCGTGACCTTCTCGCCAACCGACTGCATTTCTTCAATCAGCCACTCTGCTTCTGCTTCAGTGCAATTGAAGTCAGCTTCGACTGAATGAGGGTTAAGGTTGGGATCACGAGCTTTAAGTTTTGCTAAGACATGGCTTACAGCTCCTTTGACCGCTTCCTTTATTGAGTCGGTCTGGTTGGTCTTAAGAGTGGTCACTAACTCTTGCAAAGTACTGACTTGCTTCCCAATGGCATTTGTGTGAGCAGTTATCTTGTCTTCACAAAGAATGACTTCTTAGCACATAGCCCACCGAGCACATTGTTCAAGAGGGAGATGTTGTCTTGAAGATTGACCTTCATCGACTTCATCTCCTCCTTGGTACAAGTCAAAGCCTCGTGGAGTCGCTTTATTTCGACTAACCGCTCTAAAAGGACTGAGGTTGGTTAGATAAAATGACTCCTAGTGAAGGAAAAAACCAATTTAGTAACATGTAAAGAATTACTTACCCGCTAATTGAGAATCCAGTTTCTCAATTTCTTGATCTTTATCCTTAGCAATGCGGGAGATCTCATGAACAACCAAAGTCTTCTTTTTGACCTCGGCAGGAAGAGTTCCCACTTCGGTTTGAAGAGCCCTTGTTTCGACTTCTTTTTCTAAAAAAAACGAGAAGTTAGGAAGGTAAAGATCAGTATCATAAGCAGTCATAACTTCAAGGACGTACTGTTTATTTCTTCCTGCAACTATTGGGTCACAGAGTTGGCCTCTTGAAGCTTCTTCAGAAGGTTATATACTTCTTCCCTTAGCTTTTTCGTCTTAGCTTTTTCGTAGTCGAGCGAATCAGCTAGGGTCTTTTCGTCACTCTTGAACCTTCAAAGGTTAAGGGTAGATATGAATACAGAGTCAAGTGGCCGTAAGTTTTTCTGCGACCATCCTCTCAAGTTATAAGTTTTTCTACGACAACCTTTTGGTCACAAGAACTTTTACGACTAGTACCCAGCCGTGAGTTTTTCCACGACAATCTTCTGGCCGTAAGTGTTTCTAAGACTATCACCAGAGGCGTAAGATTTTCTACGACAACTTCTACGAGTACTGTACAAGTGGTCGTAACATAAAACGACTACGAGTATCAGTCACTTACCATCTCTCTGCCTACTCACGGAGTTCCACCTTCTCTTGTTGTAGCTTAATAAGTTGCCGGTTGTATTCGCAAATCGTAGCAATCTGTTCCAAAGCTTTCTGCAAAAAAGGAAGACAATGAGAAGCAAGGAAAAAATCACTTTTATAGGTATCGTCAGATACTTACATTCATGCTCATCCGAGCAAACATGGAGACTATCCTCGTCGAATTTTTCAGCCCATCCATGTAACATCCCAAAATTTTGGTCTGTTTGAAGTTTTAAAAGAAAATTAACCATTTGGATTTTTCTGTTAAAGTTAAAAGCTTAATATGGATTTTCAGAGTTCAAAAATAATTTAACATGATTAATGTCAACATCGACTATATTAAAAATTATTTTATTTGGGCTCTATGTGTTTGGATATATTTTCTAGAATTTTCTAGAATTTTTCTGAGTGCATTTGCTATTTTCTATTTGCCTTTTGTCTTTTCTGCTATTTTCTAAAAAGAAAACTAAATTAAAATCTCAGAATCTTTCTTGGGCTCAATCCTTAAAGTCTTGGCCCATCTCCTTCTCCCTCCGGCCTAGCCCGCTTGGCCTCTTTCCCCGCCGCAGCCCAGTCCGTGCCTCACTCCATTGCTCTCACTACTAGGTGGGGCCGCCTCCTTTGCCACGTCTTCATCTTCTTCCTTCAGGACTCCTGGAGTCCGAGCGCTTCACGCGAGCAGCGCCGCCGGCTCTCTCTTGGACTACCTGGTCTCGGTGCCTATATAAGGAGCCTGACCGTGTCAATTTCTTCGCCTGTTCTCCCTCGCCCGAACCCTAAGGTCTCCTCTCCGATTTCGTTTCCTGGCGCCGCAATTTTCCTCAAGAACCGAGGACAATCGAAGCTTCTTCGTCGGGGGATTTCTTCGTCATTGGTCCCTCTCAGCCCCATCCGCCGCCACCGTTGTGATCGTATCATCGAGATCTTCGCCGTGCTTCCACCATCTTCGGTCGAGCAACTTCGGAGCGCCGTTTTCGTTTTCGTCATCATCCCGGCCGCCGCCTCTTCCCTCCGATCTACACCGCCGGTGAGTCCTTGGCCTAAACAAGCGCGTCATCTTGTGCGCAATGATATTCTCATCTGATCCCTGCCCTTGTTCTTTTCTACCGGCCGCTGGGTTGTCCTCGCCGGTCATCTTCTCGTTCTCCGGCCATCTTGCTCTCACCACCGTTCTAGCTAGTCTCCGGTCGGCCCGAGCCTTTCTTTGTGTTCCTGGTGTCGTCGCCGACCCCATGCTCCTCTTGATTTTCATCAGGCGCCACGTCTTTGCCAATTCCATCGTGGGCCGAGAACCTCGTCGCCGCCAAGGTCGCTGCCAACGAGCCATCGCCACTGCTCATGCTGAGCCATCTTGTCCAGAAGCTTCCTTGCGTCCCAAGGAGTCCGTTTTGCCACTTCCCCGGAGTTATCTCGCCGCCGGATGCTTTCGCCGTTGTTCTCGTCGCCGGCCATGTCTCCTTCTGCTCATCCCTCTTTTTCCCTCCTTGCTGACGTGGCAGCCAACTCCTCCCGCCACCTCAGCTCCTTAGCCTAGGTGGCATCCTCGTCAGCTCCTGGGTGTCGGCCACGTGGCACATCCAAAATCCCCGTGGACCTAGTCCACGTGAGCCATCTCACTTCCAAGTGGGACCCGCCCGTCAGTTCATTTTCATTCCGTCCGAACAGCCTCGCTGACATCAGCCGACGTCATAATCCAGAATTTCCAGTAGGAAAATAATTCGGATAATTCCATAAATTCAAATTAGGGTATTTCTTTAGATTTCAATCTTCCAGAGCTCATATCTTTTGCATCCGAACTCCGATTGAGTCCATTCAAATTCCCAAATTCATCTAAATTCGAGATATATTTATCTGAGATTTTTATTTAATTTTTGGAGTTAGTTTTCTCTCTGTTATTTATTTATTTGGTTTATTTGCTTGTTTTGCGAGTAGACGTCGATACTTCGGGAAGCTTCGAGCAAGGAGTAGCATACCAAGATCAAGATCAATCACTGGATTTATTCCAAGGAAGTCGCGGTCCTTTGATCATATTGAACCTATGATTTCAAAAGTATATTGTTTTATACAATTGCATGCTATCTTTATATAAATAGTTTTGGGTATAGTTACTACCAATTGTCATTATGCCTCCATTGATTATTTGAATGCCATGAATCCATTGTCACCTTAGCATGGGTAATTGTAGTTGGACATATTTATATTGCCAACATGGGTAACGTACATATGCTTATTTCAGCTTAGTTACGATGGGTTTGTCATCACTTGTGTCTTAATAATTAATTTTGACTTAATGCAATATGGAATCGTGGTGGTGAGCCACTCTTGTTAAAATTTGTGTACCATGACAGGGTTTGTCAATGGTTTTGGTTAAACGAAATGGTTTTCGCTTGGGCAAGTGGTTGGTGGATAGTGGGGATGTGGATTGAACATGCTGTGGGTTAGTGGTAGACTCGCCTGAGTAATTTGTCAAGGACTTAATCTTGTGCGCCATTGAACTGGGCCTTAACCGTACAACCACATGTCTGGTATGAGGCGGACCTGGCTGACTAATTAGCAATGTCTTAATTTCGGTTCTGTCATGTGAAGTGTGAGTCGTGGAAAACGTATTCTCACGGTGGCGCAAGAGGGGCACCGTGCAGTCGAAAGACATTGGTGTTGAAACCTTAGCGCGTAATCGGGTTAAGAAAGAGCTTTGTAAAAGCCTTGTGATGATCACTTAGTCGCACACCTTGGAAGTGTGTTAAACGGACATTATAAGTTGATCCATCTCTTGTGGGTCAAGTTGTACAACCTCTGCAGAGTGTAAAACTATTCGAATAGCCGTGTCCGCGGTTATGGACGTGCTCGGGGATTTCACACGGGAGATAGAGTTTCTTCAAAAATGAGTCGGAGTGTGGATGGGAAGTTCACTTGATGAATATAATGTTCGTTTGGTGAATAGGCCATTCACTTGGTTGTTTGTGTCGATTGGTGAATAGGGATTCACTTATCCTTGGTTTGGTTGGGAAGTGAATGGGAAGTTCACTGGTTGTTTCAAAGAATTGTTTATTTATCTAGTATTGTTTTCAATTACGCATTTCAATCTATTTATTATATTTATCGTAAATGCTGTTTTCTGCAAAAGAGCCATACAGCTAACCTTTGTTCAAGCCCTGCATGAATACTATTTGCATACATTTCCCACAGCTTGCTGAGTACATTCAAAGTACTCATGGCTTTATGCCCTCTGTTTAATCAGCAATAGAGGAAGAATATCAAGCTGCCAAAGAGTTCTACCAGGAAGACCATGAAAGTTTTGCGGATTAGGATGCGTTTCTCCACTCGATTGTCTGTGGGCATGTTGATTGGCCAATTGAAGAGTTTCGTTCCGTTGCAAGAGTTTATTTGTTTCTTTGGCCCTGCGTGGCAAGTTAAGTAAACGTTGACCATAAGGTCCAGTTATTATTATTATTTGTTACGTTGAGATTTTTTTAGTTAAATCAAATAAATGGATGGTATTTCATCACTGTTCTCCTGTGTGAGCTAGCTACTGATCTGGGACTAGTTCAGAATACACAGAGGGTTCCTGAGATGTATTTTTTGGTCCCGACAATCCATCTCCTCAACACGATCCCACCAAACCTTTTCGAGACGCTCGTCATCGAAAACTTCCCCACAGTTGGGAATGTTACTGGGATGAGGGACTCGGTCATGAGATCTGAAGACGGAAGATCCTAGATGGAAGCGGGGCCAAACAAATCAAAGCAGAAGTTGAAATACTCATCTTCCTCTAATTCAGTGACGGCAGTCCCTCCTTGAGAACCAGGAGGAATGTTCTTGACAACTTCCTTACCGGCGTGGTGGTTGGAGCTTTCACCACCACCTTCTCCAGGCGTCTTCGTCACGGTCTCTACTGTCTCGTCTCCATCCCTACGATTGTCTTAGTGGTCGTAGCCACTTCAGCAGCAACAGCTTCCTCCATCACGGGAATAGTGGCTGACCTTTCGGCCACTACCGTTGTCACTCCTTCGTTTACCGAAGAAGTAGTACTGGGCTTCTCAATAGAAGCATCCTCGTGGACTGACGGAGTTGGGTTAAGATCACAAAAAAGAGAGCCTCTACGTACTGGACCTAACCAGGAATTTGGAAGCAACCTTCCCAACAGAAGATTTCTTCGACTTCTTCTTAACCACTTTTGGTTGGAATTCAATCAGGGGGACAGGAGTCACTGCTTCTTGACCTCCTTGACTCCCCGAATAGCCGAGGCATGTCTCGACTATTTCAAGAGCACTGCATCCCTTGACCTCAGGCTCTACTAGAGTAGCAGTTTTCTTCACAAAAGACATGAAGCTTCTCCAGTTCTCCTTTTCCAGTTGCTTGACAAAGCCACGAGAGGCAGAAATTGCGAAAATCTTATTGTTGTAATAGAAGGGTACCTTGGCCTTGGGGGCTTTGCGTTTAAGAGCTATGGCAGCCTCAGCCTCCCTTTACTTGGCTGCAGCAGCTATGTCTGCAGCAAATTGTGCGAAAGGTTTGCTGGGAACATCCGGGCTCGAGCTTGTGGCATCCTTATCAGCGACCCTCATAAGTCGACGCCTTTTGGTTGGAGGAGCTTTTGCTTGCTCCGTTTGCACCACTGCCCCGACAACCACCAATTCGATCTCTGCATCATCTTGGCGATCTTCCATGCCTAGTTTCTATTAAAATCAGAAAAAGAAAATATCGCTAAGCGGTCGTAAGTCATTCTACGATCATCCTCTGGTTGTAAGTTCTTCTATGACTAGCTCATAGTCGTAAGATTTTTCTATGACAACTCCTAGTCGTAAGTACTTCTACGACTGTAAAAGCCTAAAGATGAAGTCGATTTCTGATTACCTTTAGGCGTTCCTTCTTTTCCTCTATGGTCAGAACTGCAAGGATTTGAGGAGGCGCCACATTTGCTGGACCCTTCTCACAGATTAGCTTGACATGGGCGTCAATATCTACTTGTGAAAGATTTGTGCAAACAGATAAAGTATTCAGTAGACCAAATCAGGATTAACCGAAACGAGAGTCAAAAGTAAGAATTTCACTTACCTTCCTTTTAATCCCTGGTCGGGTCTGTTGTCCCCGAGTACCTCCACATGAGAGGAACTCATTTCTTCAGGGGATCACTAATGCGGTGCGTGATGAAATCTTTCACCACGTGCCATCCGGTGAGTCCCTCCGTCTTCAAGTCCTTAATAGCTTGAATGTAGGGGGCGATCCGGTCGAGATCCCTGGGAGTCAAATCCCAGGAAGAAATCCTCTCAACGACATTTCCAGCAAATGAAAGGCTGTCTTCCTCGGTGACCGCCCAGTAGAACCACTTCTTCTTCCACCCCGGCCACAAAGACCGGGTGAACATCTGAATGTACTCCTTCGACTTCCCATCACTTCAGACCACAACTCCCAACGATTCTGACTTGTCGAGCCATTCATTGTAATACTGGAAGAGCTCGAGGTCCGCTGGAATCCCCAGGTATGCCTCACATAGGTATACGAATACACTTAACATTGTGATGGAATTAGGACCAAGGTTCACTAATTCCACCCCAAAGTGCTCAAGTACGAGTGTGAAAAAAGGGTGAGTAGGCAATCGGAGGCCGCACTCACAGTACGCCTGGAAGACGGGGATTTGCCTACTTTCCCCCAACAGCCAGTGTTGCCTGGTAGCCGAAATCCACTTCACGAGTACCTTTTTAGAAATTTTATCGGTAGCGACCACTAAGAAACGGTTCTGGCCATTTCTTCTCAAGAGAAGGAGGATTGGATTTGGAAAGGCTTCAAGAAAGTATATGGTTTTTGCTGGCGGCGGAGAGGACAAGAACTCAATGAACAGTCGAGGCGAATTGGGGAAAAGGTAAGAACCCTAAAGTCACCTCTGCAGTTAGTTTTTATAACTGCACGCTTGAAATGAAACATCGTGGAAACTCAACGGTTCCCACTGCTTCGGGAATTGCTCTAACGGACAGATTCTCTTAAATATGCCTGTTCAAGAAAACCGAGGCTATCTTCACACCTCAAGAGAAATTACCTTCTTGGCCAAGTATATTTCTGGTCAAACGAAATACTAGTTGGAAAGGTTTTACTTTGGATCATCGTGCCACGACCACTTCGTAGTCGTAAGATTTTCCACGACTACCTCGTAGTCGTGAGATTTTTAACAAACTTTCTTAACCAAGTATATTTCTGATCAAATGAAACACGTGTTGAAGAGTTTTTCCTTCGACCTTGTAACATCCCCATTTTGGCTTGTGTTTCAAATGTAACAAATTGAGGGTAAATTAAAACTTTTCCTACAGCCTTGTGCTTTTGAATTTTTCTGAAAATTCTTGTAAAAGAGTTTTGGAAAATTCAAAATCAAAACCCTCAATTATCAAGTCGACAACCTCCTTGGTCAAATCTTTTGTTAAACCCTTGGAAATAATTTTCCTTGGTTCTAAGGTTGCTTGGTAGCGCCCCTAAATTATTTCATGCTTTTTAGAAATTATTTGAATAATTTTGGGTGCAGGTCAAACCAACAATTCAATTGGTCAAACCCCAGTTTATCACTTCTGGAATTTCTAACATAAAATATAATGCATAAAAATTTCTGAAAGTTTTAGGGAGTTCAATCATCTATCTACTTAGCTCAGTTAAAATTTCATCAAATTTGGAGTTCATTTGGCCCTCAATTAAATCCTCAAATATTCAGCACAAAATTCAAATTAAAACAGGTCTAGTATCGTTCACCCGACCGAAGCTCGAACTCGAGTCCGACTCGGCCGAAGTTGGCTCGACAGGCTGCGCCCCACCGAGCGCTTTTCCTGCCGCTCGCGCCTGTGCGGCCGACTTGTGGGCGGTGTCGTCGCTGGTCATCTTCTTCCTCCGCGCGCCACGCGTGATCGGCCAGCGGTGAAGTCGGCGGGAGAGCGGCGCCTAGTCACCTCCCCATCCGCTCCTCACCGGCATGCATTTATTATGCTCGAGCACGCCACAGAGTCTCCTTCTACTGCTCCGTCGCTCGGCTCCCATGACTGAGTGGACCTCCCGTGCGAGAGCGTTGCGGACCAAGCTCCTCTTCTACTTAAGCACCCAGCTCTCCTTCTTTGTCCTCCTTTCACCCTTCAGCGACCAGTTGGCACCCTTCCTTCGTGCTTGAGCTCAACCCCAAGATCACCACGACCGCCATTGCTGAAGCTTGAGCTCCTCGGTGAAGGCGGTACTCCGAGACTCATTGTCACCATTCTTTGCTCTAGCTCCTTCTTCTTACCTCTGTGATCTTTAACCCTCGGTCAATTTGGTGGTATCCCGGGAAGCATTTGAATTGGAGGTTTCCCCTTTCATTTGAAAATCGCGCTTTCGTCCTCCTCTCCGGAAGGTGCTCCTTCCTTCACTTATGTGTTCCGTGTCTTTCTGGTGGACCTCCTGAAGTTATCATCACCATTGCTTGGTCCTCTATTGCTCAGGATTGCTTGCCCCGCGTTGTCTTCCTCGGCTCCGGTGGCGGTCGTCGTCGCTGGAACTCCCTCGACCTCCCTTGGACCTCCTCTCAGGCGGGTGAGTTCACAATGACCTCCTGTAGCTTAAGCACTCGATAGTTTAGGTCGCGCGAAGTCCTTCTCGGTTTTCACTTTTCCCGTACTTGATCTCCGCCTCGTTCCGGCTCGCCGGCGATATGGGTCGTGTCCGGCGACATTTGTGCCCTCAAAATGTTCGCAATAGTATTGCGAACGTTTTTGCCCCGTTGGACCGCGCCGCCATGGTCGTGGTCGCCGGCGACGAGCCAGTGACCAAAGCCGGTGTCCTAGGCTGTTGTCGCGTTTTTGTCAAGTCATTGGACCTCCTCGGGTTCATCGTGACCCTCCAGGACCTCCCCGTGTTAGATTCGCACCGTGGGATCTTGTCGGCAAAAACTCTAGCTCCCAAGACCTCTTCGATTTGATCCTAGCCCTTAATGACCTCCTCCTGTTTAGATCCACCCGTAGATCCTTTGTTCTGTAATGGCTAAGTCCTAGGACCTCTCGGTTTTGGTCTTGGCCGTTCATGACCTCTTCATTGTAGATCTGGACCGCTAGATCTCCTAGTCTGAGCCCTTAGCCGCCAGGACCTCCCACCATATAGAATCTCGGCGTTAAAGACCTCCGTAGGTTAAAACCCAGCCGCTAGGATCACCCTCCTCCTTGGGGTCCTCTTTGCAAAAGACCTCCTTGAGGTCCTCTGTGCGAAGAGGTCACCCCCGTCGTTTTTGTCAAAACCGCCCTCTCGGACCTCCTTGGAGTCCTCTTTGCAAAAAGTCCTTCCTTAGTCGTTTTCTAAAAACCACCCTGAGCCACCCCACCAAGGTCCTCTTTTGCAAAAGACCACCCCTGGTCTTTTGTAAAGAAAACCTTCAAAACCGTCCCAGGGTCCTCTTTACAAAAGACCATCCCTTGGTCTCTTTGTAAAGAGAACCTCAGGACCTCCTCGTGCTGGTCTTAACCATGAGGACCTCCCCGAGAGACATCTCGACCGTTAGGACCTCCTCGGTGAGATCCTAGCCGTCAAGACCTCTCGCTGTTAAGCACCGTTTAGGTCCTCTCTCCGCTCAGATCTAGACCGTTAAGACCTCCTCGGGAGATCTTAACCGTCTGCACTCCCCTTAGCGAGTTAGCCGTAGGACCTCCTCGTGGAGCTCGGGGCCGCGGATCCGGATCGGCGCCCACGACCTCCCTAGTCGCGAGGACTCTCCTTCGCGGTCTTTGTGCATCCGATGGTGGGCCGTTGGATTCAATATCAACGGCTAAGACCTCTCTAGGCGCGGCAAGGTCTTTGCGCCGGTGCTCGTGCGGGTTTTAGCATCTGAGATCGTGAGCCGTGCGATCTTTGATCAACGGCCCACGACCTCCCCAGTTTTTATGGTTTTCCAGATTTAGTCCCGAAAGCTTTTGTTTGCACATATTAATTGTTTTAAACTTCAAAATTGCATAACTTTTTCTCTGTAGCTCCAAATTTAACAAACTAAAGTTCTATAAATGCATCTCATAAAGTACTTTAGCTTAGTATAGGTTTTGCAAGAGTCTTTAATACTGAAATTAATCATGTCTTAGATTTAAAACTTAGAAAAATCATAACTAAATCATTTTAACTCCAAATGACCTGAAATTTTATATGGGTTACCACTATACCAGTAGGTAGCTACCATAAAAGTTTCAGCTTCAAAATCTTTCTAGAAAATATTTTTGCTACTGATGCTAATTATGGTAGAAATTAGGTTTTTAGAGAATATCTTTTGCACCACAAATCCAAATCAAGTTTTCCAGTTTCTATGTCTAGGTATGTTCGTATTTTACCTTGTGTATAAATTTCGTCACATTTGGATAAATTTTGCTTGCTCTTGTGTTTAAGTGTTGCTCGTCTTATTGGTTGTTTTCGCTCTTTCGCTTAGGATTCGATATTTGCGGTAATCCCGAGAACGACCCTCCGCAACAAGTTGAGCAACGACAAGCGTGCAAGCAGATTTGATCATTTCCATTAATCCCATTACTTTTAAAGTCTAATATTTTGTTTAACTTCTATGTATGCATTGCTATTTTGTTGTTAAATTGATTAGTTAGACCTCTAGTTGCATAATCTGTAGGTAAATAATTATCCTCTACTACCTGAGCCTAGGTTATTTCTTTGTGGTTAGAGTTCGATGGATGAACTCTTATCACTTAGTAGATTACTGAATGAATATTGCTTAGCCATACCTAGTTATCGGTAGTATTGGGCGATCATCGACTTAGTCGGTGATCTTGATCACACAACTACTTATACTACTCCATTATGTCCAACCCTTGTGTTTTATTGATTTACAAATCAAAAGCGAAAACAAAACTATATCTTGACTTGGGCACAATGGTATGTTGATGTGATCGGTTGGGTGTGTGGAATGGTGCCTAAGTCCCTAAGGACCGAGTTACTTGTGCCATTGATCCAAGCAATTATTGCGTGCTAACCACACGAGGGGGATATGGAACCTCTCTTGACTCAGTACTTTGGGAGGTGTTAATTATGAGCTGGTCGGTGGGTGTGTTCTTGTGTGTGTGTGTTTTGGAGGAGCATTAGCGGACCGGTTAGGAACATTTAATGTGTCTTTCTCCGTGGGTTGCGGCTCTTAATTAGCATCGTCCATTGGAAGCGTCTTGTTAGACTTAGCCATGCGCATACCAAAGGAAGTGTGCTAAAGTGGTGGTGGAAAGGCGGTCTATCGTGTGGGTACATTGGTACACCCTGCAGGTTAAAACTATTCGAATAGCCTCGCCCTAGGTTATGGACACGCTTGGTTATTTCCCACAAGAACTAGACTACAACCTTTTAAAAACTTAAAGCTGGACATGGGTGGTATGAAGGGTACTTCATGCTATTGTTGTGGTGACTATGGGTTAGTCACTTCTAGGTTGGTGATGTTCTCTATCTATGTTATTATTGTCTCTCTTTTATTTGAACAATAAAAGTTAATTGCAAACTTGCTTTGAATCTATTACCTTATTGTAAATGAAAACTTGCTTTATGTGAAAATAAGTCCAAAGCCTCATCCACTTAAATAAAGCTTGCATGTAGTTAATTATAGTTACTGTTACCTCACACGTTGTCTTGCAGTACAAAAACAAGTTTTGTACTCATCCGCTGGCTTAATATTAATTCTTTGCAGAGGAAGAAGGTGAGCCCCAAGGGCCTCACTTTTGTGAGTATGTTCTGTATTTGTTTGGGACGATTAGCTTGGCGGTCGGTTGGTTGCCTTGTGGGTAAAGGCACACCGATTGGCTTTTGTTTATCGTCATCTTATGGCGTTTGCTTCATTGTGTATTTACTTATCTTTATGAATTTTGGCAGTCGGCCTCTCTTTTGTAATAACTCTCTTTATATTATCTATGTCTTTGATTTGTTGCTTTGCTTGGCTCTATGTGTATGAATGGAATTGATGCATGATTTTGTAGCGGGTGTGTATCTGCATTTAGGAAGTATACATATCTCGAGGCTTGGTTTATTTGATTTGTACTGTTAGGACCAAGTGGATGGTTAAACAGTACAAGCCGAATAAACCGGGGTCCTCACAAAGTTGGTATCAGAGCCATTCCGACCGTAGTAACCCAAGCTTGGTCGTCCTTAGGATATTTTGAAAACCTTATTTTCAAAGGGTCAAATGATTTGTGAAAGCTTAAGTAAGTTCTCGGATTTTATTCCTTACCTATCTTAGCTTTCTTCTCTCGTCTTGCTCTGATTTGAGTTTAAAAGTTGTTTTCCTCTCCTTCCCTCTAAAGATAGTCGTTATCAATTAATTGGGTTTTGGGACCAATGAGCTTGGCAAATTGAAATGTTAGCCGCCCTCTACAAGGTTTTGAAGCTTCCGAAGTTGAAGATTTCAATTAGGAGGCTTGGATGCAAAATCTGGACAGCGATCATTCGGTTTCCGGACAGCAAGCTCAGAGGTTCTAACCAGGGTAGAAAATGAGAGGTTAATCAAGTAAAACTTGTGGGAATAAAAGGGTAAGATGTGATACTAGTTAGCTAAGTATCTAACGTTATTTTTATCGCCTTAACCTTGTTCTTGAGTAGTGTTAGGCTGGTTGTAGTGTGCTGAAATTTTTATCTTCTCACACTATTACTCGTTCATTTAATACGGGTTAATGGCATTGAGAAGTTGAGCTTGGTTTGGAGTTTCCTTGCTGTTTTGGAGCTTCTTTGGAAACATTTAAAGTTGTTACTTGCTGTTTTTGGCTTTCGGTTAGGGTGATGTCTCATTCCCCTAATCGTTAGCTTTTCGCTTTCATCAACTTCTAATGTTAGTGCTTTGGTTTCTAACCTAAGTTTCTTAGAGCGAGATGGTGGAGGTACTCGTAGCGGCCGTGGTCGTGACTGGTTTGGATGAGGAGCTTCGCCTCCTCCGACCATGGCTGAGGTCCTTCTCCAGATCGAGCGCAACCGCTCGGAGGACAGGAGGGTCCTGCTGGATGTTATTGCGCGCAACACCTCCGCCCTTTCCGGTGCCTCAGGATCCGGGCAGGGGGGCGGACATCAGTCCCGTGGGGGCCTTGCTGAGTTTCTTCGCACTCAGCCTCCCACGTTCTCCAGGTCCGAGGACCCATTGGACGCAGATGACTGGCTGCGTCGGGTTGAGCGTAAGCTCGGCGTTGCTCGGTGCTGGACCAGACGGGGCACTCTTTGCCTCCCATCAGCTTCAGGGGGCAGCACTCTCCTGGTGGGAGAACTTCTTGACCATGCAGCCCGCCGGCCACACTGTCTCTTGGGATGAGTTCCGGACGGCGTTCCGTCGAGCTCACATCCCTGTCGGCTTGATGAAGCTGAAGAAGAAGGAGTTTCGCGCTCAAACAAGGGCGTAAGTCGGTGATGGAGTACATGCACGAGTTCAACCACTTGGCTCGTTATGCTCCATCCGAGGTGGCCACCGATGAGGCCAGCGGAGAAGTTCATGGAGGGTTTGTGCGAGGAGCTGCAAGAGCGGGCTCTCCATTGTGGACTTTGCGACTTCCGTGCCTTGGTAGACAAGGCCATTGTTCTGAGCACAAGGCCAAGGCGCCTGGCGAGTCCGTAGCGCAAGTGGGAGGCCCAATGTCCGCACAGCGGCCTCTCGTCCTCGTGTCGGGCCTACCCGGGGGCCCGTTCGTGGCTTCCCTACCACCGAGGCCGCGGCACGTTCCTCGCCCTCCGCAGCGTGCCCCGATCGCGTGCGCTGCGAACCAGCAGGTGGCCCCGCAATCCATTGCCGGGTCACTGCTTTGCACCGTGCAACCGAAGGGCATTATGCCAATAGTTGCCCTAATAGGATCGAGCGGCCTCGTCCTAATGGAGGGCGCGGCAGGAGGTGGTTCTTCTCGAGATCGAAGGTTGTCCCCGCTACCCAAGGCGTGGGTAGTGTCGCGTCAACCTCATCTCGCGGAGGAGGCACAGGAGGCACCGACGTCGTGTTGGGTACCCTTCGGTTAACTCTTTCCACGCTCGATTTTGTTTGATTCAGCGCATCTCATTCGTTTGTTTCGAGTCTTTTCTTTGCTTGTGGGGTCTCCTTTACTCCATTGTTGGTCCCGCTGCTCATTCGCTCTCGGTTCGGAGTTGAGAGTGAGTGCGAGTGTAGGGATGTCCTGTTGAGATAGAAGGGTAGGATTCTTGGCAAACCTTATCCTCCTTCGATCGGCGAGCTTAGATGTAATCCTAGGCATGGATTGGTTGTCTCGGCACATGGGACAAATTGATTGCGCTAGAGGCTCATCTACCTCACCGATCCTTACGGCGGCGAGTTCGCTTCGCCGAAGGCTGCAGGTCCGCATCTCTTCGCGCTTGAAGCGAAGCCGCTCTAGATATTAGTGAAGTCGGTGGTGTGTGACCGTTGATGTCTTCCCGACGACCTTCCGTGGATGCCACGATTCGAGACCTCGAGTTTGTCATTGAGTTGGTTCCGTGCATCGCCCGATTTCAAAGAGGCCTCACTGGATGGACCCGCTTGAGTTGGTGGAGTTGAAGAAGCAAGCGGGTGAGCTTCAAGAGAAGGGTTTCATCCGCCCTAGCTCGTCTCACTCGGGATGCTCGGCAATCTTTGTCCCGAAAAGGACAAGACGCTGCGCATGTGTGTTGATTACCGTCCACTTAATGAAGTAACGGTAAAGAACAAGTACCCTTTGCCCGTATCGATGACCTCTTCGATCAATTAGCTGGAGCTCGAGTCTTCCAAGATTGATTTGAGAGTGGGATATCATCAAGTTCGGATTCGACACGAGGATATCCCAAATACGCTTTTTCTACTCGTTATGGCTTGC
Organism: Ampelocalamus luodianensis; assembly: GCA_036346255.1. NCBI lineage: Eukaryota > Viridiplantae > Streptophyta > Magnoliopsida > Poales > Poaceae > Ampelocalamus > Ampelocalamus luodianensis. Next base: position 19,854,107 of record CM070630.1, on the reverse strand, counting down.
GAGTACACCGTCATGTCATTCGGCAACCAATGCTCGGCCTTGTTCATGAACCTCATGAATTCGGTGTTCATGGAGTATTTGGACAGGTTCGTTGTGGTCTTCATCGATGATATCCTTATCTACTCTAAGAGCAAGGAGGAACACACCGAGCATTTGAAGCTTGTGTTGGGCAAGCTCGCGAGCACAAGCCGTATGCGAGTTCGACAAGTGCGTGTTCTCGTTGAAGGAAGTAGCCTTCTTAGGCCATATTCTTTCGGCGGGAGGCGAGTTGTGGATCCTAGCAAGATCAGCGATGTGCTTTCACGAGTCACCTACTTGGTCACGAAGTTGGAGTTTTCTTGGTTTAGCGGGATACTATCGTCGCTTTATCGAGAACTTCTCCAAGATAGCGGCCGATGACGGAGTTGCTCAAGAAGGACAAGAAGTTCTCGTGGTCCGCTGATTGCGAGGAAAGTTTCAAGCACTTAGCGGCGATTGACCACCGCTCCGTTCTGGTTCTCCCGATGTCCGTCGAAGCTTCGATATCTTTTGTGGCGCTCTCGTCGAGGCCTCGGGTGTGTCCTTATGCAAGAAGGCAAGGTAGTGGCCTATGCATCAAGGCAATTGAGACCTCATGAACTTAACTATCCTACCCATGACTTGGAGTTGGCGGCGTGATCCATGCACTTAAGATTTGGCGACATTACCTAATCGGTGTCGTTGTGAAGTGTATTCGGATCACAAAAGCTTGAAGTATTTGTTCACCCAACGGCACTGAACCTCGGCAAAGGAGATGGTTGGAGTTGATCAGGACTATGACATGGGTATTCACTACCATCGGGCAAGGCCAATGTCGTTGCGGATGCGCTTAGTCGCAAAGCGCATTGCAATGCATTGTTGCTTCAGAGCATCGACCCCTCTTCTAGAGGAGTTTCAGCGTCTCAACTTTGGGTTTGGTTGAGCATGGTTCCTCATTGCCTTGGTTGTCTGACCAACCTTGGTGGATCGGATCAGTGCGCTCAGATCGGATGTTGGGGTAAACCGCCTCAAGGAAAATGTCAAGAACGAACGACCAAGTGCTTCTCCGTAGATGAGCTTGGTGTCTTGAGGTTCGAACAGCGCCTCGTGGTTCCAAAGGACATAGAGTTGCGGGATTTAATCCTCGCGAAGCCCACGATTCTCCGTTATCCATTCATCCGGGGCCACGAAGATGTACGGGATCTTCGCCAGAGATTTTGGTGGACCGAATGAAGAGGAGATCGCGAGGTTCGTTTGTCGAGCGCGGCGTGTGTCGTCGTGTCAAGGCCGAGCATCAGCGTCCAGCTGGATTGCTTCAGCCCTTGCCCATTCCGGAGTGGAAGTGGGAATCGGTCGGGATGGATTTTGTCACTAGCCTACCTAGGTCACCGAGGGGCAATGATGCCATTTGGGTTATCATTGACCGGTTGACGAAAGTGGCGCATTTTCTTCCAGTCAAGACCAAGATTCGTACCGGTCACCTTGCGGAGCTCTATATCGCCAGGATCGTGAGCTTGCATGGGGTACCGAAGACGATCATTTCTGATCGTGGTTCAATCTTCACTTCTCAGTTCTGGCATAGCTTGCAAGAAGCTATGGGAACTCGTCTTTCTTCAAAGCCTGACATATCACCCCCAAGCGGATGGTCGGACCGAGAGGGTCAACCAAGTTTTGGAGGACATCTTTGCGAGCTTGTGTTCTTTCCTATGGGAAGCTTTGGGAGAAGTGCTTGCCATTTTGAGTTTTCTTACAACAACGGTTTCAAGCCGGTCTCGGCATGGCACCATTCGAGGCCTTATACGGGAGAAAGTGTAGAACCCCGTTGAACTGGTCTGAGACCGGTGAAAGACCTTTCTTTGGCCCGGGCTCGATTAATGAGGCCGAGGGTCAAGTCCAGCTCATTCGTGACCGCTTGCGCACAGCTCAATCCAGGCAGAAGAGCTATGCGGATCGTCGTCGTCGTGAGTCGAGCTTTGAGCCCAATGACTTCGTTTATCTCAGGTTTCTCCTCGAAAGGTCACCGCGTTTTGGTGTCAAGGAAAGTTAGCTCCTCGATATGTCGGCCCCTACCGTATTATCGAGAAGAAGGGAGCTGTTGCCTACAAGTTGGAGTTGCCTGCTGCACTTGCGGGAGTACATGATGTGTTCCATGTGTCCCAGCTAAAGAAGTGCCTCCGTGTTCCAACAGAGGAAGCTCCGTTGGAAACTCTTGATGTCGGGAAGATTTGACCTACGCGGCGTCTGTTCGTATACTCGAGGAAGTGAGCGAAGAACGAGGAATAAGACCATCAAGTTCCTTAAGGTTCAGTGGTCAAACCATTCCGAGGATGAAGCTACTTGGGAGCGAGAAGATCGTCTCGTCTGAGACTACCCTCTTTCTTTCCCGAGTGAACCAAATCTCGGGACGAGATTTTTGTAAGGGGGGGAGGTTTGTAACATCCCCATTTTGGCTTGTGTTTCAAATGTAACAAATTGAGGGTAAATTAAAACTTTCCTACAGCCTTGTGCTTTTGCATTTTTCTGAAAATTCTTGTAAAAGAGTTTTGGAAAATTCAAAATCAAAACCCTCAATTATCAAGTCGACAACCTCCTTGGTCAAATCTTTTGTTAAACCCTTGGAAATAATTTTCCTTGGTTCTAAGGTTGCTTGGTAGCGCCCCTAAATTATTTCATGCTTTTTAGAAATTATTTGAATAATTTTGGGTGCAGGTCAAACCAACAATTCAATTGGTCAAACCCCAGTTTATCACTTCTGGAATTTCTAACATAAAATATAATGCATAAAAATTTCTGAAAGTTTTAGGGGAGTTCAATCATCTATCTACTTAGCTCCAGTTAAAATTTCATCAAATTTGGAGTTCATTTGGCCCTCAATTAAATCCTCAAATATTCAGCACAAAATTCAAATTAAAAGCAGTCTAGTATCTTTTCACCGACCGAAGCTCGAACTCGAGTCCGACTCGGCCGAGTTGGCTCGACCAGCTGCGTCCACCACCGCACCGCACCCAGCTCGCTCGCGCTCTGTCGTGACACATGGCCCGGTGTCGTCGCTGGTCATCTTCTTCCTCCGCGCGCCCACGTGCGACTGAGCGGCGGTGAAGTCAGCGGGGAGAGCAGCGCCTAGTCACCTCCCCCATCTGCTCCTCACTGGCATGCATTTATTATGCTCAGAGCCTGCCACAGGAGTCTCCTTCTACCTGCTCCCGTCGCTCAGCTCCCATGACCTGAGCTGGACCTCCCGTGCGAGAGAGCCGTTGCGGACCAAGCTCCCCTCTTCTACTTAAGCACCCAGCTCTCCTTCTTTGTCCTCCTTTCACCCTTCCGCAGCCCAGTTGGCACCCTTCCTTCGTGCTTGAGCTCAACCCCCAAGATCACCCTGACCGCCATTGCTGAAGCTTCGAGCTCCTCGGTGAAGGCGGTACTCCTGAGACTCATTGTCACCATTCTTTGCTCTAGCTCCTTCTTCTTACCTCTGTGATCTTTAACCCTCGGTCAATTTGGCTGGTATCCCCAGGAAGCATTTGAATTGGAGGTTTCCCCCTTTTCGGCTGAAAATCGCCGCTTTCGTCCTCCTCTCCGGTAAGGTGCTCCTTCCTTCACTTATGTGTTCCAGGTCTTTCTGGTGGACCTCCTGAAGTTATCATCACCATTGCTTGGTCCTCTATTGCTCAGGATTGCTTGCCCCGCGTTGTCTTCCTCGGCTCCGGTGGCGGTCGTCGTCGCTGGAACTCCCTCGACCTCCCTTGGACCTCCTCTGGGCCCAGGTGAGTTCACAATGACCTCCTGTAGCTTAAGCACTCGATAGTTTAGGTCGCGGCGAAGTCCTTCTCGGTTTTCACTTTTCCCGTACTTGATCTCCGCCTCGTTCCGGCTCGCCGGCGATATGGGTCGTGTCCGGCGACATTTGTGCCCTCAAAATGTTCGCAATAGTATTGCGAACGTTTTTGCCCCGTTGGACCGCGCCGCCGTGGTCGTGGTCGCCGGCGACGAGCCAGTGACCAAAGCCGGTGTCCTAGGCTGTTGTCGCGTTTTTGTCAAGTCATTGGACCTCCTCGGGTTCATCGTGACCCTCCAGGACCTCCCCGTGTTAGATTCGCACCGTGGGATCTTGTCGGCAAAAACTCTAGCTCCCAAGACCTCTTCGATTTGATCCTAGCCCTTAATGACCTCCTCCTGTTTAGATCCACCCGTAGATCCTTTGTTCTGTAATGGCTAAGTCCTAGGACCTCTCGGTTTTGGTCTTGGCCGTTCATGACCTCTTCATTGTAGATCTGGACCGCTAGATCTCCTAGTCTGAGCCCTTAGCCGCCAGGACCTCCCACCATATAGAATCCTGGCCGTTAAAGACCTCCGTAGGTTAAAACCCAGCCGCTAGGATCACCCTCCTCCTTGGGGTCCTCTTTGCAAAAGACCTCCTTGAGGTCCTCTGTGCGAAGAGGTCACCCCCGTCGTTTTTGTCAAAACCGCCCTCTCGGACCTCCTTGGAGTCCTCTTTGCAAAAAGTCCTTCCTTAGTCGTTTTCTAAAAACCACCTGAGCCACTCCCACCAAGGTCCTCTTTTGCAAAAGACCACCCCTGGTCTTTTGTAAAGAAAACCTTCAAAACCGTCCCAGGGTCCTCTTTACAAAAGACCATCCCTTGGTCTCTTTGTAAAGAGAACCTCAGGACCTCCTCGTGCTGGTCTTAACCATGAGGACCTCCCCGAGGGACATCTCGACCGTTAGGACCTCCTCGGTGAGATCCTAGCCGTCAAGACCTCTCGCTGTTAAGCACCGTTCAGATCTAGACCGTTAAGACCTCCCCTCGGGAGATCTTAACCGTCCAGACCTCCCCCTTAGCGAGTTAGCCGTAGGACCTCCTCGTGGAGCTCGGGGCCGCCAGATCCAGATCTGACGTCCACGACCTCCCTAGTGCGCGAGGACCTCCTTCGCGGTCTTTGTGCATCCGATGGTGAGCCGTTGGATTCAATATCAACGGCTAAGACCTCTCCTAGGCGCGGCAAGGTCTTTGCGCCGGGTGCTCGTGCGAGTTTTAGCATCTGAGATCGTGAGCCGTGCGATCTTTGATCAACGGCCCACGACCTCCCCAGTTTTTATGGTTTTCCAGATTTAGTCCCGAAAGCTTTTGTTTGCACATATTAATTGTTTTAAACTTCAAAATTGCATAACTTTTTCTCTGTAGCTCCAAATTTAACAAACTAAAGTTCTATAAATGCATCTGTTAAAGTACTTTAGCTTAATATAGGTTTTGCAGTAGTCTTTAATACTGAAATTAATCATGTCTTAGATTTAAAACTTAGAAAAATCATAACTAAATCATTTTAACTCCAAATGAACTGAAATTTTATATGGGTTACCACTATACCAGTAGGTAGCTACCATAAAAGTTTCAGCTTCAAAATCTTTCTAGAAAATATTTTTGCTACAATGCTAATTATGGCCGAAATTAGGTTTTTAGAGAATATCTTTTGCACCACAAATCCAAATCAAGTTTTTCCAGTTTCTATGTCTAGGTATGTTCGTATTTTACCTTGTGTATAAATTTCGTCACATTTGGATAAATTTTGCTTGCTCTTGTGTTTAAGTGTTGCTCGTCTTATTGGTTGTTTTCGCTCTTTCACTTAGGATTCGATATTTGCGGTAATCCAGAACGACCCTCCGCAACAAGTTGAGCAACGACAAGCGAGCAAGCGATTTGATCATTTCCCATTAATCCCATTACTTTTAAAGTCTAATATTTTGTTTAACTTCTATGTATGCATTGCTATTTTGTTGTTAAATTGATTAGTTAGACCTCTAGTTGCATAATCTGTAGGTAAATAATTATCCTCTACTACGAGCCTAGGTTATTTCTTTGTGGTTAGAGTTCGATGGATGAACTCTTATCACTTAGTAGATTACTGAATGAATATTGCTTAGCCATGCCTAGTTATCGGTAGTATTGGGCGATCATCGACTTAGTCGGTGATCTTGATCACACAACTACTTATACTACTCCATTATGTCCAACCCTTGTGTTTTATTGATTTACAAATCAAAAAGCGAAAACAAAACTATATCTTGACTTGGGCACAATGGTATGTTGATGTGATCGGTTGGGTGTGTGGAATGGTGCCTAAGTCCCTAAGGACCGAGTTACTTGTGCCATTGATCCAAGCAATTATTGCGTGCTAACCACACGAGGGGATATGGAACCTCTCTTGACTCGAGTACTTTGGGAGGTGTTAATTATGAGCTGGTCGGTGGGTGTGTTCTTGTGTGTGTGTGTTTTGGAGGAGCATTAGCGGACCGGTTAGGTCATTTAATGTGTCTTTCTCCGTGGGTTCTGGCTCTTAATTAGCATCGTCTATTGGAAAGCGTCTTGTTAGACTTAGCCATGCCTGCATACCAAAGGAAGTGTGCTAACCGTGGTGGTGGAAAGGCGGTCTATCGTGTGGGTACATTGGTACACCTGCAGGTTAAAACTATTCGAATAGCCTCGTCCTAGGTTATGGACACGCTTGGTTATTTCCACAAGAACTAGACTACAACCTTTTAAAAACTTAAAGCTGGACATGGGTGGTATGAAGGGTACTTCATGCTATTGTTGTGGTGACTATGGGTTAGTCACTTCTAGGTTGGTGATGTTCTCTATCTATGTTATTATTGTCTCTCTTTATTTGAACAATAAAAGTTAATTGCAAACTTGCTTTGAATCTATTACCTTATTGTAAATGAAAACTTGCTTTATCTTTGAAAATAAGTCCAAAGCCTCATCCACTTAAATAAAGCTTGCATGTAGTTAATTATAGTTCTGTTACCTCACACGTCAGTCTTGCAGTACAAAAACAAGTTTTGTACTCATACGCTTTGCTTAATATTAATTATTGCAGAGGAAGAAGGTGAGCCCCAAGGGCCTCACTTTTGTGAGTGTGTTCTTGTGTTGTTTGGGACGATTAGCTTGGCGGTCGGTTGGTTGCCTTGTGGGTAAAGGCACACCGATTGGCTTTTGTTTATCGCCATCTTATGGCTGTTTTGCTTCATTGTGTATTTACTTATCTTTATGAATTTTGGCGGTCGGCCTCTCTTTGTAATAACTCTCTTTATATTATCTATGTCTTTCGATTGTTGCTTTTGCTTGGCTCTATGTGTATGAATGGAATTGATGCATGATTTTGTAGCGGGGTGTGTATCTTGCATTTAAGGAAGTATACATATCTCGAGGCTTGGTTTATTTGATTTGTACTGTTAGGACCAAGTGGATGGTTAAACAGTACAAGCCGAATAAACCGGGGTCCTCACAGACCTTCACGCTACAACCACCTCGTGGTCGTAAGAATATCTATAACTCCTTTCCCAAGTAAGTTATTTTCATTTGAAGTTGGGGGGCTAGATGATGAAGATCTAATAATCCTCATTTTACTATTTATTTGTAGTTAGTATTATAGGTAAATATGACATCACACGGCTATTAAATATACCCTTTATAGTCTTAAGGAGGAGGACAATCAGGTGGTCGTAAGTTCTTCTACGACCATTCCCATAGTCGTAAGTCCTTCTACGACTACCACGTAATCGTAAGTTCTTCTACGATTACCTCTGGTCGTAAGCTCTTCTACGACCAGTACCCAATCGTAAGCTTTTCTACGACTACCCCCTGGTCGTAAGTCTTTCTACGACCAGCTCTGTCACGACTTCCTCATAGTTAATTGGGTCCACTTGCCTGTAGGCCCAATTGATTACGGGATCTGAGCAGCTAATATACGCAATTATTCTCTGGAGTAACTGCATATAACGCACCATTATCTCTGATTGATAACCGCTAGGTGACGTGGGGAGGTTACTACTCCAGTGATTACTACCATTATTACGGAATAATGAGGTGTCTCTTGACCTGGAACGACTACCTCTTCATGTAATATAAAAGGACTTCAGTCAGAGAGAAGAACAGAGAGACAATCAGTAGCAGCACAAGCCTATGTCTTTCTCGCTGATTGTAACCAACATACACAATATAATACACACAAGAGTAAGGTTTTTATCCTCTCTAGAGAAGGTCCGAACCTGTATAAAAATCCCCGTGTTCTTCCTATCTGCGTGATCAATTGTGGAGACCCTACGAATCAAACAATCTTTACGTAAGATCGGTTCTAAAACATCGACAATTAGTATTGAAAGGGAGATATTGAATTTAGATGAATTTAGGAACAAGAATCGACAGAATCGGAGTTCGTATGAAGGAGAACAAACATCCAAAAGATTGTAATCGCATGAAATGATAGAAAATCTTGAAAAAGAAAAAGAGAGAATATTCCCTCAAGATACTTGTCTGATTTTTCATACATAGCCAAAGCATATGACACAAGGGCCCCATATGCTAGAGAAATAATCAGCAGAAGAAATAGAGATGGAGGCAATGACAAGTGGAACCCAATGCTAGAGACTCAAAGGAAGTAACACAGAGAGCTTCAGTTGAAAGCAAAATAGGGGAGGCACAAAGGCGGCAAGGGTATGCGGCGGCGCCAGTGAGGCAGGAGGTAGGGCGGCCGGCTGAGGGGAAAAATGGGACCCCGACGAGGTGGCGGTCCCACAGGAGGTGGCGACGCGGCCGGAGGGGCACGGGGTCGACAGCGGTGGCTCCTACGGTGGCGGCAGGCTCACGGCTGCGTTGTGTCGCCGACGGCTGGGCAGCGCGACAGTGGAATTGGCGTGCGCACGGGCACAACGCGGCCACAGGGATGGCGCAGGGCCACTTGGGGCGACCGAGGAAGAGCCGAGGAGGCGGCGGTGGGAGGGCTCCTCGGTGGCGGAGAAGTAGAAAGGAGGTGGGGGAAGGGGGAGGAGGTCCGGGAACGTGCTTTGACGTGCTCGGGTGGGCACCGGGGTTCACCAGAGGGGAGATTGAGCGGTGGGCGGCAGCGACCGGACTTGGGGGAGAACGCGGTTTGCGGCGGTGGGGACCTCCGGGGCAGAGGGATAGAGGAGGGGTGAAGGGGATGGGAGGGTGCTCAGTGCTCCTTTTATAGGTGGAGGTTTGGGCGTGGGATGGAGCGGCGCATGCGCGGTGCGGGTCAGAGCGCACGGGTGCTAGCAGGGCTCAGGCCCACAGCATGCGGCGCGGGGCAGGGTATGCGTGCGCACGACGGGATTCGCGGCGCGAGGTAGGCGCGGCCAAGGTAGGGCGATAGCGAGATTCGTGGCGCACGGGCTAGTGCTACGCCGGGAGCGGGGGTGGCGAGCGCGTAGTGGGTTGGGCGAGACCGTGAGAGCATTAGCAGAGGGAAGGAAGAAAGAGAATGAAGAAAGAAAGAAAAAAAAAAGGAAAAATGGAGGAAAAAGAAAAGAATGAAGAATTTCACAGAATTTCGTAATTTGGCGAAGAATTTGAATTGAGCTGGTGGGATTTGAATTTGAATTTCGGAATTGGAAATTAAGTAAATGCAAAAACTCCAATCAAAATCTAAAATTTTGAATTAATTAATTTTGAAAAAGAATCGAAATTTAGGATGTTACAACAGCACGATTGCTTTTCAGTTGCGTGTGTTCTGTTCTTCGCCTTCTGGTGCAGCGTGCCTTGTCTCGCCTCATGGCGCAAGAGATGCAGCGGACACTTCTTTTGCCTCCTCGATCTCCGCACGAAGGCAGGCGCAAGAGACAGCGACGTCCACGTTCTTGATTGCTTTTCCTTTTCCTTCGCACGAGTCACGACGCCGCTGTAGATGCGTTTTTTTTTTTTTGGCTTTTCCACGCGAGGGGAGACGCAGGCGGAAAAAAAAGTAATATTTGATGCGACGTCCACGAAGCCACGACAAGACAGCGACGCCGGTCTTTAGCTGCTTCGGCACTCGATCCAGATCGAAAAGCGTAGAAGAGAATACCAGCTGTGTCTTGACAGCGATGGACAGATAGCGACGTCGCCGAACGAACGAGACGTTTCGATTTTGATGCGTGTCGCCTCGTTCGTCCACGAACGTGCGTCTTCGAAGCCAAGTCGACTTCGGACGCGGGCGATCACCGGGCGCGCCGCCTCCAAACTAATTTTGGTTGCTTGGTTGCAGCGAGATAGCGACGACAGCTCGCCGTGCGTGCCGCCGTCAAACCGTGCTCCGATATCAGCTACCCTAGATCGATTTCATGGAGACTTTTCGGTCTATCTTTTATTTCTTTGTTTTTTTATGCCACTCATAATTGTATAATAAAGTTGGAAGATAAAGATCTATTTATAGACTACACTTCCAGATGATACAAAGTGACCCATCTATTTTCGGTACACTGTGAGACTTCTGAACTATGTCACCAACCTATAATCAGACAAACCAGTTTTTTTTTTTGACGTGAAAGGTAGATAGACTCTACCTTGTGACCATTGTATTAAATGATTGTCAATGCAATACAAACTGGAAGGGAAAAATAATAAAAAAAAAAAAACAGAAAAAGTAGAGTTAACTAAGCACTATACATGCAGGGGATTTACAATAAGAGGTGACACCACTGTCGAAGTGAATCCTGGTACTCGGTTTTGGTCCTGTAAGACCATAGACCAATGTAATCTTTTATCTGACACAACAACTCAGTTGTTCTGGACTCCTTATTTAGAAATACCCGCTTATTCCTCATGCGCCATAGTGCATGAGCACAAGCTGCAAAGCATATGGGCCAAACTTCTCGGTAGCTCATTGATTTGGTTGAAACTCTTTCCACAAATTCGAACATGTCGTGGCGAGTTAGCGTCATTGTTAATCCGAGAATTTTCTAGAGATTATCCGCGCTTTACATCGGAGAATGATATGATCAATTGTTTCAATTCTTTGGGCAATTGTTGCAGTGAGGATTCGTTATCCAATGCTTCTTTACCATATTGTCTTTGGTGTTAAGCTTCCCCCTGAAAGCTAGCCATAGAAAGATTTTGTATCTATGCGGAATTGAACTGTGCCAGACATAGTCTGACGCTTTCCATTTGAGACCATGGAAGGATAGGATTCTGTAAATATCTGAAGTTTTTATGTCCAACATGGTTGATGCGATGACTCTTCTATCTGGAATCCCATGCGTGATGTGTTGTCCCTGAAGGATCGCGGCAAGGCTACGATAGCACAAACAAAAATTTTACCGCGCAACCAAGGAACCACCGCAAGTAATAGATCACGAGATTACCACTAGGCGCGCCGACTCGTGGCGGAAGTAGAGTCGATGTAGCGAGTTGATGCGATCGTGAGTCGCACTTGCGCGCGTCGCTCCTCCTACTCGACGAACGCCGCAAGTTCTCCTCCACTCCCGAGGTCGTCGTGAGTCGCGGATCGTCCTAGTGCGCGATGCTTCGCAGCGCCTCCAAGGTATCCACACGTGCGGGCGGGGACACCACGCCGCAGAGTGCTAGCGCCGACGGCGTGGTTGAGGAGAGCGTGGCTATTAGGGTTTCGAATTTTCTTCCAAAGGATTGATCGATCACCTCACCCCATGCCACCGCCCTCTATATATAGGCATCCATAATGAGTCCCGAACAGAGGCCCAATAGGAACTCGTGGCCTATAAGAATTCGGATCACCATCCAAATCAAATCCTAGCCCTTTAAGTGTGTGACCCTATAGGTTCGTGAGTAATCGGTTGTGACTGGAAACTCTTTCCGATCACGAGTCGTCACGTACCTAGCGGCACATAACGATTCTCGAACACACACGTAATATATCGGACGAACCTTAATGCAATATGATCTACGACCGAGTCCTTATCACTTACGACCAGCAGACTTAGTCACAACCGATTCATAATCGATTACAATCGATTCGTAACTCCTTACGACCGTTAGTATCTAACTACGACGACTTGCAACTCCTTACGACCGGTTGGTGATTATGTTCGAGTAGTCTTCGACCAGGTCGTATCTCCATACGACCGACGATCGACGACTCGGCAACCGAACGACCGCTTGTGTATTCTCCTTTGCCTCACGACATCCGGTTGAACTCGGGTGAGATAATATGTCATCCATGGACTATTCAATACTTTCTCGATTAAGTGTCGAATAACTTCATGTGGTCGACACTTGACCACCTGATGGCATGGCCATGCACTTTCTTTATTCGACCACAACGAGGGGCCCAGAGACATCTCTCCGTTATGTTAGGAGGGGCAAATCTCATATCCGACCAGTCACATTCCTCCGTATGTTTCATAGCATACCCGAAAGCTATCTTTATAACTACCCAGTTACGGAGTAGCGTTTGGCAACCCCTAAGAGTGCTATTACACATGTAGGAAACCATGCTGATCTCAGGTCTAAGGATTATACATCATCATTGCTTGAGACCAACTAACGACACATAGAATCATAACAATCTCAATAGTGTCTCAAGGTGGGTCTTATCCAACACTGTTCTCTAACATGTGTCCATATTATTGATTAGATATCTCTATATCCATGACCGGTGAAACATGATCATCAATCAATACATGTACTAGTCGTGGAGTCACTGGTGTTCCACCCAAGTGACATTCGACAAGGGATACTTTAGAACGACATCATATAAGATAAAGAGTTTCACCAACAAGTCACATACTCATTGATCTATATAACTGATGATTCATTCAAGGAACAAGATAACATATTATCAAATGTTATGAACATAATGAAATACAATCATCTCTATGATTGCCTCTAGGGCATATTTCCAACAGTCCCAACAGAGAATGAAATAGAGCCTGGTTTTCCAATAGCGCCTGGTGAGACAGGACCGGATGGAGAGAAACTCGCGGTCGTTATCCACAAGCTGTGGAGTTGTGCAATTCGGATTAGTTGCATATGTAAACAGTGTTGGAAAGCATAGGTACAGTCTTCCTGCAGAGGTCCAAAGGTCTTTCCAGAACGAAGTAGTCTTTCCATCTCCGATTATGACCTTTGTCATGTGCGTAATTGTCTCAATAATGACCGCTAACATTTTCCAAACTGTTGTGTCACCTTGTCGAGGTGAGCGGTATGTGACTTGAATATATCTACGTCTTAGCCAATTGAAGCAAGGTTCCGTTGAGTTCGATAGTAACTTACTGTCAATTTCATGATCAAGGCTTTATTATGAATCAAGTAAATCTCGTAGTCCTAAACCTCCTTGCTCTTTGGGCGTTGTTCACGTGGTCCAAGCAACCGGACAACGACCACCTTGAATCTCCTTATCTCCCTTCCAAAGAAAGGCTCTTCTAATTTTGTCAATAGCTTCTATGTGCGTTACGCCATTTTATGCAACTCATGTAATATGTCAGTATTACGATATTTGAGTTTAACATTATCACTCTCCCTCCCCAAGATAGCAAACCGGGAATCTATCCTGCTAGCCGTCTATCTATTTTGTCAATGATTGGATGTAACAAGCTGTGGGGAATCTTGTTAGTAGATAAGGGTAACCTAAGTAGTTGCATGGTAGTGAGCTGAGTGGACATTGCAAAGTGGACGCAGATAAGACACCTCTGTTGTGACATGTGAATAGGTACTAATGTACTCTTATGGTAGTTAATCTTTAGCCCGAAAATATTGCAAATGAATCAAGGAGCTCCTTGAGTGCCATGGCTTCTTTGTCTTGATCCTTTAAGCAGAATTAGGGTGTCATCTGCGTATTGCAGGGTGGGAGGGGTCTCTTGTATATCCAAAGGGTGTAGAATCAACCCATCTGTGTGTGCACATTGCAGTGTTTTTTGGAGAATATCCGCAACCAGGATGAAAAGATATGGTGAAAGCGGATCGCCTTGTCTAACCCCTCGCTTGAAGCTAATTTGATCCCCCACTGCCCCGTTCATAATAATCTGTGTTTTGCCCGAAGTGAGGATAGTACGTATCCAGTTTATCCATTTACTATCAAAACCTCTATGATGCAAGGTCAGAAGAATACACTCCCAGTTTATTGTGTCAAAAGCTTTATGAAAGTCCAATTTTAGCACTAGCATTGGCTTTTTCTGCTTCAACGCACATTGGACAAGTTCTGAAGCAAGAAGGAAGTTCTCTGTGATTGATCTTCTTGTAATAAAACCAGATTGCATCGGACTGATTAACATAGACATTTTCGGCTGCAGCCTATTAGCCAAAACTTTGCTAATGATCTTTGGTATACTATGTAAGAGCGATATGGGCCCAAAGTCCTTGATGTGCATAGGCAACTCAACTTTTGGTATCAGAGTCACATAAGAATTATTAATCCCTGACATGTCCAGATTATTGGAATGCAAGTCCACAAAAACGTGTGAGAGATCAGCCTTAATAATGTTCAAGAACTTTTTGTAGAACTCGTTGGTAAATCCATCAGGCCCAGGACTTTGTTGTTTGGTGCACGTATAATAGCATTTGCTATCTCCTCCCAAGTGAAGCAGACAGACAGGTCATGGAGATCTTCAGTATGCTGATATAGCTGTGTGAGGTTGATTGTCGGAGACCAAGGAACTTCTACACTGAAGAGGTGTCTGTAGTAATCTGTCGCAATTTTCAATTTGGAGTCATTGTCATAGTGTTCAATGCCATTATCTACCAGGACCTTTATGTTGTTCTTTCGGTGTCTTATGGAAGAGGCTACATGGAAAAAATGTGAGTTTTCATCGCCTAATTTACACCACTTAATCTTCGCCCGACGCTTCCATTTTAGTGTACAGAACCGGACTAGTTCTTGAAGTTGTATTTTGACGTTCTTTCTGAAAGTGAACTCAAGGGTTGTGAGAGGCCTCCACTCCTCCATACTGTCGAAATAGTCCAATGTGATTTTAGTGTTGTCAAGTTGAGTTGGCGGTGATGTTCCTCTTTGCCCATGATCGATTCTTGCCCGTAGTCGTCGTAGCTTGAGATTGATTCGGATATGTTGGTCAAATTTCGGTCCCTCTAATCCATCTTTGTGTTACTAAGTTTTGAAAGATCGCATCTCGCAACCGGTAATTTTCGGTTTGAAAAGCTTTGAAGATGGTAAATCCGCTTTGATGTCCACAATTATTGGAGTGTGATCCGAAGTGGTCGCTACTTCGATTTTGCGAAGTGCATACGAAAGATTGGCTCCAATCTGTATTGATTAGAATTCTATCCAGTTTGGCCATTGTTGGAATCCTCCTCTTGTTCGTCCAAGTATATCTTCTTATCGAACTTCCACTTCAGAGGCCTTGATGTTGTATCCATGCATTGAAAATGGACATACCAGTCCAATTTATGTTGTCGTTGCTCTTCTCATACGCATATCTATAAATGTTAAAGTCTCCAAGAATCATCCAAGGTCCAGATAACAGATGCCGTAGATCAGATAGTCTGTCGAAGAAGGGCTGACGGGCATTGTCCTCACATGGCGCATAAACGTTTGTGATGTAGAACTTGGAGTTGTCAGTTTTTGACTTGAATAGAAGTGTTAAGGACCAATCGTCAGCCTTTACCAGAGAAGCATCTAGATTGGTATTGCACCAAGCCGTAAGGGTCCCTCCAGAAGTCTGAATTGACGGATGGTAGTGGTAATCCCTTATTCTCGGAGGTAAGAAAGTTAAAGCTTTGAATCTATCAATGTTGCTCAATTTAGTTTCTTGAAGGCAGATGATATCCGGCTGTGCTTCCATAATGGCCCTATAGACTAAAGTTGTTTTCTTACTGTCTCCAAGCCCTCTAACATTCCAGGCGAGGACTCTCATTTGTATCTCTGACTAGCGTTCAGAAATGGCATGTGCCAGCATGTATCTCTTCTCAGCTTCCAACAGGGGCATAGGCCAGAAGTTTGTTCAGGTTGCCAAGCAGAAAAAACAGAACTAGAGCAATAAAACCAATAACAGAGAAAAAAAAATGGAGCCAAGAGAAGTAGAGCAAAGCCTTCCAGAGCCAAAATGCATTAAAACAGCAACAAACTGCACCTTCTTCTAACACAGAGAATCGACTAAGATAGAGAACAGAGCATACGACAACAGAAAGACTGCAAGGAGCTAGAAAAAGAGACGAGACGACTAGGTGGCAGACTACACAGCTATGTTTACAGGCGAAGTGAAACACGGCTGCATAAACAAAAGAGGATACAAGAGACGGTTGCTCTGGAAGACACAACGGACGAGCAGGCTTAAGCATTGTTGTGATTGCCGCTCCCTGATGCGGCCCTTTCCACTTGTGCTGTTTCTTTGAATGTTTGTTGTGCCTTTAATCCACATAGGTGAGCCAGCTCTTTGATCATTGCTTTTGAAGTGTGCTTCGGCATGGCTTTGAATGGCAAGTGGATTACATCCTCTATTCTCTTAGCCCTTGATCGATTTCTGCGACTATTTCCTCTAGATGAAGTTGAAGCCGAACTGGCTGGGGAGCTTGGAGTTGTCGCCGCTACTTGACGGCTCGCTCTTTCCACTGGGTTGACCCGATCTCTATCGTACACCTTCTGTAGTCTTGGGCTTCTTCGTACATAAACCTGCACGTCTCTCTTCTTGTTGAGTCCATCCAGCGATATCGGTTCATTTAAGTCCGGGATCAACGGTAAGGACTGCACACGACTTGGCAGTATCTGCAGCAGCTCTGGAACTTCGTGAACCGTGGATACTGTCCTCTGTGTAAGTGGTGTACCGATTTTATAAATCTAAAATATATTAGTCCATAACATACATGTGTGAGTCAAGAGCTATGATCAGATTGTTTACGAGATCAATTCTAATTTGATCATGCGGGTCAACAGCCTACAGAACCGATCCTATAAAACAAACATATCTATTCCACCCTATATTATATTCGGATTAATCATATGCATGCATATTAAATTTCAGTAGACTCAATCTCATTAAATATGTCTATCATATTTCAGCACAGTAATTCTCAGTGCCTCGAGTATTAATTTCTCGAGTTAAATTCCACATCAGATCATTCCTTATCACATACATTAATAATCTAGAATTCTATATATTAAATTAAAACAGATAATAACCACCATAAATATTAAAAACCACGTAAAAATCCAACAGACCTCAGCGTGGGCCATCAAGAGACCACATGTCCCCTGCGGCCATTCACGGCCGAGACTCGTTGCTCACGAAGCCCAGCAACTCTCGCCCGCGCGAGAGCAGCCCATATCTTGACGGCCTCCGCGCACGGTCTTCACCGTGGCTGCACTTCCATGGCCTTAAGTTTTCTTGGCTCAATGTTCATAAGCGAGGATGCTCGTGTGTTGAACAATGAGTGGCCAATTCTCTGCACTGCAGCAAGCTAGATGGCACGTATACTGTTTCTCAAGGGTCAAGAGCTCAAGATCAGGATTCAGAACACACACACCCCACCGTGCCACCGTGGAGGCTTCGGATGTCATTGTTCACGGTCACCACCTGTGTACGTAGTTACTATATACTATCGATGCTTCTCCATGATAACCTTGTAACGTTATGTCAGTAACAAGTAACAACACACGATCAAGTATATTTTTTCAAACTTGTGGCAGGGTAATCACCATGTTCTTGCCACATTATTACAAAAGTAGTTTGTATACATAACAACACCGACAGCAGTTGGGACAAGCAAATATTACAATGAGTCAACTCACACACACAACACACTCACACACACAACACGCCACACACCTTAACAGGACATAGAGGCCAGAGTGGCATGACACAGATAACCCATTCGTAGGAGCTGTAAGCACACAATAGGGATAGTATATATCTTAATTGATGGAGTATATGGATAGCCGATGGGTATCATTTAATTACCATCTCATCAGCTGGGAGCGTCCGCTCAACCTAACAAATATATTCGACGTAGATTCCACAGTGATCATTTTCCGAATGCGTTCTTCCGCCTTGATTTTGACACGGCGATCAGCGGAGTCGTGGGAGTGAATATCGAGTTCTTCGAGCTTAGGGAGCGCACCTTTGCATACCTCGACCGACTGCAATCCTTCCACATCAATCTTGAGCTTGTTCAGACGAGGAAATCCAGCAGAAGAGAAGACAAGCTGCTTGTCCTTGCATGAGCAAGAGGACAACACCTTGTATGAGCAAGAAGACAACACAAGAGTGACTAGAGAGGGCAGCTTAGCAAACTTCTCAATTAAGTCCTGAGACACATCTGTTTCCTTCAGCGAAAGCATAATGAGATTAGGAAAGCGAGAGGCCATGCCTTTCAGCTCGGACGGCAATTCCAGCTTCCCTTGCAGCACCATGAACTTGAGGCGACGGAGGGAGTTGGTGGTGAACACACGTGGTGGAATAATGTCACCACCACGTAAGATCAGCGTTCTAAGATTCTCAAGCTTGCTGAGAGCATTACAGAAAGCCTGCATATTGCCAGTTGAGATATACCAAACAGCTAGATACTCAAGATGTATCATCTCTTCAAGTGTTGTAGACCAACCCTGCTCTTTAGCATCTATGGAGTCAAGTGTATATAGGTGTTGCAACTTGTCAATTTTGTTAGGCAATTTGAGGACAAAACCAAACACATGCCTCAGTGTCTTAATCATCCAGAAGTCCAGCGGGAGACCCCGAACACTAGTTTCCCTGACATCCAGAGTTTGAAGTCTGGTGAGCCTTCCGATGGATGGTGGGATCTCTGCCAATGAACATGATGTAATTCCAAGGTACTGCAGGTGCACAATATTGCCAATTTCATTTGGCAACTTCTCGCCGATCTCAATGCCATGCAGATTGATAACACGGAGGAACTTAGACCCCTGAAATAGTCCTTTTATGTAAGACCTGATGTCTTTCTTCTCCTTACCGTTTGCCCTTTGATGAGGCGAGCAACATAGGTAACGGTTAGCTCGGGGGACTTCTTTATGCTGCTCCGTTTCTTCGGCCTTCAGTTGTTTGGGATCTTCTTTATGCTGCTCCATTTCTTGGGCCTTCAGTTGTTTGGGATCTTGCTCAAAATTGGAGAAGATGGATCGTAGCTTTGGCAACGTACTGGCCAGGGCAGCATAATTGTCCGTGAAATGCTGTAGAGAGAGGCGACGAGCATTTGTCAAACAGGGGATGTCGTCGCCAGTATGGACCTCCACGAAACATGCCTCATGTGCTTCAGACTGCAAAAAGTCATGCACTTTGTTCTGGACAGCCAAGAATCTACCCTCTGGATTTGACTCATCCATATGCACAAGATTGACTAGATTTCTAGTGACCAACTCATTCAGGTAGCGGTATCCCACCTTCTCCATTGTCTTCCTCACTTCTGGTCTTAGGAATCCCTCTGCCATCCACACGCATACCAAGGTGCGTGCCTCAATCATCACGTTTGCCGGCAATGCAGCAAAGTAGAGGAAGCAAGATTTCAGTTCATGTGGAAGATCATCAAAGCACAGGGACATTATACTGTGGAGCCGCTTCGATTCCTTGGTCTTGAGGTGATTGAATACCTTGGTCCACTCACTAGAGAACTCCTTGGTTTGCACAAGACCTGACAGAAGAACAGCAGCGAGTGGCAACCCTTCCGTGATTCTGAAAATGTCTGCGCTGTTCTTCCCGATGTAATCGTCGTATTGTTTTTCTTTTCCTGCTTCCATTTTGAGTAACCTCTTGGAAAACAACTCTCTGGTATCCTTTTCATTAAGATGATCTACCTTAATGATGGCATGATGATGGGTATCAGGCTGCTCTTCTGGTTAATCTTGTGTGATTCGCACTACTCTACTACCTTTAGCGCCAAGCCGCTGGAGAAACACTGCAATGTCTCTCCACTCGGTGCTGCTAATCTCACCATCTATCACCAATAAGTACTACTTGCCTTTTAATTTCTCTTCCAACAACTTATCGACCTCCTTTCTTTGGCAATTTTTGTCGTCGTCTGTCAGTTGCTGAACAATTTGTTGCTTAATGTTGGTGGCGCTCAAGTGAGGTGCAAAACTCTGCATAGCTTGGACATCAAAATATTTAGTGGCCTTCACTCGTTTGTAAACATCTCTCACAAGAGTCGTCTTGCCAATACCACTTTCCCCTACCACATATACCACGAATGGATTTTCATCTCCACTACGGAGTTTATCCTCCAGATCTGTTCGCTTCTCCGTAAGTTTCAGCATACGTGGCCGATGTAAATCATCCCTGTCGTTGAATTATTATATTATGTTAGGACTGTAAACTTTACAACGATAAACACTAAATGCCAGATAACATCTCCGGTCCAAATATATGTGTCGATGACTAGTGACCTTAATTAAAGATGAAGTACATGAGCCACTGGATTTTATGAGAATA
Source organism: Ampelocalamus luodianensis (assembly GCA_036346255.1). Taxonomy (NCBI): domain Eukaryota; kingdom Viridiplantae; phylum Streptophyta; class Magnoliopsida; order Poales; family Poaceae; genus Ampelocalamus; species Ampelocalamus luodianensis. The sequence continues at coordinate 19,833,975 of CM070630.1, read as the reverse complement.
ACGTAAATATGCTAGAAATTCTCAAAAAAAAAAAAAAATCTAGCCCTCAGTCCGGTGGGTCCTAACTAAAGTGGAACCATGGTGGCTAATGATGTGGTTACTTAAAGATATATTCCCTCACGTCACAACTCACAAATACATGTCATTTTAGACATCGATATGGCCTCTAAAACACAACTTTGACTACAAACTTCTATTGTAATATATTTATAAAAGGGAAAAATTCATATACACCCTCATAGGTCACTTACTTTTTCAATTTGCCACCATATATTATTTTCGTTTACTTTGCCTCCATAAATTAAGTAGGCTTACAAATACCGATTTTAGGAGTGCATATGCATGTTCACGCTCTGCGAGGTCTTGGGTGCCTCCGATAAATTCCTAGCTTGTGGAGACGCGCATGCATGTGTGTGCATGGTTGGTGTGAGTGTGTGTTTGTCTTGCACTCTCTAAAAAAATTGTCTACTATTCAAAAGCCAAGAAAAAAAACAAAAACCGATATATGTACCTCGTTCAAAAAAAAAAGGCAAAACCAATGTACGTGAGCAAACAAAAAAAAAAAGAGAAAGGCTTTATAGGAGTCCTTATCTACTATTCTATATGAAAAAGAACAAGATATCTTAAGGGTAAATTATATTTATCTTTTTCATACACTACAATATCTTAAATTTATTCATGTAATATATAAACACAGTATGGAAAGAGTTCTACACACTACCAGATCTATGATCGGCCATAAACCACTAGGAAAACTAGACAAACCGTCATAATGAATTTTCCTAACAGCCACCCGTCAGGCAATAACCCTGAGGCATAGAGCGTGCACCGATCACAAAACATTGGGTGCATCATTTAGTTATCTATTGGATAGTATGTACTACTTACCATATATTGGAAATTTAGATCGAGAGAAGTTTGTATTGTGCTACGCAATACCAATAGGAAGTTGACCCGGCATGTATGGAATTTTTTTTTATTTAATTTTTTTATTTAATTTTAAAGTTAACCCCTCGCAAACTTTATTTCCAATTCTGACCTCTTTGGTCACGCCACCACCCGTGGCGTGAGAAAACAACACTGTCACGCCAGCCCATTTCTGATCAAAGTCTTGTCACACCACTGGTGGTGGCGTGACAGTATTGTTTGGTCACGCCACCACCAGTGGCGTGACAAAAAGTGCGATTTTGGGAACTTATCCTGTGGCGTGACAGTGTTGTTTGGTCACACCACGGGTGGTGGCGTGACCAAAGGGGTCAGAATTGAAAATAAAGTTTGCGAGGGGTTAACTTTAAAAATAAATTAAAAAAAGGATTAAATAAAAATAAAAAGTTCGCATGTATGTGGCTACAATATTCTATAGATGGTAATACAATTGCATAACAAATACAACTGATTTTTTAATCATAGCTATTAAAGTTGTATAACAATTACAATTTTATTTCCATCATAATATGTGTAACATCCCAATTTTCTGAGATTGAAAATCTTTTAAATAGTTAGTAGGAAGAAAATTCACCATTCGGATTTTTTATTTGAATTTAATTCAAAAGTTTAATATTGGACTTTACAATCAAAAACATTTAATGTGAATAATCCCAACATGAACATTAACCAAAACTATTTTATTTGGGTTCTATGTGCTCAGATATATTTTCTAGATTTTTCTAGAATTTTTCTGAGTTCATTTGCTATTTTTTATTTGCTTATTTGAATTTCTGGTATTTTCTAAATTAGAAAAATCTATTAAAATCTCAGAAATCTCCTCGGGCCGAATCTCTCCGGCCCAACTCCTATTCCGCGCGCCCCCCTTCGCCCAGTGCCGCGCGCCGCCGCTCCCACCGACAGTGGACCCGCTGTCGCCTCTCTCTCTCTCGCGCGCTCTTCTCCACCGTTCGATCAGGTTTGGACGGCTAGATGCGTGTGAGGTAACCGGAGGTTCCGATCGTCTCATTGATTGTGGACCGTTGGATCTAAGATGAGCGGTCAGATCTTGAGTCAGTTTAGTAGCCGTGTCGCTTCGCACGCGCCCGCGTCCGAGCCACAACCGCCGACAGGTGGGCCCCGACCGCCACGTCACCGTCGTCTCCGAGGCGGACTCCGCCCGCCGCCCGATTTTTCCGCCGCCGCGCCGTGTTCTTCGCGGACACGCCTCCCGGGGCTATTTAAAGCCCCGAGGGCCCTCGTGCCCTGCACCCCGAGCCTCGCCGCCCCCGAAAACCCTAGCCGCCGCCACCGAAGCGCCGCCAAATGTCCCGGGCGCCGTCGTCGTCTTCAGCGCCGGCCGAAGGAGTTCGTCGCCGCTGCCGCCGTTTCAGTCCTCCCCGTCGCCGTTGGAGGCCACCATCGGGATCGCCGCGTCGCCCGCATCTCGAAACTGCCCTCATCTTCGCCGGAGGACCCCTCCAGCGCCGTCGCCGTTGAGCCCGTACCTCCTCCGCCGCTCTTCGCTCGTCGCCGGCCGCCACAGACGTCCCCGTGCACCAGTGAGCACACCGGTGTAATCCCCGTCTCGCCCTCTACCTCCCGGTGCCATCCGTCGCCGCCGGCGAGCCGCCGTTCGCCGAGACCGTCGGTCCCCGAGCCGCCGCCGTCGTCGGGTCCGACGTGGCACGCCACCTCAGCGCCGCGTCAGCGCCGTGCCCTCATGTCGCCCGCGTGGAGCCCCGTCAGCGTCCACGTGTGCGCCCACGCGGCAGTCTACCGGACCCCGAGTCCCGAGGCTCGGTGGACCTAGTCCACCGTGAGCCTAGCCTCTGACATGTGGGTCCCACATGTCAGAGATTTCTTTTTATTATTTCTTTTCCGAAATCACGAGGGCGCCTTGACATTGCGCAATAATCCGATTTTTCAATAGAAAAGTAATTCGGAAAATCCAGAAAATCCAAATTAGGGTTTCTTTTAGATTTCCAATCTTCCAAAGCTTATAACTTTTGCATCCTAACTCCGATTGAGCCCATTCAAATTTCTAAATTTGTCTAAATTCAAGATCTATTTATCTGAGATTTTTATTTAATTTTTGGAGTTTGTTTTGCCTCTGTTATTTATTTGTTTTGTTTGTTTTTATCTCGTTTGCGAGTAGACGTCGATTCGTCGGGGAATTTTGTGGAAGAAGGAGCACCCCAAGATCAAGACCAGTACATAGACCTTTTCCAAGGCAAGTCATACCTTTGAACATCTTGAACCCAGTTTTCAAACTACTTTGCTTCAAAGTACTGCATTCTATTTTAATTATTTATTTAAATGCTTTGGGTATAGTTATTATCCAAATTTGTTATCACACCTGGGCCTTGTATGTCATAATTCCTTGTCACCCTAGATTGGTTATTAGTTGGTAATATTGTAGCACCAACGTGGGTTGGTTAGATGCGAGTACAATTGCTTAGCCATGCCACGAGTCATCATCTCATGTAAGTTGCAAATATCAATATGACTAAGTGACTATGGAACTTTGTGTAAAACTGTGTGCTATGTGTTATTACTTCGTGATGGCATGTGTTGCACTAAAACCAACTGGGTGGTAAATGATTTAGACTGAGGCAAGTGGTGGAGACTGTGTGACATGGTGGACTATGTGACGGGAATGATGATCTATGTGATTTAGTTAGAAAAACTGGAAGTCTTGCCTTGGTCAATTAAGGACTTAACTTTGTGCGCCATTGAACTGAGCCTTACTGTACGACCACATGCCTGGTATGGGACGGGCCTAACTTAGTAAGTTATGGATTCTCAGCATTGATGTTCAGGTGAATAGGTTAGGCTATGTGACAGGGTGGAGGTGTGACTACTTAGTGGTTGCATCGCGGGACGATTCGTCTTCCCTGTCCAACGATGTGTGTTATGCATGGGCTATGTGATATGTATAATGGTTTGTAAGCACGTCGAGAGTGTCAATGTTGAGATGAAGTTTCCGAACTGTTTTGTTACGATTGGTTCTTGCTACACTAGTTGTATCTTGTGGGTAAAGTGTACAACCTCTGCAGAGTGTTAAACAATCTATTCGAATAGCCGCGTCCGCGGTCATGGACATGCTTGGGGATTTCACACGAGGGGTAGTGTTCATAAAATGATGGGATGGGAGCTGTGTGACCTTAATCATATGGCTATGTGAAATAACCTGTTTAGTTGTGTGTCTTTGTGGAAACAACTGTTAAATTAATATTGTCTATTTGTTTTAAATTATGCTTTCAATCTATTATTCATATTCAAATGCAAATGTTGCTTTTATGCAAAAGAACCACATAAGCCTTTTCTTTGGAATAAGCCTGCATCTATACATTGCATTCTGTGGTATGATTTGCGAGTACTGTTGTGTACTCACGCTTATTGTAAAACTTGCGCCCAAACCTACAGAAGAGGAGGAGTCTACGCCTGCTTTTGAGGAGGAGTTCGCTGAAGGCTGATCGTGCGTTAAGGTCTGGATCCCAGTTGGTTGCCTGTGGTGAATTGGTGGGATCTACGCTGAAGTTTTCCATTCCGCTGCTGCTTTACTTTCTGTTAGCCCTGCGTGGCTTAATAAGTGTAAACTCGACCTTAAGGTCAAAACCCTTATTTGTTATTCAAACTAATCGTTTACTTTATTTATCGCTTGTGTGGATCGATATTTACCTGCGTTAACCCTGTGTGCACTAGCGTGATCCTGGACTAGTTCAGTATACACAGAGGGTTCCAGAATCGTAATTCTGGGTCCCGACAATATGTAGCTTAACAAACATTGTGACATTTTGAGATACATGCAGTCAAACTTTGTAATTTTGGCTACCAATATCTTTATGTATATTTAGATTGGGCACATGGAAATAATATGAGTAGATTTGTCTCACATGGAAATAATATGAGTAGATTTGTCTTCAAAAATACTTTCATACTATTATAATTTTATTGTTTATATATATATATATATATATATATATATATATATATATATATATATATATATATATATATAAAACACTGAAATTTGTGTTCAAAGTTGCGCTTTGCCACACATGTAAGTTAATAAAATTCAAAAAAAAAGGGGGGGAAATGAGAAAAGTCGCTTTCAGTTCAGAGGAAAATACGCTTTCTATGTTGGAAAGCGTAGACCTCAGTAGAACTCAGAGAAAAATACTCTTTCTCTATTAGAAAGCATAAACCTCAGATAATACGCTTTCGACGTCACCCTTTTTATTAATTTCAGGATTTTTAAAACCTTAGCAAACTCAAACCTTAATAATTTTTGTGTACGAACTCCAAATTGAATCAATCTTTTTTATAAATTCATTTAAAATCATTCTCTGTCTGAATATGCAAAAAAATTAGGATTTTATTGCCATTGAAATTATTTTTCTATAATTAATTTGCCATCGACTCTTTTTTGAATAGACATGATACCTCAAACGAAATTTTCAACAATCCTCCATCCTCATACTCTGATATACCAGAGCAAGGCAAACAGCTCCTTTCATCATGTTGATCCTATTATTTCAATTATTATACTTCTTTTGCAAAATCTATTATGTATGCGTGTATGTTTGCTTAAAATTGCTATATTCACTAGTATCAGTTTGTAAATTCCTATTCAGTGCATAATCCTCCTTGAAATATTGGTATCCTTGCTATTGTAGCCTTTAGGTTATGTGTTAGACAATAGATGATGTCGAATTGGGTATTTCGGCTAGGAATGTTGAATAGTTGCTTATTCGGGCTCTAGATTTGCTAAAATGGATCAATTGTTGGAAATGTGAGTGTAGATTTGGGATTTTGGATTGATTGAAATGTGGTCCAGAGAGGTTTATCTCTGTTATTTTATATAAAATAAAAATAAAAAACTTAGTTTGTGATGCGAGCGAGTTATAGTATAATCTGAAGAGTGTGAGAGGTGTATCTCACAAGTAGATAGGGGAAGATCCTCGCCTAGGTCAATTAAGGACCGAATGTCTGTGCAACCAATTTAAGCATGAGCGTACAACTACATATTCGGTATGGGACTGACTTAGCTAATTAAGTCATCGAAGACTAGCCTTGCATGTTGGTAGGCTGCAGTTGTACGAGCATGACTGGGTATGCTTGCTCAAAGGGGCTCTCTTCACCGAGGTGTTGGGACCAAAGCCTTCTGATACAATGGTGAATGCCTCACTGAGATGGGGGGTGTACCCGGGTGAATTAAGTGAGGGTTTCCATTCACTAGGCTAGTGCAAAGTTAGGATTAGGTGGTGTAAAGTTTTCATTATGTGCTCTAGACTGCTTACTAAAAAATCGTGAGTGGTGGCATCGACGGATGCCAAACAAACTAGAGAATTCGTATACTGTGGGTGTAAAGTTGTACATCTCTATAGAGTGTAAATCTATTTAAATAGCCGTGCTCATGGTCATGAGCGTGCTATCAGCAGCCACATCGGGTATGGTTGCTATTTTTGCAAAAAGAGTCTGATCGGGAAATGTTGGGATGGATATTTACTTGATGTTGTTTTAATTGAGTGTCATGTCTATGACTGAGAATAAGATGTTGATCGTAGCCAATGAGGGTTGTGATTTGCTATTTATTAAGTTACATACTTGTTGTTCCTTATTTATTTAACTGTTCTTTAAACTTTTATTGCAAAATTCTACGTATTGATATTGCAAATAAAATTTACTTAATGCTGAAAATAACTTGTAGCATAGAGCCTCATCTCTTGTTAGCCATGCATTTATATTAATTTTGTGATACATTACAAGTCTTGTTGAGTACGCAGTGTACTCAATCTTGCTTAAATTGTTGTTCAGAGTATGAGAATGATCACAAATTCCAAACGATGACTTCTTAGGTCCTGGTACCGTGGGGGTATGGGGACGGGTCTTTCTAGGGTTTACTCCTTATCGGTTACCTGAGGGTTTGGATGAGCATACCACTTCCACTTCTGATACTTGATATTTTATTTGGCCGGTCGACCCTTGTATTATAAACTATGTAATCGCTTAAGTTTATGTACCATATTTGTTTCATATTGTATGTAATTATGTATGGATGTGTATGCCAATATTGTTGATGTGTGTACTAGACACTAATTATGGAACTAGTACGGTACACACATAAGGATTTCGGGTATTCAATGCATGGGGTCCGATATTTTAATGTATTATTGATTGTCTATTCAGAGAGTGTTGCCTCAAGCACTGTGCCACAATTTCATCACCCGGTTTCTGGACGCTGAGAGTACATGGTAAAGTAATGAACAACGGGTTGTTTGCCATTGTCATTGATATTACTTTATCATGTTATTTATTATGCTTTTGATATCTTATTTACATACATGATATTCATGACATTGAGTTAATGAGGTTATGACATTGTGTTAATGAGATTAGTTGTGTTAATTAATAATTATGATGTTACATTATTTACATTCATTATGATAAGAGTGCATGTTCCACATCAGTGAGAAAGTCATGTAACTCTTCTGGTGAGGTTGGTTAGAAAAATACATGACTATTACGGAGTGCTCTAGATAAAGTCCTACAGATGTAGGGACCCCATCCTAGCGAAGATGGGGGGAAGAGTGTGTCATCGATGGGTGAACACTCCGCTCTACCGATATCAGCTAATGAGTTGCATATGAGCATGAGCATGATAGTGCATTCGCATACATGAGTAAATTGTGCAAATTTACCTATTAGGAAGATGACTTGTTTATTTGAGAATGAGTATGGAATTAAATAAATGGATGATGATGATAACATTGATTACGCTTGATGACTTATTGTTTATGATTTTATTATATATTTGCTGAGTCTTTGACTCACCCTTGCTTTGTTGCTAATTTTAGGTGATCATTGGTGGCATCATTCATAGGAGGAAATAGATCACGAGCAGCACTCGCAAATCAAATACACATTCAACATCGATTTAGAGTTTCCATATAAATATAGAGACATTGGTTATTTATCCTATTCATGGACTTGATTACTACTTAGTTAAATGCTTGAGACATGTTGGTGATTTCATTAGTCCATTGGTATTACGTTATTGATTATCTTGTGACCCATGGATGGGTTTTATTCTTGATATGCTTGCTAGAATTTATTGTAATTTAATGATTAAATTGGAAACTAATGTAGTTTGGTGAAATTCTGGCTCAGTGTTGGGTCAAGGTGTTACACATCTCTCCTCCGAGATCTTTGCTCCTTTGTTTCTGCACGCCGATGTTTCTATTCGTATGGATGCATACATGTATATCCACATGCATGATGTTATACATGCTCGATATTCTCTTCTCTCGTATCAGTCGCTCCTCTTTTTCGACGTTGGCTAACTCAACGTTCTAGCTTCCTCATTAACAGTGACAACCTTTCAACTTCACTGATGCCAGCATATCTGATTTAGTTGTTATCTAACGATATGAAGAATATTCTCACCATTGCCAGTGACGCCATGCCCCTCATCGGCAATGACACGCTCCTAACTACCTGATGATTCTATATCGTCCATAGCTCATCTTCAATGCAAAGATTCATATCCTCTTTGCCAAGGCTTTCCCATCATCAAGCTTCTTTGGCTACTGACTTCATCAACAACACCGACACTCACCGCACGTTGTCGCAACCCTCCTTCAACTCTGGCTGCTCTGACAAGTAACATGACAATATCCCCATCTTTGCTACCACCACCTTGACTCTTCGCCTCCCTATGGGTTAATATCTTCTTGCAGGACGAACCGATGCCATTACACTCTTTCATGGTCTCGTCTGACACTATTCATACTTTCCTCATTATAATTTTTATTTTTATTCTAACTTCAATTGTTTTTACTTGGAGTTCGTACACAAACAAAATTGCTAATTTTATTTTAATTTTAGTTATTTAGGGATTTTAGTTTCGAATTCATATGGAAATCAAATTGCAAATTTTCTTTAATTTTTTAATCTAAAATTCAATTGTTTTTGTGGAATTTGTATACAAATCAAATTTCTAAATTTTTTCTTTAATTTGTATTTCAAATTGCAGTTATTTGTGTATTTTACCTTGGAATTTGTATCGAAATGAAACTGCTAATTTTATTTTATTTTTAATTCCAAATTTCAATCATTTTTATTGGAATTCATATGCTAACACAATTGCTATTTTTTAACTTTTATTCAGAATTATATTTGTGTAACATCTCAAATTTTGGCATTTTCAAAAAATTATTTCAAAATAATTAATTCAAAGATTTGGATTTTAAATTGGAGTTCTTTCTAAATCAATCCAAATTCCGAAACCCAATTTTTAGAGCCTTTTTGAAGCTTTAAAAATGAAATGAATTATTTGCATTTTATTTAATTAATTAAAGCTTAATTTGAAATTTTAGAAAATGAAAAATGTTTTAAATGATTAAAATAAACTTCTATTAAATTCAAAATTATTTTATTCAATCTTTTTAGGTTCCAAGGATTTTTTGTGGAATTTTCTTGAATTTTCTAAAATTTATTTTATTTTTGGAATTTCTAGATTTTTTTCCTTTTTCCTTTTTCTTTCGTTTTGTCTCTCCTCCTTCATCTTCTTCCTCTGGCTATGTTCTTGTTTGTTCTTTGCTCCCGTGCATGTCATGGCCGAGCCACCACCACCTAGACCGCCCGTGCCACTGGTGCGCGCCCTCATGTTGCCCTGCCAGCCACCACCGCCTGCCCACCTGCCTGACCCATTCCCCAAACTGCAAGCCCGAAGCTCCATGCTTCCATGGTAGCCATCACCTTCTCCCTTTTCTTCGCACTCGAATGTCTATTTTCAATTCTGTTTGAGCCATTACGACCCCATCATCATCACCCACAATCCCAAGCCATCAATTGCTCGTTTCCTCCCTCAATTGCAATCAATTTTGTTGTTTCTTCTGTCGCCATTCATTTCACCCGAAACTATCCCGTTTTTCCTGCGGCGTTCCCCGTCAACTCAAGCGTCGCCTCCGTAGTATAAAGAAAGCACCGCGTGTTCCCGTTTGTTCTCTTCATTTTGCCTCAAATCTGGAATGCTACTAAACTAACATTAAAAACTTCAAACCAAGTTCAAACTACCAAATTTCGACATAACCTCCTTTAACATGTTAACAACATGGAGGTTCCAACATTTAGGTAAATCATAAACAATTAATCCAACATCCAGAATCATCAATACGCGTTCAAAACATACTAACCAACTAGCATATCCAAAGGAGTCTTAATTACACTACTCATCATTATTACACTTAATCCATTGCATGAGGCATAATCATAATCATAATCAACTCCTAAGCAGTTTGCTAAATTATTGAGGTACGACTAAAACTTAATCAACTTTAAAGATGAGTGGCAGTGAGTGAATCCAAATCAAGTCTACTTTCTCCCATGCATGCCGTTCTTGAATTGGGTACCTAAAACAATAATGAAAGCAAGAGTTGACCAAATTCAAATTCAAAGAAGGGAACAACTTCTCTAAAATACTCACTATCACGTCGGTACTAAAATATCTGAGGTAACCTCTTTCCTTTTCTCTTACCACGAACAATGGTGTAACCTGGTAAAGCCCAGGGCCACAACCATGACCTCAATCCTCTCAACAAGGGCTACCCTCACTCATAATAATCATATAATCATATTATAGGTATGTAAGATCATCTTATAACAGGAATCATCAATACAGCATAACAGAAGCGTAAATGCAATGCTTGACCCACCCCATCCTACTGTGCACCAGTGTGTCAGGTTTTCAGTTAATTAACAATTAACAATTTTTTAACAAGCTAAGTTACCTAAGTCGTTAATCTGTTCACCACGGACCTCTGACCGCTCGATACCAAGCGTAACACCACGGCTATCAGGAAGCCAAGATGTCACCTAAAACATCTAACATACATCCATAATACGGAAGAACTTGAAACAAGTATATCAACTAAAGACATCATTAAGATAAACAGGACATGGTGAAGGTATCCTTCCTTCACCTTCTAAGTTATTTAATACGAACATCAATAAAGAAGGTTCACACGCAGCAATAAATCAACATCCGGTGGAGAAGGTATCCTTCCTTCTCCAATTATAGTTTAATTATTACAGTTCATCGTTAACGAATGAAATATGGAACTAAAATTTAGTCTTGAACATGAATTTGATGTTGTGAACAAGTAGTGCGTGTCTACTCCCTCCCAAGAGCCAACATCAGGGGTTACCTAAAATAAACAAACAACGCAAGAGTGAGTCCACGACTCAGCAAGTACATATATCAATAAGATAATCATTCAATATGAATAAGACAAACTCATCATCAAGTTCGATCACATCACAACTGACTACATATGAAGACATGATATGAATGCTCAAAATCAAAGGAATGGACTGCACACATGCATATATGCAGTATAGCGGTGAAACACCCGTCGGTGTTCACTCAAGCCCGCATCTTAACAAAAATGCGGGATCCACTTCCGTATGAAGAACGTTTCATACGGGTGTCCAACATTGCCCATCTTGGAGTTAATGGGTCTTACATGCCCATTCGGAATTAATGGGTCTTTCAAATCCACTCCGTGGGCGGGACATGACAATGTCCAACACCGCCTGCTTGGAATGATGGGACTTGCAATCCACTTTCGTGGATGAAACATGCATAATGAATGCATAGAATGAAATACGAATATTGAAAGACATGATAACAAAACATGGATTCAACACATATGAAGGAACATAGACAATCCATCTTCTCTCGTATCATACAAAATCACGGCATGACCATATAAACATTCATCAATCACAATCATTAAGGGTGGCAATGTACTTGCCTTCGCGATGCGACACGCGTTAGTCGGCAAAGGTGATACTCATAAACCCGAGGCTTCACCTCCTAAACAAGTAAAATAATTTCAATAAGGACATAATATACCCAACACTACTAATCGACGTTAAACATCGCTTCCCGATGACTCTAGTCATTAAAACAAAGCTTAAACTGAAATCAACAATTTCTTACATAACTTAATTCTGGACAGCAGCACGGTAAATGACATAACTATTGGTCTGGAACTCGGAATGAGGTGAGACCAATTTCCATGGATTCTTAACTGACATACCTACAATACTCTAGTTGGGCAAAAGTTCAGATTTTGCCTCTAATAAAATTTGGCCCACGGATCAAATCTGTTGACTGAATTAATTGACAGAAATATTGGCTAAAATAAAATATCCATAACTTTTGTTGTACAACTCCAAATTGGACGTTCTTTAACAATCTGAAAAGGTTATGAAATTACCTACACTAACCTAGTTGGCACGACATTCAAATTTTGCATTTAACAAAAAGTGGCACACGGGACAAAACTAGAGATAAAAACTAACATACAATCTGGACAGACTGACATACAATCTGGACAGTCACAAAGAAAAGTGCATAACTTTTGATCTATAAATCCAAATGAGGTGTTCTTTATCAATCCTGAAAGCTAGTGATATCATCTTCAAAATTTGTTATGGGCAAGACCTCTGAATCACCCTCTAACTAGGCCATATATCAACCTATACAGAGACTGCTAATTCTCGTCAGGATTCTGGACAGCAGATAATAAATCTATCATAACTTTTGACTCGAAAGTCGGAATTCAGTGTTCTTGGCGGCCACCGAAAGCTAAGAACAAGACCTACAAAACTCTAGGAGATCAAATTCCCTAATTCTGCCTTTAGGTACACGAAACAAGCCACGCAAGAAACTGGACAGAATTGGAATTACAGCAGACCGCACATGAACCGATCAAACCTAATCAAATTCGCCTCACGATTAACCAACAACGACAACCGAGAACCGTTACCCTTGGAGCACCAGGAAGACGATGAAGAACCTTGTAGAGGATGACCTCAATCCCCCTTCTTGATCAACAAGTCCGCTGGCTCCAGCCCTTCCTTCGCGAGGCGGCAGCGGGAGATCGGCATCAAGGAATGGGAGGTGCTCATCCATGGATGGGCAGCTCCAAGGGAGGAGATGGAAGGGCGCAAGGGAGAGGGAGGGGTAAGGGTGGCGGCTGCAAGAGGGAGGGGGAGGGAAAGAATTCGGCCAAGGGGGTGGGGGTAAGGGCAGCTAGGGTTTAGAAGGAGGGGCAGCTTGGGCCTTGGGCCCTAGGACACCTTCCCCCCCTTAATGGCCCACTCCGGGCCGGCCAAAGGGATGGATGAGCTTAGGCCGAAGGTCCATACTCCAAAGATCCCCAAAACTTTGAATTTAATAAAATTTCCAACTCCCGAATAAAATTAAGCGCTACCGATTAAATTGATTTATCCCGATTATTGACTTCTCACACTTCCGGAGTATTACACACCCTCTAACTCCTCACTGTATGCCCGAAACGCGCGACGCCACCCGTTGTCTTCCCGATGTCCGGTGACGACATCTTCGCATTGATCTCTCTCCGGTGATCCTCCGACCAAACCAACCACGTCACGTCATGTTCCCAGTAATCCTCTTCCCATCCCCCACCTCAATTTCATTTTTCCCATCACCTGAGTATGTCATCATCGTGAGCTCCTCGTCGTCGACAATGGCCGCCGTGGGTGCACCACCACAGACCTTCCCCGGCCGAACCGCCTTCACCATCGTGTTCCCCTCACCAAGGCACACCCCATGCTCCCTCCCTCTTGCTTCCAGTGCTGCCCTATCGGTGAAGCCACCATATGCCTGTGCGCCATCGTAGCCTCAGGCCGCCGTCGGCCTCGCCGTCGCCACCTATAGCATCATCACCTTCGCGGGGTTCCATTTTGGTTGTTCTCTGGTCACCCCACCGCCTACCTCATTGGCTTCGCCACCATGTTCGATGCTCCCAAAGCAGCTCTGCTTCTTCTCTGTTGTCTGTTGGGTGCTCTCTATTATTGCTTTGATTCAATGACAAGTGGGCCCAAATGTCATACTTAGAATGTTGTCCATCTATTTGTCTCTCTCTCACTAGCTAGTGGACCCTTGAAGTCATAAACACATATGCTTTTGCTCTACTATCTAAAGCATCAGAACAGTGGAGTTCCAGAATAATGAATTTCCACATTTTCTATCATTTCATGTGAGACTTAAACTTCTAGATATTCGTTCTCCTTCATACGAACTCTAAATCCATCGTTTTTTGTTCCTAAATTCTTAAAAATTCAACATCTTTCTTCTAGTATTTATTTAATAATTTTTGGATTTTATTTGTTTTCTGTTATTTATTTATTTCGATTCGCACGTGTAGAGTCCGACGCCGCCGACAACCGTTTGGATCAACCGGACGCGGCAACCTCAACCTACGACGAAGGCAAGTCTCCTTTGAACATTTTGTACCTATATTTTGTAAATTATATTTTTAGTTTTAAATTATTGTGTATTGCTATTTCACTTAAAATGATGAGTTTAAATTGCAGGTTGTTAGTTAAACCTAAAATTGTTAATGTCTTCATTTGATAATTGTTATCCTATATCTTTGTAACCCTAGCATAGTAATTCTGCAATATTGGTTATCTCATTGTGGAATAGTTAAACGTGTTAGAAGTGCTTAGACATGCGTTTTGGTCTTGATCAACCTTGGGGGGGGCATTATTACCCTTTGTGCTTTATTCGGAAAATGTATGACAAGGTAATGTCAGTATTTGGAAATAATATAAAATGGTGAAAACTTGTTTTAGAGTTGGACAGATGGTAAGTTCAGGTGGGTGTAGCTAGAGCACGAGAACTTGTATTGTGTTAAGTTCCGCCCAAGTCATATTAAGAACCGACGCTTGTGACTATCCAAACTGAGCAATACTGTACAACCACATGTCCTTAATGTGAACAAAGGATATGGCTGAATAATTTACTATGTTCTAGCATTGCACCCGCAGGCTGTAGATGGTAGGGGTTACCTGGGTAGTACAGACGATGGTAATTGACGTCCATGTCTGTCAGGGCTTGCGCCGGGCGAATGTAATTGGCGTCCATGTTTGGGCAGGTTATCCCCTAAAGGATCTAGACCCGCCATTATGTGTTAATTGAGTATTTTGATGATTAATGGCAAATCTACCTGTGAGACTAACACTCTTTTTGTTATACCATGTTTAGTCTCAGCTTGGATATAAAAGCAAAAATCCAAACATATATGTATTCGCTAATGACAAATCTATATGTGAGACTAACAATTCTATTGATTATCTATTGCTTAGTCTCGTTTGGATATAAAGATGAAAATACAAGAGGTATGCATTCTACTTCTTCTTATTATATCTTGTTGCATTCCTCGAATCCAAAATATAGGCTAAACTTCACCAAAAAGGTTAACTTGGATATGTGCATATGTTTCCATTACACATTTATTTATGCACACATTTAGGGGTAGTTCATTCTATATTTTGTGGTTTCGTTAGTATTGATCCACATTCTCTTTTCACATATATTAAGAATATTTACTTTGAAACATATCCTTGAATATATTTAACTTGTGTAGTTAATATATTCATATGAGTATATGAGAGTATATGAGACTTGTGTAGTTCATAGATGCTCATATATCCTTGAATATATTTAACTTGTGTAGTTAATATATTCATATGAATATATACAACTTGTGTAGTTCGTATACATTCATATTTAGTATATACAACTTGTAGTTCGTATATACTCATGATATATATAACTTGTGTAGTTCATATATACTTATCCGTGGGTATATAAGACTTGTGTAGTTGATATATACTCAAGTTTATCTATATTCAATTACTTGCAATTGAAGTGGTTATTATCAATTACCAAAGAGGGAAAGATTGTGGTATCTTGTCCCACCATTATGAGTTAATGGTATGTCGTGGTAATTAATGATAATCATATTTTGGAACTAACTATTTCTTTGAGTTGGATATGTAGGTTGAGTTCCATGTGGTTGAAGACTTTGGATGATATCATGTGTTGATAGTCATCAAGTCAAGACTAGGGATAAAGATAAATCATCATGTGTTGATGATGTTCTAAACAAGATCTCGAAGAAAAAGGATATCATCATGTGTTGATGATATTGAAGTGAAGAGCTTGAAGTAAAGGATGCATCATGAGTTGATGCATGTCAAGTTCAAGAAGAAGATGATCATAAGTTGATCATCAAGTCAAAGAGAAGGACCATTATGTGTTGATAGAAAAACAAGTTGAAGATTGCATCATAAGTTGATGCATATCAAGACTCGAGATGAAAGATGTCATCATAGGTTGATGAGTATCAAGTTAAGATCTCAAAGCAAAGGGAACCATCATGGGTTGATGATTGTCAAGTCAAGAACCCGGACTTGAGGCAAGAATGTGTGTCATCAAGCTTCAAGTGGTGTGCAAGGCAAAGGTATGACTAGCTAGGGCTAAGGATGTGTTCCTAGTCTTTTACCGGTCTTGGTGTTTGGTTGACGACCGGATTGCTAGTATAAATTGCCGTACTATTAAGAGGGGTCTTAACTAGTAGCTTGAGTTAGTCATGTGTTGATAGCTCATTGTGTTTGCTCTAGCTCTCTTTAACATGTTGCCTATATTTGTAAATGTGTTTTGCAAATGATCGAGACTCATGGTTAATCCCTGTAGCATGTGACTTTAATTTGCAAATGTGTTTTGCAAATAGTCTAAGTCCATACACCTTATCCTTGTGACATGATGCTATTGTTTAAAAATGTGTTTTGCAAATAAATGAGGCTCATGTTTGTTCCTTGTAAGCATGGGACTTTAGTTTGCAAATGTGTTTTGCAAATGTCTTAAGTCCATGTACCTTTTAGTTGTGGCTTTAATTCTAAAAGTTGGCAAATGTGTTTTGCAGCTTATTGAGAATATTGCCTTCATGCCTTGTGTACATCTGGCATCAATTTGCAAATATATTTTGCAATTGAGTTGTTCTGTTGAAAGCCAGTTTGTGCTTGTCTCAGATTTTGCGGTAATACCGGCATGTGTTGCGCGGAACTACCGCTGTGCGGTATGACCGGTGGTTCCTTGGCGGAACTACCGCACCTGTTGAGCATGTGTTGCTCTGAGGCGGTGTGTTAGTATCGGCGGTCCTGAAGTGGAACTACCGCACCCTCGGTTGTACTGACCTTTGTGGCGGTACGAGTTTTCCAGAGAGACACATTATGTGTGTGTTTGCTTTTCTGGAAAGACGGTAGTACCAGAGGTCTCTGTGTGGTACGTGTTTTTTAGAGAAGCATTTGTTTCTCTCTTGAAAGCGCGGTAATACCGGCGTTTTGTGCGCGGTATGAACGGACTCGGAACTACCGTTCATATGCTAGCGGTACATAAAATCCAGAACGTATGTTTTTCTTGCCCTTAGCCACGATTTCGAGCATGTGTTGCTCTCTTGGTTTTGCGGTAGTACCAAAATATGTTGTGCGGAACTACCGTTTATCGGAACTACCGCGTATTGGTTAGCGGTAGTACCGTACCTCTTCTCAACGACTAGTTTTATAGCCGTTACTGTGCTGATTCCTTTTCCCAATGGCTAGCCTGTGTGTATAGACTATATATACTCACCTTGGCCGTATAGAAAAGATGATGGAGAGTAGCTGATGCTATTATTCACTCTCAAGAGCTAAGAGCAAGCCCTCTCTAGCATCTGTGCATGTGTTGCACAAAGTGTGGCTAGAAGGCAAACCCTAAGTGCATGTGTTGCCTTAGGTAGTGGACAGAGTATCCACTTGAGTTTAGGCACTTGATTGGTTCAAGTGGAAGTCTAAGACTTGTTACTCTTGGTGTTTGCCGACACCTAGACGACATAGAGGTGTCGTGATCCGGTGATGTTCTCAAGTGAAGTTTGTGAGAAGGCCCGGTGTTTTGTGAGTGGCTTGGTGGTCGCCATCTCCGAAGTGGAGTAAGAGCAACCCTAGTGAAGCGAGGTATTGATTACCTCTAAGGAAGGCTTAATTTGTGGAGCGAGTCCAATTGGTTTGGACTTCCCTCAACGTGGACTAGGGGAGACCGGCATGTCTCCGATCACCACGGTAAAAACATCACCGTGTCTTTTGTGGTTTGCATTCTATTGCTTTGTGCTATTTACATTGCTAGAATTGAATAGCTTACAAGTCTTTGCTTAATTCGCAATACCCTTCAACTGACTTGTTTTGTTGGTGCACCTAGAAGAGCCTACCTGTTTTAGGTTTTATTTGGGCAAAACTGATTTGATATTAGCTTCCGCATAAGAAAGGGTCCTAACCCAAAAGAAGTTTTAAAACCGCCTATTCTCCCCCCCCTCTAGTCGGCCTCCTTGATCTTACATCCTCCCACAACGATGAGCTCCGGATCGATGGTAAATGACGTCCATGACTGGGGTTAAGCTCATCGGGCGAGCTAATGTTAGGATAAAGTATTGTAAAAGCCCTGTGATAATCACTTAATTAGTCGCATGCCTAAGGAAACGTGTCATGGCCGACATTATAAGTTGATTATCTAGTGTGGATCAAGTTGTACAACCTCTACAGAGTGTAAAACTATTCGAATAGCCATGCCCACAGTCAAGAACAAGCAAGGTGCACTTTCACATGGTAGATTTTGGTTTTGATTTCAAAAGAATAAATTTTGGGAATCGAGAGCAGTTGGAACTCTTGGTTTATTGTTCTGGCGGTTAGAGCCAGTGGGGCAGCTAGAGCCCTATTATGAAAACCATGGCAGCTAGTGCCTTATTACTAGTGGTTGGTAGCTAGAACCTCCACTAGTGGTATAATTATTTTAATTATTGAATCTTCATTTGGTCAAATGTGCTTTATGAAATATGTTTAAATTTAAAATATTGCTTTATGCAAAAGAACCATACAAGCCTCATTTGTTAAAGCTACATGCATTTCCCCCAAGACTCCCAGAGTACTTTATGTACTCACATGTTACACTCAAAATAAATCTCAGAAGTCTTCAATGATGCTAAGGATGACTACGACTTCTACGCCTGCAAGTTTGATGAAGAACATTCAGAGTACTAGGTTGCACTCTAGTCGAATGCTGGTGGGTAATTTGATAGGCCACCACCTCGGAGTTTATCATTTGTTGTTTCTACTGTTGTACGACTCAAGGCTTTTTGACCTCTTTTGTAATAAGTAGCTATAAGGCTGGTACTCAGTTGTTTATTAATGTTATTTCATGATTCGAACTTGTTATCAACAATATTTCCACTTGTGTGCACTAGCTAACGATCGGGGGTGATATAGAAATACACGAGGGTTTGGATTCAGAAATCCGGTCCCAACAATTTATTTAGGGATTTTCTTAGGAATTCCTATGGAAATCAAATTGCTAATTTTATTCTATTTTTTATTGCTAATTTTAGTTATTTTTGGATTGTACTTAACATAGACTCTTGCTTTTAATCTAGACTGTTATAATCTGGACCCACCACAATCAACGGTGTAGATCTTTCCCTTTTTCGCCAATTAACGTGAGAATTTCTATCCCTTGAGAGTGAACGTTGTTTCTTCTTTTTCTATCACTTTAATAATATAATAGATATATTTCTTATTGCTAATTTTAGCTATTTCTGGATTGTACTTAACATAGACTATCGCTTTTAACCTAGATAGTTATAATCTAAACCCACCACAATTAACGATGTAGATCTTTCTTTTTTTATCAATTGACATGAAAATTTCTAGCCTTTTGAGAGCAAATGTGGTGGCTTTTTTTTCTATCACTTTAATAATATAATAGATAGATAGATCGATCGATCGATCGATCGATAGAACAACAACACAGTGAAAGGAGACGCTTAGTTCGAATTCAAAAGCCACCACGCTCAATCCAATATCATTATTATAGTCGGCTCTAGGCTACTTCTATCATTTATTTTATTTGTTATATTTGTTGTAAGCGATTAATCGTGACCTAGTGCCTACCACAAGTCCTATGGGATCTAATTAACGTACGTGCAAAAATCAGTAATTCAGCGTACAATATTAATTAATTAAACTAGGAGTGAATGTAGATCTCACTTACGCATACTTACAACATCTTGTGCGCATCAGAGAGAGAAGTAGAAGCTTTCCATGTGTGATCAGTTCCAATATTAGCTTTCTCATCGAGCTTGTACTTATCCTTGTTTTGAATGATGCCCTCAAGCCTTGAATTGATGTCCTTGATCTTGCTAGACAGGTTTTGCCGCACACGCACTTGTGTTGTGAAGGTCGCTAAGAATTCTAGAATGGCTTGACTCCAGGTTGGGTACCTTCGTGATAGACAGTTGTTAATGACAAATTGTGCATAAAAACATATATATCACATGATATTACATACAATTGCAAACAAAGTTTCAATCTACAAGAAATTTGCATAGACCAATAAGAAGGCTTCTCAGAAAAGGATGAAAAATCATGAACAGTAAACACTAAAACTTCTCTCCTGCCAATTTTCAATCTATAAAATTATCCATAAATTTCATTCCCAGCTTGATTTCCCTTCACATCTAGGACCTAATACATGGGACAGTAATCGGACCAACAAAGGATAGTAAATGGTTGTAACAGCCTCAATTTCTTCAGCTAAAAAATTATTTTAATCATTTCTGAATTTTCCTGAATTTTAAAATACATTTGCCTAATTTTCCAAGCATAAAAATATTTTTGTAGGATTATTAAAACAATTTAAAGTCTAAAAATATTTTATTCAGGTTCATAGTATTCTAGAGTACCTCTGAGAATTTTCTCACGATTGTTGGAGTTCATTTGCTATTTTAAGAGCTCAAAATCTATTCCTAGAATTTTCTCAAATAAAAAATCAAAATAATTTTTCTTATCTCAATCTGGGCCAAAAAAATAGCTACGGCCCAGCATGCTTGCGCTTTCGAACCAAAATCTAGCCCGTTATCATCCTAAGCTGAGCCGCTTTTATAAACCCACACCCCTTGTAGAATGCTCGCTTTCAGTCTTTACGCTTCCACTTAATCCAAAAGATGGGCCCTGGACCCACCTGTCAATCTCTTTCCATCCCGGTGACATTATCTCTCTTCTCTCGTCCGCTCTCGCTAACATGCGGACCCGAGACCCCACCTATAAGTTTCGTCATTGCCCTTGCATCATCTTCTTCCTCTCGCTCTCCCATGCTCGAGTCCGCCATGGCCATCATTGTAGCAGCCCATGCCATTGCTCAAGCCTGTCTTTTCTCAACACAAAATGCCCCTCTTTTCTTCTCTGCAGGCCATGCCTCCGCTTTCCCACCACCACACTCACATGTCCATCTTTTTCCTTCCCCGAATACGTGCCTCACCCTGCCTTCCTACCCTCTCCCAAGTTGTACCCTCTCCCAAGCCTGCATTGCCCTCTTTTCCTCTTTGCCAGTCGACCCCCATCCGCACCCACATTAAACAGTAGCTCGCCCCTCCACTTTGACTATAAAAATCCAGTGCCAAGCTCACATTGATCATCGCCCCACTTCTCCTCACATTTTCTTCCATAAGAACACCTCTCTAGTGCCTTGGACTGGAACGCGGAGCTCGTTCTCGGCGCCTGTGGATGCACTCTACTGAGCTCCGCCACAAGCCGTTCATGTTCCAGCCTATCTGGTGAGTTCTGTCCTCACCGACTGCGGCATTTTTCACCATCTTACCCTAGTAATAAAATCACTCATGCAATCTCACTTTCCATTAGTGTGTTGTTGTGCATGTGCTATCTTCCTCATCTTCGGCCACCACTACTGCCCTCGCCATTGCCACCACTCCAGTGAGCCTCCCTCCACTGCAACCATGTTTTATCCATCTCCGTGCTCCCCTTGGTCCAAGGCATGCCTTCTTTTTAGTCACCTGTTGCCGAGGAGTTGTGTCGTTGTGAGCCCTGTCTCCGTCATCGTCACCGCTCATAGTCTGACTACCACTATGCCCCTACGTCTTTATTAACCTCACCGGTGAGCTCCCTATAGTCTGATGTGCCTAAAAAGGCACATAATTTCTCTGTAGTTTAGTGCATTAATTTCCAATTTTATCATTAATTTGCTCGGTTTATATTTAATTAATTGCCAAATGCACAATATAGGGTTTAGTTGATGTTATCTGCATGATCTGAAGGGAATCACACATTTTTAGGAGTAGATATGGACACAAGACATCACGAGGAAGGAAACCCAACTAGGATCACCATGAACTGATCCTCTAGAGGAGAAGACGGGAAGTGGTGAGGTCACTGGTGACCTTATTGCCCAACCTACCACACTCCCATGGGACTGCCATGTAAAATGGATCATGATTTGTGAAGGCTCCAAGGTTTTATTCGGTCTCCTGGCGGTGCAAACCTCTCTGTAGTGCTGAAACTCTAGGATCAGCTATTTAAAGGGCTGATTGCATCTAAAAGAGGGAGGAGGCAATCACCACACCATCCATAGCCATCCACCACGTCCAAAATCCCCATTCCACCATACTTTTCACCATAGTTCATCATCCATTCATCTATTCTTGTAATCATTTGTCTATTGGTGTAATCAGAACATCGACAACTTTTTTTATAATACATCTTTGTTATTTCAGTATTTTTGTCATTATGTTCTTCATTATTTATCTATCATTCTTGGTTCCAATGGATATGAGTGAGTAATTCCCCAAGGTCTAGGGGTTAAGTTAGGCATGTAATATTAGTAATCAAGGGGATGATCTAACTTTCACATATGCTTTTGTGTTATCATTGCTATTAGTGTTTGGTTGTCTTTCCTCGATACTAAGATTTGATGGGCCCTGATGCTCCATAGGTCAACGCAAGGAAAGGTAGCAACACGTGGTGAACGATAGAATGGCTGACAGAGTCGGTGACAATGAAAGTGGTAGAGATTCGACTTTCTGAAGCGATCCATCAAAGGAAGCATGGTATAGCCACGGTACCTAATGCATCGGTCTGGTTATAAGTTGGTTGGTCTACACGGTAATTCCTTAATTACGAGTGTGGCGTGCAGTTGTACGCACATGAGTTGGACAATTGATTCTCCCACACGATGTTTGTTCGAGGGAGATACATATAGGGTATGTCGCCTACATGAACACATGATTATTATAATTGCTTTGATTTATTAGATCATTACTATTATTATCCCTGAGATTTACCAACGTTTGGTGATCCTAATACCCTAGGCCCTATCCTCCATCATATGAATCATTGTATCTTTGTTATTAGAATTATTATTGCTTTATTAGTAAAATAGTTCTTCATTATTATTGTTGTGTTTACTTCCCTCACTGTTATTACAATTGTAGTTAAATTAATATTTTCCCGAACGTAATAGAATAATGCACACGTCCATGACGAATCGATATAAACCTTGGAATACTCCGAGGGAAACTTCTGTGAATGACACCGTGCACTTTCTTATCATCATAGTCCCAGGATCATTTTGAGCCACTTAATTTTGCACCCCGCCTTGGTTCGCGCCATCACCATCACTCTAGTGCTAGCACCACCATAGTTGCACGTCACTAGCACCACTCTGGCAACCATCGGTCCCCATGTTGTCCCTCTAGCAGCACAACTACTCCCTTTAGCTCACGTAGTGCTTGATCCGCACTTTCTTTCACCACTGCATCCAAGCCATCGCATGGCTGAGACAACCCTGCCGCTTCAGTGCTCCACTCTGGCCACCATCACCACCATTATTCTCCCCACAATTCTGCCGTTCCATTTTGCCTATTGCCCGTACTCCACCGCCATCCCTTCGCTGCTGGCGAGCTCAAACAGATCGAGCACCGCCGCCTCCTCTGTTTTTCTTTGCTCATTCAACTGCCTGTCCCACTGTAGTTAGCTCTAATCATTGTGGTTAGGCCTAATGAGTAAATGACATGTGGGACCGTGTAATTAGATTAATTAAGTTTCTAATTTAAATCGGTTTTAAAGTTTGTGCCACTGACATCTTCGCCCCACCTATCAGTCCAAATTAAAATGAATAAATATCTAACAAGTAGACCCCACCTATCAGACACACGTATATTTTCTTAGGATTTACTATAAAAATAAAATTAGAAAATCAAATAAAAATCTATGCACGTTGTTCTTTCTCTTATTTTCTTTTATTTTCCTTCCCGACAAAACTTCAAATGGGCCGTTCTCTCTCATCTGACCTCCGATTGACCTCATTTCCCTCTCTTAAATTTTTTTAAAATTCAATATCTTCCTTACTGTAATACTGTTGTGATTTTTGTATTTTATTTGGCATTTATTTGTGTTATTTGTCTTTTCTCCGTTTAGACACCGATATATCAGATGCTATCGAGGTTAATCCAAAACAAGAGGAAGTGTTCAACGAGCAAGGTGGGCACCCCCCCTGTGACCATGTTGATCCCAATTTTCAAATGCTATGTTGTTTTCATTATATATATTTAGTGCATGCTAAATTTGGAAAAAAGATATATTAGTGTATAGAATTTAGATAACACCAAATGTTGACATGAATACCTCCTTGACATTGAAAATACCTACCCTTTGTCATCCTAAGAATAATTACCCACATATTAGAAATATGTTAGTGGGATTTAGCTTGATTTAGGTAGAAAAATGCTTAGCCATGCTTAGAATCAAAATTTTGGAAAATACTAGAATGGGGATGGGAAACTTTGGAAAAACATTTTTGAGGCATTTTGGATTTAGATATGCTTCTAGAAAATTATGTTGGCAAAATGAAAACAAAATAATTTTGACTTGGCGAGTGGTAAGTAGCATGGAATTAGGGTTAGTGGTAGTCTCGCTCGAGTCGATTAAGGACCAAACTCAAGTGCCATTGATCCGAGCACATACGTATACCATACAACCACATGTCCTTGTGGGCAGGATCTGGCTGAATAATTTACTAAGTTCTAGCAATATACCGGCAAGTTGTATATGTAGGTTTATTTTGGTGTGCGGACGATGGTAACAGGCGTCCATGTTCGACAACACACTTGCAACCTGAATGCAATGCTATCCCGACACAACGATGAATACCTCATTGCGATGGTAACGGGTGTCCATGCCTTGAGGGGTCATCAGGTGGGTTAAGGTTAGAGCGAGGTACTGTAAAGTCCTTGTTATGGTCGCTCAATAGCATACTGATGTATGGTGAGTCATAGAAGATCACGGTGGGCCGACTATATCTTATGGGTAAAGTGTACAACCTCTACATAGTGTAAAATTTATTCAAATAGTTGTGCCCCTAGTGATGGTCGTTGCAAGGGAAGGCCACACTTGGTTAAATTTTGGCTTTAGAATTTGGTTTTAGAAAAAATGATTTTGGATAAGTAGGATGAATGTATATGGTGCACTAAGAGGCTTGTGCTACCATACTATTGTAGGTACTTGTTTTGTACCTTTAAAATTACTGTTGAATATCTTTACTTATTATTTACTTGTTGATAAATTCATGTTGTTGTTTTTTTAATCTTGCATGAGCAAAATTACTACTATCCATGTTTAAACTAAAATTTGGCTTTATGCAGCAAGACAATATAGCCTCCCTCTTAAGATCCTTACATGTAGTTAATAGCATTTGTGAAAGTCTTGCGGAGCACAAAAGTACATACCTTGCTTGTTGAATAAATTTTACCAGTTGAGGAAAAAAATTTGGCATTTGGTAACTTCTATGCCACGGGGTTTGGAGATGACGACAAGGCCAAATACTAGGGCACAAACTGCAGTCAGTTGCCTATGGACTATGGCAAACCACGGTGGGAACTATATTTATCATCCGCTGCAGACTTTGTTTTATGTTATTTGGTCTAGACGACCCCTTTTGTAAGACTTGACCATTATGGTCTATGTATAACTGCTTAATTTTCATCAAGTACTCTTCTATTAAATTTTTGTATGGATGTGATGCAACGATGTTCACTATGTGCACTAGCCACTGGTCATGGAACTAGTGCGGTAATACACAAAAGGGTTCCAAGTCATGTGATCTTGGGTCTGACAGCAGATTAATGAAAACTAAAATATTTGGAAGAAATTGTAGTTGGAAAAAACAGGGTTGTAGCCGTAGTTTGGTCAGGCGGAGGGAACGGTGGAGACAATGGTTATAGCTAGTGAAAGACATGATGATGGTAGAAGAAATGACTAGCGAGAACAAATATATGTCGGGCCTTGTGGCAGACAGCTTGAGAGCAGTCAGTGCTGAGATTTTCAACATAAAAAGTATGGGAGTGACTAGCGCTTGGACATCCGATGGGAAGCAAAGCATCGAATGCTCTGGTGCAACATTTGAGGACAACAAAAGCAATGAATTTGATTAATGTGCCAAACAAATACATCCATTGCAACATTTGATTACGACTCTTGCAACAAATTTGATCAACATGCACATAAAATAGTGTGACCTCACCAGAGAAATATTAAAAAAACATATCAATCCCTTGACAATTTTCACGAAAAACAAAATGCAAAAATTCTAAGCAAACAAATCTACAATATTAAAAACATGTGCAAGAATCGGGAGCAACGGGTGTAAGAATGGGCAGTAACATTAGCAATAACATGGAATAAACTACAGAAAAAATCCTAAATATTGTTTTTATAACATTTAAAAGAAACAGAAGCAACATCAGTAAGAAAACAACCCAACATCTCGAGGAACAAATGCAACATTTCAAAGTTTTTTTCAACAATTTAGAATAGCAATCGCAACATCTAGCAATCATAAAAATTAGTTGGTGCCCATCTATTTCTTCTCTCCCTATGCTTTATCCCTTTCTCATCACTTCTTCATGGAGCTTCTCCGTGGCTAGTGATGCAATGTTAGAGTGTACAAGTTTTCAGCAATTATTAGCACATTAATTAACATTTTTATTGATTAATTATTTAGGTATTCCTTTGAATAATAATAATTGTATAGAGTTTAAAAATGTTTGGTCTTATCTGTAGGATCTAGCAAAATCATGTGAAACCATGAGTCAAAACTAAAAGATATCGTTGGCACGATGCATTTTGAGTCTCAAGCTAGCAGTTCGGACAAGGGTATGGTCTAGTGGCCCATACCACCAGCCTGTACCAAGTGCCGCCAATGTGGTATGTCAATCTGAGAAACTTTTGTAAAGGTCGAGGTGATGATTCAACTTCCTGGCAGTGCAAAACCTCTTGGAGTAAAAAAAAATGCAGAACAAATATTTCAGCTTTCAAGGTAACAAGAGATTCCACCACAGTAGCCATGCCCAAGATCACCTTCATCATGTCGTCCACCACTATTCATCTATTTTTTTTCCACACCAATTTCCACCCCACTCTTCAAATCATTCACCCTCTAGTTATCTTCAACTGGTCTAGGTGTTCGTTTGATTGTTGTAAACATTATTGTTATACAAAAATTGCAGAAGGTTGTTCATCATGTTTCTCATATTATATTCTCCAATTAGATCAATTTACTGATTTGTGAATAATCTCTCAAGGGTTACGGGCATGTAGGTGATCTAATAGTTGGTAGACATGTAGGATTTTATAGTTAACCTCTTATTATTATGTAATTGCTTTGTATCATTGTTTTTGTTTATCTGATGACCTACACTATGATGCCAAAGGGCCCTAGGATATCATAGGTTGAATATGTCAAGCAAGTGTATCAGTAGGTGGACCACAGAAGATGACATTCTGAAGGAGTGAAAGTTGTGTATATCCGATTTGGAAGCATTCATTTGAGGATTATGGTAGCCATGGTATGTAAAGCGTTGCTCGAGTAAAAATCTTAAACGTTTAAGTATGTCTATTGACTTAGGCATGTATGGTGGATAATAGGCTCCCCAAAAAGTCGATGCATAGGGATAATTCTAAGGTGTGTCGCCTACATAAGAATAATAGCACGAACATAGGAATTAATTATTTAGAACTAGTGATCCAAAACCCTAGGGCCTACCTTTTAAATGTTGAATTAAATCTGACTACAATTTTCTATTGTTAGAATTAGTCTAAAGTGAGAAGAATAAACAACATTGTCCATCGTGGATACGATACTCGTAGTCATTTTGGAAGAATACTACACACCAAAGTCGTGCGCTTGCGGATAAAATGGGTGACTAGTGGAGCTATTAGAGTAGAAGGACGAATCACCATTGGAATCAGAGGAGCAATCTGTGGAGGTGGGGGAGGAGAAGCCTCTAGAGGTCGTGGTGGAGATGGGTAGTGGTGTGGGGGAATTAGGTTAGATGGAAAGAAGCAGAGTATGGAATGGTGGAGGAGGAGAGCACATTGTTGTGTAAAACAAAGCATAGGACTATGACCATTAGCTAACTCAAGGATCGATAAGAAGAGAAGAATCGATGGCTTCGAACGTAAGGAACAAAGAATTATCATAAAACTATTGTTTTTGCCTATTAATAGTAATTGTCTTATGTTTGGAAATAGAAATGTTGTTATTAGCCATGCTATTGGTTTGGTTGTTTATCAGTACATGTATAACATGCATGTTCATGGACCATTTGGTCTTGTCGAGAAAATGCTACAAGTGGTAGTTGCTCCCTTATGCTATTGAATTCAACGAATAGAGAAAGTTATATATGTACTAGTCATTGCTAGAGCTGCTAATTGATGTATATCCAATCCATATCTAAAGGAGTTTGATCCAGTGTGCATCTTATCCAAATTCAAATTTATAATTTCCATTATACCCAAACACTTGAAATCCAAAGTATTCAAATTTGTATAAACACAAAACTAGGAGTTCAGAACAAACTTGAAATTATTTAGGAAAGTTTCCCCAAGATGACAACACCGTGTATCTAAGGATGGTGCACCTTGGTGAAGTATGAAAGTATGCTAGACAATATTCATACAAATCAACAATGAAACATTTATGCAAAGCAATATTGATCAATGACGAATTATAGAGGTTGATGGGTTGGATCTATAAAGTAAATCTACTCCTTATGCAAAAAAAGTAAATTGCCACAAAGTAAAGGGCAGAAAAATATAAGTGTATAGGTGGAGTATGCAAGTCTTACTGATGTCTCTACCCTTGTATATGTCGCCCTTATCCATGATGTCTTTGTGTTAAATTCTTTCATTAATTCGAATAGTATTTGGTATAGTCCAACTTTCCATCAATTCTTGCTTCAACTTCCTTATCTCACAACAATTCTATCTTTAAACCAATATATTTTATTCTATTTGGTACCTTCTGAATCGGCTAACCTGAACTGCCAAATTTTGGCGCTAATAATTACTAATGCACTAAGACTCATACTACGACTCCTATAGGTAATATAGATAAATATCCCCTAGTAATATCCACGTTGACTTGAGATCACACCAAAAGACAAAAACAAAAAGTGATCTTTTTATACATGTGCCCTTCAAGAACATGTTTTTTTTTTGCCAAGATGGCAGAAGAGTTGCCACTGGCCAAATTCATTAAGGTGGGAGAAAAAGGGTGATACAAAGTATGATGAGCAGTAATGCTGATGGCCAAAGATTAAGCACTTACACTACTACAAAAAAAATACTAATACTAGACGCCTCATCACAGACGGTTGACCAAAACCGCCTGTATTATATGCAATCACAGACGGTTTTGGTTTAGAGACCGTCTGTGTTACTAGCTACGCTAAAAACTATTTGTAAAGAGGTAATATCACAGATGGTTCATAATGAAAACCGCTTGTGAAGTATCACAGACGGTTCTTAACAATAACCGTCTGTGATATTTCTACATATCACAGACGGTTTTCAACAAAAACCGTCTGTGATACTTCACAGACGGTTTTTTGTTGAAAACCGTCTGTGACAATTAACTCATCATAGATGGTGCGCCGTTTTGCTCACTTAATAATCATCCGGTGCAGTGTAGCTCCTCAATAGAGTCTTATTCTCCATCTCTAGCGCTACGGTGAGTCTATTGCTACTCCGTGCCCGGTTTGAGTATCACCTCGCCTCACTGAGCCCGCTTGTGTGGTCCATTTCAGCTGTTGTCGCCTACGCCGAGCTGTCACCATGGACCTCTCTGTCACCGCTACCGGCATCGATGCCAACTCTTCTCCGGTGAGCCCTCGACCCTACTGAGGTTGATTTCCCCACCTATATGCCCCCTTAAAGTTGTGCATGTGCTTCGTTTCAGTTTATTTCCAATGAGAAGACCTGTCACCGAGGAGCTTGCCACCATTGCCTCTGTTCACCGACGACCAGCTGCCTTGCACCTTCCCCGAATTCATTAACACCTTCCTCGTGATCGAGGTGAGCTATTGGATCATAAATATCCTATAATTTGAGTAGTTTTGGGCGTTTACGCCAAAATCGCTAGTGAAGCCCATGGTGTCACCACGGGACATCACCGTCAGCTCGCCTCAGGCGACCTTAGGGCCCCGAGCCACGAATATTACCAATGCGATGGCACCCTGAGCCCAATTTGAGCTTCAAATCCTACTGCTTTTAATCATTTAGTTAATAAACTAATGAGTCTGTGACATGTGGGACCACCATAGATTTTATAAATAAAATCATGAAATAAAAAGATGAGTCACTAACAAGTAGGGCTCACATGTAAGTTAATAAAATTCAGAAAAATGTAAAAAAAATAAGAAAAGCCACCTTTAGTTTAGAGAAAAATATGATTTCTCTGTTGAAAAGCGTAAGCCTCAGAAAATACGCTTTCGAAGTCACCCTTTTATTTATTTCGAGGGTTTTCAATACGAACCGTGTGATGGACCGAAGCTGGATGTACGCTAAGAACCATGTGAGTGAAGAGTATATTAATGGCGTGTCTGCTTTTACAAGAGCTACCGAGGAGGATATGTTGAATAGGGGGCGGAATATATGTACTGCCCATGCATTGACTGCGATAATCTGAAGATGTTTAATAACTAAGCACAGATCGAAGCACACTTGATTCGAAGGGGTTTCAAAAAGGGTTATACACATTGGGTCAGTCACGGTGAAGAGCAGATTATACAGGAAGGTAGTAATAACAACATCACAAACGAAGTCAACGATATTCCGCCGCATGATGTTAATTGTGGTTCCAATTTAGATAGGTTGCACGATGACAATATGGATCAGATGCTTCGCGATACAGAAGTGAATTATAGTGAGAGAGAGTTTGATAAATTTGAGGGCTTGATGGGGGACTCGGAGAAGCCGTTGTTCCCAGGCCGCAAGCCAGAATACACAAGGTTGCCATCTGTGCTTAAACTGCTGAAATTGAAGGCAAGCAACGGTTGGTCCAACAAGAGTTTCATGGCACTGTTAGGTCTCTTAGCGAACATGCTTTCGGATGGAAACGAGTTGCCCAAAATCACTTGCAGAGGCAAGAATATTCTTTGTCCATTGGGAATGGAAATAGAAACAATACATGCATTTCCGAATGATTGTATCCTCTACCGTAAAGAGTATGCAAACATGCATATATGTCGAGTGTGCAATGCATCCCGATACAAGCGTAAGAATCAATCAAATGACGGCGAGGGAATCGAGGTGAAGAAAGGACCTCTTGCTAAGGTGGCGTGGTATCTTGCTGTAATTCCCCGTTTGAAGCAGTTTTTTGCGAACCCAAAGAAGGAAAAATTGCTGCGTTGGCACTTGGAGGAGCGTAAGCAGGATGGAAAGCTAAGACACCCTACTAATTCCACCCAGTGGAGAAACATCGATAGGAGGTTTGCAGACTTCGGTGTGGAACTGAGGAATATAAGGTTTGGATTGAGTACAGATGGAATGAATCCTTTTGGTAACATGAGCAGCGGACATAGCACTTGGCCTGTGACTCTCTGTATCTACAACCTTCCTCCTTGGTTGTATATGAAGCAAAAGTATATTTTGCTGTCGATACTTATCCAAGGGCCGAAGCAACCTAGGAATGATATTGATGTGTACCTAGCACCATTGATGGAAGATCTAAAAATACTGCAGATCGAAGGGGTATAGGTATGGAATACGTACAAACGAGAGAACTTCACTTTACGCTCCTCGTTGTTCTGCACCATAAATGATTATCTCGCCCTTGCTAACCTGTCAGGCCAGAGTACAAAAGGGACCAAACCTTGCACTCGCTGCTTAGATGATACTGAAAGTGTGTGGCTGAAGCACTCGCATAAAACTGTGTACATGCATCACCATAGGTTCCTTCAGAGGGCTCACTCATACCACAGGATGAAGAAACAATTCAATGAAGAGAAGGAGGATAGTTCAGCTCTAAGGCATTTAAACGAAAAAGAGGTCTATGATATGGTTAAGGATTTAGATGTTGTGCTCAGAAAGGGACGTAAATTGAGGACCTATGAGAAGAACATCTGGAAGAAGAGATTAATATTTTGGGACTTACCTTATTAGGAGCACCTAGAAGTTCATCACTGCATCAACATTATGCACGTAGAGAAAAATGTATATGACAGCTTGATTGGTCTCTTACTGAACATTCGTGATAAAACAAAGGATGGTGTCAATGCACGGCTTAACTTGGTTGATATGGACATCAGACCTGAGTTAGCACCAACAAAGATCGATAAAGGACGAACGTACCTTCCTCTTGCTTGTTACACTCTGTCCAACGCCGAGAGAACTGAACTATGCCAATGCTTGCATGGTGTGAAAGTTCCGTCTGGTTACTCTACCAACATGAAGAAACTTGTTTCGATGGAAGATTTAAAGTTAATTGGCATGAAGTCTCATGATTGTCATGTGCTGATGACAGTGATGCTCCCTGTTGCAATTAGAAGTATTTTACTGATCAAGGTCCGAGAGATAATCATAAGGTTGTGTTATTTATTTAACACAATTGCTCAGAAGGTCATCGATCCCGAAAGACTAGATGTTCTGCAGGACGAGGTGGTGACGACTCTATGTTATCTTGAGATGTATTTCCCTCCGTCGTTTTTCGATATCATGGTCCATCTGATTGTCCACATTGTGAGGGAGATAAAGATGTGTGGGCCCGTGTTTCTACGTAGCATGTACCTGTTCGAGAGGTTCATGGGAATTCTCAAGTCTTATGTACGAAATCGATCTCAGCTGGAGGGCAGCATCGTCGAAGGTTATGCAACCGAAGAGGTCATTGAGTTCAGCGTCGATTACATGAATCAGGTCGAACCGAGACGTGTGCCTCGATCTCGCTATGAGGGGAGGCTCGAGGGTATCGGGACAATCGGAAGGAAAGCAATCACTCCAGACATGAGAGCGTATGCTCAAGCCCATTTCACGGTCTTGCAACACATGACTAAAGTGTCCCCCGTATATCAACCAGCACAAGGACGTGCTTCGGCAGCAGAATCGAGAGTGGCTGGATGTTTGGATCACGAGACAACACAACAGTCGATTCAACTAATGGTTGAAGGAGTGACTCGCTAGAAAATCGTCAAGTGATACGTTGACATGGTTGGCAAAAGGGCCAATATTTACAATTGTGATATAGCAAGGATACGACATAAATGGGTACACATTCTATATGCAGGCTCAGGATATAAAAAGCACTAACCAGAACAGCGGTGTCCATATAGATGCATTCAGTACCGATGGGTTGAGGAGCTCCTACTATGGATTCATAGAGGAGATTTGGAAGCTCGACTACGTGCTTTTCAAGATCCCCCTATTTCGGTGTCGTTGGGTCCATCTCCCACAGGTGAAGGTTAACAGGTACGGTGTCACTACCATGGACCTCGAACGTGTCGAATACAAAGACGAACCATTCGTACTCACTAACCAAGTTGTTCAAGTCTTCTATGTAACCGACCAGGCAAATAAGAAGCGCCATGTAGTTTTTCATGAAAAAGGAGGATTATCGAAGTTGAGAATGTAGTGGACGAGAAAGAATACAATTAATTTGATGAGTTGCCTCCTTTCGAAAATGGCATATGGGTCGAGGAAGATCAACATGATGAAACTAGCTACATACACATCGATAATCATAAAGGACTAATTTTTAAAGGAGATAAGCAAGTAGAATGATGAATAAAATGTTTGTATGTCATATGTTCTGAATTTGTATTTATGTATATGAGAATATGTTATATGTGAATTTGCATATGTATATGAGAATGTGTCATATCTAAATTTGTGAAATGGATGTGCTTGTTTCTGAAATAAATGTGAATTGGATGTATACATGTACTTGTTGTGTTTCTGCTTGTTTCAGAGGGCATGGCTAGCATTTCCTGAAGCTATCCAATAAAAAGAAATAGATTTAGCAATACAAAAGAATAGCATAGACGGTTCCTTGGGACAAACCGTCTACGATTATCTATCACAGACGCTTTCACCTAAAAAACCGTCTGTGATACATTAGATATCACAGACGGTTTCATCAAAAGAACCGTATGTGATACATTAGATATCACAAATGATTTCATCTACAAACCGTCTGTGATACATCGGATATCACATATGGTTATTTATTGGAATCGTTTGTGTTGTGTATTTTCATAGACGATTCTAATATGTGATGTCCAACCCTATTTATATTTGAACTCTAGGGTTTGTCGTGCCCCCCACTCAAATGATTAAGTTTCCCTAACATCCCTCCTCCCCCAAGCCTGTCGTGGTCGTCCTTGATGCCACCTCCTCCCCCGAGCCCAACAGCTCCTTCCCGAGCACAAGCTGTCGCCTCCTCCCTGAGCATGAGCCGCCACCTCCCCGAACCCGACGCCCCACCTTCATGAGCCCATCACCGCTGTCCTCGACGCCGCCTCCTCCTCGAGCTCAGCACACCTCCTCCCCCGAGCCCGCCGCCTCCTCCCTGAGCACGGGCCGCTGCCTCCCCGAACCCGACGCCCCTCCTCCCCGAGCCTGCCTCCTCCCCTCCCCCGAGCACACGTCGCCTCCTCCTCCCCTGAGCCTAGCACGCCTCCCCTTTGACACTGCCCTGCTGCTCGGGTGCTCCCTACTCATCCTTCTCCTCCACGCCCAAAGGTAACAAATGTCGAGTTGCGAACCCCGATGCCCCTTCCCCTCACACATTTTTCAGATTGCTCAATGGCTTTGATTTCCATCTGCTTCGTGAGTATCACAATATTTCAATTTAATTACCCCTTTGCATTTGATATGTTCATATTGTAATGTGGTGTAGTAAGCTTGAGATAAATGCTCAGTGATGATAATAGTCTTGTACTGAAATTGTTTTGATAATCGGGTTCGAACTTGAGCTCTAATTGGAATGGAATGCTTACTACTATTGATTGATCGTCAGCATTTAGTCTGTTACTTTCGGTTGGTTAATTGGTTGAACCTCTAGGTTCTATGATCCAATTCATAATACATGCTATTCTATCAGTAGATCATGTGTTGTTAGCTGACTTGGGGGATTTACATGTTTATATGTCAATTATGTCATTTAATTGGTATGTATACCATACACATAGAGAATGTTATGACAATATGTTCATGCATGTCAGAACTTCTATTTCTCGTGAAGATGTCATCCGCTCAATCTTCGTCATCGTCGCCTCATGCGTCTGATGTGTCGTCCTCTAGAAAAATCCAAGCGCAAGGAAAGAGGAATATCGAAAAGGCCCAAGGGCCGATTTACCATCACGAGAGTCGATGCGTCTGGGACCCCTCTGATTATGGAAGGAGTTGACCAAAGATCAGAAAGGTGAGCAGGTGACAGAAATTTTATGATCATTCCAGATCCCGGAACAACACCAAGCCTCCGTGCAATGATACACGTTGCTAGCGGTGTGCAAAGCGTGGAGGAACTTCAAGAGCATGCTTATCAAAAATTACGTGGAGAAGGATCGATGCCCTTCTAGAAGTATCCATTCATGGAGGATTACTGGGAAGACTTTGTGGCGAAGAAGACAACAGATGATTTTAGGAGTGAAAGTGGGGCGCACAGGGCCCTCTAGGCAAAAAACACGCACCCCCATAGACTCGGCACCGCTGGATATACGGGTAAAATCCTGCAATGGAGTGATCAGGATGAGCATGCAAGCTGGTTGGATGCCTCCCCGCCATTTTTGAGATCCCTAATGAGTGCACCCAACACTGGCTAAGAGCGAGGTTATCTACTGTGTCTTCGGGAGCCATCTCCTTTCCAAACCCCGTAGACGAGGAAGTGTCCCAGCGCTTGGTAAGATATCGAACTACCTAGTTTGTAATTACTCGATAACTTCATAGGAAATAAAATAACATGTTGGGCTCTTGCAGGAAGAGCTGAGTACTATACAATCTTCCCAAGGCTCATTCCAGGCAGTCAAGGAGAGATATATACTCTTCGCGGCCTTAGAAAACAAGGAGCATCTGGGTCGCACAAGAGACATTGGTCTTAATGTTCCATAGAAAGATGGATTCTCAGAGGACTCTAGGACGTACCTGAGTAGAAAGAGACCCAAAGTCGAGCGTGAAGCACAACTACGAGAGGAGATTCGTGCATCCCTCAGAGAAGAGATGCGAGATGTCGCACGAGAGGAGATTCATGCATCCCTCACAGAGTAAAGGCTTAGGGGAAATTAGTTCGAAGCCCTCGCCACTACTATGCTAACCAGCCCCCCAAACTTCTGAGTAGCTGCGCATCCAACCATAACTTAGAAACCGGTGACAGATTTCCTGTTGATGACATCATGGTAATAATTATTATCCCTGGAATGCTCGATCCATTTATAGGCCTACTGGAGTAGCTAATTTTGTATCATTATGTAGGTGGCTACGAAGTGCAAGCTCCAAGTGAGATGTGCCTCTGTTGCCCTGGATGTTGTTTGGGACCAGGCATATCCATCTGGTGTTGGGGCCTTGTTACACGGTGTAAATATAGTGCTAGGTTTCGTAAAAGTGAATGTGGACGGTGTTTATGCCAATTTCATGGTCATTCAGTTGGAGATGCCCCCAAACGATGAGGTCGTGACTTTAGGGCAAGCTATTGGAGTATTCATCCAGTGGTCCAAGAGAGACATCTGCCTTGAGCTACCTGCACCAGTGTCAACATCACCGGAGCTACCTGCACCAGTGTCAACTTCACGGGAAGTATCTGCACTGGAGCTACCTACACCATAGTTAACTGTACAGATGTGGCAAGTACCCGGTGCATTAGATGCATCTACACCTCATGCCCGGTCGACATCTAAAAAGTGAGACGGCAAGGGCAAATTGAAGAAGCCTGATGATATCCCCTTCTTGCCGTTGGTCCAAAAATTCGTGCATGGCGAGTCGTTGGTCGTCCCGGAAGAGGACCTCGAAACCCTAGGATTGACTTCCCAGAGATTGCATGAATGGTACATGAAACAGGCCTAAAAGATGGGTGGACAACGGTGCTCGGATGTCACCATCAAGTTCAAGAAAATTCATTTTAACCATGAGTTTCAACACTGTGTCTTCACGGTGACCTTCGATGACTTGTTCTTACTCTTCAACCTCGACTCCCTCAATGCCTCACTCATGCGATGCTGGACACTGTAAGTGTGTACAATCATAGTCTACGTTCATGTAATACCGATAAATATCATATATAACTCCTAGCTTTTGCACATACATATATATACATGATCGTAGAAACCACATCACGTAAATCATCGGTAGGTTTCCTCGACCCACTCTTGGTCTCCGAGCAATGCATCAATGACAATGCAACCTTCATGTAGGAGTACATGGCAACGTTTTTGCTGGATCACCATGAGAAGGATTTCATACTTTTGCCCTACAACCAGGGGTAAGTGCTGCACGAGTGGCTATACTTGTTGATTTCTACTTTATAAACAACACGAACTTAGGTTTAATGACCATGGTGACATACCTGTGTAGGTACCACTGGATTCTAATTGTAATTATACCAAAATAGAACCAGGTAAGATATCTTGATTCCCTAAAGAGGTCTAATAATGACTTCATAGTTGTCAAAAACTTAATCGACAGGTAAACACATTTTCTCCATAGATAACTCTATTGTAGTCTTTCCTTCCTTTGCAATGGCTAAGGCTAAGTTTTTAGAATCACATAGGTCGTTCATCACATACTATGCAAAGGGAGGGAGATGCAAGGGAGTGAACCTATGACACGATTTTAAATTCCTGGTATTCGCTAGTACACATTAATCTTATATAACACTTCGTAGTAATGCCTCTCGAACTAACCAATTCTATTTTTACAGTGCCACCAGTAGCCATCGGGCAACACCTGTGGATACTATGTTTGCCACAACATGAAACTACTCCTCGGTTCCCCGATAACCAAAGATCCTCAGGTTTGCCAATCTTGCAATAATTATTTCATACTTATTAATTTATATATGCACGACTTTAATCTTCCTAGCGACAGGTTGTGACCATCACTGAAACCGCGTTGGAATAGGGCCAGCTCAAATGCATTCGAGGACAATTTGTGGCCTTCTTACTACGTGAGGTCATAAACCCAAAAGAGAAGTTCCACAATGTAGATTGAACTTGATTGGGATAAGATTGAACTTAATAGAACATGTGTGTATATCTGTTCATGAATGGTTAATTTTAGGTCATTTGAGTTAATTGATTTGTGAAATGGATGTGCTTGTTTCTGAAATGAATGTGAATTGGATGTGCTTGTTTTTGAAATAAATGTGAATTGGATGTGTACATGTACTTATTGTGTTTCTGCTTGTTTCAGATAACATGGCTAGCATTTCCTGAGGCTAGCCAATAAACATAAATAGATTTAGCAATACAAAAATAATATCACAGACGGTTTCTTAGGACAAACCGTCTGTGATACATCAGCTATCATGGACTGTTTCAGTGTTGGTTTGCTTGTCAGTGTTGGTTGTAGAATGGCTAAAGCTAGGTCATGCGTGATTAGCACTGGTTGTAGAATGGCTGAAGCTAGGCGATGCATGCGGCGGTCGGGTGACCAGGAGTGAAGGCTTAGGGAGATGTTGATGTACTCACGTAGTCATGAAGATGTCAAAGATGACCAAGAGTGTTGCAAGTGATAAACACAAGGTACCAGAATAGGAGTGAGCTCTTGGGACGATGTGAAGGCTAGAAAAAGAAGGCCTACAAAGAAGCTGAGGGGTGAAGATGCGTGGTGTTGAGCACTAGGGATGAAGGCTTCACCTAGTAACGGTCAAGTGCTTCTGCAAGATGCATATAGTGTTGAGTATGATGACTCATATCCTAATCTACTAGGACTTGGAGAGATGTAATACAAAGAAAGCTAGATGAATCCTAATAGGATTATGACTCCTACTTCTCTTTAGAGTAGGATTGCTACTTCATTTTGTAGAAGAACTATGGGACTATATAAACCCATGATAGGTGGCCATAGGAACCTAAGAAGCAAGCCAAGCAAGAGGAACTCATCCAAAGGAGAGGGCGCACGAGAGGATTAGAGGTTAGGTTAATCTTTTAGCACTAGATTGTTGTATAGGGCAAAGATCCGAGGGTCCTAAAAGGTTCGAGAGGATTGTGAGAGAGCGACAATCCTCAAGCCAACTTGGTCATTTTCATATGCATTTGTGCCTCTACTACTTTTCTTCTGCATTCCTAAAACCAACTTGGTCATTTTCATGGTTTTCTCCTTCTTATGGACCAAGTCGTGCCTTTTTGCAAAACCGAGCTTGATTTGTCAAAACAACCTCCAAATTGTATTTTTTTTGGTATATTTCCAATGTGTTCATCAAGAGGAGATTGTAGAGACCATGCGGTTTGGTCCTAATCTAGGTGGTAAATAATTGGCATCGTTGTCGATGAGTTTTGGGGAGTAAACTCTCAGTTTTGCAAATTTTTAGTGTCGATTACATAAAGATTGTTTGATTCGGGAGTCGCCACAATTGATCACGTAGAAAGAACGACACAGAGATTTTTATACAGGTTCAAGCCTTCTCCGAAGAGAATAACAATCCTACTCATGTGTGTATTGTATTGAGTATGCTGGTTACAATCAAGGTAAAGTCTAATACTTGTGCTCCCGATTGTCTCTGCCCCCATTATCTCTGACTAAAATCTTTTTATAGTGCGCAGAGAGGTAGTCGTTCCTCTAAGTCAAGAGGCACCTCATTATTCCATATAACGGATGTAATAATGGTAGTAATCACCAGAGTAATAACCCCTCCACATCACCTGGCAGTTACTTGTCAGAGATAATGGCGTGTTACGTGCAGTTATTCTAGAGAATAACAACGTATATTGACTGCTCACATCCCGTAATCAATGGGCCCACTTGTCTATAGATTCTATTGATTACGGGGTGGTCGTAGCTGAGCTGGTCATAGAAGAACTTATGACCAAAGGGTAGTCGTAGAAGAACTTACGACTGGATAATGGTCGTAGAAGAACTTACGACCAGAGGAGGTAGTAATACTTACGACTATGGGGGTGGTCATAGAAGGACTTACGACTACCTAGTTGGCTTCTCCCTTAAGACTATAATGGGTATACCTAATAGCCATATGACATCATATTTACCCATAATATTAATTACAATGAGGATTATTAGATCCTCATCATCTAGCCCCCCAGCTTCAAGTGAAAATAACTTACTTAGAAAAGGAGTTGTAGGATGATGGTCAAAGGAAAAACTCTTCGATATATATTTCATTTGACCAGAAATATACTTGGTCAAGAAGATTGTTGGAAATCTTAAGACTACAAGATAGTTGTAGAAAATCTTACGACTACGAAGTGGTCGTAGTACGGTTATCGGAAGTAAAGCATTTCCGACTTCGTGTTGACTAGAAATAGACTTGGTCAAGAAGGTAATTTCGCTTGAGGTGTGAAGACAGACTCAGTTTTCTCGAACAGATAAATTCAAGAATCTCATCTGTCTCTCACAAATCTGCTCATTGGGACGATTTCCAAAGTGGTGACAACTGTCGAGCATCCACGGCGCTTCGGTTCAAGCGTGCGGTTATAAAAACTCACTGCAAAGGTGACTTTAAGGTTCTTACCTTTTCCCCAATATCGCAACTG
This sequence comes from Ampelocalamus luodianensis, assembly GCA_036346255.1. Classification (NCBI taxonomy): domain Eukaryota; kingdom Viridiplantae; phylum Streptophyta; class Magnoliopsida; order Poales; family Poaceae; genus Ampelocalamus; species Ampelocalamus luodianensis. Next base: position 19,793,320 of record CM070630.1, on the reverse strand, counting down.
TTCATCGAGCTCTCGTATTTTCCGCGCCACCCAACCCATACTCTCTCTTGAAACCTTTTCGAGTCCAAATCCCCCCTTTCCTGAGAGAGATGGCCAGAATTGTTTCCCAGTGGACTGAATCAGAGATGAATGCGGCCAAGATAAAGGCTTTGGTTTTGGCCGAGAAGATTCCGGAGAAGGTGCTCGTGAAGTGGATTGAAGCCGCTGGGCAGCATTGGCCGTCGGGGGAAGTCGGGCAAATCCCCGCATGTGTTCCAAAGGAACCATCTGTGTTGTCTACACCTTTGGAACACAGATGGTTTATAACTAGAACCGTTTGTGATAATTCACAAATGTACCATCTATAAATGAAAACCTACAAAGTTTTCTTAGTGTTTTGTGAATTTATTCTAAACCATTCGAGTATTATACTATAAAAAATATATAAGATGAATTAAAGTATACACAGCTAAAATGATGTATTACATCAAACTGCAAATATAGCTAAAATTGTCTAATCTATTAAATTCTACGTCACTATTCTTATTTGCTAACCTACGAGGTTTTGAATTTATGTACAAAGTTGCATGAACATTTATCTACAAAATAAACGACTAGATCTACTTCTCTCTCTCTCTCCTCTGCCACAAACCGGCAGGGCTTCGCTACATCACTTGTTCCCTCTCCTCCTCTCTCTCTCTCTCTCTCTCTCTCTCTCTCTCTCTCTCTTCTATTTTTTTCCGAAATTAAAATAATTTTTCATCTGATTTTTAGGATTTATTTAGCCAACCTCTGTGCTTGATTGAACTAGTGACAAGAACTCGTATGGTTCTGTCTCCATTTGAACTGGCGATTTGAACATTCTTCAAAGCAAATCGCCAGTCCAAATGGTGATGGGTAGGTGAAACGGCGACCGACAATAAATAGGATCCTATCGCCATGTGAAATGGCGACAGTGGTCTATTTTTGTAAAAAAAAAAAAAAAATCGACTATTTATTTTTGTAATTATCTTTTAAATCAATATTATTTTAAAAATAATCCCTAAAGGTTCAAGATTTGGTTTTGGAATGCTATACCCCGAACAAAGAAGAGAGCGATATATATTACGTACCTGGACATATCCACCTGGAGGTAGTAGTGATCAACGGCGTCCTCCGCGTCGAAGACCACGTCGCGCGTCTGCTGCAGCCACACCCTGGTGAGCTCGTCGGAGTCGGAGCGGCGCCTGTTGTCGGCCTCGCGGAGGAAGGCCTGCATCCACATGAGCTTGTCGCGGAGCATCCGGATGTCCTTGGTCACCGCCACCAGCGTCCGCACCTCGCTCACGGCCAGCTCGTGGAGCTTCTCCGCCAGCCGCCCGATGGTCGCCTCTGTCATCTCTCCTCTTCGATCTCGGCGACGTACGTCGTCTCGCGTTAGCTGGCCGGACGACTGCAGAGAGCAACTCCGCGCGGCACGTAAGTAGTAACAGGACAGATCGACAGACCATGCATGCAGCTGATACTCTCGTATATATAGAATATCACGTAACACGTGAGCACAATTAAGCCGCTCGCGCGCTTTGAGTTGGTGTCAAGGGAGGGATCGATGCCGTGGGAGTGAATATATTGATGTGTTGCTTGCTTGTTAATCTGTTTCTGCGCTTTCTGCGGGGACAGCCCATCGATTGTGCATAAGGATTTTTAAACGTAGCACGTACGTACAGGATTACTTGTTATTTGGCTTGTTCCCATCATTTTGATTAGCTGGGCACGCGATTCTAAGCTTGCAGCCTTCGAGTCGTGTGTGCCGATCGATCGAGACGGTATTTTCCAGGCTGTGTTTGTGTGTGCTCGATCTCTTTCTTTATTTCTTTCTCAAAAGCAAGACATGCATGCATGTTCCTCGGACTCACCGTGGGTGCTAGTTGGTGCTCGAGCTCCTCCTCCCACCACCGGACCCCTATCCCCTGTTAGCCATGGCAGCATTGCCTCTCGACGCCGGAGAAGACAAACATCTGGTTCTGAATGCCTAGGATCAGGGTGAGCAAAGGAGGAGAGGGCGCTGGGCCGCATCTGGGCCTCTATCGCTCCTCCTTGCGCCTAACTATTGAGTTTGCACAGCCCACTCGGCAGGCAGGCCCATCCTGCGAGAACGGCGGGAGGTTGTGGGTGCACGGCGAATAGGAGAAGGCGAACCGGTGGCGGGGTCTGCTACTCTAGTTTGTGTGGCAAGGCAGGGTGCGCGGACGTGCCGTTTCCAGGCAATCCGGCATGGAGTGAAGAACTACTAACTTAGAAGTCAGAACCGAGGTCTGTTTGAGTGCTTCTGAGAAATCGATTCTAGTTGTGGAATTGCATAGGCTTTAGAACTTTGCGACTATCTTCCCGGTACCTTTTTTTCTTATGAGGAATGCATATGTTTTGCAAGGGTTCTTAGTGCAGCCCATGAGCTCTGGTTAGATTCGAAATTTCGAATCTATGGTGGTGTGATGTAGCATAAAAGGGTTCTTGTAGATGTGATATGTGTGAGCACTTATATGAATTTTCAGCAATCGTGATGATGTTAGACCGGCTTCCAAAAAGTCATATTTATCGTGCAATTAAAACTTGAGTATACGCGTGTCTGATTGATTTCTTCAACCCTTTTGATTTGTTTCTGCAAAATTAGAGTTGGATAGAGTTGGACACACCGACATGTGGGGTGCTTCAAATCCGTGGGCTAGTGAGGAGAGTTGGCAAGTCGGCCAACAATTCTGATGAAGTTAATCTTGTTATTTTGCTTTTTTGTCTAAAGCTAAAATTAGTAGACTAAGGTATTTCGGTATGTAGGCGTTCTGAAGTTCAAAACTCATTCAGAGTTTCAGAACTTGACATGAACTTGCACGTTGGTTTAGTTTTGGTCCATGATCCGAATTGTTAGGGACATGGCCGAGTCATGGGTGTTAGGTGCTAGAGAGTCGGACGGAGTTTGTTAGCTATTGCGTGCGCGTGTTATCTGTACTCTGTCTTTGGTTCAGTTAAATAGGTACTGTAGCACGTCTGAAATAGAATAACAGAGAAAAGCAAACTGAGTTGTCTCTCTGTTCCTTCTATATCTGTGATAGAGATTGAGATGTGAGAGTAAGCACAAGAGAGAGCAACACTGAATGCATCAGTGAGTGCGTGTGAAGCGCATCTGGAGAGAGATAGGAGTTGGGTGATTCGATTCTAACAAATTCGACTCTTAACTATCCTTACTAGTGTTCACACCATTGCAATGCTAGATTGCGAAGATTTTCAGAATCAAAAAGCAAATGTATATCATAAATTAAATATTTGTAGCAAGGAGTCCGAAATTGCATGCAAGATTCAATTTGTTCTCTTTCTATTTAAGTATGAATTTGACATTCCAATAACAAAAAACTAGTAGATGTAGTTTTAGTATGTTTATGTTGTGCTATAGCCTCAACAGTAAAGCTTTCCCTCAATTTTCGTCCTGGATTCGCCACTGCTCAGACATGGACGGAGATGGTCCTTGGCTCTTTGCAGCCCCGTTCAACAGTCCCACTCGATCGGGACTTTTCTCAACGAGTTGCTGCGATTTGTTAAGCGGGAGATCCTCAAGTGGCAAAAATCTGCACATCAAGTTACAGCACTGCATCATGAGCTCATGGCCAATTTGCACCAGCGTCCAGTTTTCTTAAGCAAGACGCGCCAAATTCCAACTAGCTTCTGTGTTCCTCTCGCACGACCCAACGCCTCGCGCTCACGGCCTCACGCCAAGCCGAGCCCGACAGGCCCAGCTCCGAGTCCTGCGCGGCGCGGAACAGTGCTGCACCTCTATCAAGTCATCCACGTACCGGATACGCGCGCGACGGCGGGTGGAGCTGGCCGGCGATCGAAGGCCATGATGTGTTTCGTTATTCGACCTTTACCGGCCGGCGCCGGCGAGCGCACGTGACACGTCGTGGCGTACGAACGAGCGAAGTGCGCACGCCGAGCTGCACGAGCGTCCTCCGTTGCACACGCATATCTCATCGCATCTGAAGTGAGGCTCAGCGAATGGATTTGGGTCAGGTTGCACCGCGCTTGCGCCCACGGCCCAGGTGTGCATGCCAGATAGTAGCCCGCGTTAGGCCATCCCTAAATTGTATTGACGTGGAGATCATGTGTCCGATTGTAATCTTAATGTCGAACAATCGGTATCGGTATCCAAGGATTCGGGGTTTAAATTCTCGGTTTAGCAAATTGTCGAATTTGCTATCAGTTTGCAGGCGGTCTAACCGGTCTTCGGAGGCGGTCTGACTGCCCGTGGCCAATGATGTGAGCTTTTGAGAATTACGCACCAAACACTTATGTGGGAGTGTTTGAGGGTGTGTTTGCATCAGGTGCCATTGAAAATAGAGACTAGACACGAAACTACATAGAGTTTTGCTAAAAAGTCCAGAGATGATGTTTTTGGGATTTTGGAAGCAGTTTGATCGGCCGTTGGTTGGCGTTCAGACAGGCGTGAGTGGCAGTCAGACAGGCCAATGGTGGTGGTCAGATCGGCTAGGGCGTGATCATGCCAAGTGAGTTATGGTAATTTCGCGGATTTGACCAAAGTCATGAATTTCAGTGCATAGATGTTGTATGATACATATTTTAGCTAACGTGGGGTCAAGTTACGAAGAAATTGTGCCCAAAATCAATTTACTGGTCTATTGTTGTGCAAGTGGATTGGAGTCAACTACGGTCAACGACGGGAATGATCGGGACTAGGCTAGGAGAGTTGAGGTCTAGAACGATCGAGAATGTCGGGTGAAGTGATTGGACTCAAGCATGGCGCAAGATGGACAAGAATGACCGAATGAAAAGTTCGGTGCAACAAGTTACATCAAGTGGCTTAGGGCCCGGTACAAGTGTCATGGTGCTTTCGGTAGAGCCGGATGGGAGAGACTTGCTGGCATGAAGAGAGTCATTGATGAATATATACGTACGTGGCGAAGCATGAGATTGCTTCACGATGATTGGACTTGGTTATGAAAAAGGGGTATTTTAGTATCTTCGCCAAAATACCGGGCTGGTAATCTTGGAGAAAACACAGCGCAAGACAGCACCAAAGAGAGGCAGTTTAGGTCAAGAAAAGGAAAAGAACTCGAAGAGACGAATTCAGGAGACCCAGATTATCATCCGCTTTGAGAAACGTGTATGAGTGTAGACCTATTTGTGTGTGGACTTAACGGATGTCCGATAATATTTTAGCCTCCCAGCTTTCCATGACAAAGCCCTAGACCTTGTGGCCGTCTAAAACAAAATATCATCAAGAGAACCATTTTCTGCATACTCATATACAAGAGCATAATGCCAAAACTCCACAGAATAGCCCAAAAGCGTAGAGATATTGGGGTGCTTTAATCGGGATATATTCCAAAGCACGTCCAATAACTCATCTTCTTCCGATAATGACAAATCTATCACTATATAAGAGTTGGTGTAAGATTTGCCCAACCAAGCCTGGGAAATCCTAATTGAAGATTTGGGGAAAGCAAGGGAAATAGAGGATGCTATGGTTTGGGATAAATGGATTGAGAAATTGTGTACTCAAGTGTGAGCTTTTGTTCTCCATGGTGAAGTGGTTGTAAATCGATAATTCCTCTAATCAAGCCAATCAAGTTTGCTCTAAGATGAGTTCTATCTTGTTCTTATTCTCTCTGTGATGATTTTAGGGTTTTTGTGTTACAAGGGTTTTGACTGGGTTTTTTATATAATCTAACTTGCTTGGACTTGTGGAATTTGATCCAAGATTTGTGGAACAAGTTTCGGTTTTCTCCCGGTTTTGAGCCTTCTTAACCTCAGTCAAGAAATTTGTGGAACTTTAGCTATGATCGTCGATCGGAATAAGTTCATGACCTTCATGTTAAGCTATGTCTGAAATCTTAGATAATTTGGATGGATCAAAAGTTATATTATTTTGTGGATCCTTCGGACTGCTAATTTGCAACCGACGGTCAAATCGTCCTCACCAATGGTCAGACCGGCCAAGAGGCTTTGAGCTCAAGATTTCTTTGTTTCAACGCAAGACTTCTACTGTAATCTTCTGGCTTTGATCTTTATAGTTTTCATAGCTATTAGAGTAAAAAATAAGTTAAATACCCTAGGTGAAAAAGAGGTAACTTCTGTTCACCCTCTCTAGTCGTTAATTTGGCCCAACAATTGACCACACAACGAGAAGTTTGCGGCCTGAGATAGGTGTCATGGATGTGTACAGCAGATCTGCCCTCTGGACTCTGGAGGGAACGTAACTGAGGACCAAGTGATCTCGGGTGGCTAGCTGCGCCGTGGTGCGAGCAGCCCGCCTGGGTTGATCTCTGGATTGAAACCTGATGTGCCTCAACACACGTGTGTGCGTGAGTTGGCGTCCTGTAATCTCAAAAAAAAAAGGAACATAACTATTGATCAACAATGTTCAGACTTCAGATATACATCAATAAAACTCGACCCAGCCATTGATCTGGCTTGTATTCTTTCGTCTTCTCCCAATTTTTCCACGCCGCGTGCACGTGGTTGATGACCAAGAGTCCGTGACCGAGCAATGTTCAATGTGTTCCTTCTTTTTGCTCTTTATATCCTTTGTAATTTCTGGTTTGTATTTGTGCTCTTTTTCTTTTTGATGAAATAATGCGCAAGGTTTTTGCGTATTCTCGAAAATTATTTGCTACAGATCGGGTCGAGCAGGAGCTAGCTACTAGTTGGATACTTCGATCCCCGCATGTTCACGACGTTCTGACTTGACTAGCTAGCTGATGACGAGCCGGCCGGTCAGCTGACGAAGCACTGCACCCGGCCGGTCCGTCACATTCCCGTACTCCGGAGGAGAGAGGATTCGTCAGGGAAAACAAACGGGTGGATCGGGAAGAAGAGGAGGAGGCAAGGCAGGCGGTTCAGAAATAGGGAGCCGTGCGCAGCATGTATAAGCCGCTCCCCGCCCTTGTCGTCCAGCCTCTACCTCTCCTGTACTAAGGTTGGATGTCGTCTTCGATCGTCTCCCGGTTTTAACTCCCGTTGTCGCGGCACTCCTATCGTGCGTAACGTCGACGACCTTCTCTTCTCGGAATTGCAGTGATCTGCAGCTTCAGAGAGAGTAGAGGGATCCTCCATCGATATGGAGTGCCTGCTGGGGCTGCTCAAGGTGCGGGTGGTGCGCGGGGTGAACCTGTCCATCTGCGACCCCCTCACCCACAGCAGCGACCCCTACGTCGTCCTCCGCCTCGGATCGCAGGTACGGTACTTACCGTTCCATTGGCTCGCTCCCAATCCAGCCTTCGTCTGTCCTTCCGTCTCTCTGCCCCCACGTCAGGTGCAAGCCAAATTAGAAAGGAAAAACTAATGAATTGACTGTGCACCTCATACAGTGCAGGAAACTTGCCCCTACCTGCTATTGATCATGGTCCCCCAAGCCTTTCTTCCTGTGATTGGATCCATGTTGCATTGTATGATGACTTGAGAGTTTTGTTTGGTTGACACTAATTACACTGGTCTAGATGTAGAGCTCCGAAAATTAGATCCTAATTGGAACATAGGAATTTTAAAACTACCGAGGTCCCATTTGAATAGTAATATTTACTTCTGAGCTTCTAGTTATGTTTTTTCTCGCAGAGGGTAAAATTATCACGCTTGTTTTTTTCATGTTTTCATTTTGAATTCATTATGTACTTTACAATCGTCCAGATTTGCTCGTTTTGCTTTTGGTACTTTCAAAATTCTTGTTTATCGCTGGTTCATCATGCTAGAAGAAATAAATGGAAACCTAGGTTGGATAGCAATTTTTTTAAGAAAACATGCAGTAGAACTGCCTATTGCATTAATAGAGAAGAAACAGAGCAGCAAGCGAAGTCAAAGACCTTGCCCAAAGGTTTTCTTTTAAATTACAGGGAAATACATTATTGCAAGCACTCACCCCCGCGAGGGACCAGCTCTGCCTTCCTCTTTGATCTTTGCGAATAGGTTCAGGTGAGTGGATGACCTATGTTGGGAAATTCTCACGTTGCATTCCTTTCATATCTCCCAGGTGGTTAGGATGACCACCGTAACCGTAGCCCTTCTTGGGATCAGTGCGAAACTATTTGTTTGATACCACCAGTATGTTGGTCTGAGTGGTGCACATCCAAGCCAGTCGGCTGCTGAGTTCCACAGTCTACGGATGTATCGGCAGCGGGCGAAAAGATGCAAGGCAGATAATTTGGTTTGGCCAGCCCCTCATTTGTAATCTATCGGAAGTCCAAAGGTGGTTCTGAATGGCCAACTAGGCGAATAGTTTGCATTTGGGGGGGGGAGCTGAGGTTTCCATATTAATTTTTTGAAATATGTTACTGTTGAGCCAAGGAACTGCATCTCGTAGGCTGATTTTGCCGTGTAATTGCCTTGCAGGGTGAGCTTCCAGGTGATCTCATCCATAACGGTTGGGTTTAAGGTGATTTGGTTTAATCTCCCCCATATACCCAAAAACTGATGGACCAGCTGGGCTGTTATTTCCCCTAGAGTGTTGATATCCTGAATCCAGCAGTTATCCCGAAGAGCATCGTGGACTATTCTGTTTTTTCCTTCTGGACAAAAGGTTGATTGTCGGGGCCAGCTCTCTCGGAGCTGCGCCATCTAGCCACTGAGAGATCCAGAAGGTGGCATTATTTCTGTCGTCCAGGGTGATTTTAGTAGCTGCCGCGAAAAGACGCCAGTCAGCCTCATCACACGGGATTTCCATACCAACCCAAGGTTTATTTTGAGCCTTCCATTCTTCCCATAACCATCAGAGTCTTAGGCTCCACACCAATCGTGTGGAGCCACGAGACATTTCCAAAACTTTGGAGAATTTGGGTCGTTGCTGTAATGTCTGTGTCTGTTGGGGAGATGAAGATGACCGCGTTGTCGGTGTAGAGGGAAGTCCTTAGCCTATCAAAACGGTCGCGTTGGCGTTCCAAGTGACCTAGGTCCATTGCCCTTTGGAATAAGCATTGGAGTTGGTTGATAGCGAATGAAGAGGAAAGGGGTAGCGGGTCTCCTTGCCGCAAACCCCTGCGTGTGGCGATGGCACCACCGGGGATGCCTTTCAGGAGAACTCTGGAGGTTGCCATCAAAAGGAGGGCCGCCATCCAATCTCTCCATCTAGGGGGGGAACCCAGTCGTTCTAGCAGGTCTAGGAGGTAATCCCAACGAATCATATGGAAAGCTTTTTCTATGTCCAACTTGAGAAGGAACATCGGGGTTTTTGACCTATGGAGCCGTGATATGAGGTTTTTGACGTACAAGAAATTATAGTGGATGATTCTTGTCTTGACAAAGCGCTCTGATTTACCGACACTAGGTTGTTTAAGTGCGGCGCCAATCTCGAGTGAGCGTCTTGAAATCCATTTCCCACTCCATGGATGAGGCCGCAGTGCAGTAGTCAGTGACTCTATCTGCACCATCTTTCTTTGGAATGAGCGCAAGACTTGTCGTGTTGAGGAGGTAGAGATTTGCCGTACACAGGCTGTGGAAGCTCTCGAAAACTTTTAGGATATCAACTTTAATGATGGTCCAGCAAGACTTCAAAAAATTAATCATGAACCCGTCCAGGTCTAGTGTCTTGTCCCCTGGAATCTTTGCTAATGCCTCGGCTATTTCCTGCTCCGAGAAAGGTTCCTCAAACATGTCGAGGTTGAGCGGGGTGGTTTTTAATGTCTCCTAATTCAGGTTCGCAGATCTTGCATTTGGCGAGGCCATCAGGCTCTGAAAGTGTTGTTGAACCACCTCTTGCTTCTCATGGTGAGAAATCGCCCATCCCTACAGTCTTTGGATGTGATTTTTGTGGCGCCTAGCATTAACTTTTAGGTGAAAAAACTTTGTGTTGGCGTCCCCCTCTCTGATTTAACGATGCAGGAGTTCTATCTTTTTCTAGAGCGCTCAATCACTTTGCAAGGCCCATAACTCTTCTTTTGAGGCCACTCGAGCTCATGTTCTGAGGTGAGAGCTGTCTAGTTTCTGAGATACATCAATACGCAAGATGAGTTCTATGGCCATGAGGAGTTAAAGTTTGTTTAGGGAGAATAGTGTTTTACTCCATGCTCTGAGCCTCAAGGCCGTGGTGGTGAGCTTGTAGTTGAGACGATGGAAGGGTTCCATGTGGTGGTTGGCATTTTGCCATGCGTTTTCAACGATGTCCGTGAATCCCAACATCCCGGTCCGAAGTTTTCAAAATGGAAGGATTTGGGTATGTGGCCATTCTTTGGTAGAGAGTAACGAGGCGTGATCGAAAGCGAACCGAAAAGGGCGTGCGGGACGTGACTTTCAAAACATATATCCCATGCCTTGTTGCATAACACTCTATTTAGTCTAATGAGTGTTGGATTTTCTCGCCGTTGCTCCACGTGAACTTTCATTTTGGAGGTGGATCTCTTTAGTTTGCATTCGTCTAGAGTCCGATGAAATTGTCCCATCCGAGCGGTTTAAGTTGTTGTTGTTTTGTCACACGCTCGTAGATTAGGTTGAAATCACCGGGACAAGCCACTTGGTGTCCGAGTGTGGCTTGAGGAGACTAAGGCCGTTTTGTTCGAGTCACGAGACGGATCGTGAGACGATCGTAAGAAGACAGACCATGTCGTATTCCTTTATTGTGACTGTCGCCGTTAGGTTATACGCCTCAACCCGGATGCCTTCGACTTCGATGAAGTCTTCATTCCACAGGAGTAGTATGACGCCCCGCGAGCCGACTGCCGGTCTTTGCGTGAAGTGATGAAGTCTGTGGCCGCCTAAGAAATATGCAATCACCTGGTCCACAGATTCAAGCTTGGTTTCGTACAAACACGCGATGTGACAGGTTGTGGACGATGAGGTCTCGTGCACCGTCGTTCTGCAAGCTAGGGAGTTCAGGCTTCTGACTTTCCAGTAGATAACGTTCAAGTTAGGTCTGGACATTTGTTATTCTGGTTCTAAACCACTGACAGCCGGGTGTGCCGGGTTGCGGCCCCGTGCTATCTTCTGAAGATGCGTCGGCGACAGGCAAGTGACAAGAGTGTAGACATGGAGAAGCAGGGGTTGAGTAGCAGTAGAAACGCACAGTTCGGATTAGAAAATGTTGAAAATGCGAACATTTGACGGGAAGCATAAGGAACTGAAGAAAAGATGACAATTGGGCAAAAGCGGTAATGTCGGTGACTATGCTGATCATGGTGGAGGTGGTCGTCATCTTGTTTTGCCTGGGAGGGTGGCCTGGCTAGGTGGCCATGATAGGAGCCAGCGCTCCCACCTGGCCGATAGCCGAAGGTGTGGTCGCCGTTGTGATGTCCACTAGGTGGTGTTCGTCATGGCCCACCAGGTCCAGGAGTGCATCGTCGGCCTATGCTGTGAGCTAACAATCTAGCTTGAGGAGACGGGAGAGTGTCGCAATGGCCTCTTGTGGCAAGGGGCCATCGAACGCGTACAGGGTAGTCCTTGAGGGTGTTGTCCGTTAGAGTTTGGTCTTGCGGCAGTGTCCCCGGCATATGGGCAAGCGTCTCTTGCGCCCTATTCAGCATAGTGCCCATCTGCCTTTTTGCGCTAGGCGTAGACTACGGTGAACCTTTGAGAGGTCGACGTGCCTGATCCGGTGTTGCTTTATCGTGGTGACGGGCGCTGACGTGGTAAGGATCGGCGACGGTAGCTTAGCGAAAAGGGCCAACACCAAGTTAAGGGGCGATGTCTGAGTGGCCTTGCTTGGCGTGTTGGCCTGGGCTGTCCACCGGGGGGTGTTGAGCCGGAGAAGTGGCCGCCATGAAAAGACCAACTGGCTCGAAGACAGGTCCAACAGAGTCGGCAAAAGCGGTTGTGTCGGGGGGCATGGGCGCCTTGTGCGGGGTGGTCGCTTCCTTGGTCCGCCCCGTAGGGGCTGTGCTGCCTAGCTCGGTGGTCGGCCGACAGTTGAACGGCCACCCGGGTGGCTTAGGGGAGCTCACTGTGTGGCGCCATTGAGGCCATCAAGGGCATGACGAGGAATGGTCGAGACATGGCCAGGCCAACCCTGTCCGTCGCCCGGGCCGGGTGCAGAGTGGGAGATGGATAGCATCCTTGTGGCACTTCCCGCCGGAACCGCGCGTCGGTGGCCGTCATCTTTATGGTAGCTTTCGTTGTGGGCTTGACGTGGCAAGCGCTCGCACTCGCACTCGCGGCCCGAGCCCAGCTGAGTCTTGTTGGTGGCAAGCCACCTATTTCCTTGGCAGCTCTCTCGGTTTAGACGTCCGCCTTCATCATCATCTCCACCGTCTTTTCACCTGTAGACAAAGCTCGACGGGTGGTCATCATCTGCCAGGCATTGTCGAGGTTGGCGGCGCACGCGTTCAGCAGTGTGATCTTCTTCCATGCGCTTGTTATCTTCTTCCTCCCAGCCTTTGCTCTCACGATGGGGGTGTGGCACGTACGTCGGCCCCTTTTTGGACTCAGGGGTGCTGTCGATCATCCCAAAGCTCCAAGGAAGGCTAGTGGTGATGAGCTCGTAAAGCACCGTGTCGTCCGGCGTGACGAAGTCGTCGAGGGGGACCGCCATGTGGTCTTTAATATAATTCAAGTGGACGATCACACTGTAGGTGAGACCTCGCTTCCATTTGTCTAGGAGACACGAGCTAACCTCTGGCAGGGGAGTTGGGCGTCATCCGCATGGTTTGCGAAGGTGATCCAGACCACCTTGGCGATGGTGCTTGGGTTTGCCATCCATGCTCAGACGTTGAGCGTTCTGGTATCCTCCCTGCTCATGGAAGTGCCTTCAAGACACTACATGGAGCACTTTTGGCCAATGATGCGCTCGGCGAGGTTCAGGCGCCAAGCATGCATCAGAAGACCTTCAAGGCAAAGCCGAACTCTGAAAAACATGGCCACCCCAAACGCGTGACTAACGGAGCGCCACAGGTGGGCAAGGAGCTCCAGGCCATCATGGTGGAACTTCCGAGCCTCCAGGGACTCCTTCGGATGATGATGGGACACAGACATCTCAGTACGTCGAAAGCCAAAACGCCGACGAAAGGCGTCAACAACGGCTTTGTCATTGGCACCAGCCCCACCTTCCAAAACCCACGCCACCAGGGTGGTTGCCTCCCAGTCGTCGTGGTCGCGGTCAAGATGGAAGGAGTTGTTGATGATGCAGTAGTCCTCTTCCGGTCGGGTGTCGGCGCACCGAGGAAGGCCATGACCGAGGGAGGGGCAGCGATGGGGGGGTCCCTGACTTGAGAGGATGCTTCGGTGGCTGACTTCCTGGTATAGCGTAGCGGGGGTGGGGGCTTGAGCTCTTGCACGAGCTGGCCCGGTGGCCACACTTGAGGCAAAAGAGGCACCTCATCGGGTCACGGCACTAAAGGCACGGTGGTCTCTGGCGAGGCAACTGAAACACTTCCCCTTTGCTTTGGAGAGTAGCAAGGGGTGGGTGGAGGTCTTCAATGCCTGGCATAGTGTTGATGAAAGTGTGGTGTGGCGCCCTTCCCGACGCCACCAGTGGTGCCTCTTGACTGGTGTCTAGCCACCCCCTTCTCCACACTCAATGGTCTTTTGCTGATATCTTGTCATAGCCATGGCGGGGGACTCGGCGGCATGGTGAAGTGACGGGCGCCGAGCTATGGAGTGTACCTGCGAGAGGGCGGCAGGCGATAGGGTGCCTAGTCCCTTTTTGGTGATGTCAACGAAGGAACGTGTCATGGTGATGGTTGATTTGAGTCGAGGCAGGGGGCGGTATCCGCATTGAAGGGTGGTGGTTGGGGGGCTGCAGGATGTGGGGGGTAAAGGTTGACTTGAAAGCTGGTGGTTGGGGCCTCGTGGGTAAGGGTGTCAGGTCGGGGCTAAAGAGTTGTAGGGGCGGTGGAGGCAAGCCCGGACGAGGATCCGCGAGCCCCTAGCGACTTGTAGGCGGATCCATGACATCCTCAGAGATGGGGAAAGCGTGACGTGCTGTAGTGCGGGGGGCTCCCTGGCAGCTAAACGGCATCTCAGGTACCTCCTCTACCTCGGGTGGGTGATCGCCTGTCGAGGTGGCCAGCACCGCACCAAGCTAGGGGTGGCGGCAAGCCTCCACCAGATGGGGTAGATCTGGATCTGGTGGCGGGAATTTGTGGTTGGGGGTTTTGGGCGAGGTGGGGCTGGGTGGTGGGGTGGGGTGGGAGGGTGGGGAGGAGGTGGGGGCAAGCAAATGAGGGGGGCGGCGGTGGGCGAGTGGAGCGGGGGAAGGGGAAGGATGGCGGCGGAGGGGGGCAGTGCGTCGCCATCCGTTCGCTGGTTCAACTGGACGGTGTGCATTAATTATTGGTATCGTTGGGTAGCAATTTGTAGTTTACTTGAATGGAGAAAGCATGTATTAGGCATTTGTGCCTCCCTTCTAATATTAATTTGTCAAAGTATTTGTTTGTCTTTGTACCGAAATTATTTACACACTAACAGATGGGGTTAACTAATGAACTTGTTCTAGCTTGTACCAGCCATCCTAATTTTTACATTCATTCTTTTAGCAAAAGGACCAATGGTAAGCCAATTTTCTAGGTATAGAGAAACCGATCTGAGCAAATTTGAAATAGACGAAAGTAGAGGATCAGAAGTGACATTACTTCCCAAAAAAAGGGAGTGCCATTACATTTCTATAGTAAATGGTAGCTTATAGTAAGAAAACCAAGTAAAATTTATCTCTCGATTTTTTTATAATCGATTTGATTTCTTTGATTTCACTAGCTAGCACAATTATTCTTATCTTACACATCCTCAAGGATCTTCTTTCATTGTTGACTTACGTCAAATCTCTTTTTCTTTTTCTGGTATCTATTTTCTTGTAATATGCAGAAAGTAAAGTCAAGTGTGAAATATCACTGCATCAACCCAGAATGGAACGAGGAACTCACCCTGTCTATCACAAACATGATGCTGCCGGTTAAGATTGTAAGTTTATCAACATCTCCACTGACAATGGAACCTTCAGCCACTGCCTTGTGCCTTCAGGATTTCAGTGATTCAGGGCCACTCTACTTCTGAACATTTGCTACCTCTTGTTTCTGAAACAAACATCTGCTTTGGCACTTCAATTACAGGAAGTCTTTGACAAGGATACTTTCACCAAGGATGACAGCATGGGCGACGCAGAGTTCTGCATCCTCGACTTCGTCGAGATCGCCAAGAAGGACCTGAGCCATGTCCCCGACGGCTCGGTGATGAAGACGATCCACCCTGAGAAGGAGAACTGCTTTGCAACCGAGAGCCACATCACATGGAAGGAGGGCAAGGTCTCCCAGGACATTGTCCTGAGGCTGAGGAACACTGAGACCGGCGAGATCATCCTGCACCTGCAGTGGGTTAACATCCCAGGTGTCGCGCGGTGATTCGCAAGGGCGAAGTATGGCTGGTGGTGACGGCCATCGTCTGCTTTATATGATGCAATGTTGCTCCGTTTTTGAGGTATGAAAATAAGCAACATCCTGATGAGATCCTGAGATCAGTAGGATGGCAAATGTGCAAGGCACGCAGCAGGCTTATGCTACTGGGAATAATGCTTGTTTTCAGTTTTGGTTCTGCGTACTTTCTATGGCTTTTTAATCCACGAAGGTATATTTGTCCTGAAACACATGTATAGCTATTTCACATTAATCTATTACTTGCCAAATTGATCATATTGTTAATAGACATTCAAACATTATTAGTTTCAAGTTTTAACATTGCAGATCAGATGAAATTTCAGCTTTAGCTCACAGCAGCTCTCCTGTCACAACCAATATATATTAGAACCCCCTTTACTTGCTGGAGCACATCTTGGATCTGTCAATTATGTTATGGTCAGAATCCCACTCATGGCGATCTGGTCGAATTGGGGAAGCCCGTAGGTATTATTGCAGGTCAGTCAATTGAAGAGCCAGAGACTCAACTAGCATTATTTCGCAAACTTAAAAAGCCGTGCCCAAATAAAAATCTGGCAGCCAGTTTGCACAAACGACGAAGTAGAGATTGCAATGCAGTTAGTACACCACTGTTCCATCAGCTAGAAATAGGATGATCTGGATCATTCATTTCACTCACCTGATAGCATTCCTTGACTGAAAATGGGAGCAAAAAATGGAGTATATACACCATCCCTGACCTAGTATGTACAATTTGTTTTACAACCCAACCTGATAGCGGAATTAACTGGGAATGCAATAAAGAATGACAGGGAAGCTGGGTCACTATTGCTGGCAATTAACTAGGAAAGCAAATGCGGCGAGCTTTCATTGTTGCCGCTTCGAGAGCTTTCATGTGGGCGGTGATGCTTGGCCATTTGCACGTCCCGTGTAAATTGGGTCCTAGATTTAGCATAAGGAGCTTCCCTTGCTGCAAAAAGGGGGAAATACAATCACCCCGTTATCGAAAATTATACACCCTTCATTCAGATTTTATTACAGCCTCTTACCTGCAGCTAATTTCTGGGCACGGAGAATGTTCTGCCTTCTTTTCCACCAGCATGCCGCAAATACAACTAGAAACAGAATAGCTACAAGCACCCCGAAAGCCATGCCAATCTTTGCAGCCACAGATAAATGAGGACCACACTCATGTAAACCTGGAATTCCACACAATCCAGCGTTGTCCGTAAAGCTGCCATTTGAGCAATAGTAAGCTTCCTTACCATTCAAGTTACTATTAACAGAAATAACAACTCATATGTGTATCTAGATTGATACATATGATGTTGCGTATGTGGAGAATGCCGCAACTCGAACACAAACTATCTTAGTGACAAATGATAAGTGGGTTCTTACTTAAATCTAGCTCTGTGTAGAGGTCTTCCTCCCAGACTGGCTGGAACCCTTCCTGAAAGATCATTGCCATTTAGATTCCTGCGTAAGAGCAATTGTTTCAAGTTAATGGGGAGGAAGCACGAAGCAAATCCCAAACAGAAGAACATGCATAATTAATGTCCTCACAGTGTCTCTAACGATGTCAGCTGGCCAAGGCTCTCTGGAATAGAACCATTGAGTTCGTTGTATGACAGATCTCTACAAAGAATGGTTATGAAAATAAGCATTATATGAAAAAGTGTGCCTGTTCCCCAATACTAAAATTTTGTTTAAGAGAGGACAAATATTTTTGTTGAAGCAGATTTGACCCCCCCCCCCCCCAAATAATTAAAAAAAAAACAGCATTTCTGCAAGACATGAACTGAATCCTAAGATTGCAACAGTTCTATTTTCTAGGGTGTAAAAAGATATGGAATGTATTTAAAAGGACGAGTTCCAGGTTCAGGGATAGAAAAACTGGCCGGTTACGACGGTAACCGGATTTACCGGGAAATGAAATCCCGGCCGGTTTTCCAGGGTTTTTCAAATTCAAATTTTGATTTTCGAATTTTGGATAGTTTTTAATCAAATTCGAGCGAATTTCATCCGAAAAAAAAAAACGGTTTAACCGGTAACCGGCCAGTTACCGGTACCGGTGGCTGGCCGGGATTTCATCCGGGAACGGTTATTGGATCCCTGTCCAGGTCAACAGAGACCAGGCAATAAGCAGCCTGAAAATTTACAATAAAAATGAAGGACCAGAAATATTGACAATTTTAAGTACAAGATGCAAGATTTAATCACTACAATCACACATTCTGATGTTGTGTATCCTTCTATCACTTAAAAAGCCAAACACTTTAACCAAATAAATCATCTTTCCTTATCATTACCTATCCAAGATCAAATGGCATTACACATCAAGTCGAAACATTATGAATAGAGTACCATTTACATCACGTTTTTCATACTCTACTTTTCATCACAAAAACATATTATGGTTGTTCTTGAAAGAACAGACAGAATCACAGAAATATCACAGTATACATAAATATACAGCCTTAAAGTGAACTTACAGTACTTGCAGCCCTGAGATGGTACCTAAAGAGAATGGAATGTTGCCCTTTATGCTATTACCGCTCAAGTTTCTGTTTGACAAAATGAGAATTTAGTTCAGACTAAAATATAAGTGCCAGTACTTTCTTAAGACAGTAAGAACAAAAGTAGCTGAAATTGTTTGTGTTCAACATTCAAACCCATCTAAAATATGAGGAAAGTAGGAATTAACTAGTTGCCACCAGTTCAAGAATAGCCACATGTATTTTAAATTGCTCAATAAAGATAGGTGGTTTCCATGGATTATGCATGAAAACACATCAAGGTAATCAGATTCTGTACAGCTCTTTTGCATCTGGTTGAAAAATTATGAAGACAAAATATCGGTTCTAGATGCTTCAACCCATTTCGAGCTGTCTTTTATGTTGCACGGGTTTATGATAATACATCCATAAACAGTGATTGTAGCTAGTGGTATTACAATGTTGTGTGTTTTCAATACTACAAAAAAATTTAGATCCAGCAAAGCATAAATGCATAATAGTGATCCTGAAAACAATTTATTTAAATTAAAACTTCGAAGAGGGCATGCGTTCATGTCGGTGTTGTGCAACAAACTTACATGCTTTGCAGATGTTGCATCTTAGATATGTCACTAGGTATAACTCCTCTCAAACCTTGGTTGTCAAGACCTCTGCATATTCAAGTAGTAGTTTTAAATACTTGGTACTTGCAATAAAAAAATGATTTGTCATTGATGGATAATCAATGAAATTGTAATGCATATAGAGAAGCAAAAATGTGGGTAAGAACCTAAAACATAAAAATACTAGAAGTGATTAAAATCCTGAACCTCTTAAATGTAAAATCAATCCCATGAGAAAACTGGTATTGTTGAATCAATCCTTTCTAGGAAGTCCAATGGAATTTCATATGGACAATCAACTGTTGACTGGAAAAATACACGATGCCATTGCATGGAAAAATGAATTTGTAGAGCATTTTTTATGTATTCTAGGACGAGACTAGATGCCAATTGTTGGAGAACTGCTAGTATGCTTGCTACAACCTTCGCCCGACAGGCCGACATACATGGAATTTCCGAAGTGACGTCATTTGGTGTTAGTTCATGGAAAATTAGGGCCTTCAGTTAACAACTAGTATGTTCATGGGTTTAAATTTTGTCTTCTATTATTGGTCTTTTAGACCTTTTTTTTGTTTATGGAGCTTAGTGATTGGGTTGGAGTTGGAATTGCACCTTTGATCTTTCTCATGTAGAACATATCTATTTATTAGTTTTAAGTTACTGAAATGCAAATATCACAACAAAAAATTTCAGCTTCAAATAAATAATTAGATAGTCCACATGTAATATCCTTGTGTTCATAGTTACCACAAACACGGTCTGTCTGAGTCGTGGTATGGGATTTGGGTTCGTAGTTCGCCACTTTTTCTTCCAATTTCTACTGCGAACACGAACCTCGTACCCTAAACTGGTTCGGGTTCGACGAATCCGGTTCGCGATTCATGGGGTTTTATAGTGAATCCGATAATTATGCTTGTGTTATTTACACAAATAAAGAATCACTGCACATGTATTTCAGCTTCAAGAAATCAATGAATTGAATCCTCTATGGATCTTCTAGCATGCTAATCGTAAAAAATTACTGATTCATGCGATATAAAGCAGTATGAGGTAGAGAACATACAACCCATCAATGACCCAATGCCCTTTGGTGTCGTCAAACTGGCAATCAACTCCACTCCATGGATGCTGCTGAGGAACACAGGGGTCACCATTCCAGCCAAATCGAAGAGGAAGACCAAGTGAACCCTTCAAAGTCCATGAGCACTCACTAGAGAGCATTGCAAACAAGAAAATCAATACATAAAACTAGTAGCAAAACTCTGGCAATACGTATGTGAATAACTGTTCTTTGAAAACAGACATAAGTTGTGCTACTTATTTACATTCAATAAAAGCAACTTTATTTTGTAGTAGATTTTGTTGACCATCATTATATTACATTATGAAATGGAAAACTAGCCTAGATGATTTTTGAACCTTCTCCATATTTAAAGCAAGAATATCATCTGCAAGACTGCAAGTGGCAGTTTCCTACACAGTTTGTAATCCAAGTCTCAAAACATAATTACTACCTTAAATTTGTTATTGCTTGAAACAAAGGAAAGTGAATTTGGAGGGTGTCAAGCACCAACCTTCTTCAGTTAAAGTCTTCATTTCAGCTGGAATGATCTCAAACACCTCAATGGCACTAATAATGGAATGTGCTCCTTTAACAGGCTGTAAGATGATTTTTAGTGTTGTTCCAATGACAGCAACATTTTTATTCAGAACAAGCGCAGTAAAACGTTCTCCTGTCATGCGAACTATATCAATATCCTTGAATGCAGTGTCACCGTTGATAAGTACATCAAATACCCTTTGCTCTTCTGCAGTTATTCCATTCTCAATCTCTGCAAAGTGAAGCCATACAGAATAGTTCTTGTTTGGAGTAACATCCATTTCAAAAGATAAGCTTGGTTGCCTATCAGTACCCACAATAGCCGATTGGTAGATGCTTTGAGGATAAAAATTTGGTGCGAGCAATGTCTCTGCTATAACATTCTCAGTTGATATAGGTTGATCGTCAGAACTGGATGACAAAGTTTTCATCCCTAACCAGAATCTGTCCCCACCCCAGTGGATACCATTTAGATCTTCATCAAAAGCTGGCTTTCCAGAACCACATGTCAACCTTTTGGCAGTTCTAAGCACTGTCCCCTTTCCCCATGGCAGATCAAATTTATAGGAATTGTCGTCTATTTGGAGAACCTCAATAGAAAGTATCGATGGATCACCATGACCTGTGCTGTGGAAGCAAATCGATAAGCTTGAGTCCTGGACAAAAACCAAAGCTTCTGCAAACGTCTTCTCATCATCGCTGCTCCAGCCCGAAAGCAAAGAACTGAATAAAGTACCCTCAACAGAAACATCAAAAATTGGCTCACTGTCGAGATTAGGATCAGCCACAAGGGCAAAGAAAAGCCTAACTTGATAGTGCCCATTGGGAACGTTGTTGATGTAGTAACAATTTTCAGGGCCATCTGACAGAGGGAAATATCGAAGAGTTTTCAGCGGAGGTATGATAAAGCTCGGTCTAGTGGCATTTGCAAACCTGCCACCAGTATAACCAAAGTCTCTGTACCACAATGTGTTGGTCGGTGCTGTGCGGACATCGTCGAAACTCCCGCAGCTTATACGGATGGTAAATGGTTCTGAAAATAACTACATTTAGAACTACATGGAACATAAATGTTAAGATAAGAAGCATCAAACAAGCAACCAACGTAAATAAATGTACCATGTGAGTTATATAGATGGAGCATGAGGTTCATTAAATCATCGAAGTACAAGCACACAGAAGGGAAGGCTTGGATGTTTGCTTTTTTTGTCCTCCCACTCAGTTTACCATGCCTCCCTCCATATTCAGTACTAGCTTGAGCAAGATTTATCTTAAAATGGCATATTTAGCAAAATGGAAGCTACCAAATAGCACATGTGAGTAAGCAAAAGCAATCACTGGACTAGTTCCAGGAAGCAACCAATATAAGCAGAATCCACAACAGCACTAAATTTTTTATTAAAATGGGTCATAATCAAATTCTTCATTTCGTCAACTGAGCAGCATGAACAGCCCCAAATGCAAGAAAGGGGACGTACTCTCCACACAAATGGAAAGAGGGCTAAACATAGAAGGATATTCCAAGAAGTTTGCTGGACTGAAACCAAAGAACACCTGATTTTGGCCAAGAATGCAACATCAGGGAGGGGGAGGGGGGATTCAAGAACTAGGAAAGGGGCAAAGCAGAAACGAAATTTCTCATTCTGTAAACTAAACGGTTGCTGATTTGGCAAGAATGCAATACCACCCGCACAAATGCAAGAAATTCGAAACACTAACCTCGCCACTATGCTACATTTAGCAAGATTTCAGCAGGCACTAAATTTTTAAGGTAAATGGAAGCAAGAAAGCTCACCTTTGGTAAGATCAGCCGCAAGAACACCAAGAAGAGCTGATGATGCAGAGACGGCGAGCAGGCACAGCCTCAGCTGCAGCACGCCAAGAGATCTCTGCTGCATCGCGCCCGCCTCTCTCTCTCTCTCTCTCTCTCTCTCTCTCTCTCTCTCAATGTACGAGCCTTTTCCTTTGCTTTGGTACTGGTCCTAGATTTCTCTCCAGCTATTTTTTTTCTTGCGGAAAAGGCTTGAAGAATCAGAATGAGCTGTCTGAATTTGAGAGCAGAGAACCAAATATGGTTGCTTTTATGGTAGTAATAATGGAGATTGGAGTTGTGGATGTGGTCACTGGATTCTTTTTCCACATTTTTTAATAGGAGTGGGAGCAGCTCACGCTCTTGAGCACGACTCACGAGCCACCCGAGGATAAAAGAATTTTGGATTGATTCTCCTAAGCACTGGATGTAAGAATTAATGTCCCATAACATTGATAGTACTAAGAAGAACGCGATTCAGGAGAACTGCGCAACTACCTTGGTAACTCTAGACTCTAGTAGCTGAAGTATCATCCACAATCATGTGCAGCCGAACAGTAGGAGTGTCGGTAAGAGCGTGAGTTCGACTGCTATCCCCTCAACGTATACGCAGTATACTTATCTGCCCTAATTGTTCGAATTTTGTGGCGGTATCGTCACTTTTGCGTATCGTATATACAGAAATAGACATACAATTTTTTTTTTTTTTGCAAATTTAGCATCCGCACCGTGCGGTGCTTCTCGACCGCCACTGCCACACGGCCGTCGTGCGGCAGCTTCCACGCACCGCCACGTAGTGCCACACGGCCGCCGTGCGGTAGCGCCCACGCACCGCCAAGTGTCCCCCTTAGGGTTAAGCCGAAATTAGGAATTATGGTTAGAGTTTAAGCGGTGATTTTCGTTTCAATTTTAAAATATAGCAAACGACCTCAAAAAATTATGAAATTTTACGTGGAGCCCCTGACATAGTGTACTTGCTTGTGTAAATTTTTCATAATTTTATTTGTCCAGAACCGCCACGAGCTTTCTCTCCTGATTATGGTTTCGGTTTCGCCCTCGCATTTCTTTTCCACCTAAAGCTCCACAACCAATCTGTCTTCCTTTTCCACCAAAAGCTCGACTAACCAATCTTGTCATCCCGTCACATCATTCTATTCTATGTCTCCTCCTTCTAATTCTTGTCTGTCGTATGCAAATTAAAACCGATCACGCACAAAGAAGGATTCCCTCTCAGCTATAAATTAGCGAACGACAAGTGCGATTTCATTTCGCAGTCGCTCACTTGCTCTTTCACTCGCTCTCTCTTTCGGTTGCTTTCTGTGTTGATTATATTTCCGGGGATATTTTAGCCTTATTAACCGTCATCATTTTAAGCCAATTTAGCAGGTAATTTTTATCTCCATCGATTTTTTGTTGTTCGTAAATTATTTATTAACTGCGTACTTAAGTAGTTAGGTGCTAGGTTTGCTAGGTTTACCAATTTACGAAGAAGCGTACTTAAGTAGTTAGCAGCTAGGTTTAGTAATTTTTGTTGTTCGTAAATTCTTCATTAGAAGCTAATTTATCTAATGTTACGTAAATAATTAGTTCTAAATCCGTAATGTAGTTAAGAAAATGTCATGCGATGCACTTACGTCTGGTGAGGTTAAGTAGTTATGAAATAATTAGTTTGTCTTAATTAATTAGTTTTAAACAATTAGAAACTACCAAAATAATGAAAGCATGCACTGCTAGTTATTTATGCAACTAATTATTTCATGGTAGTTCATAATGACATGCAAGTTATTCTAGTATCCATGCACATGCTGACCAAAATAATGACAGCATGCACTGCTAGTTACTATGCAAACAATTAGTTGCTACGTACTCAAGTATGCATGCACCATGCAATGAACACACATATGCAATTAATATTTTTTAGCAAAGGGAAAGAACAGGGGTTAACGTGTGTAATTATTGAGACGAGGTTAATTAGTTATGAAATAATTAGTTTGTATTAATTAATTAGTTTTAAACAATTAGAAAATAGAAAAATAACAACAGCATGCACTGCTAGTTATTCATGAAACTAATTATTCTGTGCTAGTTATTTTATGGTCATTATCAATCTTCTCACTAATATTCCATCTATTTCATGTGTTGCAAGCTATGTCTCTACCAGCGCTTCTCGAAGACTCCTACAATGAGGACCACCGGTGCAAGCTGTCGATCGCCGGTGACACCGATGGCCCTTCGCCCCTGTAGCTTCGGGGGGGATTCCTGGGAGCTAGACGGTCGCTACGTCCCAATCCTCCGGGGCAGGGGCTTGTTGCCCCCTTGCGAGGTTGGTGTCCCTCGGACGCTGGTTCCTCCTAGACGGCAACTCTTTGTCAAGACGTGTCGATAGGTGAAGGCTTAAGACACACACCTTCCACTTTCGGTTGGATGAGATAATGGTCACCATGCAGGACATCTCGCTCTTGACCGATCTCCCGATCCGGAGTGAGCCACTTGTTCTGGGCCCTCCGTCGGCGTATTGGAAGGCTATGCTGGAGCAGCGGTTCGGCCAACCTCCCCTAGAGGGTGCACGTGGCGTCCCCCGGGCTTGGCTAAGGTAGTTCCATGATTGGCCACAGGGTGCACCTAACGAGGTCGTTAGGATACACCTTGTAGGTTGCCTTCTTCAACTCTTTGGTTGGGTCATGTTTCCAACCATGCAGGGCGATCGGTGCTACCCCAGCTACGTCTGCCTTGCTAAGTCGCTGGTTGATGTGGGGGCTGGGCCGATGCCTCAGTATAGCTGGGGTCAGCCGTCCTTTACGCCACATACCAGGGGTTGTGTGATGCTTTGCGGCACAGCACCGGTGGTACCCCACCGCCCTGCGCTACGTGCTCCTGCAGCTGTGGAGTTGGAAGCACTTTTCGGTTGGGCGGCCATCCATCGAGTTAGCGATGCACCCGTACGCCCCCCCCGGATCGACACGATAGACAGGCCTACCATGGGCTCATGGTGGACTGCTGGCCATTTGCGTTGGGTTAAGGACAGGGCGGTGAGGTGCTACTCATTGTACCACAACGAGTTCGAGTCGTTGCACGAGAATGACATCATCTGGTGTCATTGGTATCCAGATTTCCTGTGCACGGTAGCGTCACACGGGTTGTCGTGCAATACATCCAGGATGCAGGACTGTGGACGACGACCTGCCACTTGGTGTTCGCACATATGGTGAAGCCTTACACGCCGCAGCGCGTAATGCGACAGTTTGATCGGTACCAGGTCATGCCCCCCAGACGGTAGGCTCCTGGAGCGGAACCGTACACATGTGAGTCAAACTTCATCCGAGTAATATTTACAGTACTTACGTCTTCTTTTCTAACATTAATCCTTCCAGAAATGTAGGCAATCAAGGGCGGGTGGGCATACTCAGTTTTGGCACCCCGTCCAGGAGGAGTGGACTACGGCATGGACAGACATGGCGCACATGGATGTCTGGAATGAGTCGCGTTCGTACGACCTTGAGATGTATGGTGCATACTTGGAGTGGTACGTGCCACAGACGTGCACAAGACTCACCATTCCTCCACCGGAGCGCCCGGACTGGTTGACATTGTAGACACACCATGAGAGCCTCCATCGCATGTACGATCGCCACAGTTCTTCGCGGCATGACGACACCGTATGACACTTATAACCTCTGGTCGTTTCATTGACGACATTCATACTCTTCGTTAATGAACCTATTACATATGTCATTACAGTTGGAGCAGGCACAGCGCATCCAGAGCACATTGGAGGCTACCCTCTGCAGCCCAGATAGAACCCCAGTGGGATATAAATTTTTTTTGAAGCACATCTCGGCGGAGATGAAGAAGATAATAAAGAACTTGAGCTGCGGTCGTTCGACGGACGATGTCCTGTGCATTGGGCACCAAGTGGGGAGCCGTGCTCACCTGTTAGGTCACCACGACCTAACGAGTCCGGCCAGCATCGTAGTGTTCCCCGTCGGTCATCCGCGGGCCAAATCAACAGGGAGGTAAGTTATGTACAAATCTACGTTGTGTTTTTTGGTGATGCTTTATGTTGCGCTAACATCATGTCGTTCTCCCGCCGCAGGTCTGTCGGGATGAATCACTTCTACCGTCCGCGATCGGTACACAGACTAGCACTCCCCGTCGGTTATCTGCACTGCACATCCGGGAGGTATGAGATTCTCGGTCCACGTCCTAAGTGTTTATTTGTACTAACATCATTCCATTTTGTAACCTTGATTGTTGTGGGGTGACGGCGATTACCACGATGATTGATGATGACGATGACGATGACACGAGCTCCTAGCTCCTACTAGGGACCGTATATGCCGCCGTGGTATGGATCATGGTAGCCAAGGTTCAGAGCGTATTCGCGGCAAAGCTCCTCCGAGTTCACTGTCCCACCGTACGTTCAAGGGCAGAGCTCCTCCGGGTTGGTTGGCACCCCGTACCTCCAAGGGCAGAGCTCATCCGTGCAATCGGAGTTGCAGGCATCGTACACTGGGAGTGAATTTTTCGAGACCATCGCTCATGATTTCTTCGGAGGTGTCCCCCAAGCCGACATGTCTCATCACGACGACATGTACGCTTACGCACTCTGCCGGGCCATACACGAGCCCATCGGTGCACCTCGCCACCTCAACGGTCTATATACCCCCCTCTGAATGGACACACGCTCACCCGACCACTTCACGTACTCCACGGGGCATGCCCGACGCAAGATATCCAGGCACATGCGGAGGCTGCCGTAACGAGCAGAGGGTAGTGGCTCAGACTCAGACAGTGAGCCATATTGTATCATGTGAACTCGGACTTCTAATTTTATGTATGAAAAGTTCTTAAATTGGTTCATATAATGATTGTAAATCCTGAGGGAAATGACAACTTATATGAAATTGCGAGAAAATTCTGGACGAATAAAATTATGACAAATTTACACAAACAAGTACACTGTGTCGGGAGGCTCCACATAAAATTTTATAATTTTTGAACTCGTTTTTTATATTTAAAAAATCCTACAAATAGAGAAAAACCGAAACCCTAATCGAAAATGGCAAAACCGAAACCCTAATGGGGGGAGAGGGCACAAGGCAGTTCTGGACAAATAAAATCATGGCAAATTTACACAAATAAGTACACTGTGTCGGGAGGCTCCATGTAAAATCTTATAATTTTTTGAAGTCGTTTGCTACATTTTAAAATTCAAATAAAAATCACCGAAACCCGCTTAAACCCTAACCCTAATTCCAGAGGGGGACACGTGGCGGGCCGTGGGCGCTACCTCACGACGGTCGTTTCACTCATTTGCTATATTTTAAAATTCAAACGAAAATCGTCGAAACCCGCTTAAACCCTAATCCTAATTCCGGAGAGGGACACATGGTGGGCCGTGGGTGCTACCGCACGACGGCCGTGTGACAGCGCCACCGCACGGTGGCCGTGCGAAGTGGGGCACATGGTGGCCAGGGAAGGGCTGCCGCGACAGCCATGTGGATATGGGCTATTTTTGCAATTGATTTTCGACTACGACTATTTCTGTAAATACGAGCTCAAAACTTGCCAATACCGCCAACAATTCCAAATTGTTCCAGAATTCTATAAGAATCGAACAGTTTATTGTGAAATTTGGATTTTTTTTAAATAGTATATTTTAAAAAAATTATAAAAATAAATAGTCAAAAAAGAAAATTACAAAACTAGACCTTGACGACAAAAAGTTGTCGCCAACAGAAAAGGAAGTCAAGCCTCTATCGTCAATTGAAATGACAACATAACAACTTGCGACAGGGACTTCAGCGGTGGCATATGCCCCCTTCAAACAAGAGTAATTCATGGATTTAGTTCCACTCGTCCTGAATTGGCAATAGAGCCCTGTTTCATAGGCGATAGGGTTATTGTTGCCATTTTTTACAATTTTTCGACTATTTATTTATGTAATTCTTTTTAATGTATTATTTAAAAAAATCGTGAACTTTGTGTATTCCTAATACGCCCTCGGTGTAGGCACGAGTGGTGTAAGTTTTACGAATTGTGCTGACAACCGAACGTATACCAACGATTATAACGAAGTTCTTCTTTAAAGATAGCTTGAAAATTAGCAAGCTTGTTTATCATTCCTTTTTAAATGTGTTTTTAATCAGCCGGACGCAGAAACTGGGCTTGGTGGGTGGGTCACGTGCGAACAGGAGGCAGTGCCACGAGACCCACCGGAGCGGACGAGCGGTAGCGGTAGTGCGTCACGTGCGACTCCAAAGTCCAAACGCAACGCCCGAGCCGAACCCGGAGTGAATTCACGCAGCAGCTGAGACGTGCGTCCAGCTCGCTCATGCACGAACACGATCCGCCTGTGCTACGGGGAGGAATCCTAGAAAGTGCGGGTGGACCACTGGACCGCGTCGCGTCCTTTGCGGAGCTGCGCAACCACCTGTCGGTGCCCCGGAGGAGGGAGAGCGGGTCCCGGAGGGCACGGGTAGAGTAGAGTACGTACGGGTGGTTGGCCGCGCCGGGCCGGCGTTTGGCATGGCCATCCGAATGTTGCGGCGAGTAATAGGCGGCGCGCTCGAGCCGAGCCGAATGTCGTGCGCCCCACCAACGCTTACAAGACACGCTAATGCTTAGGACTTGGGTGCGTGCCATGAGACGAGAGAGGCACGGTAATGCTAGGGTAATGGGATGCATTTTTTCTTTCATATTTTGGTCCTTTTTTTCATATAACATCTCGCTGCCATAAACGCTGGTGCGAGGTTTGGCACCACGATAGCTTCCGTTGCCAACATGGCATCGTGTTGCCATGTCAGCTGTAAGGTTTGGCGTGGAGGTGTAGAAACTCCGCGCAAGCTCTTTTGCGCTGAGTATGTATGTACAAAGTGTTTTTGGCTCATGTATCTTATTTATTACGAACATGTAGATGAATAAATAATTTGTTTGTTCTTGTTGACAAAAAGGGGATGTCATTAGAATTGAGAGGGTAGAGCACAGCGTAACAATTTGGAACTCCGAGTTAGTCATGTGGCCTAGTCGGCATGTGGCCTACGAGAACACAACGTTAGATGGATATAGATGAACAAGCAAACAGAGGAGTTACATGACACCCGTGGTGCTCTTAGGTGCATATGTTGCTTACCTACTACTACTATGGTACACATTGCAACTAGCACGGACTCACCATAGGAACCACAACTATGGAACATGCACATCTTTTTGAATGAAAACGACACAGTTGATTTAGATCTAATTGAGGTTGTTGGTGTACTCCCCTATAGGGAAATGGAACACCATAGAGCACCCACATAGAGTGTTGGATGTGACGGAGTCGCGGACGTGGCTGGTTGTCGTAGTAGTGACATACACAATGGTAGATCGGGTTGACCCAACAACACATTGGGTGGTAGTCACTATCGAGGTGGACTACCTCCTCGTGATACCTCTCCCTGAGCCTCTACCTGCGGAGCTCATCGTTGTTGCCCCTCTCGTCCTGGAGTTGATCCTCCAACTCCTGGATCCTCACTCCAAGGTTGACCATGTATGTTTGAGCCGGTATGAGATACTCCGGGTCAACCCACGCAGTGAAGTGGTAATCATAGGTTTGAAGGTACGAGGAGGTTAGTACAATCGTTGTAGCATTACACAAAAGAAAGAGCAAAAATGGAAATAATAACTTGTCCAACACGCTCAATGCCATGACCACGAACTCAGCATCATTATTGTTGTACGTTTCCGTGCTATCGTGATGCACACACATAATTCTATCCATCTAAAATAAACACATACAACAATCGGACATAACAAATACGTTGTCCATCCACGGGAGCAATAAGACAATATGTCATACTAACCCAAATTGTCAGTTAAATTGAATCAAGCTGTAAGACAATATGCAATCCAACAACCAATTCAATTCCTACCACATGGATCCATGAATCCACCAACATTACGTAACAGTAATGGCAACATGCATTCATCTCAATATTAACAAGCTACATCAACATGACCTACAACGATTTTGCATCCAAACGTACATCAACGAAATGAAATCACAACTACTAGCACATCACCACATAGCTAATATCCATACCCGACAGCAACGTGAACTAGGCCGAGTTGCTACGATTTACAAATGCATAATAACGATTTACTCCTAACCCATACCAGTTTCATCCAAACCAACCAAGTATACACAACAAACATAACGAAAAGTATCCAACCATCGCAGTTCCTACCATTGCTAACCATCCAAGGACACTAAATCCTAACAAACATCAACAACTCATGATATTAATATCGGGATTTTGAAGGCCACCTCTAATCTAGGGTCTGCACCAAATGTAACCAAATAAATCAAATCTAAGCAGTTAAAAGGTGGGGAAATGGGAGAACTTACCTTGAGAATCAAATCCCACAAGAAATCGTACAAGAAATCGGCTAATTTCGATGCATATGGAGAGGATTTGGAGAGGAAGGTGAGAGACGGCTCAACACTATGCTTCTGCTCCTCTTGCATCTGGAGGCAGCCTTCACGTGGGGTTTAGATGCCATAGCTCAGTGCCATTGGGCCTGGCGTGGGCCTTCGTGCTAATGAGACTAGTGTTGACATGGGGTCTCTCGGGCACCCATAAATTGGCTTAGTCCCTAGGGACCATCTGGGCGCCATCAACTACGACGTGGACCTTGGCCACATCAAACACGCCTCTCCTCGTCCTGACAACGAGGCACAAATCTCAGCACTACCACATGCAGTGCTGAGACATTATACCTCTTGTGGCAGTTATTTGGTTCGTTGCCACATATTTTCTTAGCATCCTACCCTGCTTATGAGAGACACGACACTTTACCAAAAATTGCCTAATTTGTGGCCACCAAATTAAGAGCCACAAAAAGTGTGGCTTACCGCACCTTAGCAAGAAATTTATGGCGCATGGTGTTATGCATTCAAACAAGTCTTAAAACATGTTAAGGAGAGAATGAGGAATCTTGGAATAGATGCACCATGGCCTCCAGCCTCCAGGGTGAAACAAATTGAGCACATGACACTCGCAATCATCTTATGCGACTAGATCCCATTTTTTGTTTTTTATGCAATAGATCCTAATTTTTGTTGTACAACACAAGTACGACAGTCGACAGGTGACATGACCAGGCCACCCGTTTCCTTCTTCTTTCTCACAAACATTCTCCTCTACCTTTTCTCGTTCCTCAAACGCAGCCTCTCCTGAGACGCCGTGCTAGAACGCCGACCTCGCCAATGATGTTGTATACTTGTAAGCAACCATGCCAGCAACGCCTTGCCGGAGTCGCATCGCTAGAAACCAGGTGCTACCACCATGCCACATCCGGGGCCAAGATTCCTATGCACGTCTATGGAAATTTGCAACGGAGTGAACGTCTCATTCATGTACTCTCAATTTGCCGGCAATTAGGAACTGGTTCTGTTGAGCTTTTGCAGCCGCTAGTACAAAAATCGAGTATGACCCCTTTGATTTCACTGACATATGGCCAAATTGGGTCATCAATAGGCCGCTGGATAAGGCCGAGCATGGTGGGCCTTGTCGCCGTGGTCACCGTCATCACTACGCTGCTGCTCGCCGGCCAGCATCGCTCGTTTGTTCGGCAGGCGTCAACTCCGCTTTGTGGTCGACCAAGAAAGCATTCTCATCGTAGCCGTTCACACATAGGACATGTGTAGGGTGACTACATCGACGCTAAGAATTATAACATCACGCTAACTTTCTTTTTTCTTCTCCAATGGCTAGTAACTCCCCTCATAGGTCCCACCACATATTAAAAAATAAAACCCTCCACCCCTCTCTCTCCCCCCTCCCCTATCCTCTCGGAAAAAAAAAAATCATATAGGACCTGGTCTACAACTTTATTGATGTGGATCAACTCCATCATGTGACACGTGTCTTTTTACGAATCTCAAAGCGTACAACCTTATAAATCACTGATGTGAATTTTCACGAATTGAATATTGAAGGCTAGCACGTCACGCTTTGAGATTTGTGAAAAGACACGTGTCATGCAGTGGAGTTGGTCCACATCAATGGAGTCGTGGATCAGGTCCTCTCCCCTCAACGCTGGGCCTCCTTTTTCTCGTCGGCGCCTGCCTCCTCCGTCTGCCCCCACCGCCCCAGTCTAAGCCCATCGTCTCCGCCGAACTCTGCGCCAGCCACTCTGCTTGCCCACTCCAAGATTCGGCGACGGTGACATCCTCATCGTCATCCTCAATGATGGTGCAGCCTCCTCGAGCTCGCTCCCATGGCAGCGATTGCGCGCATGGCTTCCTCAAGCTCGGCTAGACCGCGTCACGGCTTTGTCGAGCTCGCTCCAGCGGCCGCAATGGAGGCAAAGGCCGCTGGATCCAACAGTGGCGAATGCAGACGGCCTCCTCTTCAGCCCGGTAGCTCCCAACCAGATCGACGGCTGCTTCCTCGTCCTCAACCTCGGATCCGGCAGCGGCAATGACTCCCGACCAGATCCCACGGCGGCGCTGACGCCCAGATCTGATGGCAGCCAATTCGTTATTCTCCTGGTTCCGGTAAAGAAAAAAGCACATTAGAGATGCTCTAAGGCGCTCATCTGATTTGCTTTGTCGTACACATAAAGATCGTATGTATGTATGTATGGCAGCGCCGTTCCAACAAATATCACCATCCACCTCAACGGACATAAAACTTGTCATCCGACATACCAACCGCCAGTACGTACACGGTACACCTGGAACCTGCAACAACGCGTGCGATGACAACCGCAAGATTTGCATGACGCGGCGGCGTAACTGGATTACTGGAAGCCAGCAGTAGCTGCTGCTCACAGTGAGGAATGCACCTCCACAGTTGGAACTCTTGAACACCTTTTGTACAACGCTCATAACGGAAGCAGAACTACAAATACAGGCGCTGAACAAGGTATGCAACAATGCAGCCATGCTGCGCCAGAATACCGCATGGATGACAGGAGGATTTCTTCGTGGGATACTTGGTACAGCAATTTGTACAACACAAGACCTCTTGAAACTAAAAACATAAGACTTTTCTACAATTATCTTTCAGAAACCGAGCATGGTTGCAGCCTTGTATTATTGCACATCAATTCCCACCTGAATATTCAAGAAATAGATTAATATATAAATGGTTAATTTGCAGAATTTAAAATTTCTAATATATAAATGGTTAATTTGCAGAATTTAAACTTTCTTTTCTGGATAAAGGAATGAAGCATTGTAAACTTGTAATACCTTGTATAAGCTGAGCTACCTACTTCTTGTTAACTATATGGTACAAAGCAATGCTCCTCTAAGCTGGCGGTAGGGAGCGCCTGCAAGTTGGGCATTCCATTTTGATGTCCATCCATCGTTGTAAACAGCCTGAGTGGAATATATGCTCGCAAGGTGCCACCTGCGGGAGGAAAGACAGTGACCGTTCAATCATAATTGTCTATGATATTACAGGCCCAGAGATTTCACAATTACCATGTATTCACTTGTTCTTTGGGTAAGATCGATTGTAGTCATGCAAATAACACAATCGATGGGCTGATTTGTGTTGTCCTCAACCTTCCTGTGGTAGCAGTATTTCTCAGGGAGGATCTGAAAATGGTAGCCATGAAAAATAAATTAACGATAATACAATACTAATAAAACAAAATTGTCCACATATTCTGAGGAATGAATCAACTGGACCCCAAAATAAAAAATCATGTAGAATGGCAACTAAAACACCTTTCGAGAAATGGAATCAGCTACATGAATGGCAACTAAAATGCATCTAGAATGCAACAGAACAAACTGCGTGCATTAGGGTACTATCACATTAGTAATTACCTGGCGAGGGATGAAGCAGCGAGAACCAAGATAGTGCTGGAGCAGGAGCACTGCCGCTTGGATACCCATGAATACTGTCACAGCTATGCACCATTTCTTGTCGGGCTCGATGCGCATGAAGTTGCTAGGGCAACCAAATATATACAGTGGGATAGCAAGACGGGTAACAGTCATGCCTATAATATACTGAGGGTGCAGGGGTTTTCTTGTATCTCGGATGACATTAGTGACAATTTGAGGAACCCAAAAGGAGTACATCAGGAAAAGAAGTGGGCGTAAGAAATTATGCAGCTCATACATGAGAAGGATTCCTCCCAAAAGAATGCCATCTGCAGAACACAAAGTAAATTGAAGAACATCTTAAAGTTGGTAAAAGAAAAAGCTAAGCAATGATGTAAATATGCGGAAAGTGTCAACTAATTTGGCAATATCTTAAAATTGGTAAAAGAAAAGCTAAACACTGATGTAAATATGTGGAAAATGTCAACTAATTTGGCATCTTACTAACATACTAATCCCTCCATTCAAAACACAAGGCCCGTAGTTTTTTCGATCTTGTTTCAAAATAAAAGGCGCGCATGCAAATTTAATGACTCTCTTTTGCCCTCATTTATCTCCCCTCTTCAACATTTATGAGTAAACACCCACACTAACTATTCTCTCTCTTAGTCCCAACACATTAACACCATGGATGGTTGGATACCATGGTCATTTCCTCCAACTATTTTCTTGGTTTCATGGCTTCCTTAACCCCTGTGTTTGACCAAAATACACCTTATAAAAAGAAATGGAATACTATGGAAACATATGTTAAGCAAGTTAGCAAAGGAAATAATCATTCTAAGGGCTCCTATAGAACAGCACACCCCAGGGATTCTATAAACAGCACACCAAAGGTGTTTTGCCTACCAACTTGCACATGCAGGACCATCTTACTCGCCATTTCACAGGTTCAGGGGCAGGTACAAGGGCCAGTATGGGTATGGTATAGACATGATCCGGCTAACCGGACAATGGTCATTGGTCAGCACTGGTTCTAGGAACTTGATGTTAAACTTCTTGAAATACAGATTGCATGCACATCTAAGTTCTAATAGTTAAAAATTGATGGCAATAACCATGCTCTTATGCACAATCTATGTTGGTAGGAAGAGGTTGACCTACTGGCATGAGTCTTAAGAAAACGTGAAGAAACCAGATGATACTTAGTAGTTGTACTTACAAAAGCGGCTGTAAAGAACAGATAGCTCTCGTCTCATTATTTCCCAACCTTCTCCACTGTTCAATGGTCTACTTGCTTTCCATATAGCAAGAAGATACCTCATCTCAAAAATAGAAAATACAACAAACTTGAAGAAGGCAGCTGTTGCAAAGGCGTTAAAGAGAGACTCTGCACAAAGTTAAAACATGTAATGAAAATGTTAAAGCCAATAACAAATCTCGCAGGACATTGGCAGAATTTCAAAAATAATAAGTTGTCCTACAATTCAATTTCATAAACAGAATGCAAAAGTGGTTAAGAAAAAAGCTCAGCAGTTTCATTAGTTAATATTGTGACTAAAATAGCATTGCAGGTTAATTTTCAGGTATTTCAGCATTAGTAGCACAGACCAATATTTGGTTTTGTTGTTGATACTTCATTGATGGTTAGCATACTTGGCACTTGGCAGGTCTGTGCTGTTGGATATGGCTTTGATGATCAAGCTAGTGTGTGAAATCACTTTCCACAATCTCTACTTGATAAGTAGTGTATACTATAATCATAATATACACACTATTTGACTTTGGCTCAGATGTCCATTATTAGTATTCAATTCTTCAACAAGACGCTATCAATTAAACATGGAATAACCAAAGGGGAATTAGTTTAATAGAAAATAAAACCAAATGACATTATCAGATTTTTCACGGAAATCCTAATGTGCCACATTTTTTAGGGGCACATTGCTTAGCGAGACTACAAACATCATGCAAGTTGAAATATAGCATCAGTGTGTCACTGACAACTGACAAGTGGTATCAGGGCCAACTTGACCGTGTCACATTAAATATTTCCCAATTTATACATCTTTGCAGTGCTACTGAGCCAATTTTCCTTTTATTTTACCAGCAAAGAAAGAGTTAGCAGCAGTAGCAGTTGTCAGAAAATAATAGATAGAGAAAAAGGGAAATATATTTGACAAGTCATAAGACTCACCAACCAATATCCCAGCTGTCAGATGCAGTAGACAAAGATAAGCATCCATGATAGCTTGTTGCCCAATCATTAAAATAGAAACCTTAGCAGCTCCCTGCGAGCAATAAAGATGTACATAAAAAAACTGGAAGCTTGGAAGTCATGTAAAGCAAGAGGAAGAGGTCATAGTTTTACTTTAAAAAATAGATTCCTAAAAGGGAAAATGAATACTTACAGACTGGGTGTTGCTATGTTCCATTTGTCTAATCAGCAGCAAAACTTGGAGGAAAGAGATCTAGTATACTCCAATTAAGGAATTCACAGGGAGAACAGACCAAGAAAGATAGGATCAAAAGAAAGAAAATCAAACAGTCACAAAGGAATAGGATACAAAAGTGACCATCAGTGTATAGTTGACAGCTTTGTTGTAATAAACTTCAACATTCAACGATGTTGCATTTAATAGGATAGGTGAGAAGCACTCTCCATCATCATCCACAGCCGGACTCTCCATCAAACCCTCCAATCGGTACTTCTCGTGCTCTCCTTCTAGTTAAGAATAAGTATTTACAAAAGCGGTTACTACTAGATTATTATATATTATTGAAAGATCAGAAACAAACAACAGAAAGCTTAGCCTATGCACATATCGATTTTGATGATGCAAAAATTACCAACCAGTGGGAAATGAATTTAACAATACTGTAAAGAAAGTAAATACCATTTAGAGTAGATGACACACGGACCACCTTAGCAGCTATTTCTATGTTACAGTGTTTCTCCATATCGTATGTGAGAGCTGATAATTAGTAGCACACATCAAAATCGCATCAGGTGGTAGGTAATATTCAGTTTAGAAATCAAATCTTACAATTCTTCCTTTGATTCTTCTCTTCAGAAGATTCTTGGAACACTTGAGAGGAGAAAATCATAGCTGATACAAAATTAGAAGGTACGAGTATATTTTGTAAGAACACATCTAAAGACAACTAATAAAATAACGCTGGAAATAGTGGAATGTTCTGAAAGCTCAAGAAGCTAGATAGTATTCTGTAAGATACATAATGAAAATAGCATCCATGTACTAATCATCGACAAAAACAAGTCAAATTCTGGTGCTTACCAAATGGTATGGATTCGATAAGAAGTAATCCTCTTCTTGAAGTGGTTCACCATCTGCGCCACTACAAAATTTAATAAAGCTGCATTAGATCATATGGCAAAAGGAGGATCTCTGAAATACTTACATTTGAACGAGAAATTTGCATATATGCCGCTACAGAATACTGCAATAATTAAAATGCCACTAAAACACAGACATATAAATATGTCACTCTACCAAAAAAGAGATGATGTATCATCGCCCTCTCAAGCCCTCTCAATAACTAAAGATATATCAAAACTACAGCTACTGCGTTACTAACATGAAGTTATGCACTACAGTACAGAGAAAAAACAAGGATCTGTCAAGGATAACGAACTAGTCTATGTGTTTCCACTTGCATGATATAAAACATCGACACAAAAAATAGTAGTACTAAAGTCACTCAACATGAAATGTACATGCATAATAACCATAGATCTATGCTGACTTGTTGCAAATCATGTGAGCCACACTGGCTAAGGAGTCAGGAGGCCTGGAGCTTGGAGTGCAAGATCTATGAGGGCCACACTTGCTGGGCAAGGGTGGTTGTCGAGGACCTTTGAAATTTGGGAAATGGGATGGATGTCTAGGTTTACGTTCAGGCATACATTTGTCTTTAGCTGGACAAAGTAGCATAAATATATGATTTTTTGTTTTGGAGTGGCATTTTTATAACTTTGGAGTGCTTTGCAACACAACATATATGAATCTCCATTTGAAGTGGACATAATTAACAGCACACAATACAATTCAAAGGCAGGAAGACCAAAAGGTAAAACAGAAATCCTTAGAAACTTACAAAGAAAAAGAATACAAGTAAGTTAAACCTGTACCTGTTTGCTACCATTCGAAGTTGTCTAAAAGGCCATATGTACACACCTTCTAACCTTATTTGAGCAACTCCATGATCATGGGCATTGTCAATAACA
The DNA here is from genome assembly GCA_036346255.1 of Ampelocalamus luodianensis. NCBI lineage: Eukaryota > Viridiplantae > Streptophyta > Magnoliopsida > Poales > Poaceae > Ampelocalamus > Ampelocalamus luodianensis. Next base: position 19,755,432 of record CM070630.1, on the reverse strand, counting down.
TCATGGAATGTAATTGATCCCTGTCATCCCATGGTAAGCAAAGTGATCAGCAGAGCATGCAGAGGAAAGTGATCAAGATTGCAATAACATTCATGTTTATAATTAACTTGGGTTGCACATGTAAAAGAGAGATTTATTAACAAATAAGGATAGAATAGAATGTCATTTTTTTTTGTAGATATGGGGGAAACCGGTGAGTACAGGATAACATTTTTTTTTCAAATATTAACAAATAAAGCTAAATTAGAATGACAAAAGGAACTTTGCTAGACATGGGAGGAACTGGTGACTACAGATCCAGGATAACATTGTTTTTCACATGGAAACAGAAGACATAAGAAACGAAGCTTGCTTTACCTGAACATAATGTACCCCACTTATCTTTGTTGGGGTACTCAATAATCTAAAACTGAATCACCTTTAGGTTTGATAAACTCAAGAAACCTAGAAGAACCATTTGAGGCACCAGCAAAGCTCCAACTTCCTGAACCATAAAATGGTGATGTTATTTCATAAATTGCACCAACATAGTAAGCAGTAGTATCCTATACACAGCAAAACAAGAATAGGGTAAATTCGGAAAAAGTGTATGCGTGCATTTTATTAAGATTGTAATAGATCAAAAGAATAATGCATGTAGCATTAAACCACATAATATATGGACGTGTTGTATGAATGTTAAGAACTTAAGATCGCATTTGCTGCGATTGTCAAGCCAATGACTAAGGCTCCATTTGATTTTACAGTGGATTTTCAAAAGCAATTTTATTTCCTATTTTTTATACTTAAAGGGCCTTTTTTGGAGCCATAACAGCAAACTCTAACATGAACTGTAACTAACTAGATTCCACAGCACAGCAAAGCAACCACAAACTGATCATAAGAACCAAGATAGATCTAGGCAGTAAAACATTCAAACATGAGCAATTCATTAGGTACAAGGAAGACTACTGAAACTGAACAACATTCAGAGAAAATAAGCAATAGCAAAATTGTGCGGAAATGTCATAATTTAGGGTTTGTAGAAAAGAACACCACTGAGTTGTATGATGTGACTCAAAGAAACAAGTCTGCCCTTAAATTCTAAAGAAAAATTTGGTAACACTCAACAAAAATCATTCCAACGCCTAAATTTTGGAATTGAGGACATCCTCCCATGCTTCAAATCATACGACAAACATTTTCCCGTAGCCGACATAACATAATTAATTCCTCGAGACCTTAAGGTAGCTACACATCCTAATCTGTGCAATGCCAATACAAAGTTGTCAAGGGGAAGATAAGCTAACACTATAGCATAGGTTGCTGGGATAAAAAAAAAACTTTCTGATAAAACTACAGGTCGAATACAACTAGTTTATAACTATTGTAAAAAAGAGAGAGGAAAGAACAGAAGTTACCTTTATACGTTCCTGTAATGTTCCATGAATACTGACTTATCTCATTCTCATCCCTCTTGAAGAACGCATGCTGCATAAACATAGAGATTCATGAGCAACAAGCACAGTTGCATGCATACCAGTAGATCAACAGTTCCGCTGAAGCAGATAAACTAAAGACTATAATCAGGTGACAACCCTAACATCATAAATGGAAGAAACCCAATCGAAGCCACCATTCTTTTCCTTGTGGAATCGGTAATTGCTATTGCTCACTGAGTTGAAACATCAAGACCTAGGGAGTGCCCCTACTTCCTGGATTCTTAGCCCCACCACTACTAGGATCGATTGGTGCAGTCAATTGAACATGCAGGGCATCCAATTCAAGCGACTATCCGGAGTAGATAAGCCTAATTTAACCCCCAAACCTAGACGGTACTTTTGCTTTCGCACCATCAAATTCACTACCTATATGTTTCCATCGAACTGTGGCGCAGGGGAATAAGCACAATGGTAAGCCCGCAAAACTACACCTAGAGCCACCAAATTAATCCCCCAAAAGACAACAAGCATATTTCTCTGCATTCTTCGCTTCGATTGCTCTAATCCAATTCACCTAAAACCCCGCTGGAGTATTTTTTGGGAGGGGGCGGGTTTCCAAGCCCATCGATCGAAGCGTCAGTCTCACCTCATCGCCCCACGATCCGGAGGAGGCGCCGGCACCGGCCGACGCGACGCGTTCCCTGAGCGGCCGCAGCGCAGCGGCCAGCGGCGGGAGGGCGAGGCTTACCGCCACCAGAGCCACCACAGCGACCCTCAGCACGGCGCCTGCAGCGGCGGCGGCGGGGCCCATCTTCCAATCGCGCTCGCTGCCTTCACAACGAAGACGACGCCACCATGCGGACGGGCAGCAAGCGGGCGGGCGAAGCAACCGCAACCGCTCCGGGAAGCACGGGCGGGCTGGGCTAGCCGGTGCAGTGGGGTGGGGATCGGGGGAGCTAAACCTAAGAGAAGGGAAAGCGAGAGGGGGACGAGCGGACGGAAGGAGAAGAGAGGAAGGGAGCGGGTCGAACGGGGGGTGGGAGACGACGGCGACTTTTGTTTCGGCAGACGCCAAGCAACGCTTGCTGGTGGGGGATTTCCCTTCCGTGTGGGGCGGGGTGGGGTAGTTGGCGCTGGAGGCGGGCGGCTGGTTGAGGAGTTCCTGGTTGAGTCTTGAGTGGTTGGAATCGGGCTGGAGTGGGAACTGCACGGGCCCGGCCGCCCTACGTCCGGGCCCACCTGTCGGACAGGGCGTTAGAGTTAGGCTATGGCGAGTTGGGCCCACCTGTCGGACAGGGCGTTAGAGTTAGGCTATGGCGAGTCGGGCCCACGTGTGCGGGAGGGCGTTAGTCTCGTGTGCTCTTGCTGTTCAATACAATGGCGGAGAAAGAAAATGCAAATTAGCAAACACATGCTACTCCCCCGGATAAAAAAGAGAGTTATTTTTGACATAGACATGATCCCTAAAATACAGCTTTGACTATTAATTATTATCCAAAATATAATTTTAATCACTAATTACTATTATAATATACTTGTAAAACCCATTAAATTCTAAATATTATGGAGTACTAATTGAGACAAATCTACACGTATGATTTTAATTCATCTAATCTAAATATTTAAAAAGATATCGATGACTAAAGTTTCTAAAATTTGATTACACGTATTTCAAAATCACTTGTTTTTTGAACTGGTGGGAGTACTATTCAACTTTGCAATTAATTTTCGTAGCCGTTTAAAAAAGGTTGATTTTCTTGGTGACAGTGATGACTTGCGGAGGAGAGCTGAGTGTGGTGACGGGAGGAGTCAGCGACAACAACATTGCTTGAGGATGCGACGAGGAGAGGCAAGGCAGCGGAGGCGAACCAAAAGATACGGTAAGAGACCAGTGCTAGCTTCTTGTGAGGTACAGAAGCCGTTGTAAGTGTGTTAATCGTATACATAGTAGAAACAATCATCGGAGCTGAAAAGTTCCAACGCTTGAAAAACCTTAACTCTTTACGCATACCAGTTGGACTATAACAGAATGCTTGGGTAGCCATTCTAAGGCACGTGGTTCCTGTGAAGTCGGTATTGTGACTGTAACTTCAGCAGTTGCACTACCAACCGCCGGATCCAAATCGGGTGTCCTAAATAAGTCCGGACATTGTGCGTGAACTGTAGCGACAACAAAATCACTGTAGTACCAGTATTGTAGCAGTAGATCTAAGCCGCTGATTATTGGAATGTACGGTCGAGATCGCATGCAGTCCTTTAAGTTGCAGTCGAAGTACAGGCGATCTCCTTGCCATTCTAAGCTATATATATGAGGGGGAAGTGAATCTGATACAGTTCTTTTGTTGATTTTTCTAAATAAACCATTTTTAATCATTTTACACAAATAAACCTGGACTTATTCCTTTTTACAGAAATAACTTAGTCATTTGGTCCACCAGCGGCTAGACCAATTGTGTGATGGGCCAACGATTTGCACCACCGACCCACAATCACGAACACGCCACGCGATCGAGGCACGTCGACACGCGATGCGTGCGATGAGCGGACGATGTTGAACCATGTCGTGCCTCGTCGCACGATGGCGATCGCCTAATGCCGATTGTGTCACGTTGTCATGACGAGGCCAATATGAATCCACTCGCGATGAGAAGAGGAGAAGGGAGGAGAGCACTAGCGGCAGAGAAGAAAACAGGGAAGGAGAGGAGAGGAGAAGAAAGGAGAGGAGAGGAGAGTGGAGAGGAGAAGGGGAGGAGGAGGAGGAGACTCAGACTCGGCTCGGCTCGAGACGACTTCATGTACTCATCCTTTTGCAGTGAGTTTGTTATGCTAATATAATTTACTGGTCACTTCGATAAAAACATGTTACTTTAGCAATAATAAACATAGCTTAGTGGTAGAACTAGGGTTTATAGTCGTACATCGATAATTTTAGAGTTAATGTTGCATAAAGTGTTACAATGTAGTATATTTATGTATTTATTAGAGCGTAAAAACATTAGGGCACCTCCATTAGTAGATCGATTATTAGAAGATCTAGGTTGCTTAGGTTTAGATCCAAGGCATAGGGATACGAGTTTTAGATTGTTTATATATTTTTAATTCAACCGAACATTCTGATCTTTTTTATAATTTAATTGAAATATAGAGTATTTTGGTATGCACGTGTGATTTGATATTTGTTAGACTCGATGTAGCATGCTTAATTAGCACCCATTCTAAATATCATGAGTCGTATGCAGTGTATGCCAGTCAACATTTTTCGAGTGTTTTAGTGCGGGAGAAGTTCGTGAGAGGCCATGTGGGGTTGATTTGAGTAGTTTCTGCAGATCACATTGTATCATCCGAACCGGATAATCTTAAAACTGGAGGTGTTGCATTGGTCGTCATGCGACTTCTCGTTGGACCCAAAGATCGTATGGTGTCACCATTAAATGCTTGTGGAGCCGTTCACCCAAAGTGGTCCGTTGGAAGTTGAGGCCCATGGAGCCAACGAAGTCATGATAGACCTGGTTGGAAGCGTGCAGACGTCGTGGCTATGAATGAGAGTTGTTGGTGCAGGCGTGTCTGGGTACACTTGGCAGTGTTCGTACAGTGGGGGAGAGCAGTGCGGGTGTCAAGGATGAAGTTGAGGACGGTGAGACAGAAAATTGTGGTGCAGATGTAGTTGTGGTGCCAAACAGACATGTCAATCCCAGTGAACAGGCGAATGAAGGGGAGGACATTGAATTCTTAGTGGATGACTTGGAGCAAGAAGACCGGAGGGCTAGGGCTGAAGAACAAGCATTCGAAGAGGATGAGGAGAACAACGACTATTCAGATGATGATGATGTCCTTGATGCATCGGTACCTGATGCTTTGAATAGACATGACTCGAGGGGCATGGTTGTGAGTGATGGCCACGATTCCCAGTGGGAGTATGGACAGAATATGGTGCATGTTAATGCCATATTTGCAGATAAGTAAGCTTTGTAGGATGATATCAAATTGTGGGTGATATTAATGTAGAGACAGTTTAAAGTTGTAAAATTAAACTGTTGGGGGAGGGTCCCTGCACTACCTCGAGCCAACATAACCTCATGAAGGCATGGCACCCCAGAGCGGATCCACCCCGAACGAGGTGTAGGGACCAACCTCGGTGAAGCATGACACATAGGGGGATCTACCCTGGACGAGGTTCGGGGCCAACCTCGGTGAGACATCACACATAGGGGGATCCACCCAGACAAGGTTCAGTGACCGACCTCGGCGAGGCATGACACATTAGGGGATCCACCCCGGACGAGGTCCAGGGACCAACCTCGAACCTACTCCGGACCCAGTCTGGGGGTAGCGACGCACCGATGTCCTTTCGACGCCCGCATAGGGGAAGGTCGACGACGTCATGCATCTCGGACGTGGCGGGACCCACTTGATGCGATGGATGAAAGTACCCCAGAGCAAGCTAAACCTCGAGGGCAGTGATGTAACTTCAAGGACCTCTCCCTCCTACTCTATAAATAGGACCCCTAGTAAATGGGGAGGTGGAGGCCACTTGTAATTTCTACCACACATATGCAATATATCATCGCGACTTATTGTGTTAGATTCTCGTTGAGGTTCCCTTCGCACCCTCGACGGTCGACGCATCCGATCAGGGGTGCCACAAGTTTACTGTCCGATCTCGTATCGACGACACAAACAAAGAGCAGTACATTGTGAAGTATGAGAAAGATGTGTGTCCTTGGTGTAACATCCCAAATTGAGGCTTGTGTTTCAAATGTATAAAATGTGATTTTTTTTAAACTTTTGATGCATTCATTTGTCAATTAATCTATTTGGTGTTTCCTTCAAGGTTTTATTGGAGTTTAAAACCTAAGCATCAATTTTAAAACATAAACCTAATGGGTAAGTAAAACAAATGGAAATGAAAGTTGATAATTAAAAATTTAAACTTAGCATAATTATACTGGATATAAAATGAGAAATTAATTCAAGCATGTTTGGAAAATTCTTCTCAAATCAATTAATAAAAGTACAAGCAAAATAGAAAATTAAAAGATTTTTAGGGAAAATATAAATTAAATAAAACCCTATAAAAATTACACAATAATCTACACTATGTCAGAAACCTTCCCTAAAATTTTTATGAATTTTGGAGTCCAAAAACTATATCTAGAAATTTCTAAATCCTTTCAGCCATTTTTGGAAAATCCTAAAAACCCTAACCCACTTACCTCCAGCTGGGCCAGGCTCCTTCGTCCACGCGGCGCACACACTGTGCCAACTAACCGTGCATGCCATGCCGCTCCAGCGCCAAACCCGCTTGATGTCACCCACTTCGCCATTGTTTTGACCGACGCCACTGGTTTCCGCAGCGATCAGACGTCCCAGCCGCCATACCCCGATCGCCCACCCGTTCACTCAATCACTCCTACCCCGCCAGTGCCCCGAGAGCACATCAATGCCCATGTCGTGCCGTCCCTCATGATCTCTCCGCCCATAGCCTATAAATAGCCGCCTTGAAGCTCCCTCGTCCTTTTCTCTACCTCCTCAAGCTATTCTCCCCCTCCCTACTCTTCTCACCCAGTGAAAACCACACGGAAACACTAGCTCCAAGATCCGATCGAGACACCGACGCGACATCGTCGGTGCTCCAGTGATCTCCTCCCCTCTCCGCCCCCGTCACATCGTGTTCCAGAGCACGACAAATGTTTCCCCTAAACTAATTTAGCTTCTCATTCACAGGATCTTGTCGCAATCCCCTTCTTCCCCAACTCTGGCCCTTTTGCCACCACCATCGCCATTGGAGCTACCTACGCCTTAGTCCAATTCTTGGAGCCAGAAGCACTGCGTGGGTGTCTCGAATCTTCCCCAAGACTGCCCGAGCTCCACCATCATCAGTCCAATTGCTAGATTCGCGAACACGTGGGCCTGAGCGCAATTAATTGCACAGTAAACCACCGCATAAACCAAAGCATTGTTCTGCGGACTGAAGGTCCACACACTATTTGGTGAGCCGAGCCACTCACACCTCGGTCCTACCTATGAGAAATGGATTTCCTTTAGAAAGTTAAACGAAAAAGAAAATAAAATTGCGTGGACCCACCTATCATTCTCTGGAGTATTTTTCGAATAGAAAATCAATCAAAAAGAAAAAGAAAAGGTGCGGGTCCCACCTGTTAGAGAGAGGTTCCTCTCTCCCTTTTCTTTTTCTGGATTTTCTAAACCGACTCAACTTCAAACCTTAACAACTTTTGCTACAAAACTCCAAATTGAATAATTTTTATCTCTAAATTTGTCTTAAATCATAATCTAACTGAATATGTAAAAATATTTGGATTTTGTTAATGTTATAATTTATTTGCATTATTTAATTACTTTCGGACTCTTTTAGAAATAGACGTTGATTATTCAAACGACACTTTCGACGACCAACCGACCTCCTACTTAGAACAGCAAGAGCAAGGCAAGCACCTCCTTTAATCATGTTGATCCTAGTATTTTACTTATTGTATTTTGTTTTGCAAAGCTATTATTGCACGCGTGTATGTTCAGAATTAAACTGCTATGTTTGGGATGTCTGTTGTTGCAAATCCTATTTAATGCATGAATTCCCTTGAGATGTTGATATCCTTCTGTTGTAGACATTAGAATATGGGTTAGGCAATATATAATATCATTTGGGAATTTTGAGTGTGAGTTATCGCTATTGGTATTAGAACGATAAATTTTTGAGAAATTGATAAAAGGACAATATGTTAAAATGTGAATTTGGAATATTTTGAAAAATGTCCAGAGGGTACCTCTTTATTTTGTATGGAAATAAAATAAAAACCTAGTTTTAGATGCGAACGAGTTAGTTTAGATTCTCAAAAGGTGGGAAAGGAGTCTCACTCGTAGATAGGGGAGATTCTCGCCTGGTCAATTAAGGACCGAACGCAGGTATATCCGACCTAAGCGTAAGCATACAACCACATATGTTGAATGGGCGGACTTAGCTAATTAAGTCATTGAAAAACTAGCCTTGCACGTAGGTAGGTGAGAGTGCAGACAGTGGCCAATCGACCGACATGTTCAAAGGGGCTCCCTTCTCCGAGGCGTTGGGATAAAACCTTCCGACACAACTGCGATTGCCTCACTGAGATGGGTATACTCGGGTTCAGTGTGCAAAATGTAGCACTGGGATGGGTATACTTGGGTGAAGTGAGGATCAACATTTACTGGGCTAGTACAAGGGTAGGACTAGATGATGTAAAAAGCTTTGACACATACTCTAAACTGCTTACCTAAGGTAGTGAGCGGTGGTATCGATGGATGCCAAACAAACTAGAGAAGTCATGTTATGTGGGTAAAGTTGTACACCTCTGCAGAGTGTAAATCTATTATAATAACCGTGCTCATGATGATGAGTGTGCTAAGTGTAGTATTGCCTGTATAGTTTTGATTTTCATAAAAATTATCTTACCAAACAACTTGGGAAATGGTTTATGATTTATTGAGTTAACTCATGAGTTATGGTGAACTGAAATGTTGCTCGCTTGTGAGGAGGGTTGCGAGTTGTAGTTGTTATTATTGAGGAATCATTCAAATTACTTATTCTTGTCTAGTATCTCTTTAACTACTTTTTCAAATTCCGTTGTAAAATACTACTTATGAATATTGCAAACAAAATATGCTTAATATGAAATAACTTGTAGCGTAGAGCCTCCTCTTTGACTAACCTTGCATTTATATAAACTTTGCGATATCCTACAAGTCTCGCTGAGTACGCAATGTATTCAGTCTTGCTTATGTTGTTGTTCAGAGTATGAGGAATAGCCTATGCTAGACGACGCTTTCTTTGCACCCATAACTGGAGGGTTCGATGATAGGTTTATCTAGGTCTTGTTTCTTGTTGGTTCCCCGAGGGTTGGATGGACATGCCGCTGGGATTTTGCTAATTTTGTCTTTTCTTCCGCTGCTACTTTTCTCCGTTAATACTTGTTTATATTTGGCCGGTCGGCTGCTGATGTAATAACTGTACCGCTTAAGTTAAGTACCCTTTTTCTTTACTTTTACATGTGAATGTATGGATGTGAACGTCAAATGTTGTGAATTTGTGTACTAGCCACTCATCATGAGACTAGTACGGTAACACATGGTCTTCGGTGATGAACCCGAAGGTCCGATTGTTGGCCCGATCTTTCGATGAGAACGATAAGTTCGGTAGGCGTCGCTCAACTCTCACGATCCTGGCTACGAACACGCAAGGCTCGAAACCACGCAATCGCTGAACTGCTCGACAAGTCGTTATCAACCGTGCACGAATACCCGATTGACCTGATCACGGAGATCGATTCCTGCATACACCGAAGAAGCACGCAAGAACAAGATAAATAAGCAATCTGAAATTGCGAATATGAATTGAAATATTGATAAGTTGGGATTCGAAAGTCGTTTTGATAGGTGGTTGTCCGACACTGGCAAGAAACGTAAGTTTGCACAACGCTAAACCTTAACTTAACGAAATCCAAGAAAACTAGAGAGGGTGCAGCCTCCTTATATAGGGGAGGGGGAGCCACACATATCCAAGATCTAAGGGGTGGTACTATTCATGTGAACAGTATGATCATAAACAGTGCGGTCCAAGAGGGGTGGCCGGCCCAAATAGGTTACAAGGCCCAATTTGGCCCAAACAGGTGATGCAGCACCTTCTTTCAATGATTGTGGCATGCACCGAAGAATTTTGGAGGTTAGGCCGGATCCTTTTGAAAGAGGACTAGATAAGCTTTCAATCAAGTACTCGTGGACCTCAAACGGAGTTCGTATGCGAAAGTTATGCCTGTTTGAAGTCAGGGCTATCTCCGGAGGCCGAACTGGATCCCAAAACGTGTCCAATTTGAACTCTTGCTTGGCTTGAACACAAAGTGATGTGGTGTTGCACAAATATACATTTTCATCATTAGGTAGCATCATATAGTTCATATAATATAAAGATACTCCTAAAAACGAGCTCACCTGATAATTTAAGTGAAGTGTACGAGCTCTTATATTTGAACAGCAAGCATAGCAAATTTGATTGTATCTAGAGGGGTCATGTCCTCATCATTCGGGTATTCCATGCCTGGGGGTTTGACACTTGGCGTGTTCATGCCTACAAGCCAAAGTATGAAATGCACTTGATCGTGTTGAAGGTGGAGGACCACTCATGTGTTCTGAGTAACATACTGTCAAAGCACCACAACCTCACTTCTTTCATTCAAATGTCATGTACGGGGAGATTGTGGAGAAGATGGACATGGAAGCGCAACACATCATGTTGGCCATTGAGCAGAGGTACAAGTACAAAATTAGCTATGTGAAAGCGTGGAGGGCGAAGTAGAAGGCAATAGAGAGAAGGTTTGGCACGTTTCAGTTGGCCTACGACAATTTCCCTCGACTATTTGAGGTGCTAAGGGGCAAAAACCCCGGAAAATACATCGTTGTGAAGGATAAGGATTAAAAAAAACCCAGAGGGGTACATAGTAATGCAATGGGTTTCCTTATATTTGGTGCCTGTGTTGATGCCTTCTGTCACTACCGCATGCTCATGTGCGTGGATGGAACATTCTTGATCGAGAAGTACAAGAGGAAGATCTTGACGACAATCGGCGTGGATGCCAACAATTAGATCCTTCTCGTGTCTGCTGCTTTTGTGGAGAGTGAGAATTTCGATAGTTAGTTGTGGTTCTTCAGGCACCTCAAGGTTGGGGTTGTTGGTGAATGCCTAAGCGTTTGCATAATACATGACTGATGAGGATCTAATAATCCTCAATTAATTAGATTATTTATATGTAATATTTATTATTATAGAGGATAGTCTCTCTTATATAACCTTCAAATGTACCCCTCAATATTAATAATGAGGGAGATCATACACACCTAGTGGTCGTAAGCTATGCTACGATCACCCTATCTGGTCATAAGTCCTACTACGATCACCTTATGATCGTAAGTTCTTTTACGATCACTTATTGATCGTAAGTCCTACTATGATCACCTCATAGTCGTAAGTCTTACTATAATCAGGTCAGCTACGACCACCCTATGGTTGATAATGCCTACAGACATGTGGGCCCAATCGACTAGGGACATTTGTGCGCTGTGTTTAATACACGAAGTAGTTAATATGTGTCATTATTCTCTAAGATAACTGCATGTATTAAACCTCTGTCTCTGACATAACCGCAAGACGACGTGGGGAGATATGTCTCAGACAATAACCACCCTTAAACGTGTGCATTGCATCAAACGACAAGACGTCTCTTAACGTGGACAACTGTCTCCCCTTCATGCGCTATATAAGGAGTAAAGTCTGTAGACAGAGGAAAGACAAAGGATCGAGTGATCAAGCGATCAAGAGATTTGATGACTCGAAGTCATCAAGCCTTAGTTCTAGTGACTTCCTTCTCGTTGTAAACACAATCAATACACCAATACAGGAGTAGGGTTATTATTCTCTTAGGAGAAGGCACGAACCTGTATAAAATTCCTGTGTCCTTTTCTCGTGGTTTGGCTTTAGGAGAACCCCCATCATTCATTCATAAGATCGATACTAAACCATCGACAATGACCGACATGTCAAGTTAAGAAGATCTAGATGAGCCTTTTCCATGGCGTGACCTACAAAATCATGGTGCATGCAACACCGTGGCCATTTTTTCAAGTAGTTGAAGAGCAAGAGGTCGATGAACATGTTTAAGAGTGGTGCAAGTAGGACTAGCAAAGGAAGTTTGATGCGCTCTAGGAGAAGCTTGATGAGTTCACCAAAAGCTTGTTGAGGAGAGGAATAAGCAACTGCTGCAAACACACCGATGTACGTAACGGTTGGTGTTATTGCTCGAGATTGACCTACTCGACTTGAGAAGGAGGACGGTGACTAACATCAAATGTTTCTCACATTGGATCGAGCTGGGAGACCGATGGTGCAAGGTATGGCATAATCACGACCAATCTGGCCGAGGTGCGCAATTGGGTCATCGAGGACCTATGTGGCATGCCCTCATTGCAATCGCCAATGGTATGTTGTATGGTATAATCAAGTACTTGAGGAAAGATAGTTCTATTGCATTGCATATGATGAATGCACACACGTCCTATTGTACCAAGATGATGGAGTACATGGACGAGAAGAGCAAGAAGGCCTAAATGCACTAAGTCTTCATTATGGGCACCATAGAGCTTCGGTTCGAGGTATTTCTAAAGAACCGGTGGGTTGGGAACGGCGAGTGACGTCATCATGCACGAGATGAGCCTTGGATAGAAGGGTAACAATAATTTTCAGTGCACATATAACAAGCCAATGCTACTCCATAAGCCATGCTTGCATGTGTTGGCTGCCTATGATATCATCAAGATGGACTCCGCGCAGTACTTGTCGAGCTTCCTCATGAAGCAAAATGTTGTCCATAATTGGAGCGGGGAGATCTGTGGATTTCGTGTTGTTGGTAACTTCGCAGAGGACGATGTGCAAAATAGGATATGAGTCCCTAATTTGGACTTGCTAAAGGGTGGCAAGGGCCGTCGGCAGACTCATCATATCTAAAATGATATGGACGAGTTTGAAGTCGGAGGCCCTGTGAAAAGGTGTATCCTTTGAGGAGATTATGGGCATACGGAGAACAAGTGCATGAAGCATAACGGGTCGGGTGAAGGTCATGATGACATGACTAGTAGCGGTTGTGGGAGAGGCGACCGAGGAGGCCGTGGCGGGTGACACGTTACAGATCATGAAGCTTGAGTTGCTGCTTGATCCGAGCTTACCTACAGTTTGTGTCCATATTAAGAGTGCTTTGTTTCTATTGTCGTGATCAACTTGTGTAATCCATTTCATGGTTGCATCTTGTTTGTTGCGATCTACATTTACTTTAGACATGTTGCTACTTGATTTAATATGTTGTAAACCCGACTTGTATGCTAAGTAGTACTTATGTGTTTGTTGTGTTCTATTTATGCTAAATCGTAGTAATTTTGCGATGACATTTTTTGTTTTATTATTACCTTCCAGTTAATTCCAGTTAATTTATTACATTATTTATTTCTAAAATATTTATTTTTCTCGAATTGTTACTGACTTCTTTTTTGTTCCGTAGGCATGGCGGGTTAGGGTGGTAGTGCCGCTTGGTCATACGACCTTTTGGACTGCGGGTTAGACGGTCAGCATCACTACCGGCTACGTATTTCACTTCCACCAGAGGGACATGTTCCCGATGAGCTGGGAGTGTTGTTGACTCACACTCCATTGAAGTCTTGGAGGCTGGACCAATGTTGGTTCTCTAGGTACACCACTTGTTAATTATTCCATCCAACGTTCAATGCTGCATTGCAGGTTGCGAGCCATCATACTCCTTCCTCTCGCACGGATGTTGCAGGCCACTTAAGAGGACATTACTAACTTGGATGCTGCCCCGGGGACGAACATTGAGCGGTATCAGCACTTCCCTTTCAATCACTCAATCCTCACCTCTCTTATGGACCGTTAGTGGCTAGAGATGTACACTTTGACCGTCGTGCGGTGAGATGGCGCGTACTCTATAGGATGTGTTCATGCACACCGGTCTACTGATCGTCAGTCACCTAGTTGTGCCAAAGGAGCCTGTCGATGCCTGGCAGGCCGATTTGCTGCAGAGGTTCCATGGAGTTCTTCCACCACCGCAGGAGGGGGAGGCACCCTACCAGGTCTTTGAGGAGAGCCAAAAGCATGGACCGATGAAGAGGTGGTTACAATAGTTCAAGGCTAGTGCATTTACAATTTTGTAACGCTTTTGTCCATGTTTGTGTTGATCTAATGCATTATTCTTCTTGCAGGTTGAGAGGATGGCACCTGACACAAACGACTGCCAGGTGGAGCATCATCTAGAGGCGTATCTACTGTGGGTGTTCAGTTGGGTGATGTTCATGAGTACTATAACATCCCAAATTTTGGAATATTTGCGAAGCTTTTAAAAACAAAAGTAACGATTTTGATTTTTCTTGTTTAAGCCAAAGCTTAATTTGAATTTTTAGAAATCAAAACAATTTAATGTGAATAATCTAAACTTCAATCAAATTAATATTGTTTTTATTTGGGTTCCTTGTGTTCCAGAGAATTTTCTAGGAATTTTTGAAATTTATTTGTTATTTCTTTGAGCTCGGTCTTAGCTATTCTCTTACACCTTGGTCCCACTTGTCAACATAATTTATTTTTATTTTCTTTTCAGCCAAAAATCCTTTATCTCTAATGATGTCATGTTGATGTAGTAATCTAGAATTTCCTTTTGAAAGAAAATTCTAAAATACAGAATATTCTTTTCTATCTTTTTCCTTTCCGGCAAATCTTTCAAGAGTATGTTCTCCTTCGTCCGAACTCCGATTCAGTCCGTTCAAATTTGTTAATTCATCTAAAATCGAGCCCTTTCTTTTAGAGTAGGTTTACTATTTTTGGATTTTATTTGAATTTCTTTTGAATTTATTTATACTTCACCTATTGTTTTCTCTCTCGTTAGACGATCTGTTTCAAGGAGCAGGAGCAGTAGCAAACTTTAAAGATCCAAGTGTGGTAACTGAGCAAAGCCAAAGCCAAGGCAAGTTGTAGTCCTTTGATCATATTGAGCCTATGATTTTGAAAGTATATTGTTTTATAGCAATTGCATGCTATCTTTATATCAACTACTTCTGGGAGTAGTTAATCACCTATTTGTTATTATGCCTCCATTGAACTTTTGAATACCTTGAATCACTTGTCATCATGAGATGGTTAATATTAGTTGGACATATTTGTATTACCAATATGGTTAATATTAGTTGGACATATTTAGTCATGCTTAGTTACGATGGGCTCATGATCACATGTACAATAATGTTAAATTTGGCTTAATGAGATATGGAATTGTGGCGGGTAGCTATTGTTGTTAAAATTTGTGTATCATGACACGGTATGTCATTGATCTTGGTTGAACAAATTGATTTTCGCTCAGGCGAGCGATCATGAAGTAAACAGGGTGCAGTTAGCACATTGTGGGATGTGGTAGACTCACTTGAGTAACTTGTCAAGGACTTAATCTTGTGCGCTATTGAACTGAGCCACGACTGTACCACCACATGCCTAATGGGACAGGCCTAACTTAGTAAGTTGTGGATTTTTGACGTTGACTACCTAGGTAGTAGATTTAGTGATGGGTGGAGGTGTGGACAATTTTGAAAGTCACATCTATGGGCGGATCACCGTCTCCAGGTCCAACGGTGTGTATCGGACCAGCGAGTGAGGTTGTGGTCGACTGTATGCACATTAGGAGAGTCAATTGTTGAGATTAAACTTTTGAAAGGTTTTGTTGTGACCAGCTCCATACAAGCTGATTGCATCTTGTTGGTAAAGTGTTCAACCTCTGCAGAGTGTTAGTTAATTTATTTGAATAGCCGCGTCCGCGGTCATAGACATGCTCGGGGATTTCACACGAGAGATAGAGTTTTTTTTATAAAATATGTCGGAGTGTGGATGGGAAGTTCACTTGATGAATATAATGTTCGTTTGGTGAATGGGGAATTCACTTGGTGGTTTGTGTTGGTAGGTGAATGGGGATTTCACTTGGTAGTTTCGTTGAGAAGTGAATGGGAAGTTCACTAGTTGATTTCAAATAAACTATTTACTTTATTTAGCTATTGTATTTTAAATTGTGCATTTCAATCTATTTACCGTATTTATTGTCAATACCGCTTTCTACAAAAGAACCATACAACTAATCCTTTGTTCAAGCTTTGCATTACTATTAAATGAATATTGTTTCCCTACGACTTGTTGAGTACTTTATGTACTCACAACTTAAAACTTTGCTGCTCAGTTGAAGAATATCAAGTTGCTCAAAAGTCCTTTGAGATGGAGTACTATGAAGACTTTGTGAATTAGAATGCGTTCTCCCTGTAACACTCCAGCCCAACATAGAGCCTAGGATGCTACTAAACCACCTTACAGAAATACTTTTTTCAATTTAATGATACAAATTCAGCAAGACATACACAATGAATGATTTAATTCTAATCATAGAAACTAGCACAAGTTATAGTATAATCAAGTTAAACAATACTACCTATCAATTAATAATAATCTAGGCATGAATCTTGCTATTTCTCAACCAAAACCAAAACAAACGACTATGCTACATAATGAGAGCAGTTCTTTAACAGTTAAGTCTAAATCATCAATATTCATCCGAAATCACGAAGTTGTAAGACTAATCAAGTCATTCAATTTATTCTATCAAATTGAACTAAATGAATCAATAACTGAGTCTTAAAAGCATAATAGAAACATCCACGATAAACCTTGGCTACCATGATTACAAGTGAATCAACCACCACAAAGGATGGACACGGTCTGAAACTAAAGGAAATAGCATAAACATGAGGTTTTAGATAAATAAGGTAATTTATTTGCCATGAGTGGTCAAGTGTGAAGTGCATCAAAACTACCCCTTTCCATGCATGCCGCTGCCTCGAGAGGTACCTAAAAAGACAACAACAACAAGCATGAGTCCTCGACTCAGCAAAGTACAACAGTGATAATAAATAAAACTTCACGACCAGCCAATAAAGATACCAAAACCTCATATGAACATTGTGAGGACCCGGAATATTTAACTAGTAACACTCAACCTCCAAATGGTTCTAGCATTACTAATTAAACATTCTAAGCCTCGATGGACATATGCTTCCTGCACTGCAAAGACATGCACATCATCACAAAATTACACATCATTTCCATACAACATACATTAACGAGTCTAGTAAAGGACATAGATAAAGTAAGTTATTACAAAAGAGAGTCGACCGCCAAATAGAACAATATACAAGAATGACAATGAAGCAAAAGGTGCCATAAGATGGCTAGAACAAAAGCCGACCAGGTTGGCCACACAACCCACAAGGGCAACCCGCCGCAAGCTAGTCGCCCGCAAGCTACCACAACAAAGCTCGCAAAGTGAGGCCCTTCAAGCTCACCTTCTTCCCCGCAACAAATATATTTAAGCAAGATAATCGAGTACACAAAGGTACTCGCAAGATCGACGTGTGGAATAGAGGCACCTATTCATATGCTACATGCAAAGGCTTATTTAGGTGGAGGTTGTATGTCTCATTTTGCACAAAGCTATCTTTATTTACAATAATGTAATACATTTAAAAGCAAGTTTGCAAATCTGTTTTGTTGTCAAAATAACAATGAAATAAAGATACATACAAGTAACCACTGGAAGTGACTATCCCAATAGCCACCACAACATAGCACTAATCCCGATTCGTACCACCCATCAAGTTTTAATTAAAAGGTTGTAGTCTAACTCTTGAAAGACCTTGCCAAGCGTGTCTATAACCTAGACGAGGCTATTCGAATAGTTTTAACCTGCAGGTGTACCAATGTACCCACACTTCAGACCGCCTTTAAGCCACAAAGCACACTTCCGAAGGTATGCCGGCACGGCTAAGTCCTACGAGACATTTCCAATCTTGTGCATTAACTACGAGCCGCTCGTATGGATAGAAACCCATACGCTTACATTGCAAGCCGAAGACAACAAATCCCATCACGGGTGAAGTCTTTCGGACACTACAATGCTCCCAACACCATCCCTCCTGCGACTCCTGCGACCAAGCCAATACACGCCAAAGTACTAAGTCAAGAGAGGTCCCATACCCTCTAGTGTGGTTAGCACGCTAAAATGCTTGGTTTAGTGTAACAAGATGTTCGGTCCTTGTTGACCGGGCACCATTCCAAATCACACCCAAAATCACACCAATCATACCATTGTGCCCAAGTCTAAATCATTTTTGTTTTCAGTTTTAGTTTTCATAGTAAACAAGGCACAAAACTGAAATCATAAGAGATAATAAGTTTTATGTGATAAAGGTTATCGACAAGTCGATAACCACCCATTTCTAGGAAACTAAGCATAGCTAAGCAATTAATCCAGTAAAACTACTAAGTGACAAGAGCTCATCCACGAACTCTAAATCACAAAGAATAACCTAGGCTCAATGGTGGTAAAGGATAATCATTTGCCTAAGGAAATGCATCTACTAGGTTAACTATCGACAATAGTTTAACGCAAACTAGCAATGCATACATAGAATTTGTAAACAACATAAATACTTAAAATATTGGGATTAACATGATCAAACTGCTTGCCTTGCTGCAATTGTTCTTGCTGCAGAGGAGGATCCTCAGGTTCAATATATTCTTCGGAACCTAACGCGAAAATACGATAAAACCAATAAGAACGAAGAACACCAAATAAAACTCAACAGGAAAAGACATCCAAATCCCAAGAAATTTCTACAGCAGCCAGAGGTTGATTTTACACAATTTTAGAAACAAGAATTACTGCATTTGGACTTAGCATGGAAAAGTTATGGCTAAACTAAGTTCTCTCAACTGAAAAATTCTAATTAAATTAATTACTACTTATCTGTTCATGGCAAAAATTTCTAGAATGATCTAAGGTCCGAAATTTTTATAGCAGGTATATTATGACATCCTAATAACAGCAAAGTTAAGCTTACTAAATTTGGAGTTATAATGATTTACTTATGATTTTTCTAAGTTATAAGCCTAGCACATTGCATTTTCCAGAAACATAAACATGTTCAAAACCTATTTCATATTAAAGTACACTAACAGAGGAATTTAACAAAATTGATCTTGCACAATTTGGAGTTATACAGGAAAAGATATGCATTAAACAAGTTTAATTCTATTTTTGGGATATTCAAAATTGGCAGAAATTAAGTTATTTGAGTTACACAATTTTCCGCGACAGAAACATGCCCAATTACATCTTTATTTTAAACTACAGAGGCATAAAAAATTTATTACAGCTGGAAACATCTAAAAAGGAGTCAAAATGATTTAGTTATGAATTTCTAAAGTTTTGATACAATTTTCAGATGATAAATAAATACCTACAGAAATGAAATCCAACTTAAACGGAAATAAACGATGTGGACGCTCGAGAGCCCTTGATCTAACATCCTACGGCCCACGCGCGCCGAGAACAGCGCACGCGCGCGATCTCTAAAAGGAGCCCACCGTTGGATCAAGATCCAACGGCTCACGAGGAAGGATGCAACCGGACGGTGCGGTTGCCTCGACCAACCACGACCGCAGATCTAAAGATGAACGGCTCTGAGCACACCTCTAATCGGAGGGTCCGAACGCACACACGATCTCAGCCGCAGATCGCGGGATGGACGGTCCAGAATGAAGAGGGGAACCGGATGGTCCGAATGTTTTCCAGATCTGGGCCGCAGATCGCAAAATGGACGGCGGTCCAAGATCGAAGTGCAATCTGGAGCGCTGACACGTGAGGCCACATGTCAGTGACTGCGAGTCACAAACACGAGTTCTAACACACGTGCACAGGGCTCGGGGTCCACATGGCAGCGAGACACTTGGAGATTTTAGGACAGATAATTAATTACTAATGACCAATGATTAGTGATGATTAGCAATTAATGTGTCCTAAAGATTTTGCGCAGAGCTCATTTAAGGACCGAGGGCCCACCTGGCAGTGGCACAGGATGACGGCTTCGGACACATTTATTGCTAACAATGATTAGCAATAAATAAACCCAAAATCAGCCCTAATGACTTCTGGTCTTTGGTCTAATGCTTACGGGCCCACATGTCAGTAAGACATTAGGCCGGGTTAGGACACAATCAATACCTCTAATGATTGGCAATGATTAAGCATTTACTGTGCCCTAATAATCTGACGAAAACGGGAGGTTACGCCCGGCAAAAATTCGAGGAGAACACGGCTTGTCGCCGCGACTCGGCGTGGCGGTGCGACCAAATACCAAAATGGACTCACGAAGAGCGATGCGAACCTAATGGTGGTGACCTCGCCGTGGAGGTTCTAGAACGCCGCGAGCCTGAAAACACGTATGGAAGCCAATTCGGCAAAACATGAAAATAGCAAAAGGTTTGCATGTCCACTAAAGCGAGTGCCAACACTTCTAGGGACTAATAAGAAGCTACCTCACCAAGATGAGCTTCAAAGATGGCGGGAAGACTTGCACACGATGAAGTTCACCGAGTCGGGAAGATGAAGAAGAAAATGGCAACTGAGCAAAATGAACACCAATGGGTGATCAAAATAGCTTCATTAATGTTCCTATAAGCTCCACAAGTAAGTAATTGCAAAAGAACCACTTAATGGAGTTGAGAAGAAAATGGGTGAAATCACTGAAAATCTCCAAACTTAAAATTGAGTGATTCCTGTGAATACAACCCAAAATTAAGTTAGGGGAAATATAAAGGAAGTTGAGGAGCTCAAAAGGGTACAAGAAAAATCGAAGATGAACCACTGGACACCAAGATCGTCATTGGAGCTCTCGGGTCAACAATGGTGGTTTGAGGATTTGAAGTGGTTTTGAGCTCACACACAGAGAAAAGCTAGGGGTGGTGTAAAGGAACACCAGGAGGAACCAAGGGGCTATTTATAGAGGGAGAATTAGGGTTTTGAGCAAGAACATGAGTCCATGGTGGGCTCGGTTCATGCTACGGCCATGGACCAAGAAATGATAGGAGCAAGTGAGCACGGTGACAATGGAGGAGAAAGCCTGATGCGCATTTAATACCCCGCAGAGAGATGTTGACGAAAGCAAGCTTGAAAAGATAGTGCAAAGTCGCTCTCTCTCTCGCCATTGCTCGCAGATGCGCGCACGGCTAACCCAAGGAAGAAGAAGAACAGAGAAGACAAGCCACGACCGTTGGATTTGAGATGGACGGTCACGATTTAAATGGGTCCACGGACAAATCCGATTGACCTCGGAAATCCAGACGGTTGGATTGAGATCCAACGGTCCCAATTGAATAGTGCAACCGCACGGTTCGAATGCTCGCGCGAACGTGGGCCGAGCGATTAAGATCCAACAGCTGAGATTGCACGCGCGTTTTAAAACGCGGCTCAGTGCAGTTAGGTGGTTCGACCGAGTCAAGTGGCTCGAACTCAAGCCCGACTCGAACCGAAGGAACAGTGAACCAGGTTTTGGATTTTTAAACAGACAGAGGCTTTTGAGGATTTATTAGGGGTAGCAATTTAACTCCAAAAATTCTAAAATTTTTACAGGAGCTTGATGACTTAGATATTGACCTTGCATAAAATTTTCAGGGGTTTTTGTGCATTGCATTTTCCCCCAAAAATTCTACAAGGTACTGGTTCAAGGTTTGACAGAAAGTCAAACAAGTTTGACTGCCCTCTAAAATATTCAAACATTCTAAAAATTGTGAAATTTTTCAGAGGGGTCACATACCATCCCAAGAACTCAGGAAAAATATTTCCAGGAGATGATCAAGAGGTTTGACAAGATTGTTTTTGCAAGCTCAAGATTTGGATCAAAAGACTTGTGACTTTGTATTTCCATAACTTCTTGTACAATACTTGTTCAGTACAAATAGGAAATACATGATGTAAGAAAAAGTTTTAATTTCTCCTCATTTTCTTACATTTGAAACACAAGCCCAAAATTGGGATGTTACAAACATCAGCAAGGAACCAAAAATAAATCTCTTATGTATGCATGCAATGCATATGCCAAGAATGCTCTTTCTTCCTTCTTTGCAATTACCGGTAATGCGGAGTAGTGCATCCGTCGATGCATACTCAAGCCTGTGCCCTCAGGCACAAGGACCTCAAGCCCACACTCCACGAGTGTGGGGACCCATGCTCGTCCAATACATGACGGGGATCTCATGCCTGTCCAATGTATGCTGAGGACCTCAAAAGAAACAATGCTTGGCTACCACGTAGTCCAAGATCCAGGAATGAATGCCATGATGCAAAGAACTTCATATTCTCAATTCAACATGAAAGAATAATAATCATCAACAATATCATGGATATACTTTCATAAGTAAACCATGACAATTATCATGAATATAGCATCACAATTCACCCTACACTGCTTGCACTTGCTTCAACCATGAGACGGATGACGACGAGGGGAAGACTCTAACCCCGGTTCTTACCACCACTTGGCAACCATAAACTATACTAAGAATACCATTCAAAAGTACTCAGCATAGAAATGAAACAAAATGAAATCAATTGCTCCTATTCGCAACTCGAAACTTTACCGATACACTCCAAATACCAGTCTGTCCAAACAGACAGCCATCAAAGAAAAACCATAACTTTTGAGTAAAAACTCAAAAATTCATGAACCCAAATTCCCTGGAATCTAAACACGCATATCTACAACTCCTTAAGTGACCAAAAGATCAAATTATTACATCTAAGTCTTTGTTTTTAACTCCGAAGACACATTTGTCATCTTCGGTACTACCGACTTAGAAATTTCGTATCTTTTAATTGGTACATCCAAACCCACTGTTCTAAGACAATCTGGAAACTATAAAGAACTAGCTTCCTCAATAAATGTATTATAATTTCCCTATTATGCAACAAAGGTTGCTAACAGACTAGTCTTTCTCTACTGTCCACAACAGAAGGACAAACTACAACATTAACTTCAAAAATTCACATCTTTCGTTCTAAATGTCCAAAAATTATGAACTTGATCTTCCTGGAAACATCATAAAGTTCTATACATAACTCATGGAGATCCACTGACCAAATTCTTCCATCTCTAGACCCTAATTCACAGAACTACTCTCACCGCTCAATCGAGAAACTAAATAAGTACCGAGACTTGCAAAAATCATAACTAAATCATTATCTAACCAAAAATTACGAATTAATACTTTCCCTAAAGCCATCACAATTCCCCACATAACTCTAGGTGTCCCAAACCTCTAATTTCACACTGAAAAAGACCTAATCTGCCGAGCAATACGACTGCAGAATACGGACTCAAACTCAGTAAGATCAACGAATCACTAAACGATACCATCTCCTCGAAAATACTTAAACTAGCAGCGAGGATTAGAAATATTACCCTAGAAGACACGAATGACTTGCTGGAGATCCCCCACGGAGAACTCCTTCTTCCTCTTCCTTATGGCTGGCAACAATGGAGAAGCACCGGAGGAGAGGGGGCACCACCATGGAGGAGAGGGGCGTGCTACAGTGATGGAGGCGCTACAGTACCTCCTGGGTGTGCTACAGTACTTGGGGGTGCTAGGGTTTAGTTCCCCACATGGGCCCAAAGAGCTATGGGCCATAGGCCCGAGTTCTAAAACTCCTCCAAAATTCTGAATTTTCCCTACCTAATTATATTTAATTTTAGTACTAGTCACTTATATGTTTTATATTTGAACGGGATATTACACTCCCCTCGATTGCCTATGGGCATGTTGATTGGCCTTTCTAAGTTTTTCGTTCTGCTGCAAGAGTTTATTTGTTTCTTTAGCCCTACATGACAAGTTAAATAAACATTGACCATAAGGTCCAGTTATTATTAATATTTGTTATTTGTTATTTTTTTAGTTAAATCGATAAATGGATGGTATTTCATCGATGTTTCCTATGTGAACTAACTACTGATATGGGACTAGTTTAGAATACAGAGAGGATTTTGTATGTGTAAATCTGGGTCCCGACAAGTACCCATGGCAACAACGTCGATGTCCGATTCATCCAGTTTGCCTGGGCGATCACCGATGCTGATGTCGAGGCGGTACCGCAGTTCAACTGCGGTTCAATTGTGTTGTGCGGTACATACCGTGCCCTCTATGATGCTTATGTCACGAGCAAGCCGACGTCCCTGTTGGCCGGTTGACCTCTGCTACTCCAGTTGTGATCGTTTGAGCGTTTCTAGATTAGACGACCGTGGGTAGAGGGGAGGGTCTACGGCGGGGATATGTACAATTGGGACGACATTGACCAACTGATAGTGGGATCCCTGTGGTGCCGTCAGGAAGTAAGTGGTTCTTAATAATGTCAATGCAAGCTTCGATACATCTGCTTTCATCGCTGTGTTTCTGTCGGGACCCAAAATTACGATTCTGGAACCCTCTGTGTATACTGCACTAGTCCAGGATCACGCTAGTGCACACAGGGTTAACACAGGTAAATATCGATCCACACAAGCGATAAATAAAGTAAACGATTAGTTTGAATAACAAATAAGGGTTTTGACCTTATGGTCGAGTTTACACTTATTAAGCCACGCAGGGCTAACAGGAAATAAAGCAGCAGCGGAACGGAAAACTCCAGCGTAGATCCCACCAATTCACCACAGGCAACCAACTGGGATCCAGACCTTAACCAACGATCGGCCTTCAACGAACTCCTCCTCGAAAGCGTGAGACTCCTCCACTTCAGAGGTTTGGACGCAAGTTTTACAACAAGCGTGAGTACACAACCGCATTTCGCAAATCATACCACGAGAATGCAATGTATAGATGCGGGCTTATTCCAAAGAAAAGGCTTCGTGGTTCTTTTGCATAAAGGCAACATTTGCAATTGAATACTAATAATAGATTGAAAACATAATTCAAAACAAACAGACAATATTAATTTAATGATTATTTCCATAAAGACACACAATAAACAGCTTTATTTCACATAGCCATATGATTGAGATCACACACCCCATTCCCACATTTTATGAAAACTACCCTCGTGTGAAAGCACCGAGCATGTCCATGATCATGACGCGTTATTCGAATAGTTTGTTTAACACTCTGCAGAGGTTGTACACTTTACCCACACGATATAACCCAGTAGCTAGCACCAATCATAACAAAACAGTTCGAAACTTCATCTCCAACATTGACATTCCCAGTGTGCTTACAAACCGTTATACATATCACATAGCCCATGCATAACACACACCGCTGGGACGGGACGACGAATCCTCCCGTGATGCAACCACCAAGTAGTCACACCTCCACCCTATCACAAAGTCTAACCTACCACCGAACATCAATGCCGAGAATCCATAACTTACTAAGTTAGGCCCGTCCCATACCTGCATGTGGTCGACAAGAAGGCCTACCAATGGCGCACAAAGTTAAGTCCTTAATTGACCAAGGCAAGACTTCCATGTTCTAACTAAATCACAAAGATTATCATTCCCATCACATAGACCACCATGTCACACGCTTCCACCACTTGCCTCACCCAAATCCTTTACCACCTGGGTTGGTTTTAGTGCAACACATGCCATCACGAAGTAATAACATACAAGACACGCTTACACAAAGTTCCATAGTCACTTAGTCATAATTGATATTTGCAACTTACATGAGATGATGACTCGTGGCATGGCTAAGCAATTGTACTTGCATCTAACCAACCCACGTTGGTGCTATAATATTACCAACTAATAACCAATCTAGGTGACAAGGAAATATGACATACAAGGCCAAGGTGTGATAACAATTTGGATAATAACTATGCCCAAAGCATTTAAATAAATAATTAAAGTAGAATGCAATAATTTAACACAACGTAATTTGAAAACTGGGTTCAAGATGATCAAAGGTATGACTTGCCTGAAAAGGTCTATGTACTGGTCTTGATCTTGGGGTGCTCCTTCTTCCACAAAATTTCCTGACTAATCGACGTCTACCCGCAAACGAAACAAAAACAAACAAAACAAATAAATAACAGAGGCAAAACAAACTCAAAAATTAAATAAAATATCAGATAAATAGATCTTGAATTTAGACAAATTTAGAAATTTGAATGGGCTCAATCGGAGTTAGGATGCAAAAGTTATGAGCTTTGGAAGATTGGAAATCTAAAAGAAACCCTAATTTGATTTTTCGAATTTCGAATTATTTCTTAAGAAAAATCGGATTATTGCGCAATGCTTTGGCGCCGTGAAGGAATTTCGGAAAAGATAAATAAAAGAAATCTCGACATGGGACCCACATGTCGAGGTTAGGCTCACGCGACTAGGTCCACCGAGCCTTGGCTCGAACCCGATGGGTTGCACACGTGCACCCACGTGAGACGATGCGACAGTGGCGACACTGGCCGCCACGCGAGCACGGTCGATGTCTTGGCGAGCCACGCGACCTAACACGCCGACCGACGGCGACACGGCTCGAAACCAACGGCAGCACGCGAACGGCGGCTCGCCGGCGGTGAGTGGTACCGGCGTGTAACTCGCTATTGCGAACCCATCGTGCAACGCCGGATGCTCGTGGTGGACGGTGGCGCCGGCGCGAGCAAAGAGCGGCGAGGGGCTTCGCTTGGCGGCAACGGCGCCGGTGACGCCCGCGAGACGGCGCCACCAGAGGTAGAGGAGCTCCGCAATGCCGACGTGTAGACCACGACACTCCGCGCAGATCGACGGCGACGAACGAACTCGCCGGAGTTGGCGGCGCAGTCGATCTTTGAGCTCTGCGCGCGCTAGGTTTGGCGTGGGCGGCGGCTAGGGTTGAGTCGCGACACCGAGGGCTACCTCCCTTTATACCCGAGGTTCGGGAGAGTCCAGGCACGAACGCCCAAAACGGCAGATGGCGATGAGATCGATCCCCAACGGTTCAGAACGAAGACGACGTGGCAAGTCGGGAACCACACGCCGAGACACACCGCGGAGTCCGCGTGGTCGCGTCGCGGCAGCGCACCGCAAAATGGACTCGAGATCTCGACCGCTGGATCTTGATCGAACGCCCACAATCAAAGAACATTCGGACAACTCGGCTGCCTTGCGCCATCTAGCCGCTCATCCTTGATCGGACGGTGGAGGATGATCGGGCGCTCGAGAGAGAGAGAGGGACTGCATGCGGGCCCGCATGTCGTGGAGGCGGGCGGCGAGCGGGCCGCTAAGCCGGGTCAATGGGGGGAGAATGGGCCGGAGGTTTGGATTTCAGCCCGAGAGAGTTTCTGAGATTAATAATAGGTTTTCTATTTTAGAAAATACCAGAAATTTAAATAGGCAGTAGAAAATAGCAAATGAACTCAGAAAAATTCTAGAAAAATCTAGAAAATATATCGAGCACAAAGAACCCAAATAAAATAGTTTTGGCTAATGTTCATGTTGGGATTATTCACATTAAATGTTTTTGATTGTAAAGTCCAATATTGCTTTTGAAATTAAATTCAAATAAAATTCAAATGGTGAATTTTCTCCTACTAACTATTCAAAAGATTTTAAAGCTCGTAAAATTGGGATGTTACAAACCTCCCCTTAAAGGAATCTCGACCCGAGATTCAAAGAAGCTAGAGAAAAGGCTAGGAACTCGGCTGCCACTCTTCTTCACGCTCCCACGTTGCTTCTCCTTCTCGAGTGGTTGCTCCACCGACCTGCAAAAATGACCGCCTTGCTTCGTGAGGCGCTCATGACATCCAAAATCTCGATCGGCCGCTTCCTTGTAGGTAAGATCCTCCTTCGATCAATTGATTCCAACGGGCTTGCTCTTCTAGCACACGAAGACACTTCTTCAATCATGAGACATGAAAGACATCATGCACTCGCTAACGCATCGCGCAGCCCAATCGTAAGCAACTTCTCCACTGCGTTCCAAAATCTTGAACGGACCAACATACCTAGGGGCAAGCTTCCTTTGGCATGAAACCTTTTGACCCTCTCCGAGCGAGTCACCAAGATAAACGAAATCCTCGGGTTCAAAATCGAGATCTCGACGACGATTATCGCATAGCTCTTCTCGGACCGAGCTATTTTTAATCTTTTCTTATCATGGCCACTTGCTCTTCTCGCTCGAACAATGTCCGACCAAAACCGATCGCTGTTGTTTCGACCAATTCAACGGGTTCTGCAGCGCGACCATACAAAGGCTTCAAATGGTGACATTTGCGATCGCTTGATAACTATTGTTGTACGAAAATTCGTGCATACGGTAAACTTTTATCCCAACGGTAGCATTTGCTAGAGCACAAGCTCAAAGATATCCTCCAATATTCGATTGACTCTTTCATCGCCCATCGATCTCATGGATGGTATGCGATCTTGAAATTCGATGGGTACCCAATGCTTCATGCAAGCTTTGCCAAAACGAGAGGTGGCGAGATCCTCGATCGGACACTATCTTCTTGGGCACCCCGTAAAGCGACACTGCCATGTACAACTCGCAAGGCGATCTCCGAGTATGTGGTTTTGATCGGCAAGAAATGGGCGACCTTGGTTAGACGATCGACTATTACCCACGGATCGAATCGTAACCCGATTGGGTCTTGGGTAAACCGTGATGAAATCCATTCCGATCTCTTCCCACTTCCATTTCGAATTCACTGTTGCAAAGAAACTCGTTTGGTCTCTCGTGTTCTCGCTTTACTTTCGGATGTGTCGACAAGGCAACGAACTCGCGACTTCTTGTTTCAAATTTGGCCACCAAAATTTAGTCTTAACATCCTGGTACATCTTGGTACTTCCAGGTGGATTGAATACTTTGAGTCATGGGCTTCCTTTAAGATTAATCGTCTGCACCATCGATATCCGTACATGATTCGACCATTAATCAGTATGTCTTGATTATCCTCGTGAAATCTTTGAATTTCCTTACGCCATTTTGATCTTGATGTCCGACAACACAGGATCCTTTGGTTGTGCTTCACGAATTTGCTTCTCCAGAGTAGATTGTACTTCCAAATTGGCTACAAATCCTTTAGACACAACTTCTAGTTTTAGCTTTTGAAATTCTTCATAAAGTTCTGGACAACTTTCCTTTACTTCCAAAGCATTGCAGTAACTCTTACGACTTAGAGCGCCTGCAACTACGTTGGCTTTTCAGGGATGGTAGTGGATTCCGAGATTGTAATCCTTGATCAATTCTAACCATCTTCTCTGTCTCATATTCAAATCTGACTGGGTGAAGATGTACTTCAGACTCTTATGATCCGTATAAACTTCACAGCGATTCCCGATGAGGTAATGACGCCAAATCTTTAAAGCGCGCACTACGGCAACTAATTCCGCATCATGAGTAGGGTAATTCTCCTCGTGAGGTCTCAATTGCCTTGATGCATGTTTACGCCTCTTCCTTCTTGCATCGGGACGCATCCTAATCCTTGACGCCAAGCATCACAATAGATATCGAAATCCTTGCGAATATCCGCGAGAATCAAGATCGGGTCAAGTCAATCGCTTCTTCAACTCTTGAAAACTTTCTCACAGTTTGAGTCCAAGTGAACTTTTTCTCCTTCTTCAACAATTGCGTAAGGGGCTTAGCAATTGATGAGAATCCTTCGATGAAACGGTGGTAATAACTCGCCATTCCTAAGAAATGCGAATCTGAGTTACGCCGGGCTGCTCCCAATGTAGCATCGCTTAACTTTACCGGTCAATCGCTACTCCTTCTGTCATAACATGACCAAGGAAATCCACTTCCTTCTTCCAAAAATCACACTTCCCGAACTTGGCATACAACCGATGCTCTCGAAGTTTCTCCAATATTGTTCTTAAATGTTCGTGTTCTTCCTCCGACTTGAGTACACCGTATCATCAATGAACACAACTACGAACTTGTCCAAATATTCCATGAATACTTTATTCATCATGTTCATGAAATAGGCGGGGGCATTAGTCGCACTAAAGGACATGACTAAGAACTCATAATGTCCACACCGTGTTGAGAACGCGGTCTTCGGTATATCCTTAGGACAAATCTTCAACTGGTGGTAACCTGATCGTAGGTCGATCTTCGAGAACACTCCAGCTCCTTTCATCTGATCAAACAGATCATCTATCCGGGGTAGTGGGTACTTATTCTTGATAGTAACCTCGCTGAGAGAACTGTAGTCAATACACATCCTCATACTTCCATCCTTCTTCTTGACAAACAACACCGGCGCTCCCCATGGCGCATTTAACTAGGTCTCACGAAACCTTTCTCAAGAAGTTCTTCTATCTTCTTCTTCATCTCTACCAATTCATTGGCTGGCATCCGATAAGGTCTCTTTGAAATTGGTGCTGTCCCTGGCACTAGGTCGATGACAAACTCAATGTCACGATCCGGTGGCATTCACAGTAATTCTTCGGAAACACATCTCGGATATTCACCGACCATCGGTACTTCTTCTAAGGCAAGGGTCTTCGATCGCTTACTAGCAAATGTCCATCACGAATCGAGGTGGCTAGAAACTCTACCTTGTTTCCTTTGGCGTCCTCATCATTACGGCTCTTCGCCACAATCTAGCATGACTTTATGCTTGATAACCAATCCATGCCAAGAATGACATCTAGGGTTTGGGTATCTAGGACTATTAGGTTGGCTAGAAACTCAACTCCACTATGAGTAACTTAGCTCCTAAACATCCCACTCTAGTACTTAGCTCTGCTCCAGGCGACTGGACTAACAGAGTATGCTTAAGTTGCATAACTTCCAATTTATTTTTGGTTGCAAACATTCCCGAAACAAATGAATGCGAAGCTCCAGAATCAAACAAAACTGATGCAGGTACTGAGTTAACCAGAAACTTACCCAGTACGACGTCCGGTGATTCCCGGCTCCTTCCAAGGTGACGTGGTTGACACGCCTCGATCACGCATCGTGGTGCTCCTCCGCTTGGCCAACGACTTGTGACGCCCTTGATTGATGCCCGCATCGGTGTCTTGGATGGCGAGCTCCAAGGTTGAAGCGCATCGAGTGATTGTTCCCCTTTGCGGACACCGTTGGCAAAATGTCCCGCCGACGACAGCGTAATGCACCTTTGGTACGTTCTGCGGTTGCTTCTCGGATTGGGGTTGACAGTGTAGGGTTGCGAAGTTCGGCGGTACCGGGCGGGTGTTGAAGTTGGTGCAGTGCTCAATGAAGTCAGGTGGAAACTCGTTGAACCGTGGCCGCACCGTTCTTGCCCTCTCTTGGATCGATGGTTCCTTGGCGAGCCATCCGGCGTTACTGCTATCCTCGATTCCTTGCGCTTGTCCTCTAGAACAAAGGCTTTGTTGACCATTCCGGAAATCGTGAAAGTATGGCGATCAAACCGACTTGCGTACCCGGTGTTTAGTCCCTTCAAAAAGCGACTCTGGCGAGCCTTGTCCGTGGCTACATCTTCTGCTGCGTAGCGAGCTAGTTGAGAAAACTTGTTGAGGTAGTCAGACACTGACATAGCTCCTTGCTTGAGAGCGCGGAACTCATCCTTCTTCAGATCGATAATGCCTTCTGGCACATGATACTGGCGAAATGCCGCAGAAAATTCCTCCCGTGTGATATCCCGTGGCGCCTCATGAGCAAAGACAAGTTCTCCCACCATTCAAAGAACGGTGCCTTCCATCCGTGAGTGGCATACGTAACCTTTTCACGGATCATTGATGGGTGATCGCAGACTTCCTTTCGATAACCCGAGCCAATCATCCGCTTCCACCGAGAGACGTGTCCAGAGAATGTTGGCGGACGGGTCCTCATGAATGCAAGTTTAGATGGTCCATGGTGACCATGAGCAACCGGGCTCCATGCCGTGATTGTGGTTGTTGTTGTTCGTTGTGCATGGCTTGCATCCGAGTCATCATCGATTCATCACCGAGTCGGCCGCCATGAAAGCTCCAAAGTTTTGCAAGTCAATTGGGGTGCTGCGGCGGAATCGCACTCGCACTGGTTGCTCATTGCCTCCGTGTCTGGGTACAGGAACCACTTGCGTTAGCCTCGACGAGTTTGAACCATCCGCTAAGCTCCATAGGTTAGATAAGGTAGCAAGCACAAGATAAGTGGAGAACTAAGCAGGGGTAGGTTAAACCCAACAAAACACGTATCAAGAAACTCAAATGAAATACCTTTATTAATTAGGGTCTTAGCATGGCTGCAACAAATGCCTAAGGGCCTTTGCACTCATACTGCACACAAAAAGAAACAACGACCTAAGCACACAAAACTACCGCCTAAAGGGCGACTCACTAAACCGTGGCTGGCTAAGCTCAAACCGGAACTAAGACCAACTACTCGAGAAAGCCTCCACAACCGCGCGACGCTCCCGACGGCTGAGACTCGGAAGTGAGCCAAGATCTTGGCAACCGATCCGATGCCTCGAATCGTGCAGCAGAACAAGCGCTCCTTGCAACTAGCTCTCACGGCTCCTCGGCTCGCATTTTCTTCGGGCTCAATGGGCCTTCCTCCGATCTTCTTGAGGATCCTCCCTGGTCTTCCTCTCTTGGGAACTTGGTCGAGAGAATCTCCGCAGAGTGGCGACCTTCTCTTGATTCTCTACAAGGCTTCATAGACATGATCCAACTCGTGATAGTTCTCTCTAAAGCTTCCTCTGGCGGCCACGAATCGGGCGAGGTGCACGATCGTGGCGTTTCTCTCCTTCGTGGGCGGGTAGCGTCTTTGGCAAGTCCACTGCCGCAGCTGGGTGGTAAAGGAAGACGGTGTCACTCAAGCTCCGCGGCGTAGATGTTGCGATACGCAGCATGGCCAAGCGCGACGACTCGGATACCTTCCGGCCAAGTGATCTTCCTCACAGAGGCGTGCGAAGGTTGGCTCGCCTTGTCGCTCCTCTGGCGCGATCGTCAGCGACAAATCACTCCACGGTTCGCCCATTCACCGCCCGGGCTTGTTGCCGACGCACAATGGACGATCAAAACCTCCAAGAACTCGCAATGCTTCCAAAGCTCGGCAAAGATAACCTCCTCAGACGCTCACCATAGCTCAGCAGGCATCTGTCAAGGCAGACGAGCTGGTAAGAGCAACTTTAAAACAATGCGGGAGAGAAGAGATTATAGCAAAAGTTGAGGCGAGAGAGATATGAGAAAAGTTAAGCAATCAATTAACCTTGCAAGTTAATTTTTCCTTTAGAAAATAGTTTGGACACTCTAAAGACGGCCAATCTAACTAAGGTCAAGACCTACGACAAGTATGGCTCGAGATACCACCTGCTGCGGGACCCAAAATTACGATTTTGGAACCCTCTGTATACCGCACTAGTCCAGATCACGCTAGTGCACACAGTGGTTAACACAGTAAATATCGATCCACACAAGCGATAAATAAAGTAAACGATTAGTTTGAATAACAAATAAGGGTTTTGACCTTATGGTCGAAGTTTACACTTATTAAGCCACGCAGGCTAACAGAAATAAAGCAAAGAATGGACGGAAAACTCCGGCGTAGATCCCACCAATTCACCACAGCAACCAATCGATCCGCACTTTAACGAACGATCACCTTCAACGAACTCCTCCTCGAAAGCAAAGCGACTCCTCCACTTCAGAGGTTTGGACGCAAGTTTTACAACAAGCGTGAGTACACAACCGCACTCGCAAATCATACCACGTAATGCAATGTATAGATGCAGCTTATTCCAAAGAAAAGGCTTCGTGGTTCTTTTGCATAAAGGCAACATTTGCAATTGAATACGAATAATAGATTGAAAACATAATTCAAAACAAACAAACAATATTAATTTAACAGCTTATTTCCATAAAGACACACAACTAAACATTTATTTCACATAGCCATATGATTGAGATCACACTCCCATTCCCACATTTTATGAAAACTACCTCGTGTGAAAGCACCGAGCATGTCCATGACCATGACGCGCTATTCGAATAGTTTGTTTAACACTCTGCAGAGGTTGTACACTTTACCCACACGATATAAGCGGTGTAGCTAGCACCAATCATAACAAAACAGTTGAAACTTCATCTCCAACATTGACATTCCCAGGTGCTTACAAACCGTTATACATATCACATAGCCCATGCATAACACACACCGCTGGGACAGGGACGATTAATCCTCCCGTGATGCAACCACCAAGTAGTCACACCTCCACCCTATCACAAAGTCTAACCTACCACCTGAACATCAATGCCGAGAATCCATAACTTACTAAGTTAGCCCGCCCCATACTGCATGTGGTCGCATAAAGAAGGCTGGCCTCAATGGCGCACAAAGTTAAGTCCTTAATTGACCAAGGCAAGACTTCCATGTTCTAACTAAATCACAAAGATTATCATTCCCATCACATAGACCACCATGTCACACGCTTCCACCACTTGCCTCACCCAAATCCTTTACCACCTGGGTTGGTTTTAGTGCAACACATGCCATCACGAAGTAATAACATACAAGACACACGTTTTACACAAAGTTCCATAGTCACTTAGTCATAATTGATATTTGCAACTTACATGAGATGATGACTGTGGCATGGCTAAGCAATTGTACTTGCATCTAACCAACCCACGCTGGTGCTATAATATTACCAACTAATAACCAATCTAGGTGACAAGGAAATATGACATACAAGGCCAAGGTGTGATAACAATTTGATAATAACTATGCCCAAAGCATTTAAATAAATAATTAAAGTAGAATGCAATAATTTAACACAACGTAATTTGAAAACTGGTTCAAGATGATCAAAGGTATGACTTGCCTTGGAAATGGTCTATGTACTGGTCTTGATCTTGGGTGCTCCTTCTTCCACAAAATTTCCACTAATCGACGCCTACCCGCAAAACTAAACAAAAACAAACAAAACAAATAAATAACAGAGGCAAAACAAACTCCAAAAATTAAATAAAAATATCAGATAAATAGATCTTGAATTTAGACAAATTTAGAAATTTGAATGGCTCAATCGGAGTTAGATGCAAAAGTTATGAGCTTTGGAAGATTGGAAATCTAAAAGAAACCCTAATTTGATTTTTCGAATTTCCGAATTATTTCTTAACAGAAAAATCGGATTATTGCGCAATGCTGGCGTCAGCGAAGGAATTTCGGAAAAAGATAAATAAAAAGAAATCTCTGACATGTGGGACCCACATGTCAGAGGCTAGGCTCACGGTGGACTAGGTCCACCGAGCCTCTGGCTCTGGAACCCGATGGGTTGCACACGTGTGCACCCACGTAGACGATGACAGGGCGACACCTGGCTGCCACGCGAGCACGGGGCTGATGCTGGCGAGCCACGCGACCTGACACGTCAGACCGACGGCGACACGGCTCGGAAACCAACGGCAACGGCGAACGGCGGCTCCTCGCCGGCGGTGAGTGGTACTGGCGTGTAGCTCTCGCTATTGCGAACCTACTGGTGCAACGCCGGATGCTCGGGGTGGACGGTGGCGGTCGGCGGCGAGCAAAGAGCGGCGGAGGGGCTTCGGGCTTGACGGCAACGGCGCTCCGGTGACGCCCAGCGAGACGGCGCCACCAGAGGTAGAGGAGCTCGCGGCGATGCCGACGTGTAGACCACGCACACCGGCGATCGACGGCGCATTTAACGAACTCGTCGGAGTTGGCGGCGCAGACGATCTTTGAGCTCTGCGCGGCTAGGGTTGGCGAGGGCGAAGGCGCTAGGGTTGAGGTGCGACACCGAGGGCTACCTCCCTTTTATACCGGAGGCTCGGGAGAGTCCAGGCACGAACGCAAAAACGGCAGTGGCGGCGAGATCGATCCCCAACGGATTCGAGAACGAAGACGACGTGGCAAGTCGGGAACCACACGCCGAGACACACGGCTCGCGTGAGTCCGCGTGCGAAACCACGCGCCGCAAACGGACTCGAGATCGACCGCTGGATCTTGATCGAACGCCCACAATCAAAGAACATTCTGACAACTCCCGCTGCCTTGCGCGCATCTAGCCGTTCATCCTTGATCGGACGGTGGAGGATGATCGGCGCGAGAGAGAGAGAGAGAGGACTGCATGCGGGCCTGCATGTCGTGGAGGAGGCGCGCTGGCGAAGCTGGCCGCAAGTCGGGTGGCGCGGGAGAATGGGCCGGAGGTTTGGATTTCAGCCCGAGAGAGTTTCTGAGATTAATAATAGGTTTTCTATTTTAGAAAATACCAGAAATTTAAATAGGCAATAGAAAATTGCAAATGAACTCAGAAAAATTCTAGAAAAATCTAGAAAATATATCTGAGCACAAAGAACCCAAATAAAATAGTTTTGGCTAATGTTCATGTTGGGATTATTCACATTAAATGTTTTTGATTGTAAAGTCCAATATTAAGCTTTTGAAATTAAATTCAAATAAAATTCAAATGGTGAATTTTCTCCTACTAACTATTCAAAAGATTTTAAAGCTCGTAAAATTGGGATGTTACAAACCTCCTCTTAAAGGAATCTCGACCAGATTCAAAGCTAGCTAGAGAAAAGGCTAGGAACTTTGCTTTCGGCTCTTCTTCACGCTCCCACGCTGTTTCTCCTTCCGAGTGGTTGCTCCATCGACCTTGCAAAAACGAACAGCCTTGCTTTCGTGAGGCGCTCGCGACATCCAAAATCCCGACCGTTTGCTCCTTGTAGGTAAGATCCTCCTTCGATCAATTGATTCCAACGGGCTTGCTCTTCTAGCACACGAAGACACTTCTTCAATCATGAGACATGAAAGACATCATGCACTCGCTAACGATCGCGCAGCCCAACCGGTAAGCAACTTCTCCACTGCCCAAAATCTTGAACGGACCAACATACCTAGGGCAAGCTTCCTTTGGCATGAAACCTTTGACCCCTCCGAGCGGAGTCACTCAAGATAAACGAAATCCTCGGTTCAAATCGAGATCTCGACGACGATTATCGCGATAGCTCTTCCGCTCGATCGAGCTATTTTTAATCTTTTCTTATCATGGCCACTTGCTCTTCTCGCTTCGAATAATGTTCGACCAAACTCGATCGCTCAAATTGCTTTCACCAATTCAACGGGTTCGCAGCACGACCATACAAAGGCTTCAAATGGTGACATTTGCGCATCGGCTTGATAACTATTGTTGTACTAAAATTCTGCATACGGAAACTTTTATCCCAACGGTAGCATTTGCTAGAGCACAAGCTCTCAAAGATATCCTCCAATATTCGATTGACTCTTTCACCGCCCATCGGTTCGTGGATGGTATGCAAGATCAAATTCGGGATGGGTACCCAATGCTTCATGCAAGCTTTGCCAAAACGAGGTGAACCGAGATCCTCGACGGACACTATCTTCTTGGGCACCCTGTAAACCGACAATTACTCGCCATGTACAACTCGCAAGGCGATCTCCGAGTATGTGGTTTTGATCGCAAGAAATGGGCGACCTTGGTTAGACGATCGACTATTACCCAGATCGAATCAGAACCCGATTGGGTCTTGGGTAAACCGTGATGAAATCCATTCGATCTCTTCCCACTTCCATTCGAATCTTCACGTTGCAACAAACCCGCTGGTCTCTCGTGTTCGCTTTACTTTCTCGACGTGTGTCGACAAGGCAACGAACTCGCGACTTCTTGTTTCAAATTTGGCCACCAAAATTTAGTCTTAACATCCTCGTACATCTTGGTACTTCTGTGGTGGATTGAATACTTTGAGTCATGGGCTTCCTTTAAGATTAATCGTCTCGCACCATCGATATCCGTACACGATTCACCATTAATCCAGAGTATGTCTTGATTATCCCCGTGAAATCTTTGAATTTCCTTCGCCATTTTGATCTTGATGTCCGACAACACAGATCCTTTGGTTGTGCTTCACGAATTTGCTTCTCCAGAGTAGACTGTACTTCCAAATTGGCTACAAATCCTTCAGACACAACTTCTAGTTTTAGCTTTTGAAATTCTTCATAAAGTTCTGGACAACTTTCCTTTACTTCCAAAGCATTGCAGTAACTCTTACGACTTAGAGCGTCTGCAACTACGTTGGCTTTTCCGGGATGGTAGTGGATTCCGAGATTGTAATCCTTGATCAATTCTAACCATCTTCTCTGTCTCATATTCAAATCTGACTGGGTGAAGATGTACTTCATTGCCATTCAAATTTTTACACAGCCATTTCTTTATTTCCTCCACAACCGAACCCTTTCAACCACACAATGCCATTCTTTTGAGTCCCTAACCGAATCATCCTACTCCCATGTTAATTATTGGAGTGTGGTCAAATCCTTAATATGTTATTTGGCAACACCTATTCTAATCTACTTCCTGAGTTTTTAGTTGTCACACAGCCAACAAAAACAACAACTTTAGAGAATTTTGGAGAAAATCACATTCTGGATAAATTCCTAAAATTTTTACCTAAGCATCAACATTATGTCAGGAACCTTCCATAAAAATTTCATGATTTTTAGAGTTAGGCAACTATGTCTAAAAATTATCGAACTCTCCGCTGCCATTTGTTTTTTCCCCAAAAACCGAACACTGTTCATCCGAAACTTTTCTTGCCTAGCCGAACAGCACATACAACCACTTCATCATGTGTTCTTTATTCCAACCCCACCACCCATTTCTCTTCTCACTGCCATCCCCACTACGCAGCCACCTTACCATTTCTTTAATCACCACTTGCTCCTCGCCATGTTTTCATCGGCTAGCACACCACTCATTTCTTCCTCATCTAGCAAAGTCACCCATCGCTCTTGCCCCAACCGAACCACCTCATCATCATGCTATTGTTTATTTAGCTCACTACCATTTCTCTTCCCTAGACCCCAACAAAGCCCACAACCTTTCTACTTTCCTCCCAACAGAGCACCCCTATCGCCCATTGTTCCCAAACAACACCCCACTTCCCATTTTTTTAGCCGAACCAGACCCTCCCACTCATCACTACCATCTTCTTCTCCCAAGAGCAAGACCATTCCTTTCTTCTCCACCGTGAACACAAGTCCATCTCTACTTTCTCCTCTCAATCTCTTCCAAGAACCACAAATCCCTTATGCATGTCACACCATTGCAATCCTCATCACATTAGCTCTCCATTTATCCAAGTATTTTTCGCATGCATCCCTGATTGAGCGATTTCATGAGAGAAAGAGAAGTGGAGGCGGTGCTGCTCGGTTTCGGCCTGTACGAAGGCGGCTCGAGCCGAGGCACTGGAGGTGCCTGCAGGCGCGGCCCGGCCGCAGTGGAGACAAGGCGCTGCATTGTAACTTGGTCAAGCATCGGCTTGGGCATGGAGGAGCAGCAGTGGCGGAAGAAACACAAGCATGCAGCTGCTGGTGCATGGCAACAAGAACTGGCATGGCGCTGCCATGCGGCTCGGCAAGGCGCATGCAGGAGCAGCCGGTGATGCTAAGGCCAGCGCAGCGCGGAGCGCCCCATCGATGACCCAAAGACAGAGACGATAGCCGCAGAATGAGGCGCGGAGGAGAAGATGGCCGAGCAAAGAACCGCCTCGGGGTTTCGCGACGCGGTCCAGAGGACGGCGGATCCATAGTAGTGCTCGCATGCGCCGTGATGCATGCCGAGCGCGCCGCCGACCGGCGGAGCTTGGTGGCGCGGCGCCCAGGGCGAGGCAAGCACGACCTCGAGCCCAAGGCGGCCGAGGCGAGGAGACGTGGTCAACGAGCAAGAAGAGGTGCTGTCCAGTGGCTTGGGCAAGGCCCGGGTGAGCGGCGACATGGAAGGCGGTGGTGGCGACTTGAGAAGGCAGCGACTTAATGCCGTGGAGGAGCTGGCCGAGAACCCGACGCATGCATGCAACGACCATGCATGCAGCGGCGATAGAGGCAAGGCGAGGCGGTATGGCGTGCCGCGCTTGTGCGCGATGTTGACAAGGAAGCTCCTTGGGCATGGTGAGAGCGACGGCGACGATGCGGAACGGGACACGGATGCGGACAGCGGAGGCTCGCTACGGTACGGTGGTACCGAGATGACGAGCACGGACGAGGAGTCGGATGCGGAAGCGGCGACGACTACGGTGGACGCGGACGAGAGCCGAGAAGATGATGTCGGGCCATATTAGGCACGACTAGTGCCGTGGTAAAATACTTCGTGTTACATTTTTCTATCGCATTACGATATTAGTTGTGCATGTTGCATATGAGTCATGAGCACGACATCTATTTATGCATATTTATTTGAAAAATGCTTTGTAGCTTAAGACCGCGTAACTCTCCTGTTAGGACTTATTTGTGCGAGGCGTGATTATGTGTTGATATTTTGGTGGATGTGAATGATTAGATTATTGTGGCGTAAATATGTGTATTGTTGATCTATGGATGCTAGATTAAATATACATTGGATAAATTGAGTGGATGATATTATTTTGGAGTCACATGCAAAATTATGGTGATCTTAGATGATAAATTAATTGGAGGGTATCCTCTCGTTGGATTAGTAATTTTTGGAGTTAGGACGCATAAGGATTTTATGATTTATTACTTGTTGGATTTGTTATTAAAATTGTTAAGCTCAATAGGTGTCGGTTGGTCAAATAAACCTCGATCGCTGGAGATCTTGGTGTATATGTAACATCCCAATTTTCAGAGCCTTAAAAATCCTTTGAATAGTTAGCAGGGAAAAATTCACCATTTGGATTTATTTGAATTTAATTCAAAAGCTTAATATTGGACTTTGCAATCAAAAACATTTAATGTGAATAATCCCAACATGAACATTAGCCAAAACTATTTTATTTGGTTCTATGTGCTCGATATATTTTCTAGATTTTTCTAGAATTTTTCTCGAGTTCATTTGCTATTTTCTATTGCTTGTTTGAATTTCTGTAATTTATAAATTGAAAACCTATTTAAAATCTCAGAAAATCAATCGGGCCGATTTCCTTAAAAACTCGCCCATTCCTCTCGCCCACTCCTATCTCCCCGCGCCACACTGGCCACGGCCAAATACGCGCAAGCTCGCTTTCCCACCGACATGCGGGTCCCGCATGTCGCTTCTCTCTCTCTTTCTTCCGAGCCCCCGCTTCCCCGCTGCTCGATCAAGATTGAACGGCTAAGACGCCGCGGATGAAAACGGAAGTTCGATCGCCTCTTGATTTTGGACCGTTGGATCTTGGAGGACGGCCGATCTTGAGTCCGCTTCGCGGCCGTGTCGCTCACACGCACTCCACGCCCGAGCCGCCGCCGATCGGTGGGTCCCGACCGCCACGCCACCGCTGCCTCGAGGCGACTCTCCGCCCTCCCGACTTTTGCCGCCAGGTCCGCCGTGGACTCGCCTCGGGCTATTTAAAGCCCCGAGGATCCTCGCACTGCACTCGAAGCCACGCCCAAAACACTAGCCGCCACCAAAGCGCCGCCAGAGCCCTAGTCGCCGCTTCGCCTTCGGGCCCGGCCGGCGACTCCGCCGCCCGCCGCTGCTCCAGATTCCCCTCTTCGCCGGACCACCGCGGGATCGCCGCCGCTCGCATCTCGGCGCCGCTGCCGCCACGGAGGACCTTCAACGCCGCCGCCATTGAGCCCGCACTTCTCCGCCGCCAAACCTCGCCGCCGGCCACTCCTGCCGCCCCGAGCACCGGTGAGCGTACCGGCGAGATCCTCGCCCACCTCTACCTCCCGGGTTATCCGTCCGCCGGCGAGCCGCTGTCGCCGAGACCGCCGGCCCTCGAGCCGCCTGCCGTCCGGTCCGACGTGGCACGCCACCTCGCCGCGTTAGCTCCCGCGCCGCTGTCATCCTCGCCGCCCCTCACAAGATCGACGCGCAATCCACCGGATCCTCACTTCGAGGCTCTGTAGACCCATCCTCCGGAGTTTAGCCTCTCACATGTGGGTCCCACATGTCGAGATTTCTTTATTTATCTTTTCCGAAATTCTTCACGACGCCAAAGATTGCGCAATAATCCGATTTTTCATAAGAAATAATTGAAATTCCGTAAAATCCAAATTAGGTTTCTTTTAGATTTCAATCTTCCAAAGCCCATAACTTTTGCATCCTAACTCGATTGAGCCCATTCAAATTTCTAAATTTGTCTAAATTCAAGA
This sequence comes from Ampelocalamus luodianensis, assembly GCA_036346255.1. Classification (NCBI taxonomy): domain Eukaryota; kingdom Viridiplantae; phylum Streptophyta; class Magnoliopsida; order Poales; family Poaceae; genus Ampelocalamus; species Ampelocalamus luodianensis. Next base: position 19,713,543 of record CM070630.1, on the reverse strand, counting down.
TCTATTTATCTGAGATTTTTATTTCATTTTTGGAGTTTGTTTTGCCTCTGTTATTTATTTGTTTTGTTTGTTTGTGTCTCGCTTATGCAGTAGACGTCGATCTGTCTGGGAATTTTGTGGAAGAAGGAGCACCCCAAGATCAAGAACAGTACATAGACCTTTCCAAGGCAAGTCATACCTTTGATCATCTTGAACCCAATTTTCTAATTACTTGTTTCAGCATCGCATTCTATTTTAATTATTTATTTCAATGCTTTGGGTATAGTTATTATCCCAATTGTTATCACACCTTGGCCTTGTATGTCATAATTCCTTGTCACCCTAGATTGGTTTAGTTGGTAATATTGTAGCACCAACATGGGTTGGTTAGAGGCGAGTACAATTGCTTAGCCATGCTACGAATCATCATCTCATGTGAGTCGCAAATATTAAATATGACTAAGTGTCTATGGAACTTTGTGTAAAACTGTGTGCTATGTGTTATTACTTCGTGATGGCATGTGTTGCACTAAAATCAACTGGGTGGTAAAGGATTTAGACTGAGGCAAGTGGTGGAGACTGTGTGACATGGTGGACTATGTGATGGGTTTGATAATCTGTGTGGCTTAGTTAGAACATGGAAGTCTTGCCTTGGTCAATTAAGGACTTAACTTTGTGCGCCATTGAACCGAGCTCATCAGACGCACCACATGCCCGTATGGGACGGCCTAACTTAGTAAGTTGCGGATTCTCGCATTGATGTTCGTGGTAGGTTAGGCTATGTGATAGGGTGGAGGTGTGACTACTTGGTGGTTGCATCACGGAGGATTCGCCGCCCCGCCCAACGGTGTGTGTTATGCATGGGCTATGTGATATGTATAACGCTTGTAAGCACACCGGGAATGTCAATGTTGGAGATGAAGTTTCAACTGCTTTGTTATGATTGGTGCTAGCTACACCGGTTATATCGTGTGGGTAAAGTGTACAACCTCCGCAGAGTGTTAAATAAACTATTCGAATAGCCGCGCCCATGTCATGGACATGCTCTGCTTTCACACGAGGGGTAGTTTTCATAAAATGTGGGAATGGGAGCATGTGATCTCAATCATATGGCTATGTGAAATAACTGCTTAGCCGTGTCTTTGTGAAAACAATCGTTAAATTAATATTGTCTATTTGCTTTGAATTATGCTTTTAATCTATTATTCGTATTCAATTGCAAATGTTGCTTTTATGCAAAAGAACCACGTAAGCCTTTTCTTTGGAATAAGCTCGCATCTATACATTGCATTCTCGTGGTATGATTTGGCGAGTACGGTTGTGTACTCACGCTTGTTGTAAAACTTGCGCCCAAAACCTCTGTATGGAGGAGTCTACGCCGCTTTCGAGGAGGAGTTCGCTGAAGGCCGATCGCTCGTTAAGGTCCGATCCCGCTGGTTGCCTGTGGTGAATTGGTGGATCTACGCCGAGTTTTCCGCTCCGCCGCCGCTTTTTTTCGTTAGCCCCGTGGCTTAATAAGTGTAAACTCACCATAAGGTCAAAACCGTTATTTGTTATTCAAACTAATCGCTTACTTTATCTATCGCTGTGTGGATCGATATTTACCGTGTTAACCCCGTGTGCACTAGCGTGATCCTCGACTAGTGCAAGATACACGAGGGTTCCGTAATCGCACTGGTCCCGACGAGGTGGTATCGTGAGCCATACCGATCGTAGGTCTTGACCTTAGTAGATTGGCCGCCCTTAGAGTGTCCAAACTATTTTCTAAGAGGAAAATTAACTTGCAAAGTTAATTGATTGCTTAACTCTTCTCATATCTCTCTCGCCTCAACTTTTGCTATGATCTCTTCTCTCCCCGCTGCTTTAAAGTTGCTCTTACCTGCTCGTCTGCCTTGACAGATGCCTCGCCTTCAGAGCTATGGTGAGCGACCGAGGGTATGCCGCCGAGCTTGGAAGTTGCTCCGTGTTCTGAGGTTTTGATCGTCCGCCGTGACGCCGCAATAAATGGACAAAGGAATGGACGTAACCGCGGAGTGATTTGTCGCCCGACGATCTACGCCAGAGGAACGACAAGGTGAGCCAACCTTCGCACGCTCTCGTGAGGAAGATCACTTGGTGGAAGGTATCCGTGAGTCGCCGCGCTTGGCCATGCTACGATTCGCAACATCTACGCACGGAGCTTCAAGACACCGCCTTCCGCTACACCCCGAGCCGCAAATGTGGACTTGCCAAAGACGCTACCCGCCCACGTAAGGAGAGCAACGCTACATCGTGCACCTCGCCCAGCCGTGGCCGCCAGAGGAAGCTTTGGAGAGAACCATCACGAGTTGGATCATGTCTATGAAGCCTTGCAGAGAGTCAAGAGAAGGTCGCCACTCGCAAGAGATCCTCTACGATCAAGTTCCCAAGAAGAGGAAGACCCGAGGATGATCCTCAAGAAGATCCGAGGAAGGCCCACTGAGCCCAAGAAGATGCAGAGCCGCAGGAGCCGCAGAGCGCTGCACCGAACGCCTCGTTTGCTGCACCAGCCTGTGGCATCAGATCGGCTTGCCAAGATGCCGCCACTCCGAGCCCACACCGCCGCGCGCGCGGTTGTGGAGGCTTTCTTGAGTAGTTCGCTTAGGCTTGATTTTGAGTTTAGCCGCCGCTTAGTGAGTCGCCTTTAGGCGTAGCTTGTGTGCTTAGGTCGTTGTTTCTTTTTGTGTGCGAGTATGAGCTGCAAAGGCCCTTAGGCATTTGTTGCAGCCATGCTAAGACCCTAAGTAATAAAGGTATTTCATTTGAGTTTCTTGATCTGTGTTTTGTTGGGTTTAACCTACCCCCTGCTTAGTTCTTAACTCATCTCGTGCTTGCTACCTTATCTAACCCATGGAGCTTCGCCAGATGGTTCAAACTCGTCAGACTGCTGCAAGTGGTTCCGGTACCCCAGCACCAGGAGGCAATGAGCAACCAGCTGCAGGAGCAGTTCCGCCGCAAGCACCCCCAATTGACTTGCAAAACTTTGGAGCTTTCATGGCAAAGACAGATCACCTGATGAATACGATGATGACTCGATGCAAGCCATGCACAACCGTAACAACAACAACCACAATCACCAAGATGGAGCCCCACCGCCATGGTCACCATGGACCATCCAAACTTGCAGTAATTCATGAGGACTCGCCCACCCACATTTTCTCGACACGCTCTCCAAAGTGGAAGCAGATGATTGGCTCGTGGTTGTTGAAAGAAAGCTACCGATCACCCAAAGGCGCCGATCGTGAAAAGGTTCTCGTATGCCACTCACTAGATGGAAGGCACCGCCGAATGGTGGAGAACTTCGTGCGCCCATGAGACGCCACAGATATCACCCGGGAGGAATTTTCTTCGCATTTCGCCAAGATCATGTGCCGTAAGGCATTATCGATCCAAGAAGGATGAGTTCGCGCTCAAGCAAGGAGCTATGTCGTGTCGACTACCTCAACAAGTTTTCTCGGCTAGCTCGCTATGCGTGCAGAAGATGTAGCCACGCACAAGGCTCGCCGAGTCGCTTCAAGGGCTAAACATCGGATCGCAAGTCGCTTGATCGCCATACTTTTCCGATTTCCGTGAGCTGGTCAATAAAGCCTTTGTTCTAGAGGACAAACGCAAGGAACCGAGGATAACCAGAACGCCGATGGCTCAAAGAAGGGAACCATCAATCACAGAGAGGGCAAGAACAGCACAAGACAGCTCAATGTGTTTCCACCGACTTCATTCGTAACACCCGCACTAACTTCAACACCCCGCCTACCGCCGTAACTTCCGCAACCCCGCACTGCCAACCCCAATCTAGGAAGCAACCAGCAGAACGCACCAAAGGTCCGCATACGCTGTCGTCGCCACCGACATTTTGCCAACCAAATGTCCGCAAAGGGGAACAATCACTCAAAGACGTTTCAACCTTGGAGCTACTCCATCCAAGACGCCAAAGACCGTGCATCAACCAAGGAGCTTCGCAAGTTGCCGGTCAAGCCGGAGGAGCACCGCAGTCCGTGATCAGAGGCCGTGTCAACCACGTCACTCTGGAAGGAGCCCAGGAATCACCGGACGTCAGTCGGGTAAGTTTTCGTTAACTCCGCACCGACCGCTTTGTTTGATTCGAGCCGCATTCGCTTGTTTCGGAATATTTGCAACCAAGAATAATTTGGAAGTTATGCAACTTAAGCATACTCTGTTAGTCCAACGCCGAGCGAGCTAAGTACTAGAGTGGGATGTTTAGGAGCTAAGTTACTCATAGTCGAGTTGAGTTTCTAGCCAACCTAATTGTCCTAGATACCCAAACCCTAGATGTCATTCTTGGCATGGATTGGTTATCCAAGCACAAAGCAGTGCTAGATTGTGGCCGAAGAGCCGTAACAGTAGAGGACGCCAAAGGAAACAAGGTAGAGTTTCTAGCCACCTCAGTTCGTGATGGACATTTGCTAGTAAACGATCAAGACCTCGCCTTAGAAGAAGTACCAGTGGTCAGTGAATATCCAGATGTATTTCCGGAAGAATTACCAGGAATGCCACCGGATCGTGACATTGAGTTTGTCATCGACCTAGTGCCAGGGACAGCACCAATTTCAAAGAGACCTTATCGGATGCCAGCCGATGAATTGGTAGAGATGAAGAAGCAGATAGAAGAACTTCTTGAGAAAGGTTTCGTGATACCTAGTTCGTCGCCATGGGGAGCGCCAGGTGTTGTTTGTCAAGAAGAAAGATGGAAGTATGAGGATGTGTATTGACTCACCGCTCTCTCAACGGTTACCATCAAGAACAAGTACCCACTACCCGGATTGATGATCCGCTTGATCGATGAAAGGAGCCGGAGTGTTTTCAAAGATCGACCTGCGATCAGGCTACCACCAGCTAAAGATTTGTCCTAAGGATATACCGAAAACCGCTTTCTCAACGCGGTACGGACATTATGAGTTCTTAGTCATGTCCTTTGGTCTGACTAATGCCCCTGCCTATTTCATGAACATGATGAATAAAGTATTCATGGAATATTTGGACAAGTTCGTAGTTGTGTTCATTGATGATATTCTGGTGTACTCCAAGTCGGAGGAAGAACACGCCGAACATTTAAGAACAATATTGGGGAAACTCAGAGAGCATCAGTTGTATGCCAAGTTCAGTAAGTGTGATTTTTGGAAGAAGGAAGTGGATTTCCTTGGTCATGTTATGACAGCCGAGGGAGTAGCAGTTGACCCCGGTAAAGTGAAAGCAGTGTTACATTGGGAGCGACCGTAATCAGAACTCAGATTCGCAGTTTCTTGGGAATGGCAGGTTATTACCGCCGTTTCATCGAAGGATTCTCATCAATTGCTAAGCCCCTTACGCAATTGTTGAAGAAGGAGAAAAAGTTCACTTGGACTCCAGCCTGTGAGGAAAGTTTTCAAGAGTTGAAGAAACGATTGACTTCAGCCCCAGTGCTGATTCTGCCAGATATTCGCAAGGATTTCGATATCTATTGTGATGCTTCGCGTCAAGGATTAGGATGCGTCCTGATGCAAGAAGGAAGAGCTGTCGCTTATGCATCAAGGCAATTAAGACCTCACGAAGAGAATTACCCTACTCATGATCTGGAATTAGCTGCCGTAGTGCACGCTTTAAAGATTTGGCATCATTACCTCATCGGTAATCATCGTGAAGTCTACACAGATCATAAGAGTCCAAGTACATTTTCACCCAATGATTTGAATATGAGACGGAGAAGATGGTTGGAATTGATCAAGGATTATAATCTTGGAATCCACTACCATCCGGAAAAGCCAACGAGTTGCGCACGCTTTAAGTCGTAAGAGTTACCGCAATACTTTGGAAGTAAAGGAAAGTTGCCCAGAATCGTATGAAGAATTTGAAGCTAAAGCTAGAAGTTGTGTCCAAGGCTTTGTAGCCAATTTGGAAGTACAATCACCCGAGAAGCAGATTCGTGAAGCACAACCAAAGGATCTGTGTTGTCGGACATCAAGATCAAAATGGTAGAAGGGAAATTCAAAGATTTCACCGAGGATAATCAAGACATACTCGGATTAATGGTCGAATCGTGTACAGGATATAGATGGTCCGAGACGCTTAATCTTAAAGGAAGCCCATGACTCAAAGTATTCGATTCACCACCGAAGTACCAAGATGTACCAGATGTGAAAACTAAATTTTGGTGGCCAAATTTGAAGCGAGAAGTCGCAGAGTTCGTTGCCTTGTGCGACACCCGCCGAAAGTGAAGGCAGAACACGAGACCAAGAGGTTTGTCGCAACCGCTGAAGATTCCAGAGTGGAAGTGGGAAGAAATTGGGATGGATTTCATCACCGGTTTACCCAAGACCCAATCGGGTTATGATTCGATCTGGGTAATAGTCGATCGTCTAACCAAGGTCGCCCATTTCTTGCCAGTCAAAACCACATACTCCGGAGATCGCCTTGCGGAGTTGTACATGGCCAGAATTGTCAGTTTGCACGGTGTGCCCAAGAAGATAGTGTCCGATCGAGGATCTCGCCACCTCTCGTTTTTGGCAAAGCTTGCATGAAGCATTGGGTACCCATCTCGAATTTCGATCGCATACCATCCACGTAATCGATGGGCGATCGAAAGAGTCAATCAGATATTGGAGGATATGCTGAGAGCTTGTGCTCTAGCAAATGCTACCCGATGGGATAAAAGTTTACCGTATGCAGAATTTTCGTACAACAATAGTTATCAAGCTACCACAAATGTCACCATTTGAAGCTTTGTACTACCGCGTTCAGTAGAACCCCGTTGAATTGGTCAGAAACAGCTGAACGGTCAGTTTTCGGTCCAGACATTATTCAGGAAGCAGAAGAGCAAGTGGCCATGATAAGAGAAAGATTAAAGATAGCTCACCAGCGTAAGAGCTACGGCGATAATCGCCGCCGTGATCTCGGCTTCAACCCAAGATTTCGCTTATCTTCGAGTTACACCACTCGAGGTGTCAAAAGGTTCCATGCCGAGGGAAGCTTGCCCTAGGTATGTTGGTCCGCTCAAGATTTTGGAACGCCGTGGAGAAGTTGTTACAGCTTGAGCTACCGCGATCGTTAGCGTGGAGTGCATGATGTCTTTCATGTCTCGCATTGAAGAAGTGTCTTCGTGTGCCGTAAGAGCAAGCCCGCTTGAATCAATTGATTCAAGGAGGATCTTACCTACAAGGAGCAACAATCAGATTTTGATGTCGCAGAGCGCCTCACCGTAAGCAAGACTGCTTCGCTTTTGCAAGGTCCAGTGGAGCAACCACTGTAAGGAGAAGCAACGTGGGAACGTGAAGAAGAGCCAAAGCCGAGTTCCTAGCCTTTTCTCTAGCTAGCCTTTGAATCTCTGGTCGAGATTCCTTTAAGGGGGAGGTTTGTAACATCCCAATTTTGAGCCTTAAAAATCCTTTGAATAGTTAGCAGGAAAAATTCACCATTTGGATTTATTTGAATTTAATTCAAAAGCTTAATATTGACTTGCAATCAAAAACATTTAATGTGAATAATCCCAACATGAACATTAGCCAAAACTATTTTATTTGGTTCTATGTGCTCGTGATATATTTTCTAGATTTTTCTAGAATTTTTCGAGTTTATTTGCTATTTTCTATTGCTTGTTTGAATTTCTCGTAATTTATAAATTGAAAACCTATTTAAAATCTCGAAAATCAATCGGGCCGATTTCTTAAAAACTCGGCCCATTCCTCTCGCCCACTCCTATCTCCCGCGCCACCGCCACCAAACCAACGCGCGAAGCCGCGCTCCCACCGACATGCGGTCCCGCATGTCGCTCTCTCTCTTTCTTCCGAGCCCGCCGCTCCCCGCCGCTCGATCAAGATTGAACGGCTAAGACGCGCGGATGAAAACGGAAGTTCCGATCGCCTCCTTGATTTTGGACCGTTGGATCTGGAGGACGGCCGATCTTGAGTCCGCTTCGTGGCCGTGTCGCTCACACTAACCCGCGCCGAGCCGCCGCCGATCGGTGGTCCCGACCGCCACGCCACCGTCGCCTCGGCGGACTCCTCGCCCTCCCGACTTTGCCGCCGCGCGTGTCCGTCGTGGACTCGCCTCTGGGCTATTTAAAGCCCCGAGGATCTCGCACTCGCACCCCGAGCCACGCCCGAAACCCTAGCCGCCACCAAAGCGCCGCCAGAGCCCTAGTCGCCGCTTCGCTTCGGGCCCGGCCGGCGACTCCGCCGCCGCTGCGTCGCGATTCCCCTCGCCGCCGACCCACCGCCGGGATCGCGCGCCGCTCGCATCTCGGCCGCCGCCGCCGCCGAGGACCCTTCAACGCCGCCGCCATTGAGCCCGCACCTCCTCCGCTCAAACTCGCACGGCCACCCGCCGCCCCGAGCACCCGTGAGCGCATCGGCGAGATCCCGCGCCCACCTCTACCTCCCGGTGCTATCCGCCGCCGCCGGCGAGCCGCTGCTCGCCGAGACCGTCGGCCCCGAAGCCGCCGCGTCGTCCGGTCCGGACGTGGCACGCCACCTCGCCGCGCGTTAGCTCCGCGCTGCGTGTCATCCCCGCCGGCGTCCCGTTAGCACCGACGCGGCAATCCACCTGATCTCACTTCGAGGCTCGGTAGACCAGTCCTCCGGAGTTTAGCCTCCGACATGTGGGTCCCACATGTCGAGATTTCTTTATTTATCTTTTCCGAAATTCCTTCACGACGCCAAAGCATTGCGCAATAATCCGATTTTTCTGTTAAGAAATAATTCGGAAATTCCATAAAATCCAAATTAGGGTTTCTTTTAGATTTCCAATCTTCCAAAGCCCATAACTTTTGCATCCTAACTCCGATTGAGCCCATTCAAATTTCTAAATTTGTCTAAATTCAAGATCTATTTATCTGAGATTTTTATTTCATTTTTGGAGTTTGTTTTGCCTCTATTATTTATTTGTTTTGTTTGTTTGTGTCTCGCTTATGAGTAGACGCGATTCGCTTCGAGAATTTTGTGGAAGAAGGAGCACCCCAAGATCAAGAACAGTACATAGACCTTTTCCAAGGCAAGTCATACCTTTGATCATCTTGAACCCAATTTTCTAATTACTTGTTTCAAAGTACTGCATTCTATTTTAATTATTTATTTCAATGCTTTGGGTATAGTTATTATCCCAATTGTTATCACACCTTGGCCTTGTATGTCATAATTCCTTGTCACCCTAGATTGGTTTAGTTGGTAATATTGTAGCACCAACGTGGGTTGGTTAGAGGCGAGTACAATTGCTTAGCCATGCTACGAATCATCATCTCATGTGAGTCGCAAATATTAAATATGACTAAGTGTCTATGGAACTTGTGTAAAATGTGTGCTATGTGTTATTACTTCGTGATGGCATGTGTTGCACTAAAATCAAGCCGGGTGGTAAAGGATTTAGACCGAGGCAAGTGGTGGAGACGTGTGACATGGTGGACTATGTGATGGGTTTGATAATCAGGTGGCTTAGTTAGAACATGGAAGTCTTGCCTTGGTCAATTAAGGACTTAACTTTGTGCGCCATTGAACGAGCTCATCAGACGACCACATGCCCGGTATGGGACGGCCTAACTTAGTAAGTTATGGATTCTCGGCATTGATGTTCGGTGGTAGGTTAGGCTATGTGATAGGGTGGAGGTGTGACTACTTGGTGGTTGCATCACGGGAGGATTCGCCGTCCCCGCCCAACGGTGTGTGTTATGCATGGGCTATGTGATATGTATAACGGTTTGTAAGCACACCGGGAATGTCAATGTTGGAGATGAAGTTTCGAACTGTTTTGTTATGATTGGTGCTAGCTACACCGGTTATATCGTGTGGGTAAAGTGTACAACCTCCGCAGAGTGTTAAATAAACTATTCGAATAGCGCGCCCGCTGTCATGGACATGCTCGGTGCTTTCACACGAGGGGTAGTTTTCATAAAATGTGGGAATGGGAGTGTGTGATCTCAATCATATGGCTATGTGAAATAACTGCTTATTGTGTGTCTTTGTGAAAACAATCGTTAAATTAATATTGTCTATTTGCTTTGAATTATGCTTTTAATCTATTATTCGTATTCAATTGCAAATGTTGCTTTTATGCAAAAGAACCACGTAAGCCTTTTCTTTGGAATAAGCCCGCATCTATACATTGCATTACGTGGTATGATTTGCGAGTACGGTTGTGTACTCACGCTTGTTGTAAAACTTGCGCCCAAAACCTACTGTATGGAGGAGTCTACGCCGCTTTCGAGGAGGAGTTCGTTGAAGGCCGATCGTTCGTTAAGGTCCGGATCCCGCTGGTTGCCCGTGGTGAATTGGTGGGATCTACGCCGAGTTTTCCGCTCCGCCGCCGCTTTATTTCTGTTAGCCCCGTGGCTTAATAAGTGTAAACTCGACCATAAGGTCAAAACCGTTATTTGTTATTCAAACTAATCGCTTACTTTATCTATCGCTTGTGTGGATCGATATTTACCGTGTTAACCTGTGTGCACTAGCGTGATCCTCGACTAGCAAGATATATACAGAGGGTTCCGAATCGTAATTCGGGTCCCGACAAAGATACAAATGTGATTTATCGAGGCAAGACTAGTAGAGCTAGATAGTAAGTAGTAGCTTAAATATATTGGAGAATGACTGATGGATTTAGTCATGGTCGTATGCTTATCACTTGGTGGATTTCATATAACTACTCGATAGATTGTGTAGATGGAAGTTTATGAGTCCGGGAATTAATTATTGGATTGACTACCTTGATTATGCCTTAGTGAAGGTTAGTATGGGATTTAGATCAAGATATGAGAATATGATCAGAGAGTGTTATGCATGTGATGGGATTCAACACCGAAGAATTGGTTAAGTTAATGATATCGAGAATATTAGATTTGCCGGTAGATATTTTACTTTAGGACTTAAATGGAATAGCAAAGAATATACGTAAGCCTCATTTATCATGGCAGAGGCTGAGTTAAGTTGAGTGTAAAAAGTATTAAGTGCATTAAGAAGTTCACAAACATATTATTATTTTTACACTAGAAATGCTTTTAACTTGAAAAATGCATAAGTATTTCATAAAAGCTCCAAATGAGATGAACTAAGTTATTTTGGTCTTACATTGTTATTCTCTATCCATCCATATAATCCTCATCCTAACCACTGTTCTACAATTTTTCGCAAAACAATTAAATTCGGATGAACAGTAACAAAACATTGATTTTCAACATTTTCCAAAAATCTGATTTTCCAACTACTATAACTCTCTCATATAAACTCCAAATGGAATAATTTTTGTACCTAAATTCATTTAAAATCATAATATAGCTACTGTATAAATTTCATGCATTTTGGAGCAATTTGAGTTTTGGCTATTTCTCGTTGTTTATTCGATATCGCTTTCTTTAGATTCAATTGCCGGAAGTATGAGAGTAAGTGACCGAGTGAGCAAGTGAACTACCAGCAAGGTAAGCATTCTTTGAACTTTCTTTTGCATCATATTTGATCCCAATTTTGTTAGGGTAGATGCAATGATAATTGCTTGCATGATAGTTTTATAATGTCGCTATTTTTGTGATGAGTAGTTAGACACATCCTATTATCTTGTCATTGTGGCTATCCATGAATTATTCCTGTACTGAAATGCTTAAGATAGGATATATGAATTTATATTGTTCGAGTTTGCTTAGCCATGCAAGTCTAGAATCGGTAGTTTGATTGTCGGGAATAACCCGACAATTATGGGACAAACACAACTCTCATTATATACTTTTGTTTCAGATCTTCGTATCTGTTTTATAAATTAAATTTTGTCATTTTAAATGAGCTTTTGGTCTGGACAAGTGTTGGTTAGTGATGGTGCTTTGTGCACGAGCCTTGGGTAAGTGGTCGACTTGTTTGGACAATTAAGGACCGAACTTTGGTAACATCGTTGATTCAAGTACATTCGTGCTATCACACGCGGTATATGGGTGCCGTATGGTTAAGTAGGGGGAAGGTTTTGTTGTGTTGAGTCCCACGGTGGTGAAATTGTAAGGGCATGGGACCGTGAAATCCCGTGTTCCTTTTTTGGCCGATAGGATGGGGGCGTTAACGTCTTATGTTTCCTAGGAGATAGGATGGAGACGTAACGTCTTGTGTTTTCTAGGAGCCATGGGTTGAGGGACTTAGCTCAATGGGATCTTCTTGCTACGACCGTATCTTGATTTACCCGGCCGGCATACCATAGGAAGTATGCTATATTCGGAGGCATCTGGAGGCTTACGAGCTAATCAAGTCGTGTGGGTAAAGTAGTACACCCCTGCAGGGTATAAATCTATTTGAATAGCCGTGTCCACGGTTATGGACAACCGCTTGAGTTCGGGAGTTACTATTGTTAGACTTGGAATTAAAATTGTGACTATAACTTGGTATTGTCATGAATGTGTTCATGCTTGTTGTTGTATCAAAGTGGACCGCCACTTTGTTTTTGGTATGATTCATCTGTTATTGAATTCACTACTTATTCACATGCTTTACTTCTACTTCAAATCTGATTTTGAAATGGCACTTGAAAACTAGTATGTGTAGGTTGTTGACTGCGTCTCTTTCGCAAAATTAAGCCAATATGAGCCCTTCCTTTGAATGACCTTATGCATAACTATTTTTATTTGTGTAAGACTTGCGAGTACTCCTTGTACTCAGCCAGGTGTTTGCTGGCTTTTATAGGTAAGGAGGATATTGAGACCGATGAGCTTGTCGGTGTCGATTTAGGCGACACCGATGAGTAGTGTGCTATCTTTAGCTCCCAGTCGGTTGCCGATGTGTTATGTGGCATACCACTGCAGGCATTTTGGTTTATTTACTTGCTTCCGCTATGAACTTGTTTAATTTGGCCGGTCGGCCACTTATGTAGTCGTAAACGTGAAACTGTGATGTATAACTTTTGTACTATTTATGTATGAGCGTTGTATGGATGTGATCGACGTTGTAATAAGAGTATGAATATATTGGTCGCTGATCTTGGGAGCCAATATAGGTCATGCTCGCTGTTCATGCCTTCCTATTTGACTCACTAAGTGTAGCGCTTGACTTGTTGGAGAACTGACAATCATGTAGTGCTCGCAGAGGAGCGGCGCGCATGATCGTCGGGGCTCTAGTTTGAGTTAAGTGTCGAACCCGGGAACGAAGGATCCCAAATTCTCTGTGTTCATACACTAGTCCAGGATTTCTAGTGTACACAGTTAAACAAAAAGTGATAGCACAATCATATCACACATTTATTGATAATAATTCAGAGTTTATTACAAAAAGGGCCTGCGGCCAAAAGAAAAGAAATATCACAGTGGAAGTAAAGCAGAAGTAGGCCACACGACTTGCCACAGGCAATCGTCTGGGGACGCAACCTATTCGTTAAGATCCCCACCGTCGGGGAAAACGTCTTCTCCTGAATAAGATTTATTCAGCAAGAGTGAGCACAATTTCCGTGCTCGCAAGTTACACCCAATATGGAAAGTTAATGCATGCATAAGGTAAACAAAGGATAATGGCAGGGTTGTTTTGCATAAACAGCGTTTTCAGGTTAAATACCATTAATAATTTTCTAAGGCTATTTTTAATATTATAACTGAAATCAGCGATTACAATGACAATGAATAGTGGATAACCTCCATTAAATGAATAGTGAAGGATACCCTCCTAACACTTGGCTAACCGCCCCATTTTACCATAGGATTATCCATCCTAAAATCATCTGTGGAAATCATTTTATAAACCAAAAACAAGTCTAACTTAGAGTGGCTTTGCTAGCATGTCCATGACCATGACGCAGACTACTCGAATAGTTTCTACTCGCAGAGTTTGTACAGACTTTACCCACACGAGATAATATGCTTTTAATGTCGCCAAAGCACGCTTCAAGGCGTGTGACTAAGAAATTATCATGAGGCCGTTAAAGCAAAGATCTTAATGTATTTATGTCCGCTAAGGTTTCGCTACCATTGACTAACCATCCTCAGGAAGCCTCTTGCTTGCGGTGGGACTAATGTCTAACCAACACCCACACATACAACATAGCATAAATAGCACTAAGACACCACAGATTATTTAGCCAAATCGTCCCATTCGGACATGTGGTGGTACGGTTAGGCGTAGCAAAATACACTCAAAGACTGGTCCTTAATCGACTTGGGCGACTTTTCCATTTAAATAACCCATGGGCCGTAATCCTAACAGATTAGGCCTGCATGAACTGCACTCACCATACATCCATCTCGCCAAGTCCAAACCCATTTTATTTTATTTAGAGTGAAAAACTCATAATAAGCCTTTCGTGGTAAAACAATACCATCAATCAAATTTAAAATCAAATTGTAAAAGGATTTGGCTAAACCTTCCGAATAAATGTGATCTAAGCATAATAAGTTTTAGTAGTATTTTGCCTAAGGGTGACATGGTATTCATATTCAATAATCAAATTGGCAGTATAATGGAGATTGGAATAACTATATGCAAACAGACATTTAAACAATATATAAACATATGCATGCAATAGTAATTTAAAGACGTAAATTAAATAATTTAAAAATACTGGGAAGAACATGATCAATAGTGTAACTTGCCTTCGTGGAAGTCTTGAAACTCTAAATCGACGGAAGGATCTAACTCTCCTGAGTCGTCAAGTCTATACGCTAAAAATACGACAAATTCAAATTCAAATTCAAATACATTCAAAACTCAGCTCAAATGAACTCTAAACTGAAATATTTTGGTTTAAACAGCTAGAAAATGATTTTAGACAAATTTTGCAACTTGAATCACCCAATTTGGAGTTAGTATGCAAAAGTTATGAATTTTAGAAGTTTTAAACTAAATTGAAATTTATTGAATTTCTTGAATTATTTTCTCCGAAATTCCATTTATTGCGCAATCTTGACACCAGCGAGAATTTCGGGAATTAAAAGAAATAACTTAATTTTTTCGACATGCGGCCCCATCGTCAAGGACTCGGTCCACGTGAACCGAGTCCACGCCGGCTCAGAGGGGTGGACGTGGTCGAGGTGGCCACCACGTGGGCGACCATGCGCTTTGGCGCCGAGGTGGCGCGACCTGGCGTACTCGTGGCAAGGCCACGTCGGGCGCAAAGCCGCGAACTCGGAGATGGCCTCGCCGGCGTTCTACGCCGCGGCGGGACATATGGTTGTGCGCAAAAGGTAGAGGAGAGCCGTGCGATCTCGTGGGTTACCAAAGTGACGGCGGAGAGTGGCGAAACGGTCACCGGCGACGAAGATTGGCGGCAAACCGCCGCCGACGGCAATCGGTTCGGCGGTCCTCCAGAGTGGGTGGTGGCGTGGCCGCGCACGGATGCGGTGATGAAGATGGCGTCGACGGCGAGGACGGAGGAGGTCCGATGGCGCCGAATGGAGAAAAGGCTCCGAGGTCACCGCAAGAAACGAAAACGGGCGCCACGAGCGAGGTGAAGGGCCGGTGGTGGCGGTGTGTTCGGTGAGTCGAGGCACCTCGTGCTCCCTTTTATAGGGGCGGAGGAGGCCGGGTGGTGGAGATCGTGTGCGTGGGCGCGGCGGCGGTAATGGCGAAGTTCCGGCGATCGTGGGCGCTAGGAAGGGGAAAACGGCCGGAAGTGGGGCGGCGTGATGAGGGGTCTTCAATGCGCATGATGGCGAGGGGAGTGGGGAAGAGAAACGGGCGGAGGGGAATCTCGGGTGTGAGCTTAATGGCGGCGGTTACTAGCGCGGCTGCGCGGAGACGAAGGTGAGGAAGACGATGATGCTGGGCTGTCCGATTTTGATCGGACGGTGGGGATAGAACATGCGAACCGATAAGTTGGGGTCGGCCGTAGCCGTTGGATTTAGATCGACGGCTATCGCCCTTGGAGTTAATAACGTCGCGTGAACGTCTGGCCGTTGGATCCGAATCCAACGGCCGAAGGTGATGGCGCGGCGGAGCGGCCTAGCGCTGCTGCGGAGGATGGGCCGAGCTGGGTTTCGGCCCAATCACTGCTTGCGAATTTTCTTTTGATTTTCCATTTGATTTAATTTTGGTAATTCAATTAAGCTTTGGAAAATAGCAAAATAATTCCAAAAATTATGAGAAAATTCACATAAATTCTCTGAGGTATTTAGGACTTAAATAAAATATTTCCAGCTATTTTGTGGTAATAGATTTTGCACACAAATTTGTTTAGCTTTAATTTAATTAAGGAAAAGCTTTTGAAAATTCCACAAAAATCCAATAAAATAATTAAACTTTATTTTCAACTGGAATTTAAAATTTGGGCTGTTACAAACCTACCCCCCTTAAAGGGAATCTCGACCCCGAGATTCAGGCTTGGTTAGCAAAAAGATCAGGGTAGTTGGCCTTGAGTTCGTCTTCATTCTCCCATGTAGCATCACTTTCTGGATGATGACTCCATTGCACTTTGTATGATCTGATGATTCTGCTTCTGGTAACACGTTCTGCGACATCCAGAATTTTAATTGGTCGCTCCACGTAGGTGAGATCTTCTTGAAGGTCAAAGCTCTCCAGAAAGGTATGGTCTTCTGCTGCTTGCAGGCATTTCTTTAATTGCGATACGTAGAAGACATTATGCATCGTTGACAAAGCTTCGCGCACTCGGTGATAAGCTACTTCACCTCTCTTGGCTAGAATCTTATATGGTCCAATGTATCTGGGTGCGAGTTTTCCCTTCATCTGGAATCTTCTTACTCCTCGGAGTGGAGTAACTCTGAGATATACAGAGTCTCCTACCTCAAAGCTCAACTCCCTCCGACGGGTATCAGCATAACTCTTTTGTCGGGATTGAGCTACCTTCAAACGTTCTTGTATAGTCTTAACTTTTCCTTCGGCTTCTTTGATTAAATCAGGTCCGAAGAGTTGATGTTCCCCCACCTGATCCCAAAGAAGTGGGGTTCGACATTTTCTACCATACAGAGCTTCAAAGGGAGCCATCTGCAAACTGGCTTGGTAGCTATTATTGTATGAGAACTCGGCATATGGCAGATCCTTATCCCAACCTTTTCCGAAGTCTAATGCACAAGCTCGAAGCATATCTTCAAGAACCTGGTTGGTGCGCTCACCGACCATCGATCTGGGGTGATACGCCGTCAAATTGAGTGCGTTCCCAAGGCTTCATGCACTTTTCCAAAATCGAGGTAAACCGAGAACCTCGGTCGACACAATCTTTTGGGTACTCCATGCGAGTGACGATCCGGCCATGTACAATTCGCTAGCTTGTTTGCTCGGGTAGGTGGTCTTGACAGAATAAAGTGAGCTACTTTAGTTAACCTGGTCAATTACCACCCGGATGGAGTCATATCGATTGGGTCTGGGAAGTCCGGTGATGAAATCCATACCAACTTCTTCCCACTTCCATTCGGAATTGGTAGGCGCAATGCACCGGTGGGTCTTTGGTGCTCGCCTTGACTCTTTGGCAAACATCACAACGAGCGGCGAAATCAGCAATTTCACGCTTCATGCTGACCCACCAATATTTTTCTTTTAGATCCTGGTACATTTTGGTGCTGCCAGGATGAATGGAGTATGGCGACTCGTGAGCTTCTTTCAAGATCGAATTCTTTATCTCCTGCTGGTTAGGTACACAGATGCGGTTTCCAAACCACACTGTTCCTTGCTCATCCTCTGAGAAACACAAGCTTTGCCTCTTCTCATATTCTTCTTGATTTCTTGGATGTCTTCATCTTCTAATTGTGTTGTTCTGATCTGATCTTGAAGAGTCGGTTGAATCTCTAAGGCGTATACACAACCTTGATTGACAATTTCTAGGTTCAGGCGCTGCAATTCCTCATACAGCTCTGGTTGATTTTGTTGTACCGTGATGGTGTTGCAATAGGCCTTCCTGCTCAAGGCGTCTGCCACAACATTGGCTTTGCCCGGATGATAATGGATTCCGAGGTCATAATCCTTTATTAACTCCAGCCATCTTCTTTGTCGGAGGTTGAGCTCGGGCTGCGTGAAAATGTATTTCAAGCTTTTATGGTGCGTGAAAATATCACATGTTACCAATGAGATAATGTCGCGATTTTGAGCATGCACAATTGCGCTAACTCCAAATCATGAGTCGGATAATTCCCTTCATGCGGCCTCAATCGCCGGATGCATAAGCTACAACCTTGCCTTCCCGCATCGACACAACCGAGGCCTTGATGGGATGCGTCACAGAATATCTCAAAATCCTTGCGGATGTCCGGTAATGTTAACACCGGTTCTGAGACTAGCCTCTTTTTAAGCTCTTGGAAGCTTTCTTCACAGGCGCTTGACCATTCAAACTTCTTTTCTTTCTTTAGAAGTTGAGTCATGGGTTTTGCAAGTTTAGATAAACCCTCGATGAACCAAGCGATAATAGCCACCAGTCAAGGAAACTTCTCACTCGGTGATCGATCCAGGTTGTTTCGGTCCATTGCCTCAACCTTGGCGGGTCTCATCGCAATTCCTCCTACGGATACAATATGTCCAAGTAATGCAACTTGACTTAGCGTAATTCACTCTTGCTGAATTTGGCATAAAGTTGGTGCTCTCGAGCTTGTCTAGGATCATCCGGAGATGCTCTTCATGCTCTTCTTCATCCTTCGAATATATGAGGATGTCGTCAATGAAGACGACTACGAACTTATCTAGAATTCCATGAACACCTTATTCATCATATTCATAAAGTAAGTAGGGCGTTTGTCAACCCAAAGGACATTCGTGAACTCGCATACCCATATCCGGTGGTGAAGGCGGTTTGAATATCTTCCGCCGGTCTTCAATTGGTGATAACCGGATCTCGGATCGATTTTTGAGAAAATACTTGCTCCTTTAACCGATCAAACAGATCATCAATTCGGCAACGGTATTTGTTCTTGATTGTCACCTCGTTGAGTGATCGTAATCAACGCACATTCTCATACTATTGTCTTTCTTTTTGACGAAGAGTACTGGTGCTCCCCATGGCGAGGAACTGGGTTGAATGTACCCTTTGCTTCGCAGCTCTTGATTTGCTTTTGATTTCGCTAACTTTCGTTAGCGGCATCTCGTAGGGCCGCCGAGATCGAGCGTCCCGGGACTAGATCAATTAGGAACATGATGTCCCTATCCGGTGGCATGCGGGTAGATCATTCGAAAGACATCGAGGATATTCCGTGCCATGGTGATGTTTTCCGTTTACTTCCTTCAAACTGGTGAGTATAGAACTTCCTGCAGTGCGGGTCTCGGTTTGAATTGACCGATATGCCTTGCTCATTGGTGAGGGTGATGGATCTATTAGCGCGATCTATTTGACCATGGTTTTGGCTAGATCCATTCCAAGTATTACATCCGGACTTTGGGAGTGTAAGACTATCGGATCTGCTAGAAAAGATACTCTAGGATATCTCAAGAGTGAGATTGGGGCATAGACAAGCGGTTCTCATTTTCGAGCACGGGAATGGATTATCATGGGAGTAACTAAGGAGGATATCGGTAACCCATATTTTCCCACAAACTTATATGACACAAAAGAGTGTGAAGCTCCAGAATCAAATAGGACAGATGCTGGTATCGAATTAACGAGGAACGTACCGAGAACAACATCTGGCGCTGCCTGAGCTTCCTCGGCGGTGGCATGGTTCACCCGTCCCTTAGTGAACTGGCCTGCTGGTCTGGTGATGCCGGTAGCGGGGACTCCTGAGGTTGGCCTTGCTGGTGCCATACCTTGTTGCTTCTTTGGGCATTTATTGGCATAATACCCTATCTCGTTGTAGTGGAAGCACGTGACTCCGGAAGCTGAGGAGGTAGAGTGCTTCTGCGGAAACTGTCCTCCCGATGAAGTGCCACGGAAGTTGGAGGGGTTGAAGCGCTGTGGCGGTGCCGGAGTGCGTGACGTGGAAGATTGAAACTTCCCACGTTGCTTTGCGGTTGCGGTGGAGACGCGAGGTTTGGGCGGACCTCTGCGTTGAACCTCTCGAGCGACCATTCTCGCTGCGGTTCTCCATTTCCATGTGCTTGGCCTCTGCCGATTGCTTTATCCACCCTGCCGGAAGTCGGTGAAATTACGAGAAATAAGTTGGGCGAGATATCGTCATTCAATCCCTCCAGAACCATTCTTGTCTTTCCTCATCTCACGCTACGTCGGTGGGGCGAGCGGCGAGTTGATTGAAACGGTGAAGATACTCATTCACCGAACGGTTGCACTGGCGGAAGCGTGGAATTCCTTTTTCTTTAATGTCATCATCCTGCGGAATGTGTGCATGATGAAGGCTTGCACAAAGTTGTCCCATGAAATGGTTTGAGCATCATTATGGCCGATGCAGAATTATCCCACCATTCGGATGCGGGACCATGGAGTTGGTGAGAGGCAAACAAAACCCTTTCACGATCGGAACACTGCATGATGTCCAACTTCTTTTCGATGGCTCGGAGCCAGTCATCGGCATCCATCGGTTCGATCGCTTGAGAAAGTCGGGCGACGATCCTTATAAACTCCGACATGGTCAACCTCGGTTGTGCGGGCCGAGCTTCTTTATGCAGCTGGCGTTCGAGCGTTCAACGTGGCGGATCGGGCAAGAAGGTCAATCAGATGGGTCTGATTTGCCATCATCTGGCGCCAGTCGGGTCCTTCGCGGTGGTGGCGCCGCGAACGTGGTTATCTGGTGATCCGCATGATCGTTTCCTTGTCGCTTGCGCCGCCGCTTTGCCATTGCCGTTCTCGCGGTGGTCACCATCTGCGGGATCCTCCAAGGATTTAGAAGAGATAGCAAGGAATTCTAAGGGGATAAATCTAAAATAGATCAAGAACCAACAAACACACAACAAAGAACCAACTTTTCAAAATAGTTCCTTTATTCATTTATTTTATTAATGTATTATGGCTATCACATGGGTATTTGATAGCTCATAATTCATGACTAAGTTACGGACTAAAGAAAAGTAAATATCTATGGGTGGATGGGGTGTATTCGGGAATTGCTAGTCGCCTTGGCTTTGATTTGTAGCTAGCCGACTCCTCTTCGATCGCCTTGATCTAAGCTCGTATAATCTAAACTATCTGGGTGGTACGCAAGTCGCCCAAGAGCGTTCAGAGGCGTAGTCGGTGCCTTCGTCGAGTCCACAGTGCGTCGCCACCGGAGAATCCTCTTCTTTGGCGAAGGCGGAAGACGCTGTCAAGTCCGGTCGGAAGGTGCATCGGGTAATAGTGGAACCCGCGCCGTTGGCGTAGCGTCATAGGTGTGGCGAGTCGACGAACCGCTTCTCTTGCTGCATCTTGAATACCATCGCGAAGGTGTCGCGCCCGATCGGGCGTGGAAGGTGTGGAAGACCGTGTTCGCGACGTGTCGAGTAAATCGGTACTTCCACCCTCCGGAGGCATCGTTCTCCCACCTTGTACCGATAGCCCCGAGCGTTGGCCTCTTCTTGTAGTCCAAGTGCTGCATCACTTCCCAGAGAAGTTCAGCCCAGTGTCCGGCAATGACTCCGTGAGAGATAGCGTCCGGTACCTCGGCCATCTACAATTTTGAGGAATAGATGAGTCAGTAACTGTTTTAAAGAGAAGGGTTGAGAGATGACTCTAGATAGACTCAAAATAGTTTTAGTTTTAGAAAATAAGTCCTTAGGACATTTGTGGGGCCACGACCTACAGTCGATATGGCTTTGATACCACTTTTGTCGAACCGGAACGAAGGATCCCAAATTCTCGTGTTCATACACTAGTCCAGATTTCTAGTGTACGATTAAACAAAAGTGATAGCACAATCATATCACGCATTTATTGATAATAATTCAGAGTTTATTACAAAAAGGGCCTGCGGCCAAAAGAAAAGAAATATCACAGCGGTAGTAAAGCAGAAGTAGGCCACACGACTTGCCACAGGCAATCGTCTGGGGACGCAGCCTATTTGTCAAGATCCTCACCGTCGGGGAAAACGTCTTCTCCTGAATAAGATTTATTCAGCAAGAGTGAGCACAACTTCCGTGCTCGCAAGTTACACCCAATATGGAAAGTTGATGCATGCATAAGGTAAACAAAGGATAATGGCAGGGTTGTTTTGCATAAACAGCGTTTTCAGGTTAAATACCATTAATAATTTTCTAAGGCCATTTTTAATATTATAACTGAAATCAGCGATTACGATAACAATGAATAGTGGATAACCTCCATTAAATGAATAGTGAAGGATACCCTCCTAACACTTGGCTAACCGCCCCATTTTACCATAGGATTATCCATCCTAAAATCATCTGTGGAAATCATTTTATAAACCCAAAACAAGTCTAACTTAGAGTGGCTTTGCTAGCATGTCCATGATCATGACGCGACTATTCGAATAGTTTCTACTCGCAGAGTTTGTGCAGCTTTACCCACACGAGATAATATGCTTTTAATGTCGGCCAAAGCACGCTCCGGCGTGTGACTAAGCAATTATCATGAGGCGTTACAAAGCAGTATCTTAATGTATTTATGCCCGCTAAGGTTTAGCTACGATTGGACTAACCGCCCTCCTCAGGAAGCCCCCTCTTGCGCCCGGTGGGACTAATGTCTAACCAACACCCACACATACAACATAGCATAAATAGCACTAAGACACCACAGATTATTTAGCCTAATCTGTCCCATTCCAGACATATGGTGGTACGGTTAGGCGTAGCAAAATACACTCAAAGATCGGTCCTTAATCGACTTGGGCGACTTTCCATTTAAATAACCCATGGGCGTAATCCTAACAGATTAGGCCTGCATGAACTCGCACTCACCATACATCCATCTCGCCAAGTCCAAACCCATTTTATTTTATTTAGAGTGAAAAACTGACAATAAGCTTTTCGTGGTAAAACAATACCACTGAATCAAATTTAAAATCAAATTGTAAAAGGATTTGGCTAAACCTTCCCGAATAAATGTGATCTAAGCATAATAAGTTTTAGTAGTATTTTGCCTAAGGGTGACATGGTATTCATATTCAATAATCAAATTGGCCGTACAATGGAGATTGGAATAACTATATGCAAACAGGACATTTAAACAATATATAAACATATGCATGCAATAGTAATTTAAAGACAGAAATTAAATAATTTAAAAATACTAGGAAGAACATGATCAATAGTGTAACTTGCCTTCGTGGAAGTCTTGAAACTCTAAATCGACGGAAGGATCTAACTCTCCGGAGTCGTCGAAGTCTATACGCAAAAATACGACAAATTCAAATTCAAATTCAAATACATTCAAAAACTCAGCTCAAATGAACTCTAAACTGAAATATTTTGGTTTAAACAGCTAGAAAATGATTTTAGACAAATTTTGCAACTTGAATCACCCAATTTGGAGTTAGTATGCAAAAGTTATGAATTTTAGAAGTTTTAAACTAAATTCTGAAATTTATTGAATTTACTGAATTATTTTTCTACTGGAAATTCCATTTATTGCGCAATGCTGACACCAGCGAGGAATTTCCGGGAATTAAAAGAAATAACTTAATTTTTCTGACATGCGGGCCCCACTGGTCAGTGACTCGGTCCACGTGAACTGAGTCCACGCTTTCGGCTCCAGAGGGGGGGTGGACGTGGCTGAGGTGGCCACCACGTGGGCGACCATGCGCTTTGGCGCCGAGGTGGCGCCGACTGGCGTACTCGTGGCAAGGCCACGTCGGCGCAAAAACCGCGAACTCGGAGATGGCCTCGCGGCGTTCTACGCGCGCGGGACATATGGTTGTGCGCAAAGGTAGAGGAGAGCCATGCGATTCGTGGGTTACCAAAGTGGCGCGAGAGTGGCGAAACGGCCACCGCGACGAAGATTGGCGCGCGAACCGGTCGTCGCCGAAGTAGTGGTTCGGCGGTCCTCCCAGAGTGGGTGGTGGCTGCGGCTTCGCATGGGTGCGGTGATGAAGATGGCGTCGACTGCGAGGACGGAGGAGGTCTGATGGCGCCGGAAACGGAGAAAAGGCTCCCGAGGTCACCGGCGAAGAAACGCAAAATCTGGGCGCTACGAGCGAGGTGAAGGGTACCGGGTGGTGGCGGCGTGTTCAGTGAGTCGAGGGGCACCTCGTGCTCCCTTTTATAGGGGTGGAGGAGGCCGGGTGGTGGAGATCGTGTGCGCGGGCGCGGCGGCGGTAGTGGCGAAGTTCCGGCGATCGTGGGCGCTAGTGTGGGGACCCCGGAGTTATCTCCATAAGACCGAGACTAATCCAGGTCTTAGGGACACAACTCTAGATCTCCGGTAAATGAATTCCAACTTAACTCCATCTAAATGAAAGGCTTAACTCAGATTAGAGCTCCGACGATCATGCGCGCTGCTCCTCTGCGAGCACTACATGATTGTCGGTTCTCCGACAAGTAAAGCGCTACACTCACTGAGTTAAATAGGAATTCATGAACAGTGAGTATGACTTATATTGGCTCCCAAGATCAGCGACCAATATAACCAGACTCTCATCCAACGTTGATCACATCCATACAACATCCATACATAAATAGTTCAAAAGACATACAACAAAGTTCCAAGTTTACATCTAATACAAGTGGCCGACCGCCAAATTTAAAAGAGAGTATTAAGTAGCAGCGAAACACATAAATAGACCAAAAGACCAGCAGTGGTATGCCCCATAACCCATCGGCAACCAATCGGGAGTTAGATGACAAGAACTACTCATCTGTCGCCTAAATCGACACCGACAAGCTCGTCGATTTCAAGATCGCCTCACCGTAAAAGCCAAGCAAACATCCGCTGAGTACAAAGAGTACTGCAAGTCTTACACAAATAAAAATAGTTATGCATAAGGTCATTCAAAGGAAGGGCTCATATTGGCTTAATTTTTATAAAACGACGCAACTTGAACAACCTACACATACTAGTTTTTCACGTGCCATTTCAAAATCAGATTTGAAGTAGAAGTAAAGCATGTGAATAAGTAATGAATTCAATAACAAATGAATCATACCAACAACAAAGTGGCGGTCCACTTTGATACAACAACAAGCGTGAACATCCCATTCATGTCAATACCAAGTCATAACCACAATTTTAATTTCAAGTCTAACATTAAGCGCCCACGGGTTTCAGCGGTCGTCCATAACCGTGGACACGGCTATTCGAATAGATTATACCTGCAGGTGTACTACTTTACCCACACGACTTGATTAGCCCGTAAGCCTCCGGATGCCTCCGAATATAGCATACTTCCTATGGTATGCCTACGGGTAAATCAAGATATGGTCGCTTTTAGCAAGAAGATCCCATTGAGCTAAGTCCTCAACCCATGGCTCCTAGGAAACACAAGACGTTAACGCTCCATCCTATATATCCTAGGAAACACAAGACGTTAACGCCCCATCCTATCGGCCCAAAAGGAACACGGGATTTCACGGTCCCATGCCCTTACAATTTCACCACCGTGGGACTCAACACAATAAAACCTTCCCCTACTTAACCATACAGCACCCATATACCACAAGCGTGATAGCACGAGTTTTGCTTGAATCGCAACAACCCAAAGTTCGGTCCTTAATCGTCTGCAAGCCAAACCACATACCCAAATCTCGTACACTAAGGCACCATCACTAACCAACACTTGTCCAGACCAAAAGCTCATTTAAAATGACAAAATTTCACTTATAAAACAGATACGAAGATCTGAAACAAAAGTATATAATGAGAGTTATGTTTATTCCATAATTGGCGGGCTATTCCGACAATCGAGCTACTGGTTCTAGACTTGCATGGCTAAGCAACTTGAACAACAAGATTTCAAACATCCTATCATAATTAATTCAGTACTGGGTAATTCATGGATAGCCACAATGACAAGATAATAGGATGTGTCTAACTATTCATCACAAAAATAGCGACATTATCAAAATAGCATGCAAGCAATTATCATTGCATCTATCCTAACAAATCTGGGATCAAATATGATGCAAAAGAAAGTTCAAAGGATGCTTGCCTTGCTGGTAAAGCAATTGCTCACTCGGTTGAGTAGGAGTCGATATCAATGAGCTCGAATCTAAATAAATATAATACAGAATAAACATCGAGGAATACTCCAAAATCAAGATGCTCAAAAATGCATGATTTTTCTACAGTAGCTAAGTCATGAATTTAAATGATTTGTGGTGAAAGAATTATTTCATTTTGAATTAGTATGTGAAAGTTATGGTGGTTTGAATTTCAGTGTTTCAATATGCCTTTACTTAAGCAATTTAATTATGAAGTGAAATTTTGTAGAGCAGGTGAACACAAGGGTTACATAGATAAATAGGCAATATTATTATAAGTTAAAAACAGTTGAGTTTGTCCTTTTGGAGCTTTTATGATTCGGTTATTGATTTTCAAAGTTATCACCTTTCATAGTATAAAAATAATGGAGTTAAAGGTTATATTCTCCGAAATAGTTTCTGTGATGAAGTAATATGGAGACCATTTTTAGAATTAATTTCACTGAAAATGAAAATTATCAAAAGTGGTCTCACTGCTTTTGGAGCTTCCAACACTTACTTATGCATTTTTGAAGTTGTCATCCTTTTCCTATTGTAAAATAATGGTTTTAATGGATTAATCTCCAAATAACGCTCTGCTACAGAGACAGGTTTGAAACTAATTTAATATAAAGTTTACTAAAAGTGAAAATTTCAAGTGGTTTCATGCGATTTGGATTTAAAATAATTTAGTTATGCATTTTCAAAGTTATTCCTATTTTACTGAGTGTGCAAATAAACTGATTTCGAATTTACTAAAGTATTTGCTACTTTTCTTACCGAGGCATACGCTAGCTACGGTCCTCGACAGGCGGGACCAAGACCGTTGTTGACTCGGTCAACTTTGACCCGCCACCGAACACATGCAGAGGGTATTTCGTAAATACGCCTTCCCAACCATGCAAACGATTATTAATTTTACAGCTTGAATTATTACGTGTTTCTTAACAGAAAGCGTAAACTCTAAACTTACACAACCACTTAACAGGTCATACGGGCCCACATGTCATAGAGATCTTAACCTTCTAATGCAAACATTAGTGTGACTAAACCAGAGCTTTGTCGGACGGCCCGACAACAGAGAGGGGCGGCCTGGCCGTCACGAACACGCGGCGGCGAGGGGAGCCTAGGGAGTGCAAGATCTAAGTGAAGATGGAAAGGCAATAGCGACAGCTACCTTCAGGTGATGATTTTGCCGGTGAAGAGGCACGGTGGCGCGCCGGCGATGGAGTCGAGCGGAGGAGGGGTGTTCGGTGCAGAGGGATCTCGAAGTAGGAGCTACCCCACGGCAACCGGTGCTAGAGTTAAGCTCCTAGGGTTCAAGTGAAGGCGATGGAGAGGCACAGGACCAAGAGTCTTCGTCTTCGACTCCATGGCAGAAAACCAGCGGTGTGGAGAAGGTCACCGCGCGGGATGTTCGAGGACAAAGAAGAACAATGAGAGGTAGGAGCAGAATCAGACACCGTGAGATGATCCCAGAGGTTAAGTCGACGGAAACTCACCGTGCCGTCGTCGGGAAAGAAGATGAGCTCACGCCACGGAGTGGAAAATCGAAATCGCAGAGCTCCTGTGCATTAACCGACAAATAGGTTGAGGGAAATCTAGATTATGTCCTAAGACACAATGTGACGCGCAAGAAGAGAAGAGGATCTCACCGAGACGAAGATGACACCGAGGTGGCTTTGGAGCGTGCTCGAGCTTCCAATGGCACCACCGTGGTCAGGGAGCTACAAGAGGAACCAAGGTCCAAGATGAGCAAAATGGAACTCGCATGGATCGGGAGGTGAGGGAAACCACGCGAGGAAACTCACCGTGAAGAGAGCAAGAACAAGCCTCTCTTTCCTCGGACCGGAGGAAAGATGGGGAAGAAGGAGGCGTCGGGGTTACTTAAGCTGAACCGAGGGACGTAATGCAGGCGGCGTCACTTGCCAACCTGTGGATGGTCAATGGGGCGATGGATTCACGGTGTGAGCATCGCCGTTTCTTTGGCTGTCCGAGCAGCGCGAGCGCGTGGCGCTAGCTCTCGCGCCCGCAACGGAGGTAGGAGAAGGCCTCGACAGGCGGACCCACAACGCCGCCGACTCAACGCGCCCGAGTTGTGTTTAAGTGAGTCCACGAGACCGTTGGATCCCCACGACGGCTTGGATCAAGGAGTGCAATCGGAACGGTCGAAGGGGTAGGCGATCTGGGCCGTTGATTTCCGATCCTAAGGTTTGCATGTCGTGGTGCGATTAGTTGACTCGACCGAGTCAGTTCACCGAGTCCGTTCGAACAGATGAGCAGGCCGACTAAGGTCCGAGTCTAAAGTTTTGACCGAGATTTAAATTGTTTTTCCTACTTTGACCAGAGGTTTAAAAATAGAAATAAATTTCCTAAAATCATGAAATAATTTGTGGGGGTTCCTGGGATAACCTAGTGTCCATAAAAATTATTGAACCCTACTGTTCATGACATAATTTGTGATATATAAATTCAAACTTAAACTAGGTCTTTTAATAGTGTTTGAATTTTCTTAGGGTTCAAACCAGTCCCAAAAATTTGGTAAAAATTATATTAATTCATGATAATTAATATAGTATTTGAATAAATTATTTCCAGAGGTTTTTCAGTAGCATTAATTTCGGTTTCTAGTTTGGAGATCAATTTAAAAGGGTATGTTCCAAAAGTGTTTAAAGATTTTCCAAATACAATATGCAAATAAAAAGTTTCAAATCACGATACATGCTAATGAGATGCATAATAATCCTCTTTATTAATTTGGGGATGTGACAAACCTCCCCCCTTACAAAAGATCTCGACCCCGAGATCGATAGGGTGGAAGTTGGATAAAACAGTTCTAAAAGAAAAGAAAACATCTGTTGTCTTGATTTCCTTCAAAGATAGTGCCAAGATATCTTTGTAGGGTTACAAGGAATGGCTATAACATTTTTCCTTCCCATTGTTTTGTTTAAACTTTCCTTTCTTGATTCGAAGACAATTTAAGAAGAAGGAAAAAGATCTGGATAATTGGCTCGTAGTTGATCTTCACGCTCCCAAGTTGCTTCATCTTCAGTATGGTTACTCCACTGAACCTTGATGAATTTGATTGTGTGATTTCGTGTCTTGCGCTCCTTCTCTTCAAGAATGCGAATCGGGTGCTCCCGATAGGAAAGATCGGGTTGCAAGTCAAGTTTTTCCAGCTCGGTTGCTTCGGTTGGGATGCGAAGACACTTCTTCAGTTGCGAAACATGGAAGACATCATGTACATCCACAAGTGATGGTGGCAACTCTATTTGATAAGCCACCGTCCCAACTTTGCTAGAAACTCGGAAAGGTCCGATGTAGCGAGGTGCCAATTTGCCTTTGACTTGGAAACGATGTGTTCCTTTCATTGGAGAAACCTTAAGATAGACATGATCATCCACCTCAAAGCTCAACTCACGACGACGACGGTCGGCATAGGACTTCTGACGGGATTGAGCTGTCCGAAGTCGTTCGCGGATGACACGAACTTGTTCTTCTGCATCCTCTACCAAGGTTGGGCCATAAAATGGCCTCTCCCAGGCTTCGGACCAGTTCAAGGGTGTCCTACAAGCTCTTCCATATAATGCCTCGAACGGGGACATTTGAATGCTTGATTGGAACCTATTGTTGTAGGAGAACTCCGCAAATGGTAAACATTTCTCCCAGTTCTTGCTATAAGACAGCACACATGCTCGGAGAAGATCTTCCAAGATTTGATTCACCCTTTCAGTCTGCCCATCTGTTTGAGGGTGGTAAGCGGAACTGAAAGATAGATTGGTCCCTATTGCTTTATGTAGGCACTTCCAGAAGTAAGATGTAAATTGAGGGCCCCTACCAGAAATGATCACTTTAGGTACACCATGGAGACAAACAATTCTGGAGATATAAAGCTCAGCTAACTTATCCCCATAGTAGGTGGTCTTGACAGGAATGAAATGGGCAACCTTCGTCAGACGATCAACAATCACCCATATAGAATCAGACCCCGCTTGAGTTTTTGGAAGGCCGGTGATAAAATCCATGCCAACTTCTTCCCATTTCCACTTGGGAATGGGCAGGGGTTGTAGAGTGCTCGCGGTTTCAAATGCTCGGCCTTAACTCTTTGGCATACATCACACTCGGCAACAAATTGAGCGATGTGTTGTTTCATCTGCCCACCATAGTCGCTTCTTAAGATCTTGGTACATCTTGGTGCTACCGTGGTGGATAGAAAACTTGAGTCATGGGCCTCCTTGAGAATTAGTTCTCTCAAGGCGTGATCGCAAGGCACCACCAACGGTTTCCAAACCATAAGGTGCCTTGTGCATCTTCTTTAAAGCACTTGGCCTTGCCTTGCTTCACTTCCTCCCGGATCGAGCTACTTCTTCATCAGCCTTCGGGCTTTCTAATCTGGTCCTCAAGTGTATAATTCACACTAAGGGCAGCAAGGGAACCTTCCTCAATTATCTCCAGTGCAGACGTTGCATCGCAAAGCACACAAGCTCTTTGAAACGGAGTTATCTTGATAAAAGCAGACCGAGACTTTCTCGCTAGGGCATCAAGAACCACATTTGCTTTTCTGGATGATAATGGAGTCCAAAATCATAATCTTTGATCAACTCAAGCCACCTCCTTTGCCTCAAGTTCAGATCGGCTTGGGTGAAGATATATTTAAGACTCTTGTGGTCGGTGTAGATTTCGAACGATTGCCGATGAGGTAATGTCGCCAAATCTTGAGAGCATGAACAATCTGCTGCGAGCTCCAAATCATGAGTGGGATAATTCAACTCATGTGGTCTCAATTGTCTTGATGCATAAGCTACCACTCGGCCCTCTTGCATAAGAACACAACCGAGCCCATGGCGCAGATGCATCACAGTAAATGTCAAAGCTCTTGTGAATGTCGGGCAAGATGGGTACTGGAGCTTTGGTCAAGCATTCCTTTAGGATCTGAAAGCTCTCCTCACACTCAGGCGACCATTCGAACTTCTTTTCTTTCTTCAGAAGTTGAGTCATTGGCCTTGCAATTTTGGAGAAGTTCTGGATGAATCTGCGGTAGTAACCCGCAAGTCTAAGAAAACTGCGAATGTCAGTAATGTTTCTGGGTTGTCTCCAATCAAGGACATCTTGCACTTTGCTAGGATCAACAGCAATGCCACACTTGGATAGGACATGCACCAAGAAACTAACTTCATGAAGCCAGAACTCGCATTTGCTAAATTTGGCATAAAGTCGATGTTGATTTGAAGCTTTTCCAACACAAGCCTCAAGTGTTGCTCGTGTTCTTCATCAGACTTTGAGTAGATAAGGATGTCATCAATGAATACAACAACAAACTTATCCAAATACTCCATGAACACTGAATTCATAAGATTCATGAAGTATGCCGGTGCATTCGTCAGACCAAAAACATGACAAAGGTACTCGCATACAACCCGTAACGAGTAGAGAAAGTCGTCTTCGAATGTCTTCGGTTCGAACTTTAATTTGATGATAGCCCAAGCGCAAATCAACCTTGGAGAATACTTGGGCTCCACTCAATTGATCAAATAAATCATCAATCCGAGGAAGCGGATATTTGTTCTTGATAGTGACTTCATTTAACGGACGGTAGTCAACACACATCCGCAAACTCTTGTCCTTCTTTTTGACAAAGATAGCGGGCATCCCCAAGGTGAGGAGCTCGGCCTAACAAACCCTTTGTCTTGAAGTTATTGGAGTTGCTTCTTCAATTCTTCCAATTCATTAGGAGGCATCCGTATGGCGTTTGAGATCGGCGCAGAGACGTACAAGCTCGATGACGAACTCGACTTCTCGATCGGGAGGCATGCCAGGAGTTCTTCGGGAATACATGCGGATATTCACACACCACGTGCACTTTCTCAAGTTCAAGAGAGGTACAAGCTTCCAAGGCATAGAGATGAGAAGCGCCACAAAAGGTGCAAAACGACTTGATCGCCATCTTCACTAGTGACAGAAATAGACCGCTGAGCACAATCGATCTTTCCCTGGTTTTTGGACAGCCAATCCATCCCCAAGATTACATCAATACCCGCTGATTTTAGCACAATTAAGTTTGCCAAGAAGTTGACATTTTGAATTTCCACTTTTACGTCCCGGCAGACTTGATCGGTTTGGAAAACCGATCCCGGCGACTGGATTTGATAAGGTGGCTGAAGTTTATGCATTTCAAATTGATTAAGTGCAGCATATTCTTCTTTGATGAATGAATGAGATGCTCCTGAATCAAATAAAACTGATGCTGGACAAGAATTAACAAGAAGTGTACCCAAAACGACGTCTGGAGCGTCGCTCGCCTCCTCAGCGGTGACGTGGTTCACTCGCCACGTCTGAGGACCCGAGGAGGGTAGATGCTGCCCGGGAGGTGGTGTAGGTCTTTCCACACCGGTGTAGGAGCACGATAAACCTGCGGCATTCCCCGCTGCTTGGCGAGGCAAGAAGAAGCATAGTGGCCCTGGCGACCACAATGAAAGCATGTGACATTAGGCTTGAATGTACCACTATTTTGGGAGTTCTTACTCCCACTGTGCCGCTGCCCTGTAGGTGGAGAAGGTCATGCAGGCGCCACAGGAAGCCTCGATGGCACTGGAGCATGAGGACGAGGTGCCTGAGGCGGTCCGGTGTGCTGTCGAGGGAAACTGCCACTAGCCGAGAACTGAGCAGCCTTCTTCCTCTTCCTGGACTCTTCCACAGCCACACTCTTGTGCTCCACTACAATGGTCTTGTTCAC
Source organism: Ampelocalamus luodianensis (assembly GCA_036346255.1). NCBI lineage: Eukaryota > Viridiplantae > Streptophyta > Magnoliopsida > Poales > Poaceae > Ampelocalamus > Ampelocalamus luodianensis. Next base: position 19,680,948 of record CM070630.1, on the reverse strand, counting down.
CATGTGCCGGAAGTTCACAAGTCATGTACACTAAAGCCAGTGCATCTCTCGCCAAGCCGCCCATGAACCTATGGCAAGCGCAGCATCCGTGGAGACGTCATCCGGGCATAGCGGCCAAGGAGTTGAACTCGAAGATACTCAATGATGATCTTCCTTCCTTGCTACAAAGCAAGAAACTGCCACGCTGATTGACATGACCCCATCAGAATATAGGCCTCCTGAAGCCGCACTGAAACTTCGCTCCATGATGGAACGTCTCAGTCAAAGTTGCATGGCGGAAAAATTATCCCACCATGCACTAGCGGCACCTTCCGGTGATAGCGGCAAAAGAACTCTCTCAATGCCCGTGCACCGAGCAATGGCTAGTTTCTTCTCCACATCCTCACCAATCTTGGCCTCCATAGGGTCTCCAGCATCGCAAAGTGGGAGGATTTGTTCATTGAAACTCGGCGAGACCCCACGCCGCCTCGATGTCCCCTCCCCTGCAGCGAGCAGGAGAAGTGTTCGAGCTATAGCTTCCGTGATCTGGTCCGATCCATCTGTTCCTCTCGATCTGAGCCAAGACTTCCGCCATAGTGGGTGGCGGAGAAGCACTTCCTCGCAGGAACTGTCCCCGGACTGATCTTGCCGAGAGGGCTCACCCCTCTCCTCGCGGGCGTAAAGTTACACAGCAGCAGAACGAGTGCCCCTGGGTGAAGATCCCCATCGCACGAGCTCTAGCACGAGTGTTGGGGCACGACATCCCGGAGTGACAAGGGACGTTAAAAGAAGCCAAGATTGAGGAAAAGTACGAATAATAAAACTTTGGACAGCAAGCACAAGGTTCTAAATTAAGCATGCATAATGATATAAAATGCACCAAAACATAACACCAAAGGGCGTACAAAGGCACTAAGGCCAAGACAAGATTCATAACTTCAAATCATAATTTTTCCAAAGCAATTACATTCATAGGGCAGGGTAAAAGCAACTACAGGAAATATAGTTCTTGCAAGAGAAACATTAAGAGTTCAATTATTACTAGCCTATTACAGAAATCAAAGATACATGCTTGCCCAAAAGCTTATGCCTACAACATCCTAAATGTTGTTCGGTCAAGCTACCTGGAAACTCGTCCTAAGATGTGCCTCGGGGATCCGTATCATCGGGTCTCCAAAATTAGGAAGACGCAAAGGGAGCCTTGCTCTATCACATGGCCTCCAACAGTTCCATCCTCTACGAGCACGAGCAAATCCAACCGACATGCGGACTGGCGTCTCGTCCCATAATTGGGTACATGCCAGGCACTAGGAAGACGGTACATCGGTGGCGCTGAAGCATATGGGGAAATCTCATTCGTGCCATAAACCACATGGCGGTCAATAATCCCCATGTTACACATGAGTTGTAGGTGCTCTTGGGCCACCACGAGACGCCGCGAGTCTCATTATAACTCATACAAGGCACCGATGGATTTGATCCATGATATGAACCAATCTTGCCAGCGCCAACCTAGGATCTTCCCCAAGCGAATCCGGGCAAAGGTGTCACCTCCGTGCCACGCCGCACATAGGAAAATGGTAGTAAGCGGTGAGACAACTCGATCAGATCATAACGAGATGGCTCATAGCCACACGGGCCACTTCTGTAGAGCCATGGCCTCAGAAGTGCCACGTGCCGAAACAATATGGGATACTCCCGTGACTCGTCCGCGATGATGATCGATCACGCCAAATGTTCCTCCATGCCGGCCCGTCGCGGCGATAGATGGCGTAAGATGGTGATAGGTGAAGTTCGCCCTCCACATCATTTCCCGAAGCGCGGGTATCCATCCACGTTCTCGACTTTGAGTTTCTTTCACGGTATTGGCGACTCATCTAAAAGCAAGAACAATAAGGTAAGATTTCTTTAAAAACAGAAATAGGGTAAGAAAAGATACTAGGATGGATGAGGAATAAAGATATTCCTAACTTAAACTTTCTGAAATTAATTTGATAATTTCAAAAATAATTTGACTCAAGAAGGCTTACTAACTCTAACGCGGTGCTATCTCTAACCTACATCAAGATGGCTCGATACCAACGTATTTGTAGGGACCCGGAGTTATCTCCATAAGACCGAGACTAATCCAGTCTTAGGGACACAACTCTAGATCTCGTAAATGAATTCCAACTTAACTCCATCTAAATGAAAGGCTTAACTCAGATTAGAGCTCGACGATCATGCTACGCTCCTCTGCATGAGCACTACATGATTGTCGGTTCTCCGACAAGTAAAGCGCTACACTCAGTGAGTTAAATAGGAATTCATGAACAGTGAGTATGACTTATATTGGCTCCCAAGATCAGCGACCAATATAACCATACTCTCATCCAACGTTGATCACATCCATACAACATCCATACATAAATAGTTCAAAAGACATACAACAAAGTTCCAAGTTTACATCTAATACAAGTGGCCGACCGGCCAAATTTAAAAGAGAGTATTAAGTAGCAGCGGAAACACATAAATAGACCAAAAGACCAGCAGTGGTATGCCCCATAACCCATCGGCAACCAACTGGGAGTTAGATGACAGCAACTACTCATCGGTGTCGCCTAAATCGACACCGACAAGCTCGTCGATTTCAGTATCGTCCTCACCTGTAAAAGCCAGCAAACATCTGGCTGAGTACAAAGAGTACTCGCAAGTCTTACACAAATAAAAATAGTTATGCATAAGGTCATTCAAAGGAAGGGCTCATATTGGCTTAATTTTTGCGAAACGAGTATAATCTTGAACAACCTACACATACTAGTTTTTCACGTGCCATTTCAAAATCAGATTTGAAGTAGAAGTAAAGCATGTGAATAAGTAATGAATTCAATAACAAATGAATCATACCAACAACAAAGTGGCGGTCCACTTTGATACAACAACAAGCGTGAACATCCCATTCATGTCAATACCAAGTCATAACCACAATTTTAATTTCAAGTCTAACATTAAGCAGCCACAGGTTTCAAGCGGTCGTCCATAACCGTGGACACGGCTATTCGAATAGATTATACCCTGCAGGGGTGTACTACTTTACCCACACGACTTGATTAGCCCGTAAGCCTCCAGATGCCTCCGAATATAGCATACTTCCTATGGTATGCCGGCCGGGTAAATCAAGATACGGTCGTTTTAGCAAGAAGATCCCATTGAGCTAAGTCCCTCAACCCATGGCTCCTAGGAAACACAAGACGTTAACGCCTCCATCCTATATATCCTAGGAAACACAAGACGTTAACGCCCCCATCCTATCGGCCCAAAGGAACACGGGATTTCACGGTCCCATGCCCTTACAATTTCACCACCGTGGGACTCAACACAATAAAACCTTCCCCCTACTTAACCATACAGCACCCATATACCGCGCGTGATAGCACGAGTTTTGCTTGAATCGCAACAACCCAAAGTTCGGTCCTTAATCGCCTGCATAAGCCAAACCACATACCCAAATCTAGTGCGAAGGCACCATCACTAACCAACACTTGTCGGACTAAAAGCTCATTTAAAATGACAAAATTTCACTTATAAAACAGATACGAAGATCTGAAACAAAAGTATATAATGAGAGTTATGTTTATTCCATAATTGGCGGGCTATTCCGACAATCGAGCTACGGTTCTAGACTTGCATGGCTAAGCAACTTGAACAACAAATATTTCAAACATCCTATCATAATTAATTCAGTACTGGGGTAATTCATGGATAGCCACAATGACAAGATAATAGGATGTGTCTAACTATTCATCACAAAAATAGCGACATTATCAAAATAGCATGCAAGCAATTATCATTGCATCTATCCTAACAAATCCTGGGATCAAATATGATGCAAAAGAAAGTTCAAAGGATGCTTGCCTTGCTGGTAAAGCAATTGCTCACTCTCGGTTGAGTAGGAGTCGATATCAATGAGCTCGGAATCTAAATAAATATAATACCGAATAAACATCGAGGAATACTCCAAAAATCAAGATGCTCAAAAATGCATGATTTTTCTACAGTAGCTAAGTCATGAATTTAAATGATTTGTGGTGAAAGAATTATTTCATTTTGAATTAGTATGTGAAAGTTATGGTGGTTTGAATTTCAGGTTTCAATATGCCTTTACTTAAGCAATTTAATTATGAAGTGAAATTTTGTAGAGCAGTGGTGAACACAAGGGTAACATAGATAAATAGGCAATATTATTATAAGTTAAAAACAGTTGAGTTTGTCCTTTTTGGAGCTTTTATGATTCAGTTATTGATTTTCAAAGTTATCAGCCTTTCATAGTATAAAAAATAATGGAGTTAAAGGTTATATTCTCCCGAAATAGTTTCTGTGACAGAAGTAATATGGAGACCATTTTTAGAATTAATTTCACTGAAAATGAAAATTATCAAAAGTGGTCTCACTGTTTTTGGAGCTTCCAACACTTACTTATGCATTTTTGAAGTTGTCAGTCCTTTTCCTATTGTAAAAATAATGGTTTTAATGGATTAATCTCCAAATAAAGCTCTCTGCTACAGAGACAGGTTTGAAACTAATTTAATATAAAGTTTACTAAAAGTGAAAATTTCCAGAAGTGGTTTCATGCGATTTGGATTTAAAATAATTTAGTTATGCATTTTCAAAGTTATTCCTATTTTACCGTGTGCAAATAAACTGATTTCGAATTTACTAAAGTATTTGCTACTTTTCTTACCGAGGCATACGCTAGCTACGGTCACTGACGGGCGGGACCCGAAGACCAGTGTTGACTCGGTCAACTTTGACCCCGCCAATAGAACACATGCAGAGGGCGATTTCGTAAATACGCCTTCCCAACCATGCAAACGTATTATTAATTTTACTGCTTGAATTATTACGTGTTTCTTAACGTAAAGCGTAAACTCTAAACTTACACAACCACTTAACAGTCATACGGGCCCACATGTCATAGAGATCTTAACCTTCTAATGCAAACATTAGTGTGACTAAACTAGAGCTTTGTCTTGACACCACTGAATGCAGAGAGAGAGCGAACGGCGATGAACGCTCGGCCGTTGGATCCGAATCCAACGGTCGAAGGTGATGGCGCGGGGGCGGCTGCCAGCGCCAGCGGGAGGATGTGGGCCGAGCTGGTTTCGCCCAATCATCGCTTTAATTTTCTTTTGATTTTCCATTTGATTTAATTCGGTAATTCAATTAAGCTTTGGAAAATAGCAAAATAATTCCAAAATTATGAGAAAATTCACATAAATTCTCTGAGGTATTTAGGACTTAAATAAAATATTTCCAGCTATTTTATGGTAATAGATTTTGCACACAAATTTGTTTAGCTTTAATTTAATTAAGGAAAAGCTTTTGAAAATTCCACAAAAATCCAATAAAATAATTAAACTTTATTTTCAACTGGAATTTAAAATTTGGGCTGTTACAAACCTACCCCCCTTAAAGGGAATCTCGACCAGAGATTCAAAGCTTTAGTTAAAAAAGATCGTAGTAGTTGGCCTTGAGTTCGTCTTCATTCTCCCATGTAGCTTGGTTTACGGATGATGACTCGATGCACTTTGTATTATCTCGATGATTCGCTTCGTAACACGCTGCGACATCCGAATTTTAATTGGTCGCTCCACGTAGGTGAGATCTTCTTGAAGGTCAAAGCTCTCCAGAAAGGTGTGAGGACCCCAGTTTATTTGGCTTGTAATGCTTAACCAACCACCTGGTCCTAGCATCACAAATCAAATAAATCGATCCTCGAGATATGTATACTTCCTAAAGCGATACGCACCTCGTTACAAAATTAGACATCAACTCCATTCAACATAGAGTCCAAACATTACACTACAAACGGAAGATAAACAAGTAGTAACAATATTACAGACATAGGCCATGTGCCACGAGATACACAAATAACCGTAACGAGCAATGAAGCAAAAGTGCCATAAGATGGCTATAAACAAAGCCAATCGGTGTGCCTTCAACCCACAAGGCATCCGACCGGACCGCCAAGCCTAGTCGTCACCCACGGCGACAAAGACGCCTCACGCAGTGAGGCCCCGAGGCTCACCTTCTTCCTCCGCAACAAAAACATTAAGCAAAGCACACGAGTACAAAGATTGTCTTTGTACCCGCAAGACAGACGTGTGAACTAGCGAGACTGCTCATATGCTACATGCAGGCTTGTCGGTGGAGGCCATATGTTTCATTTGCATAAAGCCAATTTTCATTTGCAATAAGGTAATACAGCTTTAAAGGCAAGTTTGCAATTCATTTTTAAGATTGAAATAACAGTAGGATAATAATAACAAAGCGAAAGATAAACAACCTAGAAGTGACTATCCCAATAGTCACCACAACAATAGCACGAATCCCGATTCGTACCACCCATCAAGTTTTAATTTAAATGTTGTAGTCTAGTTCTTGGGGCGATCCAGCGTGTCCATAACCTAGGACGAGGCTATTGAATAGTTTTAACCTCGGGGTGTACCAATGTACCCACACTTGCATCGCCTTTAAGCCAAAACACACTTCCGAAGGTATGTCGCACCGCTAAGTCCTACGAGACTTTTTCCAATATTGTGTATTAACTACGAGCCAGCTCGTATGGATAGAAACCCATACGCTTACATGGTAAAGCCGAAAAGACAACTACCCACTCGTGATAAAGCTTTTAGGACAACTACCATGCTCCCACCTCCGTCCCTCCTCGCGACCTCCTGCGACCCGAGCCAATACACGCCAAAGTACTAGGTCAAGAGAGGTCCCATATACTCTAGTGTGGTTAGCACGCAAAATGCTCGAAGACGGTGGCGCAAGTAACTCTGGTCCTTAACCGACTGCACCTTTCCATCACACCCAACAGATCACACCAAAGATACCATTGTGCCCAAGTCTAAATTATTTTGTTTTCATTTTTAGTTTTGCAATTAAACATAGCGTAAATGCTAAAACATAAAGCTATAGTAAATTTTGTGTGATCAAGGTTACCGACTAAAGTCGATAACCGCCTTGATTCTACCGATAGCTAAGCATGTCTAAGCAAGTCGACCGGATCTACTAAGTGACAAGAGATCATCCAATGATCTCTAATCACAACAAATAACCTAGGCTCAGTAGTAGAGATCAATATTTTGTCTACAGGATATGCAACTACGATTTAACTAATCAATTTAACACAAATTAAGCAATGCATACATACAAATTAAACAAAATATTAATCTTTAAAATGCTGGGATTAAACATGATCAAAGCGCTTGTCTGTCAGCCGTTGCTCAATATGTCATGAGGATCGTCCTCGTGGTTGCCGCAAATATCGAAGCTCAACGATCGAACATAACAAACAAATAAGAACGAATAACACCGACAAAACTCAAACATTCAACAACATCAAACAAGCCAAACTCACACAGCAGCCTAAGCATGAAATAACAGAATTTTAGAAACAGAGAACAAATCATTTTAAGTTATTAATAATTTTCTATGAATTTTCTAAGCTAAAAACACAACATGTCACTAGTTAATTACTTAACAAATTTTCATGAACAGAAACAGTGTATATAACCTATCCTAATAATTAGGACATTAAAATGGCAAATTACAAAATTGGTTTCACTGGATTTGGACAAATATTGAAAGAGATATGCATTTTCTAATCTAGAAGATACATAAGACATCATTTTATTAATTAACAGATTTTTGCTACAGAGACATGGATGAAACTAATTTTAGTAAATAATACATTTGAAATGAAAATTAACAGCCTTTGGTTTCATGCAATTTGGACAAAAATTGAATTAGTTATACATTTTACAAGTTTGATTGAATTAACAACTCAATGGAAAACATAAACCAGAAATACTAAAGCAATGAATACTTTTCTACCGCCAACAAGAAGCCCCACCATCGACACTGGGCTCAACGAACGGCACGACCCAGACGGCGACTCCGCTTAGTGACGTCGGCGTATTCAAAGAATACGCCTTCGCTTACTAAGGTGCAAACCTAAAACACTCTCAGAGAAGCACGCTTCCCAACAGAGAACACGCATAACCGTAACTACACAAACCTAATCGACAACATGGACCCACATGACAATGACTGTAGGGAAATATAACGGGCTGGATTAAAGGTTCTAAACGGATTAGCCAATAGGGCCCACAAGACAGAGACTCAAGGTAGACATGATTAGAGTCAAACAAATCATCACCGGCGGTTCACCGGCGAAGCACGGAGCACGGCGGCGCCGCCAAGAACCGAACTAGCAAACCAGAGGTTTCGGGCGAAAGAGTGGTACCTTCGGTTCGCAGGACCTAGCGAACTCGATGACGGTGACGCGGAGCCCGATGGTCGACGGAGATGAGCTCACGACGACCGAGGCGAGAAGAAAGCACGGTCCACGCGGAGAAGGCGATACGGGCTTTAGAAGACTCCGGAAGGTGCTTAAGCTTCGCCCAACACTGTGAGCAAGAAGCACACGATAACGCCGACGAAGAAAACTCCGAGGTGACCGGAATTTCCAGGCGGCGCGAAACCGAGCTTGAGAAGAATTGGTCGACGCCGCAACGATGCACAAAAGGCGTAAACAAGCCCACCGTTAGACTCCGCATCAATGCGATCCTAAGGGACTAAGTGTCGGCTAGAAACTCACCGAGCACTAGCAAGCTCGCGGCCGCCGCAACCGAGGCATGAGACGACGAAGGTGCCTCGGCGATACACCGGACGCCGAGGGTCCGGATGGGCAAAATGGAAGCGCGAGAGAGTAGATCACGGCGGCGTGGTTGCGGAATCAAGGGTGGCGCTAACACTACAAGGCGGCCGCCAGGGTTCTTCTCCGCCAAATCAAGAAACCGCGAGAGAGCTACGTAACGGGAAACGAGGATGAGTGGTCGCGGTGAGGTAAAGAAGGCTCGGCGATGCACCAAAGACGGACACGAGGGCATATAGGTGGCACAAGTAGGCACGTGGCACCCATGCGCTAACGGCCGCGAGCCCGGTGAGGTGCGAGAAGACGAGGTCGACGCCGGCAGTGGGACCCACATGTCGCGATGTGAGCAAAGCAGTGTGCGAGCCGCAGGTTCTACTCGACGGAAGATGTCGACCGTTGATGCGAGATGGACGGCCGAGATTGATGTATGCATTCGGACAGTCGGTTGGGCGCATGCGACGTGGATCGCTCGATCTTCATCGGACGGCCGACACCATCGGGCTCACGCGGCAGCAGCGCAGGCGGTGCGACGAGCCAAGTGGCGCTGGTCGGACGAGGTCGGGCTCGAGTTCGAGCCCGAGGAACGATAGAATACCGATTTGGAGTTTTAAAAGGCTGAGAGAGTTTGGAGAATTTTAGAGGTAGCTCCTCAGCTCCAAAAATTTCGAAATTTTTATGGGAGCTTGCTAGGACAGAGGACAACCTTGTGTAATTTTTCCAGGACTTTTTATGCACTGCATTGTTCTAGAGAAAATTCAGCTGTTGTA